>OZ018391.1:12110925-13310925 GCA_963969525.1 Ontholestes murinus | reverse complement strand
TATATTCTTATTTAATATTTCTACATAAGCAAAATTATTATTAGCTAAAGTTAAGGTTTCTAGTATTTCAATATTATTAATATTATAATGTGGAATAATAATTTCTCCATTAGGAACATCGACAGGCACTTGAGTTATATGTTTTGTATGTGATTCTAAATATATGGTATGCAATGGTTCTTTTGATTTATTTTGATATTTAATTTCAATTTTTGTTCGAGGAGTTTGTAAAATTGAATCAGAAAAATTTATTTTTGCTCTTAAGTTATTTAATAAATCCATGCCAATAAGACCATCATGAAAATTTAAAAGATAAAATTTGACTAAACCGTTTGGAGTATTAAATTCTGAAGGTGTTGGTATAATTACGGCATGTGAATAATTCGAACTTTGAAATACTGTTGTGACAACAAATTTTTCTTCAATTATTTTGTTTTTAAAATATTTTTTAGCAATTTCAGGACTCATAAAAGATTTGGTAGAACCTGAATCAATTAAGAATTTTAAGGGAAAACTATTTCTATAAAATCTAATCTCTATATATGGAAGACCTCCATTTTCTAATGTATGATTTTCTATGTAAGTGACCTTTCGAGGCTGGTTGAACAAAAATTTTGATCGTAATTCTCATTATTAGAATTCCTAGAAGTATTTGGTTCATTTCTATAAAAATTATTTTCTTGATTAATTTCAGTGTTAAATAATTCTTCAGCAATATAATTTTGTTTGGGTATAAAATTAGAATTAGTATTAAATCTACGATTAGTATTAAAAGTATTTCGAGTATTAGTACTCATTGGAGTAGGTTGAAAATTTGGAGTTTGATCTCTGGGTTTCCAAACATTTTGTGGATTAGGTTTTTTAAATACTTGTTGATTTGAGAAAAATTTTGGTTGTACGGGTCTTGTTTATAATTGTATTGGTTGACTCGGAAAATGATTTCTTTGTGGATTATTTTGTTGATTATTTGTAGGAAATCTATTAAATTGATTATTAAATCTTGGATAATTTCTGGGAATGGAATTTTGTATATTATAATTATTAGACTTAAAATTATTATTATTATTATTTGTTAATTTTGGAACTTGTTTATTTTGATTCTGGAGATAATAAATATTTTCTTCCTGGTTTACAAATTGTAAGGCTTGCGCTAAATCATTTGGACGCATAGACCGAATTGTTGTACCTAAAGGATCTTTTAATCCTGCTAAAAAAAATTTTAATGTTAAGTCTTTGTATAAATTACGTTTAAGATCTCTATTATTAATAAGCGGTTCATGAACATTGACATATGAACAAATAGTATTTAACATGTGTAAACATCTTTCATAAAATTGTGTTGGTGTTTCATTTGGTTTTTGTCTAAGGTTAATTAAATCTCGATTAAGACAAGCTTCGTCTCTTGGATCAGAAAAATTTCTAATTAAAATATTTTTTAAATCATCCCAATCGTTAATTGTATTCACATTTGCTACTAAACGTGCTCTTCCTGTTAATTTGTTTATTAAACTATTTATAATATAGCGATTTTGGAAATTTGGTTGTGCATTATAAAAAGAATCAATTAGAGTTTGTGAGACTTGGATATAATAATCAAGTTCGTCAGAATTTCCGTTAAATTCTGGAACACATTTTAAATATTCTGGATTAAATGCCATTTCGTTTATGTTAATTCTGTTTATTAAATTTAATCATTCTTCTTCAAAATCTATATTTATATTACTTGTGTACGAATTAGGGGATTGGGGAACAGACTCTGTACTACTTGTAGAAATACTTGACATAAATTATATGTATATGAAAAATGCAAAAATTCAAAATCGACTTACAATGATAACAATAGTACGATCTTCATTCTTGGTGAATGTTGAAGGACTTCTTGGACTGCTGCTGGGGCTGCTAATTAGACTGCTCTCTGGACTGCTAATTGGATTGAACTGCGGCAACAGGACTTGTTATTTCTTCCGGTACGTTGATTAGTGATGGTAGTTGTTGGACTCAAACTCTCTGGTAGAATCAAGGCCCTTTGGTTCAAAGTTCACGGTTTTAACCTCAATGGAAAGTTCTGGGTTCACTTGTTTTCTTTGAAGGTCCTCAGATTTGGCACTTTTACTGGGTTCACGAATATCTCGGTGAAAGTCCTCAGATTTTGGCACTAGATTTTCCACTGGAACTTATCCGTCACGACTGCGCCAGTTATGTTTCTCGTGGAAACATTAAGTTTTTTAAAAACTGTTTTTAATTATTTTTTTTAATTAATCACTAATACAACTTATAACCGAAGAACTTATTATAACATTAACGTTTAATAATTATTTAATTGAAGTCGAATTGAGTTGTACGTTCTACAATGGTCTATATTAATCTCTCTTCTAATGCGCACAAAATAATATTTATATAAGGAGATAAATAAATGCGAATTATGTGTTTAGTGCGGAAATGTATCAGCATAATGCAAGCCGTATGCACGACATTGCGTGGGATATGTAACTCCCTACCCGTTTTTATGTTGACAACGATATTAACAATAAAAAAAAATTACCGATTGAAATGCAATAAATTGTAAATTAAATATATTTATAAAAAATACTATTATGAATATTATACTACAATATATAGTTTACTATGTTAAATATTTTTAAACTTAATTCTGTGGGTACAATATGAGAAAAATTATTTCAAACCGCAAAGCACTTAAGGGTCTCCAGGATGGAAGCAGAGGGACTAACCTTTGTGAATCTCCGCCATTCAGCAGGTCGACCTCCGATCAAAATTTCAAGATCACATCCCATCCGGTTCGAACGTAACATCATCAAAATGTATTTTGTATATACACAAAATTAACATCACCTTTAATAAATATGAAATTATTAATACATTTAAATTGGATGCTTGAAGCCATAACTTTGAAAGTAAAAAATCTTCAACATTTCCAAGCGATGATCCATCAACAACCACCAGTTCAGCAAGTGTGTCATGTGTGTTATAGTAACTATTAATAAATTAACAAAGTTACTCGTATTTTTAATTTATAAGAATGTATCCCTAACTAAAAGCCTCCACAATATTTGTCTACCCTTTTATGTTAAATTCTAACCTTTATCTTTAACGCCTTCATTATTAATCATTAAAATGTGTCGTGATTTAATTTACACGCCCTACGACAACGTGTTTTGCGATGGTTCTAAAGTATCCCATTCAGCACCTTAAGATTCTCGCGATGACAAAAGACGCCTTATCCCAACCTTAATCAAGTTCGAGTAGAGATACGGGTAGCGAAATGGCAAGTGGCCCTTTCGACAGTTTAAAGTTACACAAACTATGTTTATTAAGTTATAAACGCCCTTCGCACGCTTGCAGTTTCGAGTGACAAACATGATTACGTATTAATGAGTTACTGAGAGGCCCACACACGTATGTAATAATACATGAAGATGGTAAGAGTTTAAGTGATTAAATAAATATTTTTTTAACTACTTTATTATATAGTGATATTTTAGAATAATCTAAAAATATATTCAATTATTAATTATCGTTCATTTAAATGTATATTTTGTAAATGGGGATTTCGTAAATAATTTTAAATTGAAATTCAAACTTTTGCGAACTGGATTAAATCATATAAAGTTGTTTCTGGTTTCCTGAATCAATAAATGTAAATATTAAGCTGTACACGACTAATCCGACAGCTATTTAAAACAAAGTTGAAATTTATATGATTAGTTGGTATTGGTGTAATTCGTCATAATTTATTAATAATCGATACATCGACAACGCTGTTTATATTTATATGCAAGTTGCCTGATTTGTTTCGCATCTAATATTTTTATTTTTGTGTTTATGACTGTTATTTCAAAACGAAAAAGATATTTATGTAATCTTAAGAAAATTGGTTATAAATATACGAGAGAATGCAAGATGTTTAAAATTTGCATTTGAAGTCTTTGAAAAAGTCTTTAGGCTATACGAGGACACAAATATATGAATGCATAAATTAATTCCATAAATGGTTTCAGAAAAAGATAAAAGAGACAAACCTGTAAAAGAAAAACAAAACTTGTGAACTTGGGAGCTTTTTCTATAAAAGCTAACTTACAGATGAAATAATCTTCTTCACAGTTACTTCCAAGGTTTTTAAAATTAAGTCGTAAAATTTTGATCTAGCCTCTTTTGAGCACACAAATGTATAGATTTTTCATCTAATATTCAAAAATTGATTTAAGAAAAAGGTAAAGATGTTCATGTATAAAGAAGAAATCTGGAAAAAAACTTCTTGGCTTTTCCTTTACATGAAAAAGTAAATTGATTTAAGCAAAAGGGAAAGATGTTCATGTATAAAGAAAAAATCTGGAAAAAAAACTTCTTGGCTTTTCCTTTACATGAAAAAGTAAGTACTGATTAATTTTCATGATCCAAACATTTAATTATTTTTCTACTTTACCAAATGAAACAATCTTCTTCGGAGATTATTTTACTAATAATCATTGCTTAAACTTATTGATATCTATGGATTGAACTACATTTAGACATTCAAGATTCTTAACTCAACCTCTCGATGAAAAGAATTGTTACGGCTAATGTATACTTATACTGATTTGGAAAAATCACTACACATTTATGATTAAAACATAGTGAAATTAATATCAGCCTATTCAGTTTTAGAAAAGGTTTGTTTGGGCATCCAAACAAATTACTTTTAATAGTTTTAAGTTTTTCAAAACTATAAGAGGCATGAAACAATAAGAAGTAAAGAAGAAGTTCTGGTCTTTTCTAGGGCACGTAAATTTACAGATTCCTTTTTATGTTTCAACAAGCAGCTTCGTTAGATTTTCAAAACTATAAGAGGCATATAACAATAAGAAATAAAGAAGAAGCTTTGGTCTTTTCTTGGACACGTTTTTATGTTTCAACAAGCAGCTCCGTTCATTCATCAGCTTTCATAATCTGTATTATAAAAAATACATAATATCATCCTAATAACAAAACTTAAAATTCCAATATCGTTAAGACTTAAGAATGACCAAAATTTAGGAAGTTTATCAGATGATAAATAAAACTGTACTTTATCTGATAAAGTTCCAGATTAAAGATGTATTAATTAAGGCTTGAAGTATCCAACAAATTGTCCAAAGTTGTTTTAGGTTTTTCTAAAGACTGTCAAAAATAAAATTTGGTCTAATTAATCTAAGCAATTATTTTGGGCTTGTTACTTATTATTTTTTTGAAACATATTGCTTTCTAAAATTCAATTTCTACGCATAGCATTTCAAACTGTGTAAAATAGTTATTCTGCTGATAATGTTTGATCGTAAAACTGCTAGTTCAGAAACTTATAATGCAATAATTAGGGAACTTTGTGATTATCTTAAAAAAAAATTATTTTTAATACTTTTAAGAAAGATTTAAGATGTTCAAAACTAAATGAGGCTAGCCTCGAGAAGTAACCAACAAGCTCTGGTCTTTTTCTAAGCATATAATTGTACAGATTCATATTTATGTTTTAAGAAAGCGGCTTCATTAATTCATCAGCTTTCATTATCTGCATATTTTTTAAAAGAATATTTTTGCATTATTGGCTTTTAATTAACATAAAAATGTTTCATCGCGATTTAAGTGAGGATTTAATTAATCGTAAACTTGAGGCATTAGTGCGTTTTATTTTAATTTTTAATTTAGTTTAAAATTACAAAAACCAAAAAAACTATAATTTTATAAGTAACAAATGTATATGTGTATGTAATATTCACTATTACATTTGTTAAAAAAAGGCGTCTCTTTGCTTTATGATACTAAAAACAATTAGAAAAATAAGCAGAAAAACAATATTAAATTTGAAAAAAAGAATAAAGATGAAGTTTATGTGTTTTTAACTAATATTAATTGTTTATTGCTACATATTTAAAAATGATCAATAATTCTTTTTCATGATATTTTTAAAATGTTTTCATTAATAAATTGTTAAATGATTATGATTATGATGATGATGATTATTAAACCGTTTTTGGAGTTGAAAATTTAAATTTCAATATTTGCGAAATGTAGAGAGAAAACATCTTTATTATTAGAAGTAAATATTGTTACAATTTTTGTGAAGTGTAGTGTGCAGACTTAAGATTTCTTCTATAGACCCGTGGTCTTTGAGCTTGTTGCGAAATGTATTTTTTAACAAATTTCAATTTGATAATTATCAATTTTTTGCAAGAAAATTTCTAATGTTCTTTCATAAATTTATATTATATTTACAATTTTTAAGAATTTTAAAACCTCTATTGTTTTTGACAATTTTCAATAGTTTTTTTTGAGATATTTTCAATTTTCTTTTTTACATTTTATTTACTGTTTAAAAATTATGAATAATATTTTTATTTTCTTTGATAATTTATAATATTTTTTATGCAGTGGTGTTTTCTGCTTTGCTTTTGGGAATTAGCAAATGTGTTTTGAAAACATTTAATTAAGCATATTGTCATTTTTTCATAAATATCTTCTTTACAATTATTATTCGTTTTTTATAGTTCAAATGTTAAAAAGGGCAATCTTTTGTAAATTTTCGATTTTCTTAAAAGTTATCAGTATTTTTTTATGATTCCTGCATTTTTTTAATACACTGTTTTTTTAGCAGTTGAAAATAGATTTTTTTGAGATTTAGATATGTATGTTTAACCAAATTGTTTTGATAACTGTTAGATTTTTGCTAATATTTACGTTTTAAACAATTATCAATGCGTTTGTTTTCAGAAATTTTCAAATGTTGTCAAAATCTCTATTTCAATCTCTATTTTCAAAGTTCACAAAAAAGTCAAGGGTAACTAGATATTTTGAAACAAGTAATAATTGACAATTTTTTCAAATCAATATATCTTGGTTATTATAACAAATACACAAATACTGTAAAAGGCAAAATTTTAGATAATTTTATGCACATTAATAAAATATATTAATATAAAAAATGTAATTTTGCGTCATATCACGGAAAATAATGGCGATAAAATATTCTGAATATTTTTTTTAATTAATCTGCATTCAATTATCTAAAACTTTGTGTTTTACAGTTTTTTTCTATCTGTTATTATCACCAAGATATATTTATTTGAAAAAAATGACACTTTTTACTTTATTTTAATATCTAGTTACCCTTGATTTTTTTTAAACCTTGTACAATTTTATTCGTCTCCTGAAACGACTCATCTTTCCCCGCTTAACCGTTTTTCTATCTCTTATAGTTTTCGAGATCCTCATAGAAAACTTCGAAAAAAACTCACCATGTATATATGATTGAAAATGTGCTTTTTAAACAATATTATACATTTCTATTTGATAATTTCTTAGATTTTGCTTTCCTCTACGTTTTTACTAATTATCTTTTTTTTTTCATAAATATTTATATAATTTTTACATTTTTTCAAGAAATTTTGAAATGTTCCCAAAATCTCAATTGGTTTTAAGAAATTTCAATAGTTTTTTTAAAAAGATTTTTTGAATGTGTTTTTTAATAAGCTCTACTGTTTAAAAATTATTAATAATTATTTTCTTTTGTTAATAATTAATAACTTTAATAACGGGATTCACAACATATACAGGGTGCGGCAAAACAAACAGTGCAGTTTTGAAGGGCTATTAAAAAAGAACGGCACAATTTAAAGAAATGGGGTTTATTTTATCTTAATGGGTACATCATGCCGTTTTATGCATCAAGTCCTGAAGATGACATCAGAAAGATAATGACCCCTAGCAGCGATACATTGATGAAGGCGCTTTCTGAAAATTTCGGCCGCATTTTGGCACATTTCGATGGATGTAGCCGCGATTTCCTCCTGAATTCGATCCCTGAGTTCTTCCAAGGTGCGAGGTCGATGCCTAAAAACCTTTTCCTTCAGGTAGCCCCACAGGAAGAAGTCGCAAATGCTCAGATCAGGGAAGCGTGCGGGCCGCTCCACATCACCTCTCAGAGAAACAAGGCGCCCAGGGAAAACCTGTAGCAGTTTCGTCATTGAAACTCGAGCAGTATGGGCCGTAGCCCCGTCCTGCTGAAACCAGATGTCTCCCAGATCTGCTTCCTCCATCAGTTCTTCCAAACGAGGTTGAAAAAAAATTTCCAACATCTCTTCAAAAAAATAAAGCCCAAACATCCCAAATTTGGAAATCGCACACCACACGGTGACTTTTGGGGAGTGAAGTAGTCTCTCGTAAAGTTGCCTTGAGTTATTTACAGCCCAGTATAAAAATTTTTGTTTATTCACCCCTCCACAGAGATGGAAGTAGGCCTCGTCACTACTGAAAAAAGTTGACCTCGCATGGATCCGGTTCAACATTTCTTGGGAGCGTTCTCCAGACCAAACCATGGTAACGACTAAAAACGGCACGACCCCCCCGACACAATGAGATCTTTCCCATGTAGGTACCCCCACCACACGGGATGTACTGAGCGTTCCAAACTGCACTGTCTGTTTTGCCGCACCCTGTACATTAGAAAAAAAAATAAATCAACATTGAGAAAAATAAATTCATTCACTTAAATAATTTTTCTATGCTATTGTGTTTTCGGCATTGTTTTTTAACAAATGTGTTTTTTAAAAATGTCAATTATTTTAGGCAAATGTCATTTTTTTTATAAATCCTCAAATAATTTTTTCACAAGCTAGACTTTTATCAATTATACATATTTTTAAATTTACCTTACCATTTGAAAATTTTTTATTGCTTTATAATAATTTTAAATATTTTTTTAACTATTCTCTGGTGACTGGCAGTTTAATTTTTGGGAATTAGCAAATTTTTACCATGTTTTTTCAAATATATTTCATAAACTTGTATTAGAATGTTTACTTTTTTGTAAATTTTCAAATTTTCGAAATTTTTAAAATGTTTTTATTACCTTTCACTATTCTGTGGTAATTATCAATAATTATTCTTTTTAGGAATCCTTTTAGCCTTCAATAGATTTTTAGAAATTAGACACCCAATTTTTAAATTTTTAAATATTTTTTGGGAATTAGCAAATATGTTTTTAAAAAATCTCAATAATTTTAGGCAATTTTCATGTTTCTCATAAATCTCATTTGCAATGAATGTATGTTTTTTATAAATCCTCAATTTATTTATTTATAAGCGCCACTTTTGTCAATTATCGATATTTTTCAAATTTACATCTCTATTTGAAATTTAATATGAATTATTTTGTGATTCTTACATTTTTTTAATTTTCATTTTATCTAACATTTGCAGATGTGCTTTTGAAACAAAAATTATAACTGCTTAATTTTATTAATTACTACGTTTTCAACAATTATCAATACCTTTATTTTTTCATAAATTTTCAAATGTTCTTTTATAATTTACAATTAATTAAACATTTTTTGGGAATTTTAAAAGGTTTTCAAATCTTTTATTCTATTTTCTATTTAACAATCTTTAAAATCTTTTTCGAAATATCCTTTTTTTAATATTTTTGCTATTAATAAATTTTCAATGGCTATAACTTTTGGTAATAATTTTAAATATTTTGGTGTTTTTGCAGTTGTTTTTTTTTTTGTGGGGAAATAGCAGAAGCGTCTTCCAAATTTCTACCATTTTTGCAATTGTCTATCCTTCAAAAAATTTCAAATATCTATTTACAAATTTCTATTGGTTGTGATTGCTTTTTTATAGAAATTTCCAAAATTTCTATTATTTTTCTCCACTATTTTTTATATATTTTTTTTAGGAAGTTTTTATATATTCTTTAAATCCCTATTGATTTTGACAATATTTAAACGTTTTTCGGCAATTATTTTAATTTTCAATAATCTTAACCAATTAAAAGTTATTAATAATTAATCCTCTAATAAACATAAAAATGTTTCATCACTGGTTAAGTGAGAATTTAATTCATCGTTATCAATAATTATTTCATTTTGTAAGCATTTTAAATATTATTTTTTTACCATTCCTAATATTTTTGGCAATTTGGCAAAAATTAATAGAAATTGTTAATCTTCCGTAAATTTACACAAATCAATCTGAATAATTATTATTTAAAAAATGTTTTAATGTCTTTTATAACTTTTGTCATTTTTTGCGAATTTTTATATTTTTCCAGAATTTTATTATTTTTGATAATTTTTAATAGATTTTTCATTGATTCATACTTACAAAAATCAATAATTAATTGAGTATAAAATAAATTAAATAATTATTTAGTTTTGTGATCATATTAAATATTTTTTACTTTTTGGCACCTTTTTCACAATTAAGAGATGCTTTTTACTATTTTGACAACAGAAAATAACATACAGTTTATTCCTTACTTCACTTGTTTAAACAAGTGAAGTAAGGAATATATTTACAAAACACTTCACGTATACTCGAACCAACAATAGTGATTTTGACAACTGCTAATCTCCTAAAAGTTTTCAAATGTTTTCTTAAATCTTAATTATCCAAATTCATTATTAACCAGTTTTAGTTTTGGATATTTAACTCTCTGGATAAACCGTCAATCAAGATATTACCAGATTGCACCTTCAGGGTAATATCTTAATATATATATATATTACATATTTATTAACAAATTTTGTACATATTTATATTGTAATAGTGAATAATGAATAATGAATGAGGTGTTAATGTATTAATTTGTCAAAAGGCTATCGACCAGAGGTCTTTCTGCCTATCTTAATATAATTTTTCATGAGTTTTCAAATATTCTTTCTGAAATCTCTTTTTATTGACAATTTTCGAATTTTTTTAAATGTTTTTTCCTCTTTACTCATTATTAATAACATTGTTTTTATGAAAACCTTTTATATACCTCTTTTATGCATTTTGTGGCTTTTGAAAGTTAAAAATATATTTTTAAATTTATACCATTTTCTATTGTTTCTTATGCGAATTTTTAATTTTGTTATGATTTCTATCTTTTTATAAATTATATATTTTTTTGTTCAGGACGTTTTTGAACTTCGCAAACATCTATTTTGTAACAATTTCAAAAAATCCTGTTAGGTTTTTTTTTATACACGTCTACTAATATTTTTTTGGAAATTTTTCACTTGTTTGATAATAATAATATCTTTTTATGATTTATATTTTTGTTACTTTAGAAAATTGTCTTTTGATTTTTTATTGTTTTATATTCGGCTTAATGTTTAACAATTTAGAACGGTGATATAAATTGTTTATTAGCTATTATTAATTTTTTATGCAAACTTTTTTTCGCCAATTTTCAATCAATTTCGAACAGTTATCAATTGTTTTATAGGAATTGGATCAGTTTTTTTAGAGATGTTTGCAGATAATGTTTATTAAATTAGTATTAGTTTTTACTCTTTTAATTACATAATTTTTACGATTTTTCAGATTTCAGATATTTTTAGTAAAAACAATGTATTTTGCTATTAATGTTCTTTAAGAATTTACAAATATTTTTTAATGATCATTTTCCATTTTATTCTCTTGAGAAACATAAAATTTTCACATTAAATTGTCTTATAATTTTTATAAAATATTTTTAGTTTTTCCAAAAAAATAATTTTTCAATTTATACAGGGTGTCCCGTTAATGCGTGGAAATGGCTAGGCCATAGATTCCTGGGGTCAAAATATGATGATTTAACACAACTTACCTATATCCAAAAATTTACGGTTAAGCCGGAATTTGTCTTCAAAGTTTCAAAATTTTTTATTTCTTTTGTTTATAACAATTGAACGCTTTATTCGATTTGAATGAAATTAATTGTTAATAACTAGCTTAATATAATACATCATTTAAGTTATTATGGACATTAGTAATTAACAGGAAATATAGAAAACAGTTAAAAAGTAAAATATTTTTTTATTAGTGCATCCAATAAAAATTAATGATTTTATTATCAGTTTCCTGACACGTGTTTCGATCCGTTACGATCATTTTCAAAGTTAACCTACTAACGGATCGATACACGTGTCAGGAAACTGATAATAAAATCATGGAACAAAACAAGTGTTTTACTCCACCCATTTTGAATATATGGTTCCGTCAAGAAAGTAGCAGAAGAAGTATTGAATATATTTACAAGTATGGAAAGAGGAAACTTCTGATGTACGGATTTTGATTTTTGTGCGATGATGATGATATTATACTGTGGAAAGGGATGAGAAGCTTGGATTTTAAATTTTTTGAATATGCCACTTGGAGAATCATAATCGATGATTGAAGAGATGAGAGTGCAGATTGCAGGGTGGGAGCATGCGATACTAAAGCAGTATCGTCGGCGAATAAGAATGGGTATTAGTTTGGATTAAAGAAATCAGGATCGGGATTGAAAATTTCGGAATAATATAAATTCTATAGAATGGGTGAAAGTTAGGAACCCTGAGGGACACCTGGTTGGATTTTAAATGATTGGGAGATGCCTGGCGGATATTTACTTTGTAGAAGCGATTTGTTACGAGTTCGTTGATTGATATGATGAGGTGTAAAGTAAACCTCGATGTCAGAGTCAAGCGTTTTTTTTAATATCCAAGAAGGCAGCGGGAGACGACTTACCTTCGAGGTGCTTTGTTTGAATGTTGATGGTAGGAAATCTAATATTTCAACAATTCCTTTAATATTAAATCTTTAATCTCTAGTGGCATTTATAAATATAAATTTTCATGAAATTTTAAATATTGTTTGAAAATATCTTTACTTTTGTCATTTTTTGAGATTATTCCAATGTTACACTTTTCTGTTCTATAGTAATTATCAATAATTCTTCTTTATATGGCTATTTCTACATTTTTGGCATTTGGACATTAAAAATTAATAATTTTAAATATTAATTGTTTCTTGTAAAAATTTTTAGACTAATCTATACGATTTTGGAAATCTCCTTTTTTTTCAATTAGGACTTTTTAAATATGTTGTGATTTAGATTTGCAAATATATTTTCTAACATAACTCTTAGATTTTTGTACGTATTTTTACAAATATTTGCAGAAATGTTTGTTTTTTAGTTGTAAGAGCATTTTTTATTAATTTCAAAAGATACAATAGATTCAATAATTTGATGCCACAAATTGTTTTAACTGGGAATAATACAAATAATTATTTTTTAGTGCACGCATCAACAGAAAAATATATTATTATATTATGCTCCAGCAAAGGAAAAACATTTATGTTGACTTAAGTCTCTGACGACGCAACTGATTTTTTATTTACAGCGAATGAATAAGTGAATATAATGAATGCATGAATAAATGTATGAATAAATAAATTAATGAATTAATTAATTAATTAATGTACGAATAAATAAATGAATAAATGAAAAGAATGAATGCATGAATTAATGAATGTGTGAATGAATGAATGAATAAATGATTAAATGAATGAATGAATGAATAAATAAATAAATAAATGAATGATTGAAAGCATATATAAATAATGCATAAAGTAATTAATGAATACATTAATGAATGAATGAATTAATGTGTGAATGAATGAACGTGTGAATGAATAAATGAATGAACGAATGAATGAATGAATGATTGAATGAATGAATGAATGAATGAATGAATTTATAAATGAATTATTGAAAGCATATATAAGTAATGTATAAAGTAATTAATGAATACATCAATGAATGAATTAATGAATGTGTGAATGAATTAATGAATAAATGATTGAATGAATGGATGAATGAATTAATTGATAAATTAATAAATGAATGATTGAAAGCATATATAAATAATGCATAAAGTAATTAATGAATACATTAATGATGAATGAATGAATGTGTGAATGAATGAATGATTGAATGAATGAATGAATGAATGAATGTATGAATGATTGAATGAATGAATGAATGAATAAATAAATTAATAAATGAATGATTGAAAGCATATATAAATAAAGCAATGAATGAATAAAATATTATAATGGTAAATTCAAATTAAGCTATTTGTATGCATGAAATAACAATAGAACTTACAGTATATTAAATTAATTAAAATAATAACACGTATTTCAGTTAGACCGCTAAACGAGCAACTCTTCATTTTTTATTTTTATGCAATAAAAGAAGATTAATTTACATTACCGTTTCATTCACGTACAAATTTGATACTGTAACGGAAAACAATGCCCCGTTGATGTATCGCCCTGAATTTTTCTCACTTGTCCCCGTTTCGGAATTACCCTGCGACTTTTGCATAATTAATTACCTCCGCCCTATTAATCCCGTCCCGGGGATTAAGCGGTAATTTCGAAAACCTGTCGAAATATTAATATTTATACCCTATACACACACATATATTATATATACCATGTGTGTGCGTCTGTCGTATAAAATATAATTTAAATTGCGCACGAGTATACCTGACGTGAAATTGTTTGAAAGCCCCGACGTAAAAGGATACACTTTACATTCTCTTTTCCATCCGCTCCGATCAATTTGTGCACAAATATTCTACATACGCCAGTCAATCTATCACCTAATGATACATATTTCATTACGTTGAAGTAACTTGTTACGCATGTTTTGCGAACCCTAGAAATACGCGTAAATTAAATTTATCCAATACTTATTGACTTACCTGCGACGGAAAATAAAATTTGCTGCAGACAGGTGTCTTAAATTTATATAAAGCCAGTTATTTCACTTAGGAACTTAATAAAATTATTAATATTTTACCGGCTTTCTACAAGAACAAACGCATTGTCTCTACGTTTCGTACCAAAACATCAGCATTCTAATCTTTTAAATACGTTAGCTTGAAAGGGAAATATTAATTATGGCATTCCGCGACGTTTCAAATGGAAAATTGTTACGTTTGTGTTATAATTAAAATGCTTTACGTACAGTATTGTAAAATATGTAGAAGATTTTACATCTATTATTAATGATTTTATTTAGGTATTCTTAAAATTGCGTTTGTTCTATTTACATATTATAATTTCTTATTTGTGATTTATTTTTATAAGCACTGATAATAAAGCACAAAAAGTTAAAGTAAATCTGAAAATGTAGTGCAAAATACCCGAGGGAATTTAATATTTCGTAATGCATTTTATGTTTTATTAAAGGACGAATACATAATTAAATTCGCCGATATTTTACACAGACTGTAATCTAGTTGCACGTTTTGCAAACTATACGACTAATGGATATTAACTAAACTAAAACCCAAAATACATATTTAGTACGTCCGATCCCTGGAGACATCACATCCAGATCCATCAAATGAAATAACAAATTCACGAGTAATTCGCTAACTTTTCGCGGCGTCATTACGTATTCAACTAGTTTTCGCGTTAGATATTCAAATTTGTCATTCCACAGAGTTGTATTAAAAGTGAACGCGTCTTAACACTTTCTACACTTTCACTTATTCCACAGCGACTGTATATCCTTTGCAATTTTACATTTAATTATTATTCAGCCTATTTATAATTTTTTAATTAATGATTACTATATTTCAGTGTAGTAAGAGTCATTCAATGTTGCCCTATACTTATTTGTAGTTGAATAGATGAACTGTGTCGATTGCAATGGAGTTTCCTACAATACTACCGGTGACTTATTTTTGATTAATGGTGAAGAAAGAGCGCGCACAAATGATGCGTGGGTCAGCGTTACATAGAAAAAAAGGATCCCTCGTAAAAGCATAAACTAAACCATTTCTTTGAATTGTGATGGTCTTTCGTATACGCACAAAAATAGAAAATAATATTAACGCAAGGTATCCCCCTCAATGACTAGTGATATTAAATATTAAAGGTAACAATACGTACAATCAAAAGTCACATAATTTTGGTATGTGCGATAGACATATGGGAAACAATAAATAATATCTGTTTAATATGAAAAAGGTAAAAGGTGGGAAATAATATTAATAAAAATTATACGAAAAAAGGTAAAAAGTGAGAAATAATATCAACGGATTTTTTGATAGTTTTGGTGGATGCGCCGGGCGAACTCATTAATAACACAATAAATAATATTAATAAAGTTAATCACATACATAAACAGAAACGCGCAATAATGACATGATGGCGTTTACAAAATCTATAGGCTAATTTCGGTCTCTTAACAGCAGTTAAAAACTATAAACTAAAATCCATACCACATTTCACTCTGATGATGACAGTATATGTACTGTTAACAATTTTCTAATCATAAACCATTAAGGACAGATTATAAATTATGCCAATTGATCACCGAATAAATAATTTACAAAAAAAAAGAGGAACTCGACACCATTTCCTCGTCCCTTTTGACAAATTAGGCCAGCGCACGCCGAAAATTGGGTGCTGTTAAAACAACGCGTATTGCTGGAAAAAAAAGTGAAAATAACGACAGCCAGTGAACGCTCGCACTTATTTATTATGCATGCCCTTGTTGCCAAAGTGGCAAAAGGTACAAAGTGGCGGCGCGACGCCAAAGATAATGGGGGAGCGTTTTTGCGTCCGCACTTCACAAACGGCTTTAATTATCTTTTTCACGTATCGATTAAAATACTTGAGGTGGCTTGCAATTAACTTGCATAATGGGGTTTCGCGTCGGCGGGATGAATCCCGGCGTTTCATTCGAAAAGAGGGCGAGAAAGACAAGAGACAAGAAAAGTTTGCAATATACAGGAATGCTTTGTGTATAAAAATGTATTAATTTACGATATAAAATACTCAAATAATATTGAATATATATTAATACTAACAAAATTATATTTTTATTCTTAATGTTTAAATTTATTGTTTATTTAATTTCTATTTTTTCTTCACCTATTTAATTGAAAACAAACTTGCAAATATAATAGAGTAACATTTAGTAAAATGTATAAAAACTATAAGTAATTGTAGAAAACAACTATTCAAATAAATCCTAATAAATTCTAAATATAATTATTAAAGTCTAATAAAATGTAATAAAATATACTAGATTCTAATAAATTCTAATAATTCCTAATACATCCTAAACAATCGCAAAAAATTTAAAGAGTATAATAAATTGTACAAAAGAGAATATTTAGGCAATAAATAAATGATAAAACTTCTTAAAATTAGGCATTATTACAGCAAACCTCACATCGATGTGTTTGTGATTGGAGGGTAGGAAAGTGGCTACCCACCCACCCTACATATACTTAAATACTCATAATACTGTCACTGCTTCTGTTTAAAAAACGCTTAACATTTTTATTTAGAATGATATCAGAACACTGGATTTAATGTGTTTTAGTTTAAGTCTTAGTGCATAACTAGGGTGGGTGGGTGCTCACTATCCCATCCTCCAATCATAAAAATATCAACCAGAGATTTACTGAAGTAATCCCTAAATTTAAGAAGTCTTATAATTAATTCATTGCTGAAATATTTCCTGTAATACAGTTTCTCACAGGAAATATATAGACATTAAATAAATGATAGAACTTCTTAAAATTAGTTATTATTATAGCAAACCTCTCGTAGATACGTTTGTGACTAGAGGGTAGGATAGTGGCCACCCACCTACCCTATATATGTTTAAATATATATACATCTTTATTAACAGACAAAAATAAAATACAGATAAGACAAATATAATACATTTATGATGATATGAGTGATGGGAGGTTAGTCTGTTAATTGGCTATCGACCGGCGATCTTTCAGCCCTGATTTGTCCTTGGTATGTTTAAATATTTTCAAAGCTTTCTCTGTTTTTGTTAAAAAAACCTAACAGTATTATTTGGAATGTTATCAAAACATTTAAAGCCGGTGTTTTAGTTTAAGTTTTAATACATATGTAGGGTGGGTGGGTGGCGACTATCCCACCCTCCAATCATAAACACATCAACCGGAAGTTTGCTGTAATAATCCCAAATTTTAAGAAGGCTTGAAGATTTCTGTTCCCTAAATATTTCCTTTAATACAATTTTCTTTTTTTAAATTGATGCTAATAATAAAAGAAATGAAGGGTGGGATAGTGGCCACCCACTCACTCTACATATACATTAAAACTCAAACTAAAACAGTGGATTTAAATGTTTTAAAACATTCGTAAATAAATTAATTATAATTCTTAAGAAACAAAAACAGTGACAGTGATTGAAGTATTTGAGAATTACATATTCTAGGTGGGTGGTCACTATTTAACACTCTATTTCTTTAATTGTCACCATCAATTTCACTACACTAATAAAATTAGTTAAGCAATGAATATGTCTCAAATTAAGGGATTATTTCAGTAAATCTCTGGTTGATGTATTAGTGATTGGAGGGTAGGATATTGGTCACACACCCACCCTATATATGCTTAATACCTAAAGTACTGTTACTGCTTTCGTTAAAAGAAACATATAACGATCTTATTTGGAATGGTATCAAAACATTTAAACCCAGTGTTTTAGTTTAAGTTTCAATGCATATGTAGGGTGGGTGGGTGACCACTATCCCACCCTTCAATCACAAACACATTAACGAGAGGTTTTCTGTAATAATCCTTAATTTTAAGAAGCTTTATCATTTAAGTATTCCCTAAATATTTCCTTCAATATAATTTTCTATTTAAAAATTGGTGCCAATATTTAAAGACATGGAGGGTGGGATAGTTGCCACCTACCCACCCTTCATATAAATTAATACCTAAACTGAAACTTTGGATTGAAATTCTTTGAAACATTTATAAATAAATTAATTATTATTTTTAAGAAACAAAAGCAGTGACAGTGGTTGAAGTATTTGAGCATATCTAGGGTACTATTCCACCCTCCATTTCTTTTATTCTTCGCATTAATTTCTCATAGAATAATGCACCAATTAAAATATTTAAGCGATAAGTAAATTTCAAGACTTCTTACATTTAGGGATTATTTTCGTAAATCTTTGGTCGATTTGTTTGTAATTGGAGGATGGGACAACAACCACCCACCCTACATATGCTTAAAAACTTCAACTACTATGAGTGCTTTTGTTTCCTAAAAATGATTACAATTTATTTACGATTGTAACAAAAACATTTAAATCCAAAATTTGAGTTTAAATTTTGATTTATATGTAGAGCGGGTGGGTGGCCATTTTTCCACCCTCCATATCTTTTATTATCAGCATCAATTTATCAATAGGAAATTGTATTAAAGAAAATATGTAGGCAATAACTAAATGGTAAGACTTCTTAAAATTAAGAATTACTGTAGTAAACCTCTCGTTGATGTATTTGTGATTAAATAATGGGTTAGTGATCACCCACCCACCCTACATATGATTAAATACTTAAAATACCTTCACTGTTTTTGTTTAAAAAAATGCATAACATTTTTATTCGGAATATTATGAAAATATTCAAACCCAGTGTTTTAATTTAGGTTTTAATGTATATGTAGGGTGGGTGGGTGGCCACTATCCCACCCTACAATCACAAATACATCGACCATAGATTTTCTGAAGTAATACCCACTTTTAGTAAGCCTTATCATTTAAGTATTCCCTAAATATATTATATTATATTATATTTGTCTTTATCACACATGCTTTTATAAAATATTAACAAAAATTTGCACAAAAAAGTATACACATGGAAAAAATTCAAATTTTGTCAGCATGCTGAAGGGCGGAATTCACTTGCATTAAATGGTCTTCCATTCAGACCCATGTCTCCTCTCTTCCGCTGTTTCAAATGGTCAAGCATTGGATACTTATTTTTCCCTTGATTTCGGGATGCGTTTTATAAAATTTTTAAACAGACATTTCCTTTAATAAAATTGTCTGTTATAAAATTGATGCTAATAATAAAAGAAATAAAGGGTGCGATAGTGGAAACCCACCCACTCTACATACAAAGTAATACCTAAACTGAAACTTTGGATTAAAATGCTTCGATTCATTTGTAAATAAATTATGAATTTTAAGAAACAAAAGCAGTGACAGTGATTGAAGTACTTGAGAATATGTAGGGTAGGTGGGTGTCCACTATTCCACCTTCCATTCCTTTTATCTTTTATTATCAACACCAATTTCTCATTACAAAATTATATTAGAGAAAATATTTACACAATAATTAAATGATAAGACTTCTTACAATAAGGGATTATTACCGTAAATCTCCTGTCGATGTAATTGTGATTGGAGGGTGAAATAGTGGCCACCCACCCACCCTACATATGTTAAAATATTTCAACTACTACAACTGCTTTTGTTTCTTAAAAAATTATAACAATTATGTATATTGTAAACATTATTAGCTTAATTCTAATGTATTATAATAAGTTGTAATTAGTCCATATAAATTTTAATAAATTATAATAAATTCTAATAAATTCTAATAAACCCTAATAAATCTCAACAGACCTCAATAAATACCAATACATTATAATAAATCCCAATAAATCCTAATAAATCTTTATAAACCATAAGACATTTTAAGAATTGCTAATTAATCAGAATAAACTTCAATGAATTCTGCTAAATTCTAATATATTCTAATAAATTATAATAAATTTCAATAAATTCTAATAAATTTTAATAAAATCTAATATTTTTTTTAATCTAATAAATTCTAATAAATTATTATTATTATTATAATTATAATAAATTCAAATAAACCCTAATAAATCTCAAAAAAACCAATAAATACCAATAAATACCAATACATTCTAACAAAACCTAATAAATCATAAGAAATTAAATTACCTCCAATATACAAACCAATCATCTTGAAAGAAATAAATCAATAATTCTCTTTTTAGATTTCCAAAAAGCTTTCGATTCGGTTTGGCATATTGGCCTCCTTTACAAATGCTTCCTCTTAAACATCCCACGCCACTTAATAATCCTTATATACAAATTCCTTTCCAACAGATCCAGCCAAGTACGAATCAAATAAACATTATCCGATCCATTTCCAATCCTTCAGGGAGTGCCCCAGGGCTCTCCCTTATCACCCCTCCTTTACAACATTTTTTGTCACGACCTGTATAATCCCAACCCTACATATTTTGATCGTTTAAACTACGTCCTTCTCTTTGCCGATGATACCACCCTTATCGCCCATGTTCCATCTCTCCAGGTTGCCCAACAATCCCTTCAAAAATCATTCAATGCGATCCAATCCTGGTGCTCCAAATGGCGTATAAAAGTCAACCCCTCCAAATCCAAACTCCTAATCCCGCATCACAAAATTACACCACACTCCCCCTCCATTATCATAAACAATACCATTATATACCCTACCTACTCTTGTAAATACCTAGGCATACTGTTTGATTCCCATATCTCCTTCAAAGCCCATGCACAAGCTATAAAGGTAAAGATTAAAACTAGAGCCCGACATTTTCGAGCTTTAACTTACAAAAATGAGAGTATTTCTACCAAAACTGCAGTGACAATATATAAAGACATTTGTCGACCTCTTATAGACTACGGTGCAATCCTTTTCAACCAAATCCGTCCTTCCACTCTCCACCACTTTAACGTCGCCGAAAGGTCAGCCCTACGAACCCTCACCAAACTCAGACACCCAATTAACCCGCTCCATAATCCCTCAAACGAACTCCTTTATGAATACACCCAAGTTACTCCTATATCCCAACGTATACATAGTCTAAGTCTTAAATTTGCCAACAATCCTTTTAATGTATCCCTTCTCAACAAATTTTGCATTCCCCGAAATCCCAATATCCCATCTAAATATAAACACCCTTCAGTCACCCTACATCAATTCATTAGTGCGAATCATCCAGACAGTTAAGCTAGCTAGCAAAGTTATTTATTTTTTTACACTAAATTAGAGTCAAGACAGGGCAGAAAGACCGATGGTCGATAGCCCAAACGGACAGACTAACACATTAGATACCATTTGTAAATGTTTTTAACTTTGTATATATGTTCGAATAAAGATGTTATTCTCTTTCTAATAAAGTCTAAAAAATTACAATAAATTCAAATAAACCCTAATAAATCTCAACAAACCCCAATAAATACCAATAAATCCCAATACATTCTAATAAATCCTAATAAATTTCAACAAACCATTAGAAATTTGAAGAAATCCTAATCAATCCGAATAAACTCCAATGAATTCTAATAAATTGTAATAAATTGTAGTAAATTCCAATAAATTCTAAAAAATTCAAATATATTCTAATAAATTGTAATAAGTTCTAATAAATTTTAATAAATTCTAATGAATTCTAATAAATTCTAATAAATTCTAATCAATTCTAATAAATACTAATAAATTCTAATAAATTCTAATAAATTCTAATAAATTCTAATAAATTCTAATAAATTCTAATAAATTCTAATAAATTCTAATAAATTCTAATAAATTCTAATAAATTCTAATAAATTCAAATAATTTCTAATAAATTCTAATAAATTCTAATAAATTCTGATAAATTTTAATAAATTCTAGTAAATTCTAATAAAGTCTAATAAATTACAATAAATTCAAATAAACCATAAGAAATCTCAACAAACCCAAATAAATACCAATAAATCCCAATACATTCTAATAAACTCCAATGAATTTTAATAAATTGTAATAAATTGTAGCAAATTCCAATAAATTCTAAAAAATACAAATATATTCTAATAAATTGTAATAAGTTCTAATAAATTTTAATAAATTCTAATGAATTCTAATAAATTCTAATAAATTATAATCAATTCTAATAAATACTAATAAATTCTAATAAATTCTAATAAATTCTAATAAATTCAAATAATTTCTAATAAATTCTAATAAATTTTTATAAATTCTAATATATTCTGATAAATTTTAATAAATTCTAGTAAATTCTAACAAACTCTTGTAATTTCCAATGAACTCTAATAAATTCTATTAAAATCTAATAAATCCTAATAATTTTCAATGAATCCCAATAAATTTTAAAATTATATAATACATTTTAAGAAATTCTAATACATTCTAATAAATTGTAATAGATCTAATAATTTGTAAAGTTCTAATAAATTCTGAAAAATTCTAATGAATTACAATAAATTTCAATAAATTATCATACATTCTAATACATTATAATGAAGTCTAATACATTCTAATAAGTCCTAATAAATCTTAATGCATCCCAATAAATCTCAGTAAATTTCAAAAGAATATAATAAATTTTAAATCATTTTAATAACTCCTTATTCATTTTAATAAATTCTAATTAATTCTAATAATTTATAATAAATTCTAATACACTGTAATAAATTCTAATACACTGTAATAAATTCTAATAAATTCTAATAAATTTTAGAAAATTTTAATAAATTTTAATCAGTTCTAATAAACCCTAATAAATCCCAACGAACCCCAATAAATCCCAATACATTCTAATAAATCCCAATCAATCCTAATAACTCTTAATAAGAAATTTTAAGAATTCCTAATCAATCCGAATAAACTCAAATGAATTCTGCTAAATTCTAATAAATTGTAGTAAATTCCAATAAATTCTAATAATTTATAATAAATTCCAATAAATTCTAATAAATTATAATAAATTCTCATAAATTCTAACAAACTCTTATAAATTCCAATGAACTCTAATAATATCTTATAAATTCTAATAAAATCTAATAAACCCTAATAATTTTCAATGAATCCCAATAAATTTAAAAATAATATAATACATTTTAAGAAATTCTAATACATTCTAATAAATTCTAATAAATTCTAATAAATTATAATACATTCTAATAAATTGTAATATAATCTAATAATTTGTAATAAGTTCTAATAAATTCTAAAAAATTCTAATGAATTACAATAAATTTCAATAAATTACCATACATTCTAATACATTTTAATTAAGTCTAATAAATTCTAATAAATTCTAATACATTTAAATAAATCCTAATAAATCTTAATGAATTCCAATAAATCTCAGTCAATTTTAAAAGATTATAATAAATTTTTAGATATTTTAATAAATTCTAATGAATTCTAATAATTTATAATAAATTCTAATTAATTCTCATAAATTCCAATTAATTCTAATACATTGCAGTATATTCTAATAAATTCTAATACATTCTAATAAATTGTAATAAAATCCAATAAATTTTAGAAAATTCTAATAAATTCTAATAAATTTTAATAAATTCTAATAAACCCTAATAAATCTCAACAAACTCCAATAAATTCCAATACATTCTAATAAATCTTAATAAATCTTAATGAATCCCAATAAATTTCAAAAGAATATAATAAATTTTGACACATTTTAATAAATCCCTATTCATAATTATATAATAAATTCTAATGAATTCTAATTCTAATAATTTATAATAAATTCTAGTTAATTCTTATAAATTTGAATTAATTCAAATATATTGCAATATATTATAACAAATTCTAATAAATTTTAATAAATTGTAATAAATTTTAGAAAATTCTAATAAATACTAATAAATTCTAATAAATTTTAATAAATTCTAATAAATTCTAGTATATTCTAATAAATTCTAATAAACCTCAATAAATCTCAACAAACTCCTAATTCATTCTAATAAATCCCAATCAATCCTAATAAATCTTAATAAACCATAATAAATTTTAAGAATTCCTAATCAATCCGAATAAACTCAAATGAATTCTGCTAAATTCGAATAAATTGTAGTAAATTCCAATAAATTCTAATAATTTATAATAAATTATAATAAATTCTAACAAACTCTTATAAATTCCAAAGAACTCTAATTAATTCTTATAAATTCTAATAAAATCTAATAAATCCTAACAATTTTCAACGAATCCCAATAAATTTAAAAATAATATAATACATTTTAAGAAATTCTAATAAATTATAATAAATTCTAAATAATTCTAATAAATTCATATAAATTTCAGTATATTCGAATAAATTGTAATAGAATCTAATAAATTGTAATAGGTTCTAATAAATTCTAAAAAAGTCTAATAAATTCTAATAAATTCTAATACATTTAAATAAATCCTAATAAATTTAATTGAATCCCAATAAATCTCAGTCAATTTTAAAGGATTATAATAAATTTTCAGACATTTTAATAAATCCTAATGAATTCTAATAATTTATGATAAATTCTAATTAATTCTCATAAATTCCAATTAATTTTAATACATTGCAGTATATTCTAATAAATTCTAATACATTCTAATAAATTGTAATAAATTACAATAAATTTTAGAAAATTCTAATAAATTCTAATAAATTTTAATAAATTCTAATAAATTCTAATAAACCCTAATAAATCTCAACAAACTCCAATAAATTCCAATACATTCTAATAAATCCTAATAAATCTTAATGAATCCCAATAAATCCAAGTAAATTTCAAAAGAATATAATAAATTTTGACACATTTTAATAAATCCTTATTCATTTAAATAAATTATAATGAATTCTAATAATTTATAATAAATTCTAGTTAATTCTAATTAATTCGAATACATTGCAATATATTCTAACAAATTCTAATAAATTGTAATAAATTCTAATAAATTTTAGAAAATTCTAACAAATTTTAATAAATTTTTATAAATTCTAGTATATTCTAATAAATTCTAATAAACCTCAATAAACCTCAACAAACTCCAATAAATCCTAATACATTCTAATAAATCCCAATCAATCCTAATAAATCTTAATAAACCATAAGAAATTTGAAGAAATCCGAATAAACTCCAATAAATTATAGTAAATTCAAATATATTGTAATAAATTTTAATAAGTTCTAATAAATTTTAATACATTCTAATTAATTCTAATAAATTATAATAAATTTCCATAAATTCTAATAATTTCTAATAAATTCTAATAAATTATAATAAATTTTCATAAACCCTTATAAATCTCAACAAACCCTAATAAAAACCAATACATTCTAATAAATCTCAATCAATCCTAATAATCTTAATAAACCATAAGAAATTTTAAGAAATCCTACTCAATCCCATTAAACTCCAATGAATTCTTATAAATTCTAATAAATTTTAATACATTTTAATTAATCCCAATAAATTTTTATAAATATCATAGGATTCGCCAATTTGAAAATATTTAAAATATTCATAAGCTGTGTTTAATACAAATATACTGGCTGATATAAGTAAAAAAACACCCAGAATATTGGAGATAATACGTAAATACTCCACAAAGAAATGATTAAAATTTCAATAAAAAATCATGGTAACTTTTTTATAAATTTACCTTGGAGTATAAAAAATGAAAGAAATTTTATTGTTCTTTTTTTAAATTAACGCAGCAGTGACATTACAATTTTATCGTGTAAATCAATTAATTGGTTCCCCATTTGAATCAAAAGATGCCCTGAGTTTGTCAGCCTGGCGTATTTCAACAATTAAGCGATTTTGAACGTGGTAAAGTAATCGGGCTCAGAAATCGTGGAGGAGCAACTCATTATTGAAATTTTAAAAAAAGTTACCATGATTTTTTGTTGAAATTTTAATCATTTCTTAGTGTGGATTTTTTACGTATTATCTGAAATTTTCATAAAAATTCTTGGCGTTCTTTTCCTTATCGCGGCCAGTATATATTTTTAAATAATTCATCAAATTTATAATTGAATTAAAACAAACATTACAAACATTACCCTTAAAATAAGTCCAGATTAAAACTTCACCTCATCATTCCAATAAATTAACCTTAATTAATGTAAAACAATTAACAATAAAACTAACTTTAACAACCCTGTGATATATCAAGGGGCAAAAACGGTTAATCATGCCAACCGCCCCTCTCTATTTTATGATCGCAACTTCCTCCCAATAAATCCGGAAAACAAAATCCGCCCGGCTCGCCTTCCAAACTCAACATCGCGATAAATTTATTTAATATACCCTTAAAGCATCGAACTAAAAACAATATTTGTTCAACAATTAATTAAGACGGAGAGCGGCGGTGGTGGTGATTTTTTCGCGCGGAGGGAGCGGAGGAAACGCCGACGCCACCGCCGCCGCCGACGCCGCCGCCTCCAAGCCGGGCCCGACGAACTTTCTAAAATCTCTCATACACGCGTGCACATATAGGAGTACAGCTTGCAAACATTCTCAACTTTGTATTTAACTAGTATGAAGTTAACGGCAATCAGGGTTTAAATTAAACTGGGGAATAAACGGTTTATTTGTGTTCGCGGATCTATTGCCAAGATTTTTGCAGTCTATTGAAGTACTTAATTAATTAGTTAAATATTAATTCATATCAACATAATATGTTTTTTTAAATTAAAAATTCATAAAAAATCATCTGAAATTAATGTACTTAATATAAATAAAACTCCAACTTTATAAAATTTTCAACTTGCTTTAATTCCACTTTTCAATTTGCAATTTTATATACTTTTTTAACGATAAACTGAAAATCCTTTTCTCTAACACAACCTGAAAAGACACAATTAACTTAAGAAAATCAAAATCTACTGGTTATTTAATAGTTATATTTAATTATTAATAAATTTTACTTTAGTTTTGCAAATTCTAACAAATTGAATAAATAACTTAATAAAAATAAAGGTCAATAAATGATATAAATTTATAATTAATTCTAACAAATTCTAATAAATTCTAATAAATCCAAATAGGTTCTAATAAATTTTAATAATTTCTAATAAATTAATTCTAATAAATTCTAATCATTTCTAATAAATTCTAATAAACTCTAATAAATTCTAATAAATTCTAATAAATTCTAATAAATTCTAATAAATTCTAATAAATTCTAATAAATTCTAATAAATTCTAATAAATTCTAATAAATTCTAATAAATTCTAATAAATTCTAATAAATTCTAATAAATTCTAATAAATTCTAATAAATTCTAATAAATTCTAATAAATTCTAATAAATTCTAATAAAATCCAATAAAATCTAATAAATTCTGATAAATTTTAATAAACTCTAATAAACTATAATAAATTCTTACTAATTTGTAATTTTCATAATGATAAAACAAAGACACGATTATTTAAAAAAACAAAATTACTGCTATTTTCTTAACTCTGATTTTTTATCCATTTTATCAAAATGAAAAATCGTCCATCTAAAATAATCTAAGCGGAAATAGGTTTTAAATTCTGAATAATCAACGAATAAAATTGTTATAAGCAAAACACCTAATTTTGTTTACTTATTGGTAAAAAACGTTATTTTCAGCTTTCAAGTCCCAACATTTTCTTTACCAATTTGTCGAAAAAATAACTATTACATTTTGCATTTAATATTATCACATAATCGCAACTACAATCAACATGTATATCATTAAATACATCACAAATTACACAATTCCCTTAATAAATTTCCACACAAGTACAAATTTCATATTTACATGTTTACATTAAACTTTAGACAAAACAAACAAGTTTTTATTTCTTTGGTAAAAAAAGTGTATTTAAATGTTTAACGAGTACAAATACTACAGCACTAAATCAATAAACTTTCGTGTTTCGTGCGTAACCGGACCGTTTACTAAGACAATATTTTCGTTGTATAATGTCTGCGTGATTAATTTGAATGGGCGTTAAAGAGCGAAAGGGTTAATTAAATTCATGAAATCTAAATTCCTGGGCAATAACACTGTAATCGTGTAATCATTGGGCGGCGCTTTTCATACATAATCAAAATTAATTAGCGGGGAACGTTTCGTAATTTGCTTGAATTATCAGCGGATTAACCGGCTAGATGAAAATAAGAAGGCCCGAGATTTTCCAATAATCTCAATAATATATTTTGGCTTAATTAAATTAAAATTTAAGTTAATGTTATGTACTACTAGGAAAATTAATGTATTAAGTTTTAGCATAATTTTTGTGAATTTACGTATCTTGAAATTATTATACTAAATAGTTTCTAATACTGTACGGTCACTGCACTCTTGATAAAACAAAATTACTTAATGACTGAGTGTTAAAATATTTTCATTACGGAGATGTACTAATTAATCATTAAAATTTAAGCATACAAATTATTTATCATATCTCATATTTATTAATAAATAACTTATTACAATTTTTTTGGAAATTAACAAATAATATGTGAAGATTTTGAGAGTTTATAAGAAATAAATATATTTTGTATTAATTAAAAATTCTAATCGCTTTATCAATCAATCAAATAATGCATAACACAATTTATCTACAAATTAAACATCACAATTCTTTGTAAAAATTTATTTCGTGGAAAATATGAGTAATATGAGTAAATTAATTGCAATTATTTTATGCCTATTTCATAATATGAAATATGAAGTAAGGAATAAACTGTGTGTTTATTTCATTTCAATTCTAACTAATATTATTCAACCACATTAAAATCTAATAGATACCTATAAATTCTATCAAATTCTAATAAAATCTTACACATGCTACTAATTTATTATAAATTCAAATTAATTTAATTTAATTCTAATATATAATTGTTATTATTATTCAGATACAACATTCTAGTTTATTTAATTTAATTATGCTTTAATTTAACTTTAAAGTATATTAATATATATTGTTTATTTATAATAATAAATTACAATAAACTCTAATAAATTGTACTTATAACTTAGCCTAATAAAGTGAATTTTAATTAATTATAATATAAGACATTTTAATAAATTAAAACTTATTTTAAGTGGATTCTAATTAATTCGTAAATTTTAATAACAATCCCATCGTTGTCGTTACAATGGTTAAAATAAAAACAAAGAGCACATTACATTTAATAATTGGTTCTATAATTAAATCCCTTCCTCGACTCCCTTACAAAACCAAAGGGGTGGCTCATTAGAGGCAGCCAGATCAGAAATAAAGTTATTGAAATCGAATCTTCCTAAAATAAACAATGTCATGAACGAATGTCTTCACACTTCACGTTTTCCTTGTAAACATCGTTAATTCCTCTTCCATCGAAGAAAAAATCCTAACAAAAGCTTCCCTTTATGATCACGTTTCCTAATCGGCAATCTTAACCTGACTAAAACCAAATCTACTTCCTTTATAACAAATTCCAACTTTGTGCACATTCATCATGTCAAACAACCAATCCACCACTCTTAATGCCCTTCTTTGTACAAACAACGTTGAACACCTTATTAAAAATGTCACCCATTTCCATGTTCAACCCACACCCATGTTCAAATTAAATTTTTCTTTAATGTTTGCTCCTCTTCCATACATTCTTAAGACAATAATAAACTATAAACACAGTGACATTGCAAAAGTAACTGACGAAATGACAAATTTATCTCCGAAAATCACTGCATTAATTTTAACACGATTTCCGTCTTTTTGGAAACTTTATAAAAGACCAATATAACACACCAGCCATAACCAAAAAACCTTACAAACATATCCTTCATAAATATATTCTCCATTTAATAAAATACCAACGACAATAATACAGATACTTTAGACAAACAGACGACAAACAAAAATTTAACAGACTCTATTAGATCATATACACGAAGATTGAACAGTACAAAAGTGATTTTGCGTAAACCTCACAGTTTACGAGAAACATGTAAGGAAAATACTATGATGGCCACAACACCACTTTTTTTATGTTTCTTTACAATTTACAACATATAATTAAAACCCTTGCTTATGATTTACTTGTTTAAGGGTGGGATCGAGGGAACCCATCCATCCTACATATATATGATAATTTTAAATCCTAATCGTTGTTGATTTTGCTGCTAAAAAGAATAAAACATTGTATGCAATAAATAATAAAGCATAACCCAAATCTAAGGTTATTAATATAAATGACCTTCTTCGGCTAATCTTATATAATTTACATTTAAAGTCTGCCCACCCATCATGCATACAATTTTTATTAATTTCCTAACTAAAAATTTTACCGTTTGAATTTCTGTTTTATTCAAAATGTTTTGTAATTAATTTTACTCCAAACCGTGAGACGATTAGTAATTTAAATTTATATGTATATGTAGGGTGGGTGGGGGGCCTCTATCCCACCCTCAATTCAGTAAAACATTATCAAAAATTATCTGAAATATTTGTATGAATACATCAATTAAAAATTGCAATTATTTTCTGTTTGTTTCCATTTTACAACTTCTAACTAAAACTCTCGCTTATATTTTACTGATTGGAGGGTGGATAAATGCCACCCACCCACCCTACATATACATGATAACTTTAAATGCTAATCGTTGATGATTTTGCTGTTAACAATAAAAACCTTTAGGTAATAAAAAATAAAACGAAATGAAAATTTAAGTTTAAATATAAATGACTTTCTATAGCTAATCTTATCTAATTTAGATTTAATATGTGCCCACCCATCATGCATCAAATTTTTACTAATTCACTCACTCAAAAATTTTACCTTTTTAATTTTCCTTTTTATTCAAAAACTTTTGTAACGAATTTTATTGGAAACCACGAGACGATAAGGAACTAAAGTTTATTATTAAAGGTATATGTATAATCAAAAATTATTTGAAAAATTTAAATAAATCTATTAAAATTTGCAATAATGTTATGTTTATTTACGTTTTACAAATTTTGATTAAAACCCTCGGTTATGTTTTACTGATTGGAGGCTGGGACTTTAATAGATTTATTCAAACTAATTTTGAAATTCAAGAAATTTTGAATAATAAGACATAACTTTTCAAGCGAAAGTTAAACAGAATGAAAAACTTAAAAATTTTGCCATTTTTAACCTATTGCTAATAAACTATAGGAGTTAAATAAAATTTATATGACAAGTAATTGTAGAGAATTCAAAATTGAGCAAATTATTAAGATTAAAAATATAGGGAAAGTATTATGAAGGCCTAATCCCCATTGTTGTTATTATTTTCCATTTCTCTATTTCCATTATGTTGTTATTATGTACGGTACTTATGAGTTAAACCTCACTCTTATTTTTTCATTTCATTATCATAATTTAATTTTCAAAACTAGAAAAGTATTCCCAACTCTAATAAGCAGTTTTATCTGAAGGAATACTAATCCTATTTTTGCGAATAGTTCTAACCACGCCCGTTTTAAGCTCGCATAATCAATGGAATGCAATATACCAATTGTACAGAAATTTGAAATTCTAAATAACGCTGGTCATAACCAGTATCTTTTCAAGTGTATACAAAAAATTCCATACGTATCCTGACTCACTCTTGCATAATATCAAAAACAAAATCATACAGAACCGACTTTTTTTGATGGGATATATTGTTTCCAGGAAACTTGTCATTTCCACATTAACAGTGATTCACCTTTACAATTATCAAGTTGCGAAATATATAAACTTTAACACTTCTACAATACAATATTAGCTAAAATCGATTTGATTTTAATCAACTTGGTTCTGATCGTGAAGTTGATTTTCGAAGTGAAGAAATTTGCACAACAATACAAATCGGTCGCCTGACATCACTTTAGAAAGAAAGGCGTGCTAATACATTCCCTTTTTGAGAAGGACATTTGTAATGTTGTATTTTTAGGATGCCCAGCAAGATTAGGAGCGTGATAAAGCATCTAATCGACCAACAAAATACATAAGAAAATACAAAAATATTATATAAAACATACAAAAATTTGAATGGAAGATGCTAGGCGGAGTTCATACAGCTACAATGATCTTCCACTCTAATCCTTTTTTCTTGTAGATAGTGAGAGTCCCTCATTCTTTCTATTTAGCATTAATTTTTGCATTAATTTAGGCCTGTTGGGATTTAATATTAAGTTAGTTTTTAAGAGAAGTGTTTTTTGTTGTTTTTATCGTTCTACACACGTGCGCCACGCGGTGCGGACACCAGTCCGCTTGGAGCATTTACAAGTGTAACATTGTATATACCCGAGAAGAATAAAGTAGAGTAAATTGGCCGTTAGTGTGTTATTTCATTTGATATTATCCAAGTTATATCAGTGGCGACGAGGACTATGGCAAATATCGGAAAGATTTCCGAATTTGAAGTGGGTGTAAAAAACTGGACTACGTATATTGCACGGTTAGAACAATATTTTATTGCAAACAAAGTCGAGGAAGGAAACAAAGTGCCAATTCTTTTAACTGTAGTGGGTGACGAAACGTATGAACTGATGGTGAATCTAAGTGATCCCGTGAAACCATCGGAAAAGAGTTATGAACAATTAGTGGATATTATAAAAAAACATCTAGAACCGGCACCTTCAGAAATTGCTGAACGGTATAAATTCAGACTGAGGAAACAACAGGAGGACGAAAGTATTGCAAATTATATTATGGCTCTGAAATGTTTAGCAAAAACTTGCAATTTTAAAACCACGCTTGAAGAGAATTTGAGAGACCAATTTGTATATGGATTAGTGAGCGACTTGATAAAGCAAAGGCTGTTTTCGGAAGCTAATCTAGAGTATAACCGGGCAGTGGCATTAGCGATAAACATGGAGCGAGCTGAAAAAGAAGTCCTGATGCTGGATACATCACATGCGGTGCATCGTGTTCAATATGGCGCGGAGAGCGGTTCTCACAACAGGATGGATGACGGAGGAAGGACGTCATCAAGGAGTGCAACGTCATCCGGTTCGTCACCGAGGTACGGGAGGAGCGCAGGTCCGTCTTCTGGAATGTGCGCGGCGTGCGAGAGTTGCGGACGCAGGAATCATGGAAAGGACGAATGTTATTTTAAAAACACAAGGTGTCACAACTGCGGTAAGCTAGGACATATCAAATCTATTTGTAAATTGAATAATAAGAAAGTAAATTTAAATTGCTATGTACAAGAAACGGACGAAATAAATGCGCGGCCAGACTCGGACGAAGATTTATTTACCATTAATGATTTTTCCGATACGTTAAAAGTAAAGGTTAAAATTGAAAATATTAATTTAGAAATGGAAATTGATACCGGGTCAGGTATTTCAGTAATTTCAGAGAATTGTTATAGGAAATATTTTTATAAAATACCAATTTTTAATAATGATTTAAGGTTAAAATCATATACAGGGGATAAAATAAATGCAAGTGGTTTTATACGGGTGCATGGGATATACAATGGTAAATCTTTTAATAATTTAAAACTCTATATTGTACCTAAAGGAGGCCCTCCATTATTGGGGAGGGAATGGTTCAAAAAATTTGGAATTATAATTAATGGGGACTTAAAAATATGTAATAGGGGCTTAAAAATATGTAATGTCGTGGGAAAGCCGTTGTTCGTTAAGGATAAATTAATTAAAGAGTTTCCGGATATTTTTAAGGTTGAATTAGGAACATTACAGAATTTTAAAGCGAAGTTGATTTTAAAATCAGGCGCTACGCCGGTTTTTTGTAGGGCGAGGGCTCTCCCTTTCGCTTTAAAGGAGAAAGTTGATTTGGAAATTAATAGGTTAGTCAAGGAGGGCATATTATCACCTATTGAATATAGTGATTGGGCTACCCCAATTGTACCCGTCATAAAAAAAGACGGGAAAATTAGACTGTGCGGTGATTTCAAAGTCACAATCAATCCAAAATTACACATAAATAAATACCCAGTTCCAAAAATGGACGAGTTATTTGCGAACTTACGTGGCGGAAAATTATTCAGTAAAATAGATTTGTCACAGGCATATGCACAAATCATGTTAGATGATGACTCAAAAAAAATAGTAACAATTAACACACATCGTGGACTATTTGAGTATAATCGTCTTCCGTATGGTGTTGCCTCTGCGCCGGGAATTTTCCAACAAGTTATTGAGCAAGTTTTTGCAGGGATGCAAGGGATCGTAGTATTTTTGGATGATATTCTCGTTACAGGAAGTAATGAAGATGAACACTTACAAAGATTACGTCAAGTTTTTAGTAAATTAAGAGAAAATGGGTTAAGAGTTCGAATTGATAAATGCAGTTTCTTTCAAAACGAAATAAGTTATTTAGGCCATACTATTAATCAGTATGGATTATGTACGAATAAAGAAAAAATTGAAGCAATAGTTAATGCTAAAACACCTACTAATATTACCGAATTAAAAGCATTCCTGGGTTTAATAAATTATTATGGTAAATTTATTCCTAGTTTAAGTACAAAGTTACATATTTTATACAATTTACTGAGGAAGGGAGTAGTATGGAACTGGGATGGAAAATGTAAAAAAGTGTTTGAGGCAGTAAAAAAGGAATTAACGTCTCCTAACATACTGGCACACTACGATCCGGCATTGCCACTTACGTTAGCGTGTGATGCGAGTGCATATGGATTGGGGGCGGTAATTTCGCACACTTTTCCTAGTGGTGAATGTAAGCCCATTGCTTACGCATCACGAACACTGTCTAAAAGCGAAAAGGGCTATTCTCAAATTGATAAAGAGGCACTAGCTATCATTTATGGAATTAAAAAATTTCACCAATACTTATATGGTAGGCCTTTTACACTGTTAACAGACCACAAACCTTTATTATCAATATTCGGAGGGAAGAAGGGAATTCCTACAATGGCAGCTAGTCGCCTACAAAGATGGGCAATTTTGTTAGCGGCTTACCAATTTGAAATCAAATATATTACATCGGAAAAAAATGCCAATGCAGATTTTCTTTCGAGGCTGCCACAATCTGAAAACAATAATGAATATCCTGATTGCGGACATGTATTTTATTTAAATGAATGTACACCAATTAAATTTAAAGAAATTGTTAAAGAAACGGGAAAAGATGCGATTTTACAAAAAATTTATGGATATTGTTTACATGGATGGGCAGTAAATGACAGTGGTTGTGACACTGAAATAAAACCGTATTTCTTTAAGAGAGAACAATTACACTTAGAACATGGTGCAATTTTTTGGGGTTATAGAATAATCATTCCGGCGACACTCCGCGAGAAAATATTGTCAGAATTACATCGTACTCATTTAGGGGTAAATAAAACGAAATCGATAGCAAGGTCGTATTTGTGGTGGCCTAGGTTGGATGCGGATATAGAGTCAATGTGTAAAAAATGCGTTATTTGTAATAATTTTAGACCGGACCCTAGAAAATCTCCAGCGCAAAGCTGGCCTAGCTCAGATACGCCTTGGACTCGCATACATGTAGATTTTTTAGGACCATTATTTGGACATAAGTATTTAATTGTTACGGATTCTTATACGAAATGGCTAGAGGTTTTTAAAGTAACTAAGACAACCGCCGAAGTAACAATTAAATGTTTACGTTCTTTGTTTGCAAGATTTGGGTTGGTGAAAACTTTAGTTTCTGATAATGGTCCACCATTCACTTCTCTGGAATTCGAAGAATATTTATGTAAAAATAATATAGTTCATAAGTTTAGTCCACCTTATCACCCAGCCAGCAATGGAGCTGCGGAAATAAATGTAAAAACTGTAAAGACATTCCTGAAAAAGGCATATTTTAGTAACAAAAATTTAGATATAGCTTTAGAACAATTTTTGTTTGATTATCGCATAGCGAAACATTGCACTACAGGAGAAAGCCCTGCAAAACTTTTGTTTGGTCGTGAATTACGTACTAGATTTGATTTTTTGTTGCCAACCAATAACGATCAACAAGGTAATGAAACAGAAATGGGGCGTAAGCAGATAAGAGAATTTAATGTGGGCGAAAAAGTTTTATTTAGGAGTTTTGATAATCCGGCAGTTCCAGCTTGGCAGGAAGGAAAGGTGGAAGATAGAAAGGGTAGTGTAATATATGATGTAACAATGGGAAATGGAAGGGTTTTTAGAAGGCACTCCAATCAAATGCGATCGTTGCAACGAAAAAGCCTCTCAATTCCCATTGCAAGTTCAACTGAAAATGTAACAGACGAAAACAGTGACGTCGGTGAAAATAGTAACGTCGTTTTAGATAGTGCGGCCGGTGAGACCAGTAGTGCTAATAGTGAATTAAAGGCTGGTGTAGATACTAAAAGTGCGCCCCGATATTTTCTACGAAATCGCAATAAGTAATATCTAGGTTGTTACAATCCAATAAACTAAATGTTAGTTAATTTTCATTAACAATTATTATGTTTAATTTAAGAAAAAGGGTGTTGGGATTTAATATTAAGTTAGTTTTTAAGAGAAGTGTTTTTTGTTGTTTTTATCGTTCTACACACGTGCGCCACGCGGTGCGGACACCAGTCCGCTTGGAGCATTTACAAGTGTAACATTGTATATACCCGAGAAGAATAAAGTAGAGTAAATTGGCCGTTAGTGTGTTATTTCATTTGATATTATCCAAGTTATATCAAGGCCTATTTTCCATCGTTTTGGAGATGGGACTATGTAAAATATTCTTCGGATACCATTGCTTCAAGATAAAAATAAAGAAAACCAGATTATAAAAAACCTAATAAGTACCTCAAACAATTCTCCTAAAAACAACAATAATTATGCTTCTTTAACTTTTGATGGACATTTAACTAACAGAATCAGTAACTCGATAGTGGTGAAGTTTACATGCTAACATGTAATGACTGCCCTAAAAAATATATTGGACAAACAGTACGAGCCTTTGAAGAAATGATTGCAGAACACAAAAGTACATGGGAAAAGAAAAAGAACACCTCAACATATTCAAATCACCTGCTATCCGAAAACCACACTTTCAACCAGAAATCCCAGATTCTCCATACAGAAAAGAAAGAGAAAAAACTTAATCTACTCGAAAACCTGGAAATGAACAGGTAAAAGGCGTGATTAACGAAATATATAATCTTATGGCAGAAATAATAAATACAACTTTTTCAAGTGTAATTAACCACATACTCTGAAGAAGGCGAAAGTTATACCAGTATTTAAACATGTAAGCAAAAAGAATATTTCAAACTACAGACAAATTTCAGTGTTAGATACTTTTTTCAAAAAAGCTTTTGTTATTAGTTGATGGGTATATTTAACCCTTATCTAAACGCGCCTATATACTACCGTTAGTGGACACATGGGATCTTCCACGACCCCAACCTAATAACTTAATAATTGAAGGAAAAACCATTTGCAATAAATATTATTGTTCGTTAACAAATAATTAAATAATTAATCCACATTTGAAAGATTTAGACAATTTTCACATACGATCTTTTTATGTGTCGCGCACAAAGTTTTTTTGCACAAACAACACCATTTTTGATATTGTTTGTCATTATTCCGGGAGCAGTAATCGCAGCGCTTACGTCTTGCATTCCTTCTACTCTCTGGTACTGCCTGACGTGTCATTCCAAATTTCAGCACGATCTGACGTCTCTTGGAGTAGCAACAGAATTCAGCTTGCTTGACTGGAACGGTTTCACCAACTGTAGCACAAGTTGTTTCAAGAAATCGCATCTGTGAATTTTTTCCACAATTTTTTTTCCTTGAATATAATGTACACATTGATTGCCGTAACATCTATCAAGTGCAATAAAATAGCTAAGGGCCATCTTCTCATTCGGAGACCAACATTGTGGGATACGTACCTATAATCCATGGTCCTTTCATCGAGTTATAAGTTTTTCTTCGTCGTTGATGTTCTCTTCGCCTTCCAGATACATTTTTGAAAGTAACACAACAACCTTCCTCTTCCGTAGAACGTAGGGCACCATGGTCATGTTTTGTTGATGAACACAGATGCGACTTTTGACTTGACGTTATTTGCAGGGTTGAAATGTTGGCTTGATTTTTTTTTGTATTCCCACTAGTGTATTGTTGTGATTTTTGAGCAGGCCATGTACTAGATACCTCTATTGCATACGAATTAAACTAGCTGAGGAGCACAAAAAGGCATGGCATAACTAAATCGGAATGAGGCATACGAGACTCTTCCTAGATGGTCCGGTACCTGACAGCATGCTAAAGTCAAGACTGAGTAGACTGAAACTAAAGAAAAATCACAGGACTAGTTACTGGGCACTGTGACCTGAATATGCACAAACATAGGATGGGAATTGAGAAAAGCTCCCTAAGCCATGGGTTTTGGAAAAAGACGAAACATACAAAGGAGAACGCATGGCGAAATTTGGGAAGTCTATGCTTACTGTAGAACAACTTAAGAGTATCGCTTGACAGAAACTCCTAAACTTCATAGAAGACACAGGGGTACACAGGGAGTAAAACATCCGGAGACGTACAAAAGGACCACGGAGACCGTAGTGCAGGGACGCTAAGCGACACCACCTCATGAGAAGAAGAAAAATACCAATTATCAGTGGTAACGTTCCGGTAGATTCCATGTATAAGGGGTATGAGATGGTACACTATTTTTTCTGCTGAGTTCTTCATGACATGTTCATGTCACACGTTAGTGGGTCTAAGGGATCATCTAGCGAAAAACTCCGGAAAAAATCGACTGACGTTAGTAGGCGTATGGGATCATTTCTGAATTTTTGCATATAGAAAAATTGTTTATATATTAGAGTGATGAATTAATACTCATGTAAAACTAGACCTTTTTGAGGATTACATGTGATTACACGGTTTTATATCCCTTGGGGTCGTTTTTGAGACAGTGCACCTAGTTAAGGGTTAAATTTAATTTAAGTTGTGTGTTTTCTAGTAGGTTCAAGGTCAGTGGCATTGGGGGATCAGTTAGATATTTAATAATAATTACAATCCGATGCTAAAATCTATGTACACTCTCACCAGGTGTTGATGGTCTTCAATGTTTTGGCTTATTTAATATTTTTTAGATTTTAGACAAACGTGACAATTACTTCTTTAAGCTTATATACAATTCTCTAGTCTTTGTAAGAAATATTTCTGCCCATCACATATAAAGAAGATTGCTGGATTGAATGTCTTTTTCACTTTTTAGAAATGTTGTTTAATCATTTGATTCAATCCTTCCAGTTTTATTTATTGATTCCTATTAAGCTAGTAATTTCTTTCTTTATTATAAATTCTAGCCAAAACAACCTTTTTTGATTTTAATTAAACTTCTAAGCTCTTGAGGTTTTCCGTGTAAGTTTGATATTGATCAAGTGATATATCCAATGATTAAACTGAATTTTAGAAAAAAAATAAAAAAGTAGAAACGGTTACTTTGTTTTAACACTTTATTTTAAAATCATAAAACAAAGTACACGATTACTTTGTTTTAACATTTTATTTTAAAGTCATAAAACTAAGTAATCGTGTCGTATTTTTCATTACATTCCAGATGTACCACAAAGTAAACGCCTTCAATTAAACATTTTGGAAGAGAAAATCTTGGAATAGACTAGAAATCTAAAAATAACAGAGTTATAAGGAAAATTTAAGAAAAAGTTTTTCGTAATTTAGAAAAATATTTGTAACATTAAAAATACATTTCTGGAAAATTTATGAAACATCCCAGGAAATTTTCGCAATTTGGAAAAGAAATCATTCCTCGTGCAGAGAAATGTTTGTAAGATTCGAGAAATTTCTGAAAAATTTCGTGTTTTTTATTACATTCAAGATGTAAACTCCTCCAATTAAACATTTTTGAAGAAAATTTCTTGAAATAGACAAGAAATCTAAAAATAGCAGAGTTATAACGAAAATTTAAGAAAAAGTTTTTCGTAATTTAGAAAAATATTTGAAACCTTAAAGATACATTTCTGGAAAATTTATGAAACTTGCCAGGAAATTTTCGTAATTTGGAAAAAAAATTCATGCCTCGTACAGAGATTTTTTTCTAGGATTCGAGAAATCTCGGAAAAAATTCTTTAGAAAATTCAAGAAAGAGAATTTCTTGAAAAAATAGCTTCTAATTTGCAAGAGATATTTCTATAAAATTGTAGAAATCTGAAAGAACAATGTCTATAACTTTAAATAATCCACTTCATTTTTTGGCATAAAAAATCGAGAAAAATACTGAAAATAAACTTTATAAGGTACTGGAAAATTGAAGGTTTTTAAATTTTGAACAAAAAATTTCGAAAAATATTGAAAATTCAAAAAATAGAACTGTATAAAAATTGTAATTTGGAAACAATAAAGTTTAAAAGAAATTAAATTGAATAATCCTCAACGAAATGTAATTTAAAAGAGAATTTTTCAAAAATTAAAAGTAAAATTCAAGAATCTCCCAACAAAACTGAAAGAGAAATTTCTATAGCATTCGAGAATATTCCAAAAATACTCTGGAAAATTCTAGAAATCCGAAAGAGAATTTCCTGAAACCTCTAAGAAAATTCAAAGAAAAATAGAAGACATTTTGATAATTTAGAAAATAAATGCTTAAACTATTTAAATTTCTTGAATTTGTAAAAATATCTTTCGAATTCTATATCAATGATCAAAGATAACGGCTACTGTGAACCTGCTGAAAAATGTTGCACAACAACTGGACTCTTAATTACACTCTTTTTCGATCTTTGATTCATTTCCTTTCCCCTTATGAAGTGTAGAAGAGTAATATAAACATGTTTTTTTTTTTCGAATTTCAAATTTATATTATACTACGGGCTGAAAGACCACCGGTCGATAGCCATGGAGCAGAAGAACAAGAACATATCAGAATTGATTTTATTTTATCCATTACATGTATTAGATTTTATTTTTCTGTGAATAAAGATGTTTAGTAGTAGTATTATACTAATTCTAATATAGAATAACTTATGTCTTCGCATATTTTAAGTTTTTTTTATTTATAAAGCCATGAAATGTATGTTTTAATTTATATAATATACTTTTTAAAAAACCATAATTTAAAAATTAAACCATCTGTTGATTTAAAAGATCATCGTTTATGTATGATTATTTAGGATTACGTGGATAACACAGGTAAATTGTGTTATTTCATTTGCAAATTAAAATACCATGAATTGACCGCGACACTCGAATAACCGATCAGTTCATATGTGATTAATTAATGCGTTAATGCGTCGTTTCGCAATGCAAATTCAATTCTCGACACCAATCTAACGGACTAAATTGCAAATTGCGCTGCACTTGATCGTATGAATAATGCACTACTACCTTGCTCCGCACTTGGTTATCATTGTGAAGATATTTAGGGATTTGTATTTTCTCCACAAATGGTACTTCACAGTGGACATTTTAATTACAAAAAAGTAATAGTAAAGTAGTATGTATTCTTAGATCTTAAAAGCTTTGAGGTACATTTCGATATTAGGAATAAAGAGAACACGTTTACTTTTTATACCACTTTGAACCTTATTTGCAGTGACCAGTTTAATTGTTTAGTTGGAACTAGGCACTGCAAATAATGTGTTTTTTTTATTTTTAAGTAATATTTAATTTGTGTGTCAATTTGAGAAACATAAATATTTGTATATTACTTTGCGAATGCCTGGAAAATTTAAAAACTTCAAATCATTGTTTTCAACTGTACTACACTGATGAGATCCAAATTAGATTGAAGCCGCTGATGTAGATAACAGAAAATAAAATTTTCAGTGTTTTAATCAAATTTATCACCAAGTAAATACACTTTATATTTATTTACAACTTAAGTTAACTGTTTATATACTAACCACAAAATAATTTATAATGATTATAATGATTTCATTACGCGTACATCGACAGCATCCAGCCAGACAACGTTTACGCCAATTAAAGTGTGTGCATGAGACTAACTTAATTACTGAAAGTCTTAAGTTCACCGAATGAAATTACTTTAGTAACGCTTATACTAATGGGGTTAGAGCCCTTAATTTTTCGATACCGAACGGCGCTAATGTGCTTAAACGGCGATGCGCTTATGAATTCGTAACGAGCTGAGGGCGGTGCGGAGGCGGAAAATTTCAATTCGTTTTAAATTGCGTGCGTCCTTTTCATTTTACCGACAAAAAAAAAACCAAAAAGCAAATACGTAAAACGTAATAATGACGCGAAAAATAAACCGCCGGAAGTTTTCATAGGGCCGCAGAATAAGACAATTACTCGAGGATTTGTTTTGTGTATGCCAACAGTTCGCATTTAATTTTTTCTATAATAAAATAAGAGTATTCTTTTTGGTTACGATTATATGTACTTATAAATAAATATTTTATTTTCAATGTCTTAAATATTTAGTTAATTAAGTGAAAGTTTACTAAACTCGCTCAAATGTGTGATATAAACAAGTTTATCTTGTCTTATTTAAAGTTATAAAATATCACAAAGCCTCTAGAATCAAGTATTCTATAATCAAGTATTCTTGTGGATATTTGTTTTTGAGTTTTCTTGAGTATAATCAATATAAATAAGACTGTTAGCCTTTCTTCACGCGTTATTATCTAATGCTTAGACATTTAATATTTATGAAAAGTCTTATTATTATTAATTAATCTCTCAGTTAATTAATGGTGATCAATTTTTGTATCAACATAATGGATTCAAATGTATGGAAAACATCCATTTAGATATCGCCCATATAATCTTTTTAATTTGTTTTAATTACATCAAACTGTCTACTTATTAATTTAAAGCATGTTACCATTTAACGCCGAAATTCGACCAAATATTTTCGCGCCATTCGATTTTCAATCAGTTTCCAATTAAAATAACAAGCGGAGTTTACAATTAGAGTGCGCACGGTAAACGAAAAATCCAATTTCGTCCCTTTGGTCAAATTTCAACAATCACTACAACGTGTTTTAATTTCTTTTTTTTTTCACGCCAATTGCCAAATTAAAAGTGCAGCACGTAAACATAAATCAATCAGGCTGTGAAAATTACAAAGATATTATATATATATAATAAATGTATTTTTAAATTAAATTTATATATTTATCTATAAAGAGGATAATATAAGCCATTTAACATTTACGATCAATTTATGTTTTTCAATTAATTAATTTGATAGTGATTTAATCGGGCGCACTTTAATTTGTAATCGTATTTTTGTGTTGAACGCTCTCTGTGAATATAAAAAGGTGCGTTAAACGTGAACACGTTTCACTGGTGATTTAATCAAATTTAGAATTTACGCCGCTGTATAATGGAATGATTTTGTTTTCGCGACGAGATAACGCGGGGAAATCCCGCGCGGGTGAAATGATGCTTTGAAATTGGTGCGGCTAGAGCTGGAAATTAGCAATATTGTCCTGCTTTTCTATTTCTGCGGTTTCATTAGCGGGCCTGTACATGTTGATGTCGTGCAAATCCAGGAATTCGATGGTATGATCATTCAGCTTCGATCTAATGTAAATAGTTCGAGAAATACGCAGAGCAATTAATTAAATGGAATGGCTTAAAAGCCATTATTATAATATATAATGGTGGTTTAATACGCGTGGTCAGATAGTTAAATAGTGTAATAAGTGTGATTAATTAATTTCATTTCTCTTCTCAAATAGTGACAAAAAAGCAAATAGCTAATTTTTTATTATCACTAATAAATCGAAGGTAATACATGTGATATCAAATAACTAATTAATGTATTTAGTATGATTGATTATATAATTATAATTAACTACATTAGATTATAATTTTTCGAAGTATATACATATATAAAAGTCAAACTCGTTTGGAAATGTTTACATAACTTTAAATGAAACAATTTAATTAGTTGAACACAAAACATTTTAAATTTTGCTCTCAATAATATAGATTTCTAATTTTTTTTCGAGAATTCTCGAATGCTACAGAAATTTTTCTTTCAGTTTTACTGAAAGATTCCTAAATTTTACTTTAATTTTTGAATATTTTTCTATTAAATTACATTTCATTGATGATTATTCAATTTAATTTCTTTCAGACTGTTTTGTTTCTAAATTACAAGATTTTTTTTAAGGATTCTTTAATCTTTTTGAGTTTTAATATTATCCGAAATTTCTTGCTCAAAATTTAAAAAACCTTCAATTTTCCAGTACCTTATAAAAGTTTCTTTTCAGTACTTTTCTTCAATTATTTTTGCCAAAAATAATGGAGTGGATTATTTAAAAATTTTCTTTCAGATTTCTATAATTTTTCGAAAATTTCTCTTGCAAACTAGGAGATTTCCGGAATTTTCCAGAAATAATTTTTTTCCCAAATTGCGTGAATTTTTTGAGAAGTTTCATAATTTTTTCAAAAACTATTTATTTAGAATTTGTTTACAAATGACAAGATTTTTAAGGGTTCATTTAACTTTTGGTTTTTTAATATTTCCCGAATTTCTTGTTTAAAATTTAAAAACCTTCAATTTTCCAGTACCTTATAAAAGTTTATTTTTAGTATTTTTCTTCGAATTTATTTGCCAGAAAAAATGGATTAGAGTATTTAAACTTATAAAAAATTTTCATTTAGATTTCTACAATTTTTCTGAAATTTCTCTTCTCTTATTGCAAATTAGGAGTTTTTTTTCAAGAAATTCTCTTTCTAGAATTTTCTAAAGGATTCAAGAATCGTTCAAAAATGTCTCATTAAGATTTCCAGAATTTTAAGTAATTTCTTCGATTTTTTCTTGTCAAAAAAATGGAATGGATTACTTAATCTTATAGAAATTTTTCTTTCAGATTTCTACAATTTTTCTGAAATTTATCTTTCAAATTAGGAGGTTTTTTTTTCATGAAATTATCTTAATTAATTGCAAATTTTTATAAATTGTCTTTCTTGTTTCATTTGATTATTTCAAAATCTACGAAAGGATTGTTTAATTTTTCATTAATTTTGTATTATGGTACGTAGTTTGAGTAATTATAAAAATATTTACGTCGATAGCAACTGTTTTTCTATTTTTGTCAGTCGTCGAAAATAATTGCAAACTTTTATAAATCGTCTTTCTCGTTTCATTTGATTATTTTAAAATCTATAAAAGGATTGTTTAATTTTTTATGAATTCTTATTATGGAATGTATTTTGAGTAATTATAAAAATATGAACGTCGATAGCAATTGTTTTTCAATTTTTTTCAGTCATCTAAAATAATTGCAAACTTTTATAAATCGTATTTCTCGTTTCATTTGATTATTTTAAAATCTATAAAAGGATTGTTTAATTTTTTAATGAATTCTTATAATGCAATTTATTTTGAGTAATTATAAAAATATGAACGTCGATAGCAATTGTTTTTCAATTTTTTCAGTCGTCGAAATTAATTGCAAATTTTTATAAATCGTCTTTCTTGTTTTATTTGATTATTTCAAAATCTATGAAGGGATTGTTTAATTTTTTCATGAATTCACATTATAGAATGTATATTGAGTAATTGTAAAAATATTCATGTCGATAGCAATTATTTTTCTATTGTTTTCAATCGTCAAAAATAATTGCAAATTTTTATAAATCGGCTTTCTTGTTTCATTTAATTATTTCAAAATCTATGAAAGGTTTGTTTAATTTTTTTATGAATTCTCATAATGGAATGTATTTTGAGTAATTATAAAAATATGAACATCGATAGCAATTGTTTTTCAATTTTTTCAGTCGTCGAAATTAATTGTAAATTTTTATAAATCGTCTTTCTTGTTTGATTATTTCAAAATCTATGAAGAGATTGTTTAATTTTTTCCTGAATTCACATTATAGAATGTATGTTGAGTAATTGTAAAAATATTCACGTCGATGGCAATTGTTTTTCTATTGTTTTCAGACGTCTAAAATAATTGCAAATTTTTATAAATCGTCTTTCTTGTTACATTTGATTATTTCAAGATCTATGAAAGGATTGTTTAAATTTTTCATGAATTCTCATTATGGAATGTATTTTGAGTAATTATAAAAATATAAACGTCGATATCAATTCTTTTACAATTTTTTCAGTCGTCGAAATTAATTGCAAATTTTTATAAATCGTCTTTCTTGTTTCATTTGATTATTTCAAGATCTATGAAGGGATTGTTGAATTTTTTCATGAATTCACATTGTGGAATGTATTTTGAGTAATTATAAAAATATTTACGTCGATGGCAATTGTTTTTCAATTTTTTCACTCGTCGAAAATAATTGCAAATTTTTATAAATCGGCTTTCTGGTTTCATTAAATTATTTCAAAAACTATGAAAGGTTTGTTTAATTTTTTAATGAATTCTCATAATGGAATGTATTTTGAGTAATTATAAAAATATGAACATCGATAGCAATTGTTTTTCACTTTTTTCAGTCCTCGAAAATAATTGCAAATTTTTATAAATCGGCTTTCTTGTTTTATTTGATTATTTCAAAATCTATGAAGGGATTGTTTAATTTTTTCATGAATTCACATTATAGAATATATGTTGAGTAATTGTAAAAATATTCACGTCGATAGCAATTGTTTTTCTATTGTTTTCAGTCGTCGAAAATAATTGCAAATTTTTATAAATCGTCTTTCTTGTTTCATTTAATTATTTCAAAATCTATGAAAGGTTTGTTTAATTTTTTAATGTATTCTCATAATGGAATGTATTTTGAGAAATTATAAAAATATGAACGTCGATGGCAATTCTTTTTCAATTTTTTCAGTCGTCGAAAATAATTAAAAATTTTTATAAATCGTCTTTCTTGTTTGATTTGATTATTTCATTTCAAAATCTATAAAGGGATTGTTTAATTTTTTCATGAGTGCACATTATAGAATGTCTGTTGAGTAATTGTAAAAATATTCACCTCGATAGCAATTGTTTTTCTATTTTTTTCAGCCGTCTAAAATAATTGCAAATTTTTATAAATCGTCTGTCTTGTTTCATTTAATTATTTCAAAAACTATGAAAATTTTGTTTAATTTCTTAATGAATTCTCATAATGGAATGTATTTTGAGTAATTATAAAAATATGAACATCGATAGCAATTGTTTTTCACTTTTTTCAGTCCTCGAAAATAATTGCAAATTTTTATAAATCGGCTTTCTTGTTTTATTTGATTATTTCAAAATCTATGAAGGGATTGTTTAATTTTTTCATGAATTCACATTATAGAATGTATGTTGGGTAATTCTAAAAATATTCACGTCGATAGCAATTGTTTTTCTATTGTTTTCAGTCGTCAAAAATAATTGCAAATTTTTATAAATCGTCTTTCTTGTTTTATTTGATTATTTCAAAATGTAGGAAAGCATTGTTTAGTTTTTTCATGAATTCATATTATAGAATGTATGTTGAGTAATTGTAAAAATATTCACGTCGATAGCAATTGTTTTTCAATTGTTTCCAGTCGTCTAAAGTAATTGCAAATTTTTATAAATTGTCTTTCTTGTTTCATTTAATTATTTCAAAATCTATAAAAGGTTTGTTTAATTTTTTTATGAATTCTCATAATGGAATATATTTTGAGTAATTATAAAAATATGAACATCGATAGCAATTGTTGAATTCATATTATAGAATGTATGTTGAGTAATTGTAAAAATATTCACGTCGATAGCAATTGTTTTTCAATTGTTTCCAGTCGTTTTGTTTAATTTTTTTATGAATTCTCATAATGGAATATATTTTGAGTAATTATAAAAATATGAACATCGATAGCAATTGTTTTTCAATTTTTTCAGTCGTCGAAATTAATTGCAAATTTTTATAAATCGTCTTTCTTGTTTCATTTGATTATTTCAAGATCTATGAAAGGATTGTTTAAATTTTTCATGAAATTCTCATTGTGGAATGTATTTTGAGTAATTATAAAAAATATTTACGTCGATGGCAATTGTTTTTCAATATTTTTTTCAGTCGTCTGAAATAATTGTAAATTTGTATAAATCGTCTGTTTTGTTTTATGTGATTATTGCAAAATCTATGAAATTATTGTATAATTTTTCCATGAATTCTCATTACAGAATGTATTTTGAATAATTAAGAAAATATTGACGTCGATAGCAATTGTTTTTCTATATATTTCAGTCGTCTAAATTAATTAATTGCAATTTTTTATAAATCGTATCTCTTGTTTTATTTAATCATTGCAAAATATATGAATAGATTCTTTAATTTTTTCATGAATTCTCATTATCGAATGTATTTTGAGCAATTATGAAAGTACTGACGTCGGTAGGAATTGCTATTCAAATTTTTTCAGTCGTCTAAAATAATTACAAATTTTTATAAATCGTATCTCCTGTTTTATTTGATTATTTCAAAATCTATAAATTGATTGTTTAATTTTTTCATTGATGCATAATATATTATGTATTTTGAGAAAATAAAAAAATATTCACGGATATTGATTTCAGTCTATCTAATCGTCTATCGGGTTTTGTTTAATTATTGCAAAATCTATGAAGAAAGTGTTTAATTTTTTCACGAATTCTTATTATAGAATGTATTTTGAGTAATTACAAACTATCGATAAATTAATGCAGTAATAATAATTTAGTTAATCAACCAAGTTTTACCGTTTGTTAAGTGAAAAATTAATCCAATCATCAACGTAATATTGAGTTAAGATTTATAGTGTAAAAAATATTATATTACATCAATTCTAAGGAAAAATGTAATAATACAATTTACCGAAACTCAATTTACAGAACTACAAACGGCCACCGACTGGGATCTTTGAGACCCATACAAAAGATTTATTTAACCTTTAAATTTCATCACTTTATTTACTTTGTAATTATTCGGGGAGGCTGATTCGACTGTATAATCCCGGCTTGATCTCCTCTAATCTACTCTGCTATACTAACAACGGTATGAATACATGTTACTCAATTAGTTTCCGCAATTTTCGCAAAAGGTAATCCAATATGCTACACGACCGAAAACAGCGCTTTGTGCTGTTCTCAAAATTCTAATGTATTCTAACGGGTTGTGTTTGGAATAAACAAAGAAAATATAATATGAATACATTCGGCATAAATTATTAAACTTATCGTGAATGGAATTTAAATCTTAATGATAATACAAACACATTTAATAATAATAATAATACTAATAATAGATTTATTTCTCAACAGAAACAATAATTTTGTTTACAGGGAATATTTATAAAATATTATAAAGAAGGACATTCGATTAGCTAAACTATAGTCACGTGTATTTTTTTAAAAAGTGGTAAACCAAAGTAATCATTTCTCCTTCTCTATTATATTCAATATTTACTACAAAATAAAAGCCTCCATAATTAAACGTCATAAAATATTATCATATATTGCAGAAAATAAAAAATAATTAAACAATTTATAAAAATAAGCACTAAAAACCTTTCTTCATAATTTTATTTAAAGGCACAGATATATATTTCGGACACAAAGTGACCATTATTCGAAATATATATCTGTGAATTTAAATAAAATTGTGAATCAAGGTTTTTAATGCATATTTTAATTAATCAAATTTGTCTTCACGTAACTCACAAAAATCAAACTAAAATAATTAAACAAGTTAATAATATTATTGCCTTAATAATATTTTAAAGTTAACAACTGTAAATGAAAATGTGTAATGTTATAATGGAAGCGTTTACTTCGTAATACATTTATAAATTTTAAGTAGTTTATTTAAAATAAAACTTCTTTTCTCTACTAATAGTCACTAAACATAAATCGTTTAAAAATAACCTATGAAAAGTATTTGTTTTTTATTGATAATTATAAAAGAGCTACACCAATTGAAATGAATATAGATTTCCTATTTTAAACGCATTTAGTACACATCATAATGGCCCCCTAATAGCAACTATGTTTCAAATGTTATGATAGTATATTGAATGGATTTAATTTTTATTACCATTCGTGTTTACTAGCTGTAAATGCAACTGAATAGTTTACACATATGAAATCAATATTTTAATCAACAATTCAATTAACACAAAACTATACAGGGGTAAAAAATATATAAAATCGTGTTTTTTTCATTCTACATTTGTTACAAAAATGTTTTTGTATGAAATTAATTCATCGTATCAATATTTAAATTTTTATTTTACTAACCACGACAAGTTTAAAATAGTGTTTGTAAATACGTGCACTAGCAGTTATTAGGCTTAGCACAAGTGGTAATTAATTACGAGATCCGTCAGCCATGATATTGGTACGCCTGATGCTTGAAGCCATTATTATCTTGAAGCAGGAACTTTAACCCTTTAACTAGGGTTGACGTAAATGTACGAAACAACTAGTCTATCGTGAGGTATGGCTATTAGCAAAAATGTTAAAATATCTATAGCAAATTTAAAAGCCATCAGACTCTGATGTGAGAATTTAATTCATCGCCATCATATTTTTTTTAGTTGTTAAGGTATTTAGTATTAAAAAATATATTGTTGTATTACAAAGTTGCGAACTTTTGTTGTCTTATGAATACTTCCTGGCGTTTGATGAATTTTTCCGCTTACGGTTTCTAGTGTGGCATAAATTTTTACAACGCCATACCCTCCGCCCTTATTACTTTCCATTAAAGTAGTTAATCACCCCCGCGTTTTTTTTTATTAAGCGTCGCCCTATTCGAGAACACATGCACATTTATCACAACGTCGTGATTGCTTCGGTTCGATTTACAACAAAGTGCAGCCAATATCAGCTTATTTTTTCCCACCTTATTCATTTGAAAAAATAGGTAAAGAACTAATAAAATATTTACTGAAAATAAACTTCAATTGTTAAATATTTTGAACGTAATTATCTAGATTATTCAATGCTTTTTAATATTCTTAACATATTGCAATAAATCATTAAATTTTTAACCTAAAGCTTAGAGTGGAAGAACATTCGTCAAGAGTGAAACTGAATTTTTTTGTATATTTTTGTATAATCCTTTATGAATTATATTTGTAAAGCAAGTTTGATAAATTACTTGTAAACTATAAACAATGTATTCATTTAACATTTTTTTATAATCTTGGCGTTTTCTTTACTTATCCCAATAAATTATTTATTAATCAAGCGTACTTTTAACCTATCACCATAAATTATTCATTGTCTGGGAACTTAAATATTGAGATTTGTTTAGGTTTATGGATATTTTCTATTTTACAAACATATTTCTATTACATCGATCTGCCTTTACAGTTTGGTAACGGGTTTTGATTAAGACTGGTCCATAGATTCTATGTATCATCTGAATATAGTAACAGATAGGCACCAGATTTAATTATTCAAATTTTAAATGTGAACAAAAATGTTGTTATGTAGCGTAGATAGAGATTATCCTTGTAGGGCACTGAGTTGAGAAAAAAAAATTCTCTAGTTTGTATGAAAGTTGTTAAATACAAATAAACACAAAATTATTGCAATTTTTAGAGATTTATTCATAAAAATATTTCAAATCATTTTTGATGATGTTTTACTAATTGGAGGGTGGGATTTAAAACAACCCACCCACCCTGCATATACATATAAATTTCAATTACTGATCGTTTCGCGGTTTGGAATAAAATTAATTACAAAACTTTTTGAGTAAAATTTTTGAGTGAGTAAACTAGTAAAAATTTTATACATGATGGGTGGGCAGGCTTTAAAACTAAATTAGATAAGATTAGCTATAGAAAGTCATTAATATTTAAACTTAAATTTTGATTTTGTTTTATTTTTTATTACATAAAGAGTTCTATTGTTGTTAGAAGCGAAATCATCAACGATTAGCAATTAAAGTTATCATGTATATGTAGGGTGGGTGGGTGGCCTCTGTTCCACCCTCCAATCAATAAAACACAAGCGAGGGTTTTAGTTAAAAGTTGAAAAATGTAAAAATGTAAACAAACACAAAATAATTGCATTTTTTAAATAATGTATTTATACAAATATTTCAAATAATTTTTGATGATGGTTTACTGACTGAAGGGTAAGATGGAGGCCACCCACCCACCCTACATATACATATTAACTTTAATTACTGATCGTCTCGCAGTTTGCAATAGTTTTAATTACAAAATTTGAATAAAACAAAATTGACAAAGTAAAATTTTGGAGTGTGTAAATTAATAAAAATTTTATGCATGGTGAGTGGTTGGGCTGACACTTTCATTACTTTTATGTCGAAAAGGTTTCTTTCCAGTTCAGGTTTTTCTAAGCCTGTTTCGTGTTAGACCAAAATATTTCTTTTGGAGCTGTTCAAAATGATTCTTCCACTTGTTTAGATATTACAGGCAACAAGTCTTAATTGTGGAGAAAACATCAGGCAGATTGACAAAACCATGCAAGAAGGATTGCCGGAATTATTTTAAAATTCAATTTTTTTTTTACAAACAATGCCTACACAATACTGAAGAAAGAAACCATGAGGAAATCTTACTGAAAAAAATTAAATATTTTCCCATATTTATTATTAATTAATTTTCTACAATCAAGTAATGGATTTTAGTATATTTTATTACTCAAAAAATTGCCAAGGTTTTCAGTTGGGGTTTAAAAATCTTAAGTACTGCATCCAAAAATTTGTATTCTTTTCTTCTTTGTAGAGGCGACATAGCATCAAGAAATTAAATGAAATAATTATAAAAAAATCTCGACAAACCTACAAAAAAGTTGTGTTAGTATTAAGAAAAGTCTAAAAATTCTTTAAAAATGGTTCTAAAATAAATATAATATTTAAGAATCTATTTAGAAGTATTGTTGGAAGATCTGATCAAATCAGACAAGGGATACAACAAATATTTAAAAAAGTGTTAAAAAGAATTTTAGAAATTTCAGAAGAATGTAACCAAGCGTCTAAGAAAAAATATTAGTTGGTTAGTTTATGACTTAATCGATCAAAAATTTATTTCATTAACGAAAATTTTTAAGTTAATAAATTTTTTAATCATACCTTTAGATTAAAAAATTTAAAAAAATATTAACTTAAAAATTTTCGTTAATGAAATAAATTCATTAGAAATCATTATAGATTATTAAAGAATTGAATTATTCATTAGTACACATAATATTATAAATAAACATTGCTTAGAGAATATAACGTTCTGATTGCCACAAAAAACTAATTAGATTTAAAAAAATGGAAAGAAGGAAATATTTCTAACTTGAAAAAAAAAACATTTATGAAAAATTCTATAAATATATTCTTTAAAATGAAAGAACTTTATTTGATGTTATTAATAAATTAAACCAGTAATTTGGATATAGCAATTTCAGGATGGGATATTAACCACCCATTCTACATATAACTACAAATAATCGTAAACACAGCTTAAGCTTTTTTTAACACCATCAACAAATATTTTATCTTGTGGTGCTGGAAACTGAAACACTGTCGGTAATTAAAGTTCCATTGTATATGTAGGGTGGGTGGGTGGCACCTATCCCACCCTCCAACCTCTACATCATAAACCAGAGATTGTTTGTATTATTTCCAAAATCGATTACGCTAACGTAATTAAAAATTAAGAAACCCTAATCGTCGAATTTGAGTGTTGGAACTTTTTATGTTTACAAAACTATGAACGTAAATATAATTTTAACACAAATTTCGTGATGTTGTATTGGTTGAAGGGTGGGATAGAGGCCACCCACCCACCCTACACATACATTGGTACTTCAATTATGGATAGTGTTTTAGTTTTCAGGAGTTTTAAATATTATATTGATAAATAATTAAAACAACCATTTATAATATAGTTATAGTTATGAATCGTTCCCAATGTGCTTAACAAGCTCGTACTTGTAGTCAGGCGTGGTTTCCTCGACATCTTCATACTCCTGTTTTGAAAGATCATTGTTATGACTTCATTGAAACACAAGAGGTTTGATACTTTATTAAGGGTTCATTTAAGGTTGCAAAGGTGAAATTCAGAAACACAATTCACCAGCAAGTACAGATCAGTCAATTTTTGTGGTTTTACATTCCCGACTTTAATAAAGGGTGTCCCAAAAGAAATATGTATTAGGTGAAGTTAAATAATGTTTTTGTCTGGCACGTGTCGGGCAACTGAAAATATAAACAGTTTGGACCTTAACAAGTGTTCTATTTCTTTACACTCTTCACCTAACATTAATATATGTTTCCATCAAGCATCAACTTTATTCCCAAAAAAAAAAATTGCGAACCAATTAAAAAATTAAAATTCTATTGAAAATGTGCCATGTTTAAGTCGTTTAATAATCTTTGTTTTTCACAATTTCATTTCACAATAAATTCGTGTTTCATTTTAATTAATAGAACGTACTTTTTAAATATGTGATTGTACCAAATTTGCACCATTTGAATGCGGCTGAAGTATTTTATGGTGTTAAAGTAAAATGTGTATTTATAATATTGTGTGTTCTTGTGACTGTGACTGATTCTGGATTGGTGGATGTTTGAGGGGCGACTTCTTGTTGTTGATGTAATGTACCTTTTAGGTTATTTCCAAGGTATATGATGCTTCGAAATATTTTCGGGGCCATCCTCTTCCTCACTTCTTGGGGGTTTTTTAATTCCTCCTCCGAGTCGTAGGTAGGTGCCATTATGGGGTAACTACCACTAATAATACAAATATATTTGTTGTAAAATACGTTAAGAATATTGTTTAATAATACATTAAACACAGTTCGAAAACTTGCAAGCGAGTGATTAATTGATTTATCAGTTAGAAGCAATAAATGACAACTATTTTTTATTGGTGATATTTTCCTGATAAAAACAATTGAAAAAAAACAATTTAATCTTAAAAGAGATACATTAACTTTGTTTTAGAACTTTATTTTAAATTATACGTGATTATAGCTTTGACTAACAGCTATTCATTATCAAACATAAATAGAAACTTTATGTTTGATAATGTCTACCTAACTAGTCACGTATAATTAAAAACAAAGTGGTAAAACAAAGTAATCGTGTCTTCTTTTTCATTATATTCAAGATATTCCACAAAGTAAACGCTTTCAAAATTAAACATTTAAAAACAACTTAGTTTTTTGATTATTTATCTGTTTAAGACGGCCGAATTAAAGTAATTGCTGCTATAAATTCTCGGTAAACAATTGAAAAACACATTGATTTATTTGTCTGTTTTAAACGAAGGAAATGAGGTGAAACAATAAAATTTGTTAAGCATTTGCTGTTTTAATTTTTAATTTTATGATTATTTCAAACTATGTATCATACAGGATTACGTTTTAATAAATTAATCAATATTTTTATTTACTAAAAGAAATATTAAACTCCTAGTGTATATAACCTTTATGTTGTATCTTATGACTGCAATTTTGATTTAAAAAAAAAACGTTATTATTTCAGACTGTGCTTACAGTTATAAAATATTATTATTTTGGTTCCCAAAAATACGATTACAGACTAATTATTGCTTTATTGATGATTATAAGAAATTATATACCACAAAAAAATTTGTAATTAAAATCTTAACTAATTAACACTGAACACGAATTTAATAGACTGAATTTTCACACCGACAAAAAAAAATTGGGAAATTAATTTAATGGCAATATTCCATTGGGATGCAATTTGATGATGCTTTGGTGTGTCGATGCGAACCTCTGAAGGTAACAAGCTTAGTTAAACACACAAATACACCAACGTACACGGTTGAAGGACCACACGATCGATGGCCAGTTGGGCAGTGCCTGACAAATATAATTACCAGTGTAAACATTCCTCTTAAAGAGAAAAATTGTGTTAATTAACCATCAGTACAGCATATTGTAATATGTAATGTACAAACATCAAAAAGAAATTAATAATAAAAATAAACAAATTAGAAATATGTCTTTAACTTTGCAAAGCTGATGATATTCAAAATATATTGAAACTGGTCTGTTAAAGTTGTTGATATAATGAATTTTTATGCCACAATTTATTTTGTAATATAAATATAAACACGTCTACATTATGTAGTGAGAACTGTCGATTTTCCACTATAAATCGGTTTTGATTTACGTAACGAGTTGGTTTTTCGGTTTCATGAAGAGTATAATCAATATTTAAAAAAAACTGTTGCATCTTTGTGTGGAGAAACGATTCCAGAGTTTTATTTATAGTTTTCAATCAATTAATTAAAACTGAGTTTATTTCTTACTTCATTTGTTTATATGTACATTTATTGATTACAGAAGTAAAGCTTGAAAATTGCGTTGGTGTTGTAATTACAAAGGTAAACATTATTTATAAATAAAATAAAAAAGTATAATTTCTTACAAATATATTAAATTTTAATATATACAAAAATATCGAGTAAAAAATATTAGAATTGAAATAGAAAAACTAAACTTGTAAAGGTAAGTACAAAAAATATGTATTTAATGATGTCGCGTCAGGTATTATTAAAACGAATTTGGTGAATTATTAGTTATCATTAAAAAACTACTTGTATTAAAACTTGAAAATAAAATTATAAATTATTTTACCTTAATAAATGTCAACACAGTTAAAAGTATTTGTAAAATATAATCGAGGGTTTTAGTTAGAAGTTGTAAAATATAAACAAACAGGAATTAATTGCATTTTTTAATTGATGTATTCATACAAATATTTCAAATAAATTTTGATGATGTTTTATTGATTGGAGGGTGGGATAGAGGCCACCCACCCACCCTACATATACATACTAGTTTAATTAATGATCGTCTCGCGGTTTGCAATAACTTTAATTACAAAATTTGAATAAAAGAAAATTGACAAAATAAAATTTTTGTGTGTGTAAATTAATAAAAATTATATACATGATATGTGGAAAAGCTTTAAATCAAGCTTAAATGAGATTAACTATAGAAGGTTATTTATATTTAAACTTAAATTTCGATTGTGCTTTACCTTTTTTACCTACAAGTTTTTATTGTTTTGTAAGCAGCAAAATCGTCAACAATTAGTATTTAAAGTCAAGATGTATATGCAGGGTGGGTGGGTGGCCTCTATCCCACCCTCCAATCAGTAAAACATAAGCGAAGATTTTAATTAAAAGTTTTAAAATATAAATAAACCCAAAATAATTACAATTTTAAAGATTTATCCATACAAATTTTCCAAATATTTTTTGATGATGTTTTACTGATTAGAGGGTGGGATAGAGGCCACCCACCCACCCTGCATATACATATAAATTTTAATTACTGATCGTCTCGCGGTTGTTGTAAAATTAATTACAAAACTTTTTGAATAAAATTGAAATTCAAAGGGTAAGATTTTTGAGTTAGTAAATTAATAAAAAATTTTATGCATGATGGGTGGGTAGACTTTAAATCTAAATTAGATAAGATTAGCTATAGAAAGTCATTAATATTTATATCTAAATTTGTATTATGTTTTGTTTTTTATTACATACAAGGTTTTATTGCTTTTCGCAGCAAAATCATCAACTATTAGTATTTATAGCTTTCATGTATATGCAGGGTGGGTGGGTGGCCTCTATTCCACCATCCAATCAGTAAAACATAAGCTAGAGTTTTAATTAAAAGTTGTAAAATATAAATAAAGACAAAATAATTATAATTTATAGAGACTTAATCATACAAATTTTTAAATAAATTTTGATGATGTTTTACTGATTGGAGGGTGGGATAAAGGCCACCCACCTACCCCACATATACAAATAATTTTCAATTACTGATCACCTCGTGGTTTGAAGTAAAATTAATTAAAAAACGTTTTGAATAGAAATTCAAAATGCAAAATTTTGAGGGAGTAAATAAATCAAATTTTTATACATGATGGGTGGGCAGACTTTAAATCTAAATGAGATAATATTAACTGTAGAGAGTCATTTATATTTAAACCTAAATTTTGATTTTGTTTTATTTTTTTATTACGTAAAGGGTTTGGCTGTTTTAGCAGCAAAATCATCAACTATTAGCAATTAAAGTTATCATGTATATGCAGGGTGGGTGGGTGGCCTCTATTTCACCTTCTAATCAGTTAAACATAAACAAGGGTTTTAATTAAAAGTTGTAAAATATAAATAAACACAAACTAATTGCAATTTTTAGAGATTTATACATACAAATTTTTCAAATAATTATTGATGATATTTTACTGATTAGAGGGTGAGATAGAGGCCACCCACCCACCCTACATATACATATAAATTTCAATTACTGATAGTCTCGCGGTTTGGAGTAAAATTATTTAAAAAACTTTTTGAATAAAAAAGAAATTCAAAAGGTACAATTTTTGAGTGAGTAAATTAATAAATTTATGCACGATGGGTGGGCAGACTTTTAATCTAAATTAGATAATATTAGCCGTAGAAACTCATTTATATTTAAACCTAAATTTTGATTTTGTTTTATTTTTTATTACGTAAAGTGTTTGGGTGTTTTAGCAGCAAAATCATCAACCATTAGCAATTAAAGTTATCATGTATATGTAGGGTGGGCGGGTGGCCTCTATCCACCCTCCAATCAGTAAAACATAAACGAGTTTTTTAATTAAAAGTTTTAAAATTTAAAGAAACATAAATAATTGTGATGTGACCATTATAGTATTTTCCTTACATGTTTCAATAAAGCTTGTTTAGTTTCCCATTCTCTTTAATTTTTGTTTGAAAAGTTATTTAATAATGTTCATATTTATTTCCGCATTTATCTCAATTAAAACATTCTATATTTATCAACTCAGACATTCGATTGTTAAGGACATTATTTTGTGTTACATATTGAATTACAAAGTGCAAAGGTAGTTTAATTAAAACGCTTTCCTAGTATTTTAAATTTTTCTTTTTTAATTATGACTAGTTTCGCTCTATTCTGACATTAACAAACGTATACAAAAACGAGTGTTCATTTGAACTGGTCACAATGAAAAAAGTGAAAGGTTATAATAGTAGCGAAGAGTTTTAATTTAACTCCCTTTGTAAAACTTTATTTGGATTCTGTTTTTACTAATTACCAATTAACTTTTATTTAAATTCAAATATTTATAAATGTGCGTAACAAACGGATCCTTCATCCTTAATTCAACGCTGCCTCTGTGTGAACCTGCATTTCTGTTAATTACAAATTTAAAAGCTGCAAACCCGGTGTAATCGAAATGCAAATTCTACTAGAATCGTTCCATTGAAAATTGATAGGTTTCGTACATCAGTTGTATCTATTTACGCTATTAGATATCACGAATGTTACACAAACGTGCAGAAACGAAATAAAGCGCACGAAACCTTAGCTAGGTATACTCAATAGATAATTTTTATTAATTGTGATATAAGTTTTATCTTTTAAATGATTTATTAATGGTTATAAAAATTGTAATATTACTTAAAGTGTAATCGTGTGCAAAACAGATAAAATTGAGATCAAACGGAAATGTATTATTAACGTGTTTTTAACTTGAATTAAAGGATTTATTAGCTGTAATTATAAACCGCTAGGATCTACAGAACTGAAAAGGTTGTTTACCTTTACGCAGGATAAACATCTAATCATAAATTAAAGCACATAAAACTTTAATTAACAACTATTTCCTATAATTGTGTCATAGAAAATTAATTAGGACATTTTATTAACAGGGGTAAATTAAAGAATTAATTTATTTTCAGTTTCCTGACAATTACTTATCATTTTTAAAGGTGTACTATGATTACTGAAGAGGTGGATTTTAATTTACGAATCCACACCTGTGTTATATGTTCCATCAAGAATGTTTAACTGTTTTACTACTTCTTATAGTTTCCGAGATTTTCATAAAGAACATCTAAAACAAAATCACCCTGTATATGAAAAGCATAATAATATTAATTGGAAATCAATCACAAGATTATTTAGAATGTTAATTAACATTTTAATAAAAAATAATTGTATATTAATACGAATTACATGGGAAAATTAATTCATAGTAGAAAATCTAAGCGTTCTTATTTTCATTGATTTCGCCATTCAATCAATCAATCAAACCTTAACATTTGTCAATCAATCAATTTGTGGTGTCAATAGATTATATCCAAGTCTCTATTACATGTAGTTTTTTGATATAGATACATATATTGATGAAACAAAAAAAATTATTACAATCAAAATTAATTAATAATATCATAATATTTATTATGACCATACAAATTGATTTACTTTTTATTTTCTCTTATACATTATTACGATCCGACTTTAAATTTTAATTACGATTTATTTTGTACTCTTAATAAGACTTATTTTTGTAGACTTACAAAATGTTTTGTATTTTTAAGTTAATAAAATAAACATTGATTAGAAAAAAATGATAATAAATAAATCCGCTATGACTTTACATAAACACCCACGATATTCGAATCGTATTTTCTTACAATTAAAAACGTAAATTGATTTTCCAGAAAACGAAACTTATTATTCCGCCTTATAAATACACAGCTATAAATAAAATTCCGAACGCGAGAGTAAGCAAATTAAGTTCGCTGTAAATATCGGTTTTCTATTCGGCGTGAATCATCCCGACTGCAACACCGACAGCTAGAAAAAAAATTATCCACCGCGGGCTTTTCGATGTCTGCGTAAACATAGACACTATGCTTAATTGGATTTTTAAGTTTCGTTACCCCTGGTTTGCATAACGGATTGCGAGGGTTGGCACTTTTGGCGGAGGCGCCGGGCGGTTGAAATTCTATACGTTAAAAGTGTCTGAAATAGATACGCATAATTAATTAGGTGATGAAAATGGAAGGGTTTCTGATTGTGTTTGAATACAAATAACATTTTTATAATGTTTTGTGTTGCGTAAAAGTCTGTGATGTATGAATAAAATAATAAAATATTCGCACAAGAGACCAATGAATAATCTAACTGATACAACCATCTGCTCGACCTCCATAAACCAATAAATTATTTATTCATATAATTAGGTAGGAACTAAAGATATTAATTTAAAATGTAATTCATTTTCTTACCGAATAAATTATAATTAAAGTGTTGTAGATTTAATATGTTTTTCCTACCGTATAAAAATACTGAAGATAGTATTATCTTTTAATTATCACAATTATACTTTCATTCATTTAATTAATTGGTTCAGTTAGTTTTATTACATAAGGCTCTATTAAAATTACAACGAAAATTATAAAATTTTATATACTTGCCACAAGGAGACAAAATTAAATCCACTGGAACAGCTAGAAATGAAGTCCTTTACGTTGCACAAAATTAACTAATAATTAGAGAATAGAAGAGAACAACGGATAATATCAGAGAACAGCAGATAATAAAAGATAATGTTAGGGAACAGAAGAGCATATCACAGAACAGAAGAGAACAAAGGAAAAAATCAAAATTGTCACCTCTTCTTTTTCGCTTCCCTGTATTAACTAAATTAATTTTTGAACGTTTTGTGACGAGTATGTGTTTCTTATCTTTACATCTTAGTGATAAAAACCGTGGGATGAAACATTTTGGATTCTCATTTTTATTTTAGTTTTCTGTTCAGGTACAGATGACGAGTCTCACTCGTCAAATATACCCAACGGGTTAAAGAAGAAATTTTTTAAGATAATTATTTCGTTTGGTAAAAACAGTGGACAATTTTATGAAATTATGTTTTAAGATTTAATGTTGTTTTGAAATATAGCAAAATAATAAAATATATTGCAAGAATAACTAACTTTCTAAAAAAAAGAGATAATATGTCCAAAAAAAAATTTTTAATATTAAAAAACTTTTGCAAACCTCCAAATAATTTTATTTCACTAACAACAATTGAAATTTGATTAAAAACAGGTGAAAACTTTTCAAATTAGAATAATTGGAATAACAGAAAAAATATTAATAAAACAGTTGAAAATTTATTTTAAAATAGTTATAAAATTTGAAATTTTGGTAAAAAACACATTTGAAAATTATCTTTATTATTGAAATTATTATGAAATTTTAGTTTAAAAAAATGGTTGCGAATTTAAGAAGAAAAGTATTTCTTTTAAATTTTAAAATTATAGAGTTAATTTTAAACCGTTTAAATTTTCCAACAAGAAACAAACAAACAATTAAAAATTGGTTAAGATAATATTTGAAAACTTAAAAGAAGCAATTTTCGAAGATAATTATTTCGTTTGGTAAAAACAGTTGACAATTTTAAGTAATTTTGTTTTAAGATCGTTTTGAAATATGGCAAAATAATAAAATATATTGCGAGAAAAACAGTAAAAAAATATTTGAAAACTAACTTTCTAAAAAAAAGAGGTAATATTTTTAAGAAAAACATTAGAAACTTTGTTGAAAGAATCAATTTTTTGTAATTTCAAATAGTTGAAAAAATAGTTTTTCCTAAACAATTTTTTTTAACTAAAAATTCGTTATGAACATATTTGAGAACTTAGAGAAGCAAGTTTTTAAGATAATTACTTCGTTTGGTAAAAACTGTACAACGTTGCTTTCAGACATGTTAGCCACAGAAGACCTGCATTTTAATCAGAATGCATTATTTGATTCATTTCGATCATTATTACGAGATGAATTTATTCCATTACATTAAAGAATGAAATTCAAAGTGCTGTCAAAGAATTAAAAAATGAATTTATCTTAAAATTTAGGACTATAGAAGAAAAATATATATGGCTTGATAGTCGTATTATTAGTTTGGAATAATTTCTAATGAAAATAACGTATTTTTGGATTTAATATTTGCAGAGAATGAATTTTCGGTAGAACATGCTGTTGATCTACTACTTGAAATCGAACAACATCATATTCCTTATCTTATAACTTACAACTTTAAAGAATCATCTAATCAGCTCATACATGAGGAATTTGTTTATTATTTTGATCGTGCTAATTATGAGGCTATCAATTATTATTTAGGTTCTTTAGACTGGTGGTCAATTTTGGATACAAACGGTAAACATATAGACTCTCTTGTTGATACGTTTTATACTTTATTGTGAAGCGTCGTAAATGTTCTAAATTTCCGCACTGGTTTTCTAAAGAATTAATTCAATTAATTGTAAAAAGAATGCACATAAAAAGTATAAACAATGTAAACATTCTGGTAATTATCAACAATTTTGAGTATTGAGAACTAAATGCAATAACTTAAGAGATACACTCTACCGAGAATATATTGACTGTGTTAACAATTCCATTGCCCACAACCCCAACTATTTTTGGAATTTTGTAAAAGTTAATAACCGCGATATAACTTTTCCTGAAGTAATGCATTATAATAGTACGACAAGTAACAATGGTACAGAATGTGTCAATTTATTTACCAAATTCTTTTCAACTGTTTACAATATGGACTACTCAAATGCCAAATTTAAATTGCCGCCAAGAAGTTATACACATGCCATTTAATTTAACTCTAACTGAAATATTTAATTCTATTCTCTCTTTAAAAAACAGTAATAACACTGGGCCTGATGGTATTCCCAATAATTTCCTTAAAAACTGTATATACTCTATGCCATTATTTATAATTTTCAATCATTCGTTAAAAACCCCTATATTTCCGATATTGTGAAAACAGTTATATTACACCAATTTTTAAATCAGGAGATAAAGATGATCTCACAAATTATCGTAGCGTTTCAATTCAGTCTGCAATACCTAAGTTTTTGACAAAGTAGTAACTGTTCAATTAAATTGGATGTGTAAGAATATTTTAATCAACGAACAACATGGATTCAGAAATGGTAGATCAACTACGTCAAATTTATTAGTTTTTAAGCCTAGAGAATAAGAACGCAGTGGATGCGATTTACACTGATTTTTCGAAGGCGTTCGATAAAGTGAATCATGCCATTCTAATTTTTAAATTAAGAAACTTGGGATTTCATGAGTCCGTTTGTAAATGGTTGGAAAGTTTCTTAAAAGGCCGTAGCCAATGTGTAAAAATTAAAAACCATATTTCTGAAATTATTCAAGTCCCTTCTGGTGTGCCCCAGGGATCACATTGTGGACCATTGTTATTTCTTTTGTTTATCAATGATATAGGTGCTGTTATTCAACATTCAAACTTTTGACTCTTCGCAGACGATTTAAAACTATTTAAAGAAATAAAATGCGTCAATGATTGCCTTTTACTTCAAGAAGATGTTAAATCAGTTTTCGATTGGTGTTGTGAAAATAAAATATTTTTTAATACAGAAAAATGCAAGTCAATTACATTTACGCGCAAAAGAACAGTTGTTAACTGGAATTATAATATTGATAACACTAATTTATATAAATTATGTGAAATAAAAGATCTTGGTGTAATATTCGATGTAAAGCTTACATTCGTCCATCATAAAAAAATATGTCTGCAATAAAGCAACTAAAATGTTAGGGTACATTAAAATAATGTCACATAAACTTAACCCCGTATCCTTTAAGATTGTCTAAGTAGAATATGCCACATGTATTTACCACATCAATTAATATTAAAGAATAAAATTTAAAAAAATGTACAGAAAAGATTCTTAAAATCCCTATCTATTAAAATGGGAAATAATGAAAATATAGATACTGTTAGGAATAGTTTTGGTCTTGATAATTTATGTTGCAGAAGATTTCATTTTGTTAATTAAAACACTTTAACTTTGTTTTACCACAAAAAACAAAGTTAAAGTGTTTTAATTATCTTATTAAAATATACCACCAAGTTAACGCCGACAACATTCAAGATTTTATTTTGATGTAATGTTTTTTCATAAAATAATCAATGGTTTTACAATGTGCCCTGATATTCTGGCAAAAGTTGATTTTAATAATTTAATAAGTTAACACGCCATCAACCATTATTTCGCATTCCATTCCATAGAACGAATTATGGTGTTAACACCAGCTTAACCCGTTTTATGCGTTATTCAAATTTTCTTTATTCGAATAATAATTTAGACTTATTCGCAATGTCGTATAGTGACATATATACAAAAATAAAAATGTTGATTGTCAGCAATTGAATATTTATTGATTAATAATTATCGTATTAATTTTTTTAGTTTAGTTAATTGATTTTTATTATAATTTTCTTTAGTTTTTAGTATTAGTATTATTGGATTTAGCAAAAAATAGTTGGAAATTAAAACGAAAAAAGAATTCAACAATTTTGGAACTATAGCAATAAATTAAAAAGCTGATTGAGGAGAACAGTTGAATATCAACTGCATTATTATTATTATTATTATTAAATTTACAGAAAAATTCAAGATTTTCTGAAAAACTTATAAATATAAATTTTATCAAAACATATGTAATTTATAGAAAACTAAACAAAAATTAATAAAGAAATAAATCAAATTAATAAATAGCCCAAAATTTCTACAAAATTTAACCAAAGATTCTGAAATAAAAGCTGAAAAAGCTGTTGAATGTTGTATAAAAAATCTTTAATGAAGAATTTGTAAACTATCTTCTAATTAATTTAAAATTAAACAGACTTATGTACTCTTATTTTATTGATAAAAACAAATGGAAATTTTAAATTGAAAGAATTTAAAATAAAAAAAAAAACATCAATTTAAAGACAATCGTAAATTGGTTAAAAGTGCTGAAAACTTTCCAAAATTTAAAAAAATTCCCAAACTCAGTGTTTTTGTCACCAAAAACAATTTAAATTTTGTGTAAAAAATATTGAAAATTTTTGTTTTAAATTCGTTAGAAATTTTAGTAAAAAATATTGAAAATAAAAAAAAATTGTTTTGAATTCGTTAGAAATTAAGGCTAAATTCCAACTTCCTAGAAAAGTTTAGGTAACTGATGAAATTTAAAGATTAAAGAAGTTTTAGAATGAGCACTATTACATTGTTAAAGTGTTTGACAATTGAAAGAATATTTTTAAATTGATCTAAATCAGTTTATTTTTCGTAATATTTATTATAAAAAAACAGTTAAAAACAGAATAATAATTAATTTAAAATCGACTTAGAATATACTATTATATTTTACCAAAAACAATTAAAACTGTAGACAATCATTAATACCGTTGGAAAAATAGATAATATGAAAATGCATAAAATGTATTTTAAATCAGTGGTAAATTTACATTAATAAAATAAAATTTGCTTAATTTTATCCAAAAAAATAATCGAAAATTTCCTAAAAGCTTTGAAAATTTTAGAACAAAAGTTCGTAAATAAGTTTTTGTTATTTATGTGTGATATATAAAATTATTTATATAATAATGTATCACAAAGTTTATTACCTATTTATGATATATTAGTTTAAAACTTTAGCTCTAGTGTAACAGACATTGGTTAAAATTATTTCATATATCATTTATTTGTTCCTCATTAATCAATGAGGATTATTATTAATTAGATTGAGGCCGAAACGGTTGTAGTTATAAATAAACCAATATATAAGTGAGACAATCAAAGAGAATCATAATTAAACTGTTAACGGTGGAGGCTTCTACTTCGTTATACATAATTCTTCACAAATAAAAAACTTTTTAACTTTGTTTGTATAACAGGGACTTTATTTAGTGACTATAGTTTCGACAATTTTAGCTTGTCACTATCAAACTAGAAGTTTTTAACTTTGTTTGTATAACACGGACTTTATTTAGTTATTTTAGTTTGATAATGACAAGCTAAAATTGTCGAAACTATAGTCACTAAATAAAGTCCGTGTTATACAAACAAAGTTAAAAAGTTTTTTATTTGTGAATCATAATTAATTCATAATCCATAATTCTAATATTTTAAACATGGTTTCTCATTTGAATAGTATTACCGAATAATTAAAATTAAATATCGAATATAGAGTTACTTTAATGACTCTTAAAATTTAATCACAAGGTTTTTAATAATAAAAATGTTACGATAAAAATAAAACTGTTATTAATAATTGCAAATACACTTAATTTAATTTGGGAAATAAATAACGTCGACATTAATTATTATTGTTTACTGCACACAGTAAATAAATGGCTCAAGCGAGAACTCAGCGTGGAGTTTTAAACTTAATTTGCATTATAATACTTCCTATATTAATCCAATTGGAAGTTATATAAATAAATGCAATATTTGCTAAAATATTGTAAGCTTTAAGACATTAAACAAAGTAGATTAAGTTTAACACTTTAATCAATACAAATACAAATTGTATTTGCATTAATTTGAATCATTAAAAAATATTGAATTTAATTATTAGAAATTTCATTATTTATTTTACTTAAAATTTATTATATTTTTTTAACAGAGAATGTTTATATTTACAAAAAAACGCAAAAAAAATAAATGTTGTTGTTTAAGAAATACAGAATAATATAAATTTAATATACTGTTCAGTGGTTATATCATCCAGAGGTTTCTTTCGCGGTACGTCCAAAATTATTTTAAAATTAAATCACATCAGTCATATTAATTGGATTGTTTGAGTACGCGAAAATGTTTACATGAATAAAAATGCTAATTATGCACATTTTCACTTGGTTTATTAAGTGCTAGATGTATATTTCGGTTACAGTACAAATTTGCCGCCGAAATGTACATTAAGCAATTAATAAACCAAGTAAAAATGCAAAAAATTGGGTTTTTATTCATATCAGTTATATTTTAAATTAAGTATCACTACAGTTCCATTAGCTAGATATTATCAAATTAAAGATTAGGTTTAATCTATTGTCTAAAGTAGAAATTGTAATCAATGCAATTCAAATAAATAAATTTTAATTTAATTATTATATATATATATACAAACATCTTTATTGGCAAATACATAGAGTATATAATAAAAATAATATACATACATAGTTTATATAGCATTCAAAAATATACCAGATTTGTCAATTAGCTATCAACCATAAGTCTTTCCGCTATTAATTATTATTTTAATTTTAATTTTCATATTTAATTTATAATACAAATATATATTTCATAGTATTTTCTCATTTTTAATTATTAAAATGCATTGCTTTTGTAATTAATACTTTATAACTCTATGTGAGACAATTAATAAGCATGTGTAATAATCATCAACACATTGCCATGTTTAATATTTTAGTATAGAAAAAAACACATATAAATATTATCTTATAGTAAACAAACCATGATTTTACATCCAACCTATTTTAACCTATTTACATATAAGTATACTTAAGATAATAAGGAAATATTTTTAGGAAACATTTTTTATATAGTAGATACCTGCCTTCGTTGTGTTATCATATTCAAATCGTGATATGATGATAAGGAATAATAATATTTTCCGGCAGAACCGTAATTTATTCTTATCACTCGCTTTCATAAATGATTCATTAGAGCTTAACTCATCTCAGCTGCTGAGAGTAAATATTAGTATGTAGCTGTGTTTTGAAAGGCAAGTCCGTGGATTTTTTTCGTAAATTACTAGAAAAAATTTCATTCACTAACAAATAAATAATAATCCGTAGCTAAGAGCTAAAAGATGATTATTTTCATAAATAACTAGACAAGACATAATTAACTACTAGAATTAGTTTATTTGTCTATGATTAGTTTGTTAATATTTATATTGGAAGATATAAAAAGTTTTATGAATTGATCATCAAAACTAGAAGTTAAGGTCATCACCATTATCACCATTATGTAAGCAATTTTGTGTTATAATGAATAAATCATTAGATTCGTCATCATCATCATTAAATTCGAACAATTTTTTATTGTGTATAATAAACACTTATAAAGTTAAAGTTAAAATTAACATTATTCACATAAATCTATTTTTTATAATAAGCAATTTCAAACCTAATATAAATATCAGTTCCTGTTTTAGAATAAAATTTTCCCAGTTGCATTATCGTAAGAACGAAAATAACAGCCGCGGGGTTTCCAGTGTCGACGCAAACATCTAGTTTATATTTAATTGGGTTTTTCAATTTGTCCGTTCCGATTTACATCGAGGGATTCGCGGAAATAATTTCCGTGATGACTTTTGGTGGATGCGCCGGGAGTGATAGACATAAGCGCGCAATTAATTATAATCTTGTGACTAGAAAAAATTGAATGCACTATAAACTAATGTTATATTTTACAGTATTCATATATTTTCAATAATTCATTATTCTAATTACTATCATTATAAAAGTACTTATAAATACATAAATAATAGTTATTTAAGGTACAAGTGTAAAAAGTGATGCTTTATTGCACGAACTGGCGTTTAAAAACACGAGCGAGGAACGAGCGAGTTTTTTTAAAGCCAGGAGTGCAATAAAGAAACTTTTTACACGTGTGCCTTACAAAATTTTATCTTCGATCGTAAAGGATTTCAAAGAATATATTCTTATGAGTAATATTTTAATGTCATTTCAATAATTCAACTAGTGAAAACATATTTTACCCGCAGTGCACTAATGAAAGCGTTACTTAGCAACCAGTAAACAAGTTGCACAAATGTCGGCCGCCATTATTATTTATGGAAAACATGTTCACTTTATTATAATCGCTTCGACTTGCATTAAATGAAATCTTCAGAGTTTTTAAATCTGCCATTTCGTTTGTATTATATATTTTATTTATAGTTTATTAGTTATTTGTATCAATTAATAAAAAATTAAGTTTTTCGTCGAATCTGTCAAATTTGACATTTCTGTGCAATAAAAACAATTTGACATTACCGTGCAATAAAAACGTAAAAAAGCACTAGTGCTTTAAAAAGCCACTTTTACAATGAAAAATTATGCAAAAAGCGTCTACTTTCTGTACGATCGTAGATAAAATCATATTGATGACTATAAACTTTAACTTGATCATTACTAGACCCAGACTATTATCTCTCACTAATATAATAGAACAAAGCGGGGCTAATTTGAAAGTGGTCCCTTGGAACTTGTTGCTGGTGAAATGGCGACAAAGGAAAGGATCTCCACCGTGAGCGGTAAATTGTAAAAGTTACGGTCACTATTTAGTTTGCCGGACTTGGGTCCGCCCGATTCTCACCAACTTTTGTATCTTTGATGGGAATTGAACCCATGACCTTTCGCCTTAGCCACTGAGCAATTCCAATTCATAACTTTTTTTTTGTATAACGAATTATCTTTTTACAGAATGGCACTCCAAAACATCTTCATCTTCAGCATATTGATATTTGCGTTGACACTGATCAGCATCAACTGTGCTCATGGAAGACGCGGTCCACAGCAGCTGCGACCTACGAGGGGCTTCAAGGAGATGGAACTGGCGGCGGCGAGGAACTTCGGCAAGAGGGCGATCAACATGCACGTCGTTAACAGGTAAATAAAAATTATTTCTTTATTTCTTAATTCTTACATACATAATTATTTAATTTTGTGTAGAAATTAAAAAATTTTATTGCCTTAAATTTTAATTAAGAGAATTCAACATTGCCGAAATTTATTTATTACACAGGCTTTTAAATGAATTTAAAAATCTTGTAAAATGGGGAGACCCAACATGGCGTGAGTAATTCATATTCATTTATATAAGAAAATGGGACGGCGGCCGTCATGAGTGAGAAAGACACTTAATATTCCTTATAGTTTTAAAAATTACACCTCTAAACCGTAAAGAGCGCCATACGTCTCCGTTCTTGGATCGTAAAATTGTGCACAATGTGCACGGGGAATTTCTTGTGACGCAGAAATGGATTTAGGCGAGGTGTGAATATAATACTAAACATGGGAAAATTGGTAGAATCGATATTATATCACGTTTCATGTATTTTTCCAACGTTAACATACTCATTAAATATATAATAATTATGTACTTAAATGCAAAATAAATATAAATTTTATGCAACTCTTTTTAATTTATAATTAAATATTAACTTATCGAATTATATTTTGATCAGTCGAATTATTTTATTAAACAAACATTAGGGAAATAGATTATTTTGAAATATTTACTCTAAAAAAGTATGCAAAACTTCGTTAACCTTAAATAATATCTATTTTCTACATTTGGAGATTATAATTTATTTTCATAAGAATTGAAAAGGAAAAATTTTTAAACTCTTACGAAATATAAAAATATTAGAAATAAATAATGATTAAATGAAAACCTACAAAATTCAAGAAAAAAATAAGAGTTGTTACAAGTTTGGGGGATGTTCCCACAACAAGAACTGTCATATATTGTTAATTATTTAGCATATGACATCTCTGTAATTTTTATATACAATTTGTTATAATTTACCTGTCATCTATTCTCTGATATTTGTCATGTGCCTTACAAATTTGTTCTATTAACAAGCATTAATTCAATTCATCTGTCATCTGTCATCTAGGATCTGTCATCTTTCATCTGCCATCTGTTATCTGTCATCTGTCATCTGTCATCTGTCATCTGTCATCTGTCATCTGTCATCTGTCATCTGTCATCTGTCATCTGTCATCTGTCATCTGCCATCTGTCATCTGTCATCTTTCATCTTTCATCTTTCACAAATCACCTGTCATCTCACATCTGCCATCTGTCATCTGTTATTTGTCATCTTTAATACGTCATCTGCCATCTATCATATGCCTTCTATCATCAATATTTGGCATCTTTCATCTATCACCTGTCATCTGTCATCTGGCATCTACCATCTGTCATTTGTCATTTTTCATCTGTCATCTGATATGTGACATCTCTCATCTGCGATCTTCTATTAGCATGTCATATGTAATCTTGCAGCTAGATAATTTGCCATGTTCTCTCTGCCATTTATTAGTTGTCATCTACCATATACCATAAAAACAAATGATCATTGTTTTATAGTCTTATAATGATTTCAAGATTCTAAGAGAAAGGTTAATATTCTGCATAACCTTTTATAAATTACGTAGTTTATAATATTTCAAAAGTAGTGCAAGAATTTCAAAGTGTTTTCTGGAAAAGGGAACTTAAATAACCAAATGATTTTATATATACATATGCTTACATTTTCAAAATTCCAAAGCAAAAAAATAATTTTAATAACAAAAATCTAAAAAATCTATAGATATATGATTAGGAGAAAATTTATAAAAACAAAAAGTCATCTGTCATCTTGCTGTTGTGTCTGATAGGTGAGGTTAGGTTAGGTTAGGTTGGTGTGGCAGCACCTCTTCGTGCACCGCGAAGAGATGCACACTTAGGCCTAGATAGGCCCGTTGTGATACCAATGAGGGACATACACGAACATCCATGGATCCGGACGGAGAATTCTTCCTTTAGAAAAATCCACCGCCCGGCTGGGATTTGAACCCACAACTGTGTGGCCCGTGAGCAGGCACACTACCCACTAGGCCATCGCGGTCCCCGTTGTGTCTGATAACAGATGATAGATGTCATCTGACATCTATCATCTGTCATCTAATATTACGTGATCATCTAAATTATATCATCTGACATTTGTCTTCTCTCATCTATTACCTGTTATCCGTCATCTGCCATCTCTAACTACCATCTATAATATATTATCTGTCGTATGTTACTTCACATGATATATTAAATTATTTTCTAATTTAATTTCAAGATTCTGTGGTAAATATCGGTGACATTACACATTACCCCATAGAAGTTAGTTTAAAATTTTTCAAAAGCAATATTTAATCTTAAGAAAAATATTTTCTATAAAAAGAAAATAATTATTTAAATAGTTTTAAATGGAATCCTTTTCAATTGTTCAATATTTTAAATAATCATATAATAAAAAATAAACTGAAAAGTATAGAAAGGAACACGTTTTCATCAAAAAATATACATGTGGACAAGTTTTCAGATTACTAATATTCTAAAGGTTAAAATATACTAAAAATCATTTATCATCGGGCAACTTTAAGTCATCTGGCTGCTGTCATTTAGTCTCTATCATCTATCATTCAATATCTGGCAACTAACATCTATCATCTGTCATCTAGTATCTGTTATCTGTCTTCTACCATCGGCCATTTATCATATGTTTTCTAATAAATTTTAATCACGCGGAAAAATAATCAAAATATTAACATTTGAAAAACTAACTGTTTATAATTTTTTTAAACGACCTTAAATATCGGATGGTTTTAAAATCATGGAAATAAAAACAAAAGTATATTTTTTATATTTTCGAAAATTTTGGGAAATTACAAGGAAAATAATTTAAATCTTTTAAGGACTTCTAAAATCTTTGAAAAGATAGTTATTAGCATATAATTTGTATAACATATAACTTATATATGATATTCCATTTATCTTCTGTCGTCTGTCATCTAACATCTACAATTTATCATATGTTATTTAATAATAATCTGTTATCCCTAATTGTCATCTGTCATCTGTTATCTGCTATATATCATTAAGACAATCAATCATTTGTTTTATATTCTAATATTGGCCTTAAGAATATGAGAGAAATGTCAGTGCTATTATGCATTTTATCTCTTCTGCACTCTTCCATTTCTCACTGGCCATATATTATCTATTATCTTTCATCTTCATCATATGACAAATCATCTATCATCTATTATCTGTCATATGTCCTCTATCATCTGTTATCTGATATCTAGCATGTATTATCTATCATCTAACATCTGTCCTCGTTATCTGTCATCTGTCATCTACCCTCTATCATCTGTCATCTGTTAACTAGCATCTATCATCTGTCCTCTGTCATTTGTTATCTGCCATCTGTCATCTATTATCTGTCCAGTTTCTTCTATCATCTGGCATCTGTTATCTGTCATCTGTCATTTGTCATATATCATCTGTAATCTATTGTTTGTGAACGGTTATCTGTCATATGTTATCTATCTTCTATCATCTGTCATATGTCACTAATCATTGAGACAATCATTTGTCTTATATTTTTATATATCTGCTATCTACGTCATCTGTCATATGTTATCTATCATCTATCATCTGTAATCTGTCACTTATCATTGAGACAATCATTTGTTATCTGTCATCTGTCATTTGTTATATATCATCTGCAATCTATTGTTTATGAACGGTCATCTGTCATATGTTATCTGTCATCTGTCACTTATCATTGAGACAATCATTTGTTTTATATTCTAATATTGACTTTGAGATTTTGTGAGAAATGTCAGTACTATTATCCATTTCTCACCAATTATCTCTTATACTACTTTCCATTTGTCATCTGCCCATCTGTCTTCTGTTAACTGTCATATGACAAATCATCTGTAATCCATTGCCTAACATCTGTCATCCGTAATATATCAAAAAATTCCAACAAAATTGTATTAATATTGTTAAAAATAAGTAATTTTGAGATGTTGGTGACATAATGATAATTTGTTTTAAAGGCTTAACATTTCTTCAAAATTTAAAAGTGTAAACAAAAGTTTCTAAACAACTGCCATCTGCCATTTGTCACCTGTTATTTGCCATACGTCATTGGACATCTGTTATTAGTTACCTCTTGATAACTAATTTTGATGACATGAAATAAAACCATAAATTTTCTGAAAAAAAGATTTGAATATTCATTCATTTCATTTTTACAAGAAAAAGAAGATAACATATTGATCATTTAAAAATGTCATAACGTGTAAAAAGTTTTATTATTACAAAAAAATCATTACTTAAAATATGACACGGATTAAAAAATTGGATATAAAAACCAAAATATGTTAACGATTTGATAGAATGTGAGAATTGAAATGATTTTACATTTTTTTCAAATGTTTTAAGGGATTACTGTCATCTATTATCTGTTATTTGTTATCTAGCATCTATTATCTGTTATCTGGCATCTATCCTCTAGCATCGGTCATCTGTCATCTGTTATCTATCATCTCTCAACTTTCTTCTATAATCTGACATCTTTTATCTGTTAACTGTCAGCTGTCATTTATCATCTCTAAGCTATAGTTTTTCAACATCTGTCTGTCATCTGTCCTCTGTTATCTGCCATCTATCATCTCTAATCTATTGTTTGTGAACGGTCATCTGTCATATGTCATTTGCCATCTGTCTCTTATCTGCCAATTAGTATATGTTATCTCTACTTAGCATCTATTATATTTTCTGTCATATATAAGGATCAAAAAAATTAAAATAAAAACCAAAATATGTTAACGATTTGACAGAGTGTAAGAATTTAAATATAGTTACAGTTTTTTTTTCAAATTTTTATGGAATTTCCGTCATCTGTTATCTATCATCTGATATCTGTCATCTGTTTTCTATTATCTATTATCTTTCATCTGTCATCAATTATCTGTCATCTGTATTTAAAATCTATTATATGTCATCTGATATTTGTCCTCTACCATCTGTCAACTTTCCTCTATTATCTGATATCTTTTATCTGTTTTCTGTCAGCTGGCATGTATCATCAGTAACCTATTGTTTTTCAACAGTCATCTGTTATCTGCCATCTATCATCTATAAGCTATTATTTGTGAACGGTCATCTGTCCTATGTCATCTGTCATCTGTCTCTTATCAGTGTCTGTTATCTGTAATTATCAACTACCATGTTTTCTGTCATCTAAAATATACACAATGATTAAAAAATTGGAAATAAAAACCAAAATATGTTAACGATTTGACAGAATGTAAGAATTTAAATAGTGTTACAGTTTTTTTTCAAATTTTTAAGAAATTTCATCTGTTATCTACAATTAGTTATCTGTCATCTTTCGTCTGCTATCTAATATCTATTATATGTCATCTCACATCTGTCCTCTACCATCTGTCATATGTCATCTATCATCTATCAACTTTCTTCTACCATCTGTCATCTATCACCTGTAATCTATTGTTTTTCAACGGTCATCTGTCATCTACCAACTATCATATGTAATCTATTGTTTGAGAACAGTCATCTATCATCTGTCATCTGCTATCTATCATCTGTAATCTATTGTTAGTGAACGGTCATCTGTCATATGTCATCATTTTCGTCATCTTTTATCTATCAATTGTTATCTATTATCTGCCATCTATTGTCTGTCAGCTGTCATCTATTATCTAATATCTATTATATGTCATCTGACATCTGCCTTCTATCATCTGTCATCTGTCACCTATCATCTATAAACTTTCTTCTACCGTCTGGCATCTGTTATCTGCCATCTATCATCTGTAATCAATTGTTTTTCAACGATCAACTATCATCTGTCATCTACCAATTATCACCTGTAATCTATTGTTTGAGAACGGTCATCTATCATCTGTCATCTGCTATCTATCATCTATAATCTATTGTTTGTGAACGGGCATCTGTCATGTCATATGTCATCTGTCTCTTATCTGCTGTTTAGCATCTATTATCTGAATTATCATCTATAATATTTTCTGTCGTCTACAATATATACAATAATTAAAAAATTGGAAATAAAAACCAAAATGTGTTAACAATTTAATAAGAATTAAAATAGTTTTACAAGTTTTTTCTAATTATTATGGTATTTCTGTCATCTGTTATCTATCATCTATCATCTGTCATATATTATATGTCATCTATTATCTGTTATCTAACATCTATTATATGTCATCTGATACTTGTCCTCTATCATCTGTCATCTATCATCTGTGACACTCTTCTACCGTCTGGCAGTTGTTATCTGCCAGCTATCATTTGTCATTTATCATCTGTAATCTATTGTTTTTCAATGGTCATCTGTCATCTGCCATCTACAATATATACAAAGATTAAAAAAAATCGAAATAGAAACCAAAATATGTTAACGATTTGATAGAATGTAAGAATTAAAATAGTTTTACAATTTTTTCAAATTTTTAAGTAATTGCACCTGTTATCTATCATCTGTCATCTCTTATCTGTTAGTGCCATCTGTTATCTATCATCTATCATCTGTCATCTGTCATCTATTATTTGTCATCTGTAATCTATCATCTGTTTTCTAGCATCTATTATATCATCTGTCATCTGACATATGTCCTTTATCATCTGTCATCTGTTATCTGTTATCTATCAACTGTCAACATTCTTTTATCATCTGTCATCTGTCAACTGTTATTTATCATCTGTAATAGATTACAACAGTCATCTGTTATCTATTATCTGTCATCTGCCATCTATCGTCTGTAATCTATTGTTTGTGAACGGTCATCTGTCATCTGGCTCTTATCTGCCACCTGAAATTTAGTATTTGTTATCTATTATCATCTCTCATGTTTTCTGTCATCTACAATCTATCTTCTGTAAATTGCCATCTATGATAGTTCAAGGTCTCAAGAATTTCCAATAAAAAGTTAAATATTTAAAAGTTTTTATTATGAACGCTTTAAATTTTTTTAAAAAATCAAAAGAAACATCAAAAATTAAATTCAAAAATAAAACAATTTTACATATACTCAGAGATGTAAAATGTGGATACAATATCAAAATCTTTAATTTACTAACGTTCTAAAGGTCGTAATAACCTATAACCTATATATGATATTCCACTTGTCTTCTATCATCTGTCATTTCACATCTTCAATCTGGCATATGTTATTTAAAACCTGTTGCCTTCTATCTGTTATTTTTAATTAACATCTGACGTTTGTCATCTATTCGTCTGTCATCTATCATCTGCTATATATCGTTAAGGCAGTCAACCATTTGTTTTATATTATAATATTGACTTATATTATCAGAGAAATGTCAGTGTTATTATTACCTTGCACAAATTAGGTAGTCTAAAATATTTAAAAAGTAGTATAAGATCTCAAGAATTTTAAAGTGCTTCCAGCAGAAAATAAGATAAATATTTAAATAATTTTCTAAACTTTACGTAATTAAACAATCAAAAATGTTAATAAAGAAAATCGATGTTATTATAAGTAAAGGATTTTTACGTGCATTCTAGAAATTTTAAAAATTGAAATATTCTGAAAGTTATTAAAATGTACAAACATTCTTAAGGTTATAATATCCTAAAAATAATTTGTAAAGTGTCATTTGTCAGCTGTCATCTGGCGTCTATTATCTATCAACTGGTATCTGACATGTAACATCTGACATTTGGCATTTTTTATTTATTTTCCGCCATCTATCTTCTGTCATCTACTATTTATTATCTGCCATCTGTCATATATAATTAGCTGTCAATCTATCAGCGGAATAAATGATTTATTATTGTATAATGTAATTATTATTACAAGATTTTGAGAGAAATATCGGTGATATAATACATAACCTTATAAAACTTATATGATTTTAAATATTTCAAAGTTAGTGTAAGTATTTAAATTAGATTTCTAACATATATATTTAAATTATTTTATATGTAAACGATCTTGAATTTTTAAAATTTCAAAAAATCAAATAAAAAAAGATCATCTGTCATCAGTCATCTGTCATTTGTCATTTTTAATCTGTCATGTGTAATCTATCATCTGTCATCTGTCATTTTTCACTTGTCATCTGTCATCTATCATCTGTCATCTCTCATCTCTCACTGCTATCTGTGATCTGTCATCTGGCATTTTTCATCTGTCATCTGTCACCTGTCATCAGTCGTTTGTCATCTGTCGTATGTTATATGTCATCTGTCATCTATCATCAGTCATCTGTTATCTGTCATCTATCATCTACTATTTGTTATCGGTCATTATCTGTTGAATTTGTGGAGTGAAAATATTCTACAGTACATATGTAAAAAAATGTTCTGATTAAAATAATTTACAAGCGCAAAACTAAAAATAAAAACTCGAGGGGCGCCTTTTTACCACCGTGGTAATTAATGTTAGATAAAACTTGAGTGCGTAATTATTCGCGAAATTCGCTCGCCACAAAAGGCCTAATGAAAAAAATGTAAAAAATGTAATTAAGTAGGATCTCAATTAAAACACGCCTTTCGCTCTCATTTTCAACCCCTAATTAATCAACCCTCGGGCCTCCTTATTAGTCAATTACCCATGCAAATAGACTCAATAAGAAGTACACTGTTGCTCCTAACCCAAACCACCCCTTCCGCTACCACTGGTTGGACCCGAAAGTTATTATGCGGTGTAACTAATTTCATAAACAGAGTGCGACTGTAGGTTCACTCTAGGTGTATAATTAATTACGCTAGTAAATATTTAATTAAGAATAATTTTAAGAATAAAAATACATAATGGTTTACAAATAGTATAATAATTAATATTAACATTTACAATTTTATATAATGAAGCATCAATGAAGGGCAACATTTACAAATATAAAACAACATTTACAACCACCTTCATTTAATACGGTAGATACTTTTTCATCGCACCTTTAATGAAACGAAATTATAACATTAGTTAATTTTAGAATAGAACACTTTTTATGTTTCATATTGTGAAACAAGTTTTCCATTCAAGAATTACCTAATGTTATAATTTCGTTTCATTAAAGGTGCAATGAACAAAGTATCTACCCTATTAAATGGAGGTAATTGTAAATATTGTTTTATGTTTGAATAAAAATAATAATTATTCAGAATATGCTGCCATGTTAATATAATATATAAAATATAAATTTGTTCTAAAAGAACGTGGGACGATAGAAGTGAGTGTAATATCATTTTTCATCACACGAAAACAAATCAATAAGTTATTTATCTTACAAACATGTAATTTATTTTATGATTGAATTTACATCTCGAATTAGGAAGGCAGCGAAGTTCAACCGTAATTACACTTGGGTAATGTAAATTTCCAAAACCCCAAATTTGAGTGATATGATAAAACAACTGTTTTTTATTAAATATAGTAAATACGTAATTAACAATAAAATATGTTTAAAACCTTCATACATATTTTTTATTTTAAATAAATAAAAAAATTATGAAATATTTCAATTTTTTATGCTTGTAAAATTATTAAAATTAATGATCAAATGCAACTTTAATAAATGGTGAATGCGCCGGGTGCAATAATACAAAACCACTAATTTCATCGATTTTATGACACAATCAATTCACTGCACAATCAATACGTTTTACCTTGTAAGTAATTGCACGCGTTTACTATAAATCCCCGCTCACAAATTAATCCCTTTGATTCTAATAATTGGTATAGCGTCGGCTCATCTGTCTCGCGGTTATAATTTTCTTGTCATTAAATAATTACTAAGTGATTGGATTTCCCGGTCTTCTTTGATAGATGTACAAATGCCAATCGATAAATTGCAAAAAAAATATTAAACGCGGTCGATAAACGATTAAAATTTCTACATTCATAGGCGATTATTAATTAAGCGAGCTGGGTGTGTTGGAGACTGCAATTACTTCCTGCCACACGCCTCGTGTAGTATAGATTTGTTGTTATTAATTAACACTAAAATGTATGCATAGTGTTCATAAATTGTTTGTATAATGAATTGTGCATATTTACCAAATCGCATTTTCTATATATGATATGACGCACTTTCTTTTTTATGTATTATGTTTGTTAATTTAAGAGAGAATAATGTATATATTATTTTCTGTGTATTTTTTGATCAAATTTCGTTCATTTTTCATATGCGGTGGGTAAATATATACTTTTATCGTGGATTTAAATGTATGTTAAAGTAATTTAAGATCGTCAGTATATGAAGAAGTTATCTCTCTCTCTAATAAAAGTGGATTTATTTATTACCGGTACAAAAATGATTTGAAATTCATGATTTCGTTAGATAGTCCCTAATTGTATTGTCTGGAATTTTGAGTTTGAGCCTACAATAACGGAAATATACGTTTCGTCCTGAGGCGATTTGTTTCGTTTTGTTTCATTCTAATTATAAATATTTTCTCAATGTATTGATTTGTTGTTTCTGAAAGGTTCGTTTAAAAAATACGATTTCGATTAAAATTATATCGTTGTTAAATTTATTTCGTGCTGAATCGACTGAATAGACGTGTAATTCATTCTGATAAAATTATTTTGTATTGTAATAAAGGAATTATATTTATATTTTCTATTTAACTGATGTTTTTAGATAAAAGTATATAACTGTATGTACTCATAATGTACCTACAGTAATATTGATTGTTGAGTTGCGTGAAGAAGAATAGTAATAATAAAAACACTTGTAATCACTTTCTCCACAGTTTATTTTTAATCGCTAAATGTACATTTCGTTTACAATATAAACTTTATCAATAGCTGTATAAGAATGAAATGAAACAGTTATTCATTTTTATTTTACTTTTAATTGTTTTATTTAATTTTTATCGTGACTTTTTTTATTTTATTTAAAAAATGAGTTTCACTCCAAAAAAAAATTAGCAAATAAAACAATTGACAAGCTATATATTTCCTCTATTTGTTTTCTAGCTCCCATTACCTTTTTTATGTGTATGTACACATGTTTAAATAAAATCTAGTTAATTGTTTGTTGTAAAAAAAATATTTAAGTGACATATTTTTATAACGATATATGAACAAAGAGAAATATCTAAATATAACTATGTACCTTTTTTAGTATCTCCTATAACCAGCCCTTATCACTTTTAACAACTGCCAATTTTTGCCATCTGCCCTATAAAATTCTTTCCACGTTCATGAAATGCTTTATTTATTCATATTATCATCTCCCTCAACTTCACCCGCCCAAACATTTCTGTATATTCATTTTTATTCGCATTTTTTACAACCAGTGAGACAGAATATTAACTTCGTTTGTTTTCTCAACTTTATGTTATAGTTTACATCATTACTTATGTTTCTCGACAAATATTATTGCAATTAGTAAGATTACACTAATATTATAGAAGTAATACAAAAAAAGTGTTAATAATAATTAATGAATTATGGTCAATTTAATTTTCAACAAGTATAATTTTAATTTATATGTAGATGTGAAACTTACCTTTAGTATAACTCATTTTGCACATGTATAAAACTCCAACTCGGAAAACATTCAGATTGTGTAAAAACTTTTACTGCGTTTAAAAAAAAGTGTTGCACTTCCCGTTGGGAAATTAAAAATTTGCAATTTGATTAAATTTATTTAAATCGGCATCGATAAAAATATTACATAAATATAATATTTATGCTAATACCTATATGATATAAGTAAATTTCAAGCTTGGTGATTTAATTATTTTAATATGGGATAATTTTCACAGACCAAAACCTATTTCCAATTAGGTCTCATCAGTGGCGTAACTAAGGCACTACAGCACTCGGTAAACGTCTTTAGTAGGATCCAATCCAATGATTTTTCTTTGTGTAATTAATAATAAATTAAAAAACGATTTTTAAGGATATCAATATTCAATTCAATTCTTTACTCACGTGAGCCACCACATATAAAATATAAATATAATTAGGAACTAAATATACATTTATACATTGACGTTTTGTATATAAAGTAGTACATTTTAATCATCTGATGTAACATTTTTAATAATAATAAACTTGACATTGCATAATACCTGTAGAATGTTTCAGTCTACGCTCAAAAAACTTGTATGCATATAAAAATGTCGTATACCAGGATGTGTGGTTATAAAATCCATCAATATTAAAAGGGCATTCTGAATAGCGGCCGCTTTATGTAACATTCAACACCTCTTGTCGTCAGTTTTTAATATGAGGAGGACGTGCTAAAAAATTAGAATCCATTCTTATGTTTACAATATAAAATTCACTTGAGAATCAATGTCATAAAACGAGAATAATAATCAAATATTTATATCTGCGGTATCTTTTTGTATGTTTTATAAATTATTAATACCACAATGCTATAATATATTCAGGAAAAACGTTAAGCATCAGACAGGTTTAATATAAAGAATATTTAAAATTGATTAAATTTATGTATGTGTTTTGATTGTAATTATTAGGCACTCTATTTACATTTGTTGTTATTTATAAATTTAATTGTATATTACCTATTATTTCATAATGTTTCACGATAAGTGAGAAAATTATTTAATAAATATTGATTGTATTACAAATAAAAAACTTTTTAACTTTGTTTGTATAACACGAACTATGACTAAAACTAGTTTGATAATGACAAGCTAAAATTGTCGAAACTATAGTCACTAAATAAAGTTCGTGTTATACAAACAAAGTTAAAAAGTTTTTTATTTGTGAAGAATTATGTATAACGAAGTAGAAGCCTCCACCGTTAACAGATTGATTGTATTCTTCAAAAATTTATTATTAATATTTTTGTATACTTATATGTATATTATGATAATACATTGATTTTTTTCAGTATCCTTATGGAATGGATTGCACTAGAGACGAAAATGAAGGGCCTGAGGATGAACCGCGACCCTCCAGAGCTGCCCGACGAGAGCGTCCTCCTGGAATGAGTGTCGGGATAGAGAGACGAAACGGCCGTATCGACGTTGTTGTTCAATAAATGTTGTACCTATTTTGACAAATCAATGTAAAATAAACCAAAAATTATAGTTATTATCGATCAGCACAAAAAACGGCCTCGTTTTGTTCAGTAAGAAGTAACAAACATTGACAGGCGGACGCACGCATCATCCTCAATTCCCTCCGCTTTACCACCGAGACACTCCGTTAGATTGGAATTATTTTTAGAGCTTTTTTATTTTACACATTTAAAGAGGCATGTAATGGTGCATAGTCCAGCAAATAAATTTTACAGACGCATAACGCAACTTGTTTATTTATCCCGCACAGAAAATGGAATTGCCGCCGCGACGGTGGCGCCACTTTATAGGGTAAGTTCTTAATTTTTATTCGGCGCATTTCACGGCACGTTTCCGCCATTTTAATCCTGATTATTATATCCGAGAAATAAACTCCCGCTTTTATTACAGGGCACGTCATGCTGCAAGTGCACAAGCTTTTTTTTCCTACTCCGTATTTAAAAGATTAATGCTTATAATTAATTTGTTATATAATTTGGTATTAAATAGTGATAAGCAGGATCTATCAAAAAATTTTGAGTACTTGATCGTTGCAAATGGTCGATGATGATGGTAAGATTCTTTCTTGATCGTTGCAAATGGTCGATGATGATAGTAAGATTCTTTCTGGCCGCTTGATCTTTTCGAGTAGATCGATCTTCTTAAGTGGCTTGAAAAGATCAAAAGATAATAGGTTAATGAATAAATTGTTACTAACAAAATTGCCTTGCACAAGAAGGAACTGATATTCCAGCAAATTTGTGTTGGGGATCTAATAATTATAAAAATAGACAATCTGGACTCGTATCCAAGGTCAAAAAAATTATACAAATTCAAGACATTATCTATGTGGCAACTGACAAAACAAATACAAGTCAATTCAATTAAGTCATCACTTGATTAGCTGAAGATACTTCATAAGCATTTTATCCCTTTAAATAGAATGGTATGTTCGGATTAGATAATAACTTTTTTTCTCTGGAACAGTTTTTTTCTTAGAGATTTAGCTCAAAGGCTTAATGTATGTGGAATCTGAATCAAAAACGTTCAAGAAAAAATTGAAAAACTAATATCTGCTAAAATCTAGAAGCATTGCTGAAATAAAAAATTAAATTTCTTCGCCTTGCAATTCAGAAAATAATTCCAGAAAAAAAAACAGAAAAGGGAAAATCACAGAAAAAGGAAATTCGAAAATTTTGCTAGATACTTTTCTATATTTTTAAAATCTAGAAACATCGCAGTTCTGAAGAATGTTTTATAAAATCAAGAAATGTTAGAAAATTCCCGAAGGAAAAATTTATACATTTTCTAGAAAGCTTAGAAAATCCTACTGAAAATTTTTAATGCAAATCATCTAAGAGAACTGCTGTACATATCAAGAACTTTGAAGAAAAAAATGAAAGAAAAATTTCTGCTAAAATCTAGAAACATGAAAAAGTTTTTTTAAATTCTTGCTCCTTGCAACAAAAAAATCTTTCAAAAAAAACGGAAAATGGAAAATGCCAGGATAAAATATAGAATATAGAAAAATTTGCTGGGAGAAATTCTAAAATTAAAACTGCTAAAAAAATTTAGTTAAATTAAGTAAGAAAAAGCGCTGTAGATATCAAGAACCGTCAAAGAAAAAAATAGATATGACATTTCTGCTGAAATCTAAGAAAAATGCTGAGTAAATCTAAAATCCTTGCAATTAAAAAAAAATTAGTAATGCCAATAAATGGTGAAAAATTCCAGAAAAAAAATAAACATTTTATGGAAAGTTTTAGAAATTCTGAATGAAAACCAATTGAAAAATTTCAATACAAATAAATAAATTCAATAAGAAAAACTGCTGCAAATATCAAGAAACTTCAAAGAAAAATCGCTTCTGAAAAAATCTAAATGGTTTGAAATTCACAAGAAAAACAATTTCTCAAACACTAAAATTTATTACAAATTTGCGAGGTTTTTAAATGGTTTTAAAATTTGTTAACCAGATTTCTAGAATTAGAAAATGTTCTGCAGAATTGAAATCGTATTGGACTAAGTTGGATTTCTTTGTATTAAACAGTGAGATTTAACAATTTAGAGAGTCAAGAAGGACGGTGGAAAGTTCTCTCGCCTCTAAGATCACAATATCAGAAGTGATGACTGTGATTCATAATCAATCTTTCGGTGGAAATTTGAGCATATTAATTTGATAAGGAGGCAAATCCTTTGTAGCTTCTCATTTTATTTAGGTTTTATTCAATTCATTACTCTTTTGCAATAATGTTATGTTTATTTATGTTTTACAACTTTTAATTAAAACTCTCGATTATGTTTTACTGATTGGAGGGTAAGTTAGAGGCCACCCACCCACCCTACATATTCATATTAACTTTAATTACTGATCGCCTCCCCGTTTGCAATAACTTTAATTACAAATTTTGAATAAAAGAAAATTTTTATGTGTGTAAATTAATAAAAATTATATAAATCAAGCTTAAATATGATTAGCTATAGAAGATCATTTATATTTAAACTTAAATTTAGATTATGCTTTATTTTTTATTGCATACAAGGATTTATTATTTTGTAAGCGGCAAAATCATCAAAAATTAGTATTTAAAGTTATTATGTATATGTAGAGTGGGTGGGTAGCTTCTATCCCACCCTCCAATTAGAAAAACATAAGCAAGGATTTTAATTAAAAGTTGTAAAATATAAATAAACAGAAAATAATCACAATTTATAGAGATTTATTCCTATAAAATTTTTAAATAATTTTCGATGATGTTTTACTGATTGGAGGGTGGGATAGAGGCCACCCACCCACCCTACATATACATATAAATTTCAATTACTGATCGTCTCACGGTTTGGAGTAAAATTAATTACAAAAATATTTGAATAAAAAAGAAATTAAGAAGTTTAAATTTTTGAATGAGTATATTAGTAAAAATTAGATTTATGATGGGTGGGCATACTTTAAATCTAAATTAGATAATTGTAGCTATAGACAGTCATTTATATTTAAACTTGAATTTTGATTTTGTTTTATTTTTTTATTGCATACAAGGTTTTATTGTTTTGTAAGCAGCAAAATCATCAAAAATTAGTATTTAAAGTTATTATGTATATGGAGGGTGGGTGGGCGGCCTCTATCCCAACCTACAATCAATAAAACATAACCGAGGGTTTTAATTAAAAGTTGTAGAATATAAATAAACACAAAATAATTGCAATTTTTAGAGATTTGTTCATACCAATTTTTCAAATAATTTTTGATGATGTTTTACTGATTGGAGGGTGGGATAAAGGCCACATACCCACCCTACATATACATATAAATTTCAATTACTGATAGTCTTGCCGTTTGGAACCAAATTAATTAAAAAACTTTTTATATAGAAAGGAATTAAAAGTAAAAATTTTTGAGTGAGTAAATTAATAAAAATTTGATGAATAATGGGTGGGCAGACTTTAAATCTAAATTAGATTATATTAGCTATAACCCACCCTCCAATTAATAATATTTAGGCAAAAGACGAAAAAGATAGAAAATTATGAAAATGATTAAATTAAATTCCTAATTCAATTCTTCTGGCGTAAGTTTTGGAATAGTGACTACCCACCCACCCTACATATGCATATTAACGTTAATTTTATCAGATGCATAATTCCATTAGTAATGTTTTTGTTTGGTAAATTGTCGAGTAAAATGTATTTGTATGGTTGGAGGGTGGATTAAAAGCTACCCACACATCCTACATACACTATTACATTACCACCCTACATATACCATTTTATTTAAGCAAAAAACAGTTTTATATTTCTTAGGAGTATAAACAGAAATAGAGTTTATATAGAGTTTATAATTACTAGGTCATACTAAAAAATCGATGGCTTAAAGGCCAAATGTATATATGTAAGGTGGGTGGGTTGCCCTCACACCCATTTTTAAATCACTTAAACATAAGCCAGGATTTTTCTGTTCAATGAATTAATTATTAGAAAAGAAAATCGATAAAAAAATTTCTTAGATACATAATCTCATTTACAAAACCTTGAGACAATTGTATTAACTGGAGGGTGGATTATAGTACACTCATCCACCCTGCATATACTATTCCAAGCAAAAACATTGCATTATATTTTTTAACAGCATTTAAAAAAATAGTGATTATTACCAAGTAAAACTTTGAAAGAACTTGGCTTGAAGGCTAAATGTAAATATTTAAGTTACTAACCCAACCTTCAATTAATAATTTTTAAACAAAAACATGAAAAAGATACAGAATTGGGAAACTGGTTTTATTAAATTTTTAATTCACATCTTCTCGCGTAAATATTGAAGTTGGAGGGTGGAATAGTGGCCACCCACCCACCCTACATATGCACAATAACCCCACCCAATGATTAGTGTTGAATTTTCAGGAAATCAAACAGTGAAAGCGTTTATGAAACTAGCAAAAATGATCAGCAATGCTTTACCTAAAATTAATAGATGTATGTAGGGTGAGTGGGTGTCCTTGGAGATAAAACCTACGCGACGGTTTTGCAGCTGCACTAAACTATTTCTTAGGCTTGTATGAATTTGAGAGAAATTTATGCATACTTTATTATCGTAGGTTAACACCACGTTGGGTTAATATATTGTGGTAGGTCAGTAGTACGCTAGTTTAAGCAATGGTTTTATGAGGTAGGTCAAGAGTACGCTAGGTCAATATATAGGTTATTGGCATATTTATTTATTTATTTATTTATTTTATTTATTTATTTATTCTCACATAAGCCACAGAATAAATAGTACAACATTAACAATGTGTTACAATTTTAGTGGATGTGTGGGTAGTAGACCAAATAATTAAATAATTTATTGAATTTATTCTGTGCAGTTAGAAGGATGATAAAATAATATTTATTGTTGTAGGTCAGGGTTCGTTACACTAATGAAAATAAATATAAATTAAAAACAAACTTAAAACAAAACAATCGATTAAGATGTAGTTCAAATCATGTAAAAGATAAGCCTTTAGTAAACATATACTGATAAGAAATTTAATAAAACAAAATGCATTGAAAAAATAAGAAAAAATATGTTTATTTATATATTCTTATATGTTTATAGAAAAAGATAACAAAAGCCAATTGATAAAAACAGACACAAGACAAATAATAATCAAAAAATTTAAACAAATAAAAATAAAGAACAACGAAGGAAACACAAAAGTAGAAACATAAAATCTATATATGACAGACAGAATTGCAGACAAAACAAAATTTAAAAAATATATATATAATCGACATACAAAAAGCAAACAAAGTACAAATTTTATTATTTATTTATTTTATGTATGATAACAGATAAAATATATAACAAACAAGTCAATGAAATATGATAAATAAAAAAAAACTATAGATACAGGGTCTTTTATGAAAGTAATGCTCATGATTTTATTGTGACGCAACGATCCATCACAATGGGGTAATACAGAACGGGAAATGCGGTCTGCCTTTTTAATGCAGCCGGTGGCCAGTTTTTTTTTTTTTTTCGAGCAGTCTGAAAAGTAGAAACACGGGCCTCGGCGTGAAGTGAAATAAAATATTTTTCACCTCGTAACACCGTGCGATAGATCATTCGCTTGAGCAGTAATGCGCAATCAAGTTTGTGTGCGGCTTGGAAAGAACGCAACCGAAACATTCCAGATTCTTCATTCAAGAGACTTTCAAAGATGACTGCAATTCAAGGACACAGTCCGGGATATGGCATATACGAAGGAGATCGCCGACGAACCCCATTCGTGATTATAATAAATAAAAGAAACTATATATACAGGATCTTTTATGAAAGTAATGCACATAATTTTAAGGTAACGCGCGATCCATTGCATCGGGCAGTCTGAGTAGAAATACGGGCCTCCGCGAAAAGTTTTTGTGCGGCTTGGAAAGAATGCAACCGAAACATTTCAGTGACTTCAACAGGCCTTCGAGGATGACTGAAATTCAAGGACACAAGATATGGCACTAGTCGTTTAAGGAGGAGATCGCTGAAGTACCCCGTTCTTGATGATAATAATAAAAGAAACTATATATACAGGGTCTCTTATGAAAGTAATGCGCATAATTTTATTGTGACGCGACGATCCATTGCAGTGGAGGTAAAACAGCAGTCTCAGTAGAAATACTGGCTTCAGCGTAAAGTTTTGTGAATGCAATTGAAACATTCCAGTTGCTTCAAGAGATCTTCAAGGATGACTGCAATTCAAGGACTCAGCCCGGGATATGGCACAGGCATTTAAGGAAGAGATCGCCGACGAACCCCGTTCTGGACGTCAGAACAAAAGAAAACGTGAATCATGTGCGCGAAGTTTAGCATTTCGACCTTCGATTGAACATCCAGTAAATCGCTGACACCCTGAACATGTCCACATTTTCGATACAAGGGATATTGACCGAGGTTTTGCAAATGCGCAACGTCTGCGCGAAGCTTGTACCGAAAGTGTTGAAGGAAGACCGGAAAAAACTTCGAGTTTGGCGCTGTTAGGAATTGTTAGATTTGATTCAAAATAAGCCGCACTTTCTAAAATCTATGGTAACCGGAAACGAATCCTGGATATTAAAAATCATTCTTCACCCCAAGAAAACGCGAAGGAGCAAGTCTCGCATCAAAACAATGCTATTTTTTTGACGTCCAAATAATCGTACATTTTGAGTTTGTACCTCAGTAAGAAACTGTCAACCTAACCTTTTATCTGCAGGTGTTCAAGAGATTGAAACACCGACTCCACTATGCCAATTCCACCTAGTCACACGTTCATCGTTACTACTGTCTTGATCGGAAGCTAAACCTCAGTGGTACTCCAGCCCCTTTACAATCCCGACTTGGCTCCGTGAAACTTTTTTTGTTCCCTATTGAAGAGAGAGCTGAAGTATTGGGAGTCCGTGGAAAACATCCAAAAGCATGTTAGAACGTTCCTAAGAGATATTCGCGTCGAGGAGTTTCAGGGTGACTTCCTGTCATGTCTGAAAGTGTATTGTTTCCGCAAATCTATTGATGCTATGAGAGAGTATTTTAAAGAATTTTAAGCATTTGCACCAGTACGATCAACAAATACAATTTTTCCAGAAAATGCGCATTACTTTTATAATGAACCCTGTATGATATAAAACAAAACCAAAATTCAAATTTAAAAAAAAAACAGATAACATTCCAATTGGTCATTGGGATACAATTATTGGCGCTTTAGAGTAACGAGGGAAATTATTTACAACAACATTTAAACGCACATAAATACACAAATTACATGACGAAAGACAAAAGAACAATCATTAACAAAATTAGACAAAATATAGATTAAAAACAAAAGGAAAAACAAACATTCAAAATATAAACATTAAGTAAAATAAACTATAAATACAGACAAACTGAAATCAAGACTAAAAAATATTTATTTTTAATTAGAGAAGAGACAAAAAATGATGGATAACAAACCCTACAAATAGAAGAAAAGAGAGAAATTACAAATAAAAGAAAAATCAAGAGGATAGACAAAATATAATTGACATACAAAAAAAAAACAAAATGCAGATAAAGGCACAAAATAAAAATAAATACAGACAAAAGATAGATGAAAAATATTGAAGATTAATGACAAATAGAAAAACCAAGAGCAAGCAAAACTGTTAAGTAGAAAACACAAAACAGAAAATAAAGACAATGTAAATATTTATTGGTAAAAACACAAGAAGAAAGAAGACTTTTGATTGGAAGAGCAAACAAAAAAAGAAAGAAGAATAACCGAAAAAGAGTGACAAAGCGTAATCAAAAAAAGTAAGAAAATACGATTGATTGGAAGTGCAAACAAAAATAGACAAAAGAATAAGCAAAAAGGAGAGACAAAGCGTAATCAAAATAAGTAAGAAAAATAAAAAGTTTTTCTAGAAATCACGAAGAAAAAATACTGCCGAATTCTAAAAACCACGAATGCTGTAAAAAAGGAAAACATTTTCGAAATCTAAGTGAAAACGTACTGTAAATCTCTAGAACCTACGAGGAAAATGAATATTGAAAGAATTGTTGAAGAATTTTAGAAAGCCCAAAGAAAACTTATACAATCTAAAAGCAAATATGCTGTAAACAGTAAAAAAAATTCCCAATAATGAAAGAAATAAAAATTCCATAATTAACAAGAAATATGTAATGCAAAGAAATTGAATGTTCTCCAGATCTTCTTTATTGTACCATTATTCTGACACTATTTTCACTCTGTAACATGTAAGTGACATTTTGAAAATAAAAATGTTTATTACTATTATTATTATTATCCAAAGTTCATTGTTACAATTTATATTTATTACACCTAGAAATTCTGAAAAATTCTCAAAAACAATCGACACAATTTGGAAGAAAACTTCATTAGTCAGTTTTCTAGAGAATTCCAGAAACTTCCAAGAAAATTTAGATAATCTGGGGGATGCAGGGAAATATTATCAAGAAATAAAGGAAGAATTGTTAAAAATTATAGAACTATCGGCAAATTTACGTAATTTCAAATATAAATTCATGGAAAAGAAAAAAACATGAAGAAACATTTCTGGTAAATTCTGTAAACCATGAATTCATACAATACGCAAGGAAAATTACTGGAAATATTGAAACATTCTATAAGTAAATTTATATGCTTTAAAAGAAAATATTTTTTGGAAGTATTTAGAAATATTAAAGGAAAATTGCTGAAGATTATTAGAAACCAAACTAAAAACCAAGAAAATTTATATAATACTGGAAATAGTGAAACATTTCTTGATAAAAAATAGAAAATTGCTGGAAAACTTCAAATGTCCTGATGAAAATTTAGGTAATTAGAAGAAAAACATAAAAAATTTTAGAAACCTTCTAAAAAGGTCTACAATTCTAATAACCACGAAGAAAAATCATACACTCTACTGGAAAAAGAAAAAGTTCTCGAAATCTATTAAAAGCTTGATAGAAATGTCTAGAATCTACAAAGAAAATTAATCTTGAAAAAAATGTTAAAGAATTTTAGAAACCACGTTTACTTTAAGAATGTATAAATTGTCTTCGTGATTTCTAAAATTCTTTAACAATTTTTTCAAGATTCATTTTCTTTGTAGAGCCTAGACATTTCTATCAAGTTTTTTAATAGATTTCGAGAACTTTTCCTTTTCTTTCCGAAACAGTAATAAACATTTCAACAAATGGAAGAAAAAAACCTCCATAATTAACTAGAAAAATTAATGTAATCCAAGAAAAACATGGAAAAATCTAAAAATCTTGAAGTAAAATTCCTAAAAAAAATCTAAAAATTATGTACAAAATTCTTACAAGAAGAAATTGTAAACTATTCATGAAAATTAAAAATCGTAACACACACAAAAAAAACTGTAAAGAAAGCTCATGTATTCTGGAAGAAATAATTGTGAAAAAAGTAAAAGTAAAATTGCTTTAAAACGTTAAATCTCTCGAAGAAAATTTACTTAATTTAGAAGATTATAAATAACTTTCAGAAAAATTGCTGAAGAATATTAAAACCGTAGAAGTTGAGCCATTAAAGAAAATTAAAAATAGAAAACTTTTAGAAACCTTGAAGTAAATTAATTTCAGTATTATCAATATTTGTATAAAAGCTTTTATTGCATATTTAAATTTATTGCCGTAGGTTAAAAAAATGTTAAAGTAGTAGAACTCAAATAGTTTCTTGAAACAATTAATCAATAATTCATCTTAAGCTTAATGATTCTGCAAGCACAGTTATCACCATATCATCCAAGAATTTTACCTTCCTTAAAATGTCCAATTTTAATGATTTTATTTTGACTATGTCAAAAATGTCATATGTAAGGAATGTTATCTTATTAAAACCGTATTATTAACATACACTAATTACATTTTCGTTAGCGCGTCCATTAATATTAATTCCAAAATTACATTTTAATATACAGACTTTGATTCCATAATTACGTCAAAATGTCGATGAGCGAATAAATTAAGAAAGTTGAATATTTCATTAACTACGCAATAAAATAACGTGGAAATTAATCGTGTCCGTTATTTTTGGTAAACACGACGCTTCGGTTTCGAGTTTCGCTCAAAAACTCTCGGAATTAATTAAAGTTCGCGAAGGCCCGTAAAAGTGCACCTCGAAACGAATTAATAAATATGTTTGTACACTTAATTTACTTTTCAATCTACCGCGACGTTTTATAATCGAACAACGATGGAACTGGAATTACTACTAAATGCTTAACTAATAAAAAATAAGTAAAAAATCTATAAATTCGTCTTTTTAATTAAAATACTCATGAAAGCCCACAACCGAAACGATTTAATAATTAAGTTTGTACTCTCCACTTGAAATTATTACAAAATGCTCGAATTAACTAAAAATAGACTAATTTATAAATATGTTTTCGTAAACATCCAATTAACTAACTGGTTTACTCTTATAACTAATATATGAAATTTCAATACGTACGTACGATGTATGTACATATCTAAAATACTGCCTGTTTATTTTCAAACATTACATTTCCGTTTGTACATCAAACATAAAATTATATTTACATGTTTACAAGAATTCTATTAAATTATAAATAAATACATGGTCAACCAAACATAAAATGAATCAAACAATAATTGAAATGAGACTAAAACACCAATGCAATAATTATTTCCCAATTATAAATTTTCATTTGCCAAATTATTAATTATTCAGGTATATTATAAACATCGTTTTAATTTAAAACATTTCACTGAACAATGTAACTACACTTTTTAGTGCGAATAATCAAATAAAGGAAATAAGCTTTAAAAATATGATCATTCAATTAATTTGTTACAATTTTAATTAAGGAATACATTTTTAAGCATAATAACAATCTGAATTGTCTAAGTAACTCATTATAAATAAAAAGTTTTAATTCCCAATTAAAAATTGAATTTTACATATTTGACCATATAAAGGGTAGCATCTTTATTGTAGTATTTTTATAATAACGAGAAGTGTAGTAATGGTATAACAAAAAATGATAAATAAATTCATAAATATATGTTGATTACATAATAAATGTACGGATTAAATAATAAACATTAAAAACAAATTCTTAATTATTATTTTCTTACACAAACTAATTTCTAATTTATAAATATTTTTAATTAACTCTAGTTTACTCTTATAACTAATTACAAACTTTCAATATGTACGATGTAAATATTTAAAATAACAAACATTACATTTCCCTTTGCTGGTATATCAAACAAAATTATTTAGATATTTACAAGATCTCCATAATTTAATAATTAAATACATGATTAATAAATAACGTAATTAAAAATTGAAATAAGACTAAAACACCAATGAAATAATTATTTTCTAAGTATACAATTTCATTACATAATTATTAATTCTTTAAGTACATAATAAACATCATTTTAATACACATTTAAATATTAATTTAATGTTAAAGAATGTAATACTATTATAGTTTAAATATAATTAAATAAAGAAAATAAACTTACGAAATTGATTATTCACTTCCATACATTCACACTTTTTTGACAATTGAAACAAAATTATAAATTTTTAAACCATAGCAGCCTGAGATTTTCTGTCTCACTAAAACAGACAAATAATTAAATTTATCATTTTTTTTTATAATTTTTAAATATAGTATTAAAATGCATTTCATCTTATATATGGTACATCAGAAATTAATAAATAAAAATAATTCATTACAACAAAACGTAACTGGTTATTAATTTTACAAAGGTAACACCATTACGGTTATTAAGCACATACTCTATCAACCAAAATACAAGAGGTACATAATACCCATATTCGGCTAAATAACTAGAACCTGTTTTATTCATATATTCGCGTTAAATAGAAATTTATATAAGCCTGAGATTTATTTATTCTTAAAAGAGAATAAACGATTCGATCTGAGCGAATTTTAAAACGATTAAATAATATAAAACTATAATGCTAATAATCATGATATGCAACCCAAAATACACTATTAAATCCCACGAAACCATATTCGGTTACTTAAAATTAATAAATTAATTAGATTGTTAATTAAAAAGCTTCTATATTTTTAAACCAAGTGTTTTTTCGACAATCTAATTAATACAAAAATGTTTTACTACGGTTAAAGTAAGAAATTAATTCATCGTTAAAATACTTTCGACTTTTTTATTACACTATTTATTGTATAATATATGCTTGTGTGTATTATACAATAAATAGTGGTATAAAATCGACAAAATTATTTTCATTTACCCTTTTAAAATGACTACCACATAGTAACGGTCGCTACCATTATTTTCATCATAAAATAATTAATGTTTATGTTTATGTTTATTAATTCTTTGTACATCTTTCTTAAAAAATAGATTTCAAAACAAATAAATTAATGTGTGAGATATTTAAAATATTATTGTATTATATATCATAATATAATATTGAAGTAAGGAATATAACTGTGCTTAATTATCTAATAAATTAATTATCAATGAAATTATACCAAAAGATACTATTGGTTATATTTAAATCACGCGCTTAAAAATCTGTCATCAATCCAAAATGTAAATATAACCTAACTAATTTTAACCCACTGACAGCTACTTCAAATTAAACCGACCGTGACCAGCACTTAATTAAAAATAATCCAATATCAATATGAGGACGCAAAAGAAGCAAAAATTAACACCGCGCGCGAGAGCGATCCTCCATTGCAAAATAGCCCTTTTTATATCCCGCATCAAATATCCCAACATCCCTTCGTACACATTCCCCACTTATCTACTCTTAAAATACATAAAACTGATGAAAACTAGGCGTCCCTTTAAATTAAAACCCGTCCCACAAGAGCTACTCCTTAATTTACTCAATAAAAACCCACTGATCGATATAAATAATTGCGTGATTGTAAATGTCGGATTTTATAAGGCCATACTGGATTCATCCGAGTACGTTATGTTAGTTGACGGTGATAAACAAAGATTAGTGCAAATTTTTGGTGGTAACGTGTTAGAAGGTGAGGCTTTAATAAGTGAAACTTTGGGACACAACTTGTCAGGAATGGAGTTTTCCGGTGAGGTTAAAATATTCCCAATTGATTTAACAAAAATTAAAATCGCTGACGAAGTTCAGGTGTGTTTAAACTCAATTCAACAAAACATCGCATCGGGTATTACCGACCTGCTCCTTAAAAACTACTTTAAGAACCCGAAACTGCTCTACAAGAACGATGTCATTGCTGTGAATTTAAAGGTTTACGCTCCGGAATATTTTTACACTAATATTAAATGCAACGAGGTGGATTACTTATATTTTAAGTGCGGTTACATTCAGATGGGTTCGGTGGAGGATTGCACGGATGGGTATTTTTGTGTGATGGGGGCCACTACACTTAAACAGGGGGCCGATTTGCAATGTTTTCTACCTGAAAGGGTGAGGATTATGAGGGATGTTTTTTTGGAAGGAGGTAATGTTGAGGACTATTTGTTGGATTCCTGTCTGGACGGTTTGAAACAGTACGTGGAGAGATTGGAGAGGGGAATTCGACCATTTACAATTCATAGTGAGTTTTAATTTGTTATTTTATTGTAAGAACTAATTAAATAATAATATCACTATTTATGAGAATAATTAAGGTAAGTTAACATTAAAATCAAATGGTTTTGATTATTAAAAACCATTAATTAGAGGTTTTAACCCCTTCCCACACAAATATTTTTGAAAATAATGTGCTTGTGCCCAAGATATCTCGGGTGTATGCGGAAAGTGATTAATAACTCCTTTGAAATTGATCCTGTGATTGAAATTAAGAAAGTTTTATGAATTGAATAAAACACGATAACTTTGTTTGTATAACTTGAAAACTTTTTTATTGTGACTAGTTTCAACAAATTTATTTATGAACATGTAAAAATAACTAGGAAACAAATAAAATCAAGTGATTCTAATGTTAATTTTTTTGTAGAGCTCTCATTAATATCTCTATTTGATAGATGTTAGTAATAAGAAGCTTAATTAATCTTTCCAAGTTTTATGATAGCACACAACATAAAGTAAATCATTATTTAATTGTTCTTTACAGAAAATCTTAAATTAAACCCAATGTTTTTGGTGCAAGGTCCGAAAGGTTCTGGTAAGGAGTTAATAATAAATAGTCTGGCTTCAAAATTGGGATTGAAGGTTTGCAAATTGACAAGTGCAGAACTTAGTTCTCAGGGTTACGGGCAGACAGAAATCAAGATGAGAAATGCTTTCTTTCGGTGTAAATTGTGTGCTCCATGTATTGTAGTTATCAACAATTTTGAGGTAATTTAATTTCGTAAATTTCGTAAGTTATAATGAATATAATGAAGATAAATTTAAGCATTAAACATAAAGCGTCTTAGAAAGATTTTAAAGTCATTCAATTAAATTTTCTTGGTTTTAACTAAAAATTATTTACACTGAATTGAAAACAAACATTCTCTTTATTAAAAATCATTTGATTTGTTTCACCAGGATTTATTATTTACTCTCAGACTAATTTCAACACGACTTATTAGCAAATATCTGTGAAACAAACCCCAAATTATTTTTTAGTTAAAACCAAGTTAAAAAAATTTGTGTGAGTTGTTAATTAAATAGTCTTTAATTTTTTTTGTAGAACTTCTGTAAAAATAATGAAGGTCATCACGATCCTCGTATTATAAATTACTTTAAGACTGAATTAGACACACTCTTTACGAAAAATGAAAATCCTGTAATATTAATCTGTGCTAGCAACTCGAAGGAGCTTCCTTCAGAGCTGGGGAGAATTTTCTTGGAGAATATCACCATCGACGCGCCTAATCAGGTTGAGAGGAAGCAATTGCTGCAGTGGATTTTATTGAAGAAATGTTTAACAGTTAAAGCCAACGTGGAAGAAGTGGCTGGAAAGACACATGGATTTTTGTATGAGGACCTTGACGCTTTAGTTTATTACGCTAAGAAGAATATGTTGTACAATTCGGAGAGGAGGAATGGTGCTTTGGAAGATGTAGATTTTGAAACAGCTTTAGGTAATTGTGCATTATAAATATATAAATTTGTTTCTAGTGGAACAAATTGAATGTTTACTTTGTGGATGTGGATATTTTTATTATAATGTCACTCGGAAATATTCGATGCAGTTTATAAATATAGTCATCTATTGAGATTTATTAAGTAATTGACTGCAAGTTAATTTTACAACGAACTAAAGGATTTTACAGGGTTATTAAAATTATGACACTTGTTGCGTTCCATGTTTTTATTGGCAGTTTCCTGACATGTGTTTCGAGTTTTTACACTCATTATCAAAGGAGTACAAACTTAATATGTACTTAACTTAATAACCCTGTGAAATACCAGTTCCATCAAGAGTGTAGCCTAGAAAGTATTAATTATAAAGGATTTTAATATATTTTATTATGCAAGTTATGTTTTTGCAACAACCGAAATGAATATTTTGCATTACACTTATTTCACATTTTAGATGTTATGCAATCCAATTACACAGAGAGTTTAGGTGCTCCCAAAGTGCCGAAAGTGCAGTGGTCTGACGTGGGTGGTTTGGATGATGTTAAACATGAGATTATCAAGACGATAAATTTGCCATTAAAACATCCAGAGCTGCTTAAAAGTGGTTTGAAGAGGTCAGGTGTGTATAGTAATTTTTCACTTCGTTAGTCCACAAAGTATCTTCTAGAAAAACTTATTATTATTCGCAGGTATTTTATTATATGGACCTCCTGGTACTGGAAAAACTCTTATCGCAAAAGCTGTGGCCACAGAGTGTGGGCTCTGCTTTTTATCCGTGAAAGGACCGGAGTTATTAAATATGTATGTTGGACAGTCGGAACAGAATGTGCGTGAAGGTAATATTAAAGGATTAACACATAGTAAACAAGTAAACATAAAAATCTTCTCTAGTTTTTGAAAAAGCGCGACAGGCCTCACCCTGCATCATATTTTTCGACGAATTGGATTCTTTGGCGCCCAACAGGGGGATCTCCGGAGACTCGGGTGGTGTCATGGATAGGGTCGTATCTCAGTTATTGTCAGAAATGGACGGCCTCAACCAAAACGCCACGCTTTTTGTAATAGGTGATAACCTGGAATTAATTTAAAATGTACTGATGTTTAATTTTTTTTTAATTATTACAAGGCGCGACCAATCGTCCCGATTTGATCGACCCCGCTCTTCTGAGACCTGGGCGTTTCGATAAACTTCTGTATGTAGGACCGTGTACTGATATTTCATCAAAGATTAGTGTTTTCAAAGCTTTAACAAGAAAGTAAGTATATGATTATAAATAGAGTAAATTAATTTTATTGAACATCATAGCAGAACAAATTAAATTGGTACAAATGAATAATCGAAATTATTTTAAGCAGTCAAGAAATTATTTTGAAAATCAATTATTTGTTTACCTTGATTAAACAACTTAATTTACTTTCTTTTAAAATAAACCTTGAATGTAGCTGTGGACAAAAATTCGATTATTCATTTGTACATTGAATTGTGTTATTTAAATATAATAATGTTGCGTGCTCAAACTTGCCGCACAAAGGGAAGCGTTTTGCTGAAATTCAGACTTTGAATTGTGATAAGGCATAATGGGATGTACAAGTTCCCATTTTGTTCGTAATTTATGGCGCAGGGCAGCCTTTTACTGCTAATAGTTATTATTCGAATTTATCATTCAACAGTTGCGAAACCGCCACCGGTACTTTTAATAAAGGAATTTTACCGCGGGCGGTGTTTTTACGTTGCTTGCTACAGGGAGACTTCATTAGCTGGCGAAAATAATGCGATTAATCGGTTTTCGGTAGTTGAAAATGTTTTCGTTACTAATACCTTTGTTCGTGTATGTTTTACTGAATATTCAACTTACGTACCTAATTCAATCGTTATAGTGAAATCAAATCTTATACACAATAATATGTCTATACTTGTAAAAATTATTCAAAACTTTAAAGACATGCATATTAAAAGTAATTAGAAATTCCTACAAAATTTTAAAGAATTGAATTGATATTTTATGAATGAAACAGAAAATCATTATAATTGATAATTTTTAAAACCCAGTAGAAACAATTTAAAGAAAAAGAAATATAATAAATTGGCAATTAGAAAAAACAAAAATAAATTAAAAATAAAGAAAATAAGACTTCAGTATTCTTGAAATAAAAATTTTAAAAATGTATACTTTTCAAACACGTAAATATAGGTAAAAAATATTTAATAGTTTGCACAAAAATGCGAAAATTGTACATTTGTAAAAATAATATATTTGCGAAGAAACGAATCTCAAATACAAGATTTTTTAGAAAAATATTTTTTTCTTCTACCCAAGTAAATAATAATATTTTTGTTATTAATATCAACTCCAGAAGAAGAAAACAATATTTGTAAAATCTTTAGTAGTAACTTGTTAAAAAATTCTAAATGGAAAAAATACAACTGATATTTTTCAAAAATTGTAAATATTTTTGTAAATTTTATCAAATTGATAAAAACGATCTGGAATTATCAAAAAGCAATAAAAATTTTTGAAACAAAAAAACTCACTTAAACACTTGAATCTTTCTTGTCAAAATTTAGAGATCGTTAGAAATATTTAAAACATTCAAAACAAATGAAACGTTTTAAAAATTCTTGAACAAACTATGTAAACAATCTGAAAATAATACTTTGAGAATTGTGTAAAATATAAGAATATTTAAAATAAACAATTAACCATTATCACAAGTAATTTAAGAATAAATTCGAATTTTTAATGAAAAGAAACAATATTTTTAAGCTGAATAGCATTTAAAATACAGATTTGAGAAGAAAATAATAATTTAAACAATTAAAGTAAAAAAATGATTTTAAGACAAAAAACGCATTTTTTTTTATCCTGAAAAAAAGCACAATATTTTTGACTCAGAAATAAAACATTCTTAAAGTACTGACATTCCAAAAAATTAAAATCCAAGATTTTTGAAGTTTTGAAATTATTTTCTACAAAATTCAATTATTTACTTAGGATCCATTTTTTATAGGACATAATTCAACTTTTATTGAGCAATTATAAAATTTTGTAATTTTGAATTTTTGAATTTTTCTCGATGTTTTCAAGTGTGCTTATTTTAATTAAAACATTTAATTCGCATTTTAGTAAAATTTCAATTGTTTGAATTTTTTGAATATTTTTAAATTTTCATTTTTTTTTCTTTGAAAACATATTCTAAAAACCTAATTTAAAACAAAATAACATTTGCCAAAGCCAATTGAAAATTCAAAAGGAAAAGTCAAAATCAAATTTCTAAATATGTTGCCACAAAAGAAAAAAACAATTGCACGTTCTAAAAAAGTATATTTTTCAATGTCAATTTACAGAAATACTTTTAAAATTGACCGATACAAGAAACACTGATAATTGTCAAAAAAAAACAATAAAAACGACATTTTGGAAACTTAAAAATTAAATAATTTTTGGAAAAAGCAATTTAAATATCCTGACAAAAAACAATATTTTTGACTAAGTAAGAAAACATTCTTAACAAAATACAATTTCAAAAAATAAAATGAAAGATTTTTGATTTTTGGATTTTTGGAATTTTGTTATTTATAAATATTTTAATTGTTTAATGTTTCAATTTTTCATTTTTTTTTTTCGTCGAAAACGGATATTTTAAAACTCTAATTTTTAAAAATATACTACCACATTTTTAAAAAAAAGCAATGAATTTTCACAAACAAAGTCAAAATGTACAAAATCATGACACATTCGAATTTCTTAAGATGTTATCGACAAGCATATTTGCAAAATGTTTATTAAAATTTGAGAAAAAAGCAAAAAAATGAAAGTTCTCAACAAAAGTATTTTTTATTTTTAAATTACAATGTACAGAAAAACATTTAAAACTTTCTGAAACAAAAATCACTGATAATTGTCAAACAACCAGTATAAAAAGACGAATTATTATTATTATTATTAGAAACTCAAATATTAATGAATTTTTGACAAAAAAGCATTTTAAATATCCTAAAAAAAACAATATTTGGACTCGGAAATAAAATATTCTTAAAATATCCAATTTCAAGATATAAAATTAAAGATTTTTTAATTATTAGATTTTAGAATTTCGTATTTTTGAACTTTTGGAATTTTAGAATTTTTGATTTTTTCATTTCAAATTTTTAATTTTTCAATTGTTTTCTTTGAAAACGTTTATAAAAACGTAATTTTAAAAAATATAATATTTTTCAAAAAGCAAATGAAAATTCCAAAAAAATAAGAAAAGTCAAAATGTGAAAGTGACACATTTAAATTTCGAAAGTTCTTGTCACAATTATATTTTGAAATTGGCCAACAGAAACAATTGAAAGTTCTCAACTAAAGTATATTTTCTTAAATTACAATGGCCTGAAAAACATTTAAAATTTACCGAAACAAAAAACATAATAATTATCAGAAAAAAAAACAGTAAAAACAATATTTGTGACTCAGTAATAAAACATTCTTAAACAATACAATTTCAAAAAATATATTAATTGAATTTTTGACTTTTAAGATTTTGGATGTTTGAAAATTTGAAATTTTGAATATTTAAATTTTACAATTTTTGCTTTGAAAACGGGTATTTTAAAAACCTAATTTAAATAAAAATACATTTTTCAAAAAGCAATTGAAAATTCCAAAAAATGAAAAATCAAAATCGTGAAAGCGACACATTCAAATTTCTAAAAATGTCGAAAAACATATTTTTAAAATATTTATTGAAATTTGCTGAATAAAAGAGAAAAACAACTGAAAGTTCTCGAAACAAAAGTATATTTTTTTAAATTACGATGTACAGAAAAACTTAAAATTTACTGAAACAAAAAAAACAAATTTTAGAAAATTTTAATTTCATCACTACAGGATTTCATAATTACAGAATTGCAGAATTTCAGAACTTCAGAATTGTAGAATTTTTGAGAGAGAGAAAACATTTTTATTGAAGATAGTAGTCACATATAATTATAACAATTAATTTTTTTGTGATTTTTCGTCTTCTTCTTTTTCTTTTTCTCCGTGAAAAGACTATCGACCGCAGGTCTTTTAAGCTTTGAATTTTTGAAATTTTGATATTTAAAATTTTTATTATTAGAAGTTTTCAATTATGATTTTTAACGTATTTCAACTCTTTTCACTGTTTTATTAACTTTAATAACAATTGTCAATCGTTTATTTTTTCTTGTAAACACGGGTTTGAAGACAATTTTTTGAAAAATATCTGTCAATTTTTAGAATCAAGAATTATGAAAAAAAATATTTTGAATTTCCTAACAAAAAATATTTGTCAAATAAAAAAACTATAAACGAAAAGAAACTTTAAAATGTTCTATAGCAAATAAAACAGTTAAAATTTCTAAATAAAAATTATGTAGAAAGTAACAAAAACATAATAAAAATTATTAAAGACTTTTTTAACATTTCAAAGAAATGTAAAAATTAACAAATAAAAATAACTATTTTAAAATAACATAAACAAATGATTGACAATGGTCATTTACAAGAAAACAAAAGAAAAATCAAAGACCTGTCAAAATTATTTGAAAAATAATTGTGAATTTTTAGAAACAAAATTTATTAAAGAAAAATTTCCTAAAATAATATTTGTCAGAAAAAAACTATGAAATAAAACATTAAAAGGTTATACAGCAAAAAAAAAAACAAATGATAACTTCCAGAAATAGCTGAAATTTCTTATTTTGGAAACTCTAAACCCTTGGAACAAATTTAGAAATTTGGTAATAAAAAATTCAAGAATCCCAATTTAAATTGTTGAAAACTGAAAAAATTATGTGAAAACTATTATAAAATTTAAAAATATATATCTTTTCAAATATAAAAATTGACAAATGAATATTTGAAAATAGAATAAACAATTCAGTATAGTAAGGAATAAAACCGAATTTTAGAAAATAACATAGAAAATAAATAAGTGGCGACTGTCAAAAACAATTGATATTAACAAAATAGTAGAATTGTGAACAAGAAAATCTTTGAAAGTACCAATGAAAAAGCAATCATGTTTTTTAAAAAGAAAAAATTTTGGAAACTTAATTCAAAAATTTATATTTTCAAAATCTTATGAAAAAACTGTAATTGTTTAAACTTTTAATTCATAGGCAATAGAAACGTCTAAAAATATTTTTTAATAATTGTCGAAAAACCATCAATGTTTTTGAAAAATTGACTCAAAAAGAAATTTACAATACATAGAGATTTTTCAAAAAAAAACAATTGAAATTCCAAAAAAAAACGAATGGTCAAAATGTTCAAATTCGTAAAGGACAGACATTGAAATATCTAAATAAATTGTTGAAAAAACAGATTTGGAAAACAAATTATATTTGCCAAAAACAGAAAAACAATTGAAAGTTTTGAAAACGAAAATATAATATTTATTTATTAAATTACTGAAGACTTTTATTTATAAGTTCCTGTGTATACTATTAAAAAATGTTAAAAAAGCAAAATAGATTATTAAGTTAAGAAACATTATTATTGTTCAAAAATTATATCGAAAATCAATTGATATTTATTATAACCTCCAAAAAAAAATCAATTGGTATTTGCAAGAACGATTAGTAAAAAATTACTGAAGCTACAAAAAAAAACTCATCTATTTAGAGCATAAACAGAAATCTAATTATATTTTTAAATTTAACTAAATGTGCCAATTTTTATTTAATTCGCAGGTTTAATTTATCTGATAAATTGAGTATAGAAAGGATTGTTAAGTCTTGTCCTGAAAATATAACTGGTGCCGACTTTTACGGAATTTGCTCCAATGCTTGGTTGACAGCTGCAAGTAGATTAGTTCGGAAAATTCAAACAGGTAAGTTTGGTAAAAATAATGTATACAATTACTTTTATTGAAATTGTTTATGAGTCGTAACTTTTTGCTTAATTGTGCTTTTAATTTAACTCTAATTAATTAAAAATATAAATATGGCTACTTAATACATTTTAATATTATACTTGCTACATTTATATTCACGATGGAATCAATTAAAAACTTGATTTAATATTTGTCTTTAAAAAATGTAATGTTAACAATTTTTACTTAGGAAAATTAGATACAAACGAGGATGTAACACATAAAGGTGTTATAGTGACACTTAAAGATTTCGAGGAGTCGATCAAAGCAGCAAAACCATCGGTTAGTCCAGAAGATTTGTTTTATTTCGAAAAATTGAAGAAACAGCTAAGCACCAAATGATTACTAATGTTATTATTGTTACATGTTATTAAAATAAACAAAGTTTTATTCATTCCATCATTTACACCCTAAAAATATATCCATGAAAATAAAACAATTATTTTTTATGATTAAGGGTGTAGAGCAAAACGATTATCATCATTATTTACATTATCGCCCTACACCGAAAGGTAGAAGGGCAAATGATTAAATGAAAATTATTATATTATTTATTCAGAAATAATTATAATTCAATTTAAATTTTCTCTTCAACTCGCTTGTCATTACTGATATAGATTTCAAGTTAAATTAAGCGCACAATCTTAGGTCGTGTCAAAGTATTGTATAAAAAGTGATATCAACAAAGTTAATTGTTTTATTTTGAATATTGTATCCGAATCCACAAATTCGTTATTGATGAAATAAAACTCTCGATTTAAATAATAATAAATCATATATTCTTTATGTATATATATATATAATTTTTACAGTCACAGCCTTTAACTAAAAGTATTACAACCTACGCATGCAGTTGAAACAAACATACGAAAAAAAAAAATACCGTTCGTCCCGCAGACGATCGGCAATTTCCCAACACAATTTATAATTTTTTTTATAAAAAAAAATACGGCTTGCTACGAGACTATTTTCACGAGTTAAAAATAATCGGTAACAACCTATCACATAAGATTAAATATATGTACATATACGTGTATATATTAAAGTTATAAATATAAGACAGAGTTTAGGGGGGCGCGGAAACGTTTGCTCCGATGGGGGTATTATCACAAAAATTCTTCAGAGCGGTTCATCGGAGGAAGCGTTTCGTGCTTTGGTAATATCACAAGGGAGGGGATTTTGAAATTTCAGTCTGTTTTGTTTTGATTGTGAAAGTGTAGTTATTGGGCGACCCTGTCGCCGAAGTAGACGTACTCTTCGCACCAGTCGTACACGTTGTCGTGGTTTTTGCAGCACAACGGGTACACCAGCGGTGATTTTGTTATCTTCGCACATCTCTGGCATGTATCTTCGTATCTATCCTGAAACAAAAATAAAATATGTTAATATTTCTCAGATAATTTATCAAAAAATAAATAAACAATAATTTCCAGTTTGTTTAACCTTTAAAACATTAAATTATTTCAGTTTGAATGAATTTCATAATCACAACCATTTTAGTAAAAATAGAATTACAAAGAAAAACAAACTCTTCAAAATACGAGATCAAAAAATATTTGTTTTTCTTAGACTCGTCATTTTTTAAAGCTTATTTCAAGAATATTATATTTTGCTATTTTAAAACCCTAAACTAAAGAAAAAAACATGTTTTTTGTTTTGAAATAAACTATTCTAGAATTGTAGTTTTCTTTAAAGTTCAAAATCTAAAAACATTTAACATTATTTATTTTTGAAATGGCTTTAGTTTTTGTTTTAATTTCAAAAATTAAATATATTTATTTATTCTATCAAAATGTTATTTTTCAAAAATCTCGTGTTTTTTTGTTAATTAAAAAAATCTGCAGTTATCTTACTTTTTAGGAATCTCTAGAAACTAATTTAGTTTAATTTGAAAAAAGTCATTTTTATAATTTCTTGTTTTTCAAGTTTCCAAATAATAATTATAACATTTTTTTGTTTTTAGAATTTTTCAAAATCTATAAATGATAAACCTTCAAAATCATATTTATTTTTGTAGAACCCTTCAGGAATCTTTTTTTGCAAATTTTTAAAATCGAATAATTTTAAACATTTTTTTGAAGCAGTAGTCTTATTTAGGACTATAAAAATCTCCAAAATATAAAAACGTTTAATGTTCTGAAGAAAATCCATTTTTAAGATTTAGAAAATTGAAAAAGAAAACAAAATATTCTTGAAGGGTATCAAGAATATTTTCTAAATCTTACAAATTTCTTACTAATTTTCTTAATTCAAGCGCTAATTTTGATTTGTTTTCTTCTTCTTTTTGTAAATTTAAGGCTGATATATCTAGAGTTAATTTAAATAATTTATGTTAACACTTAGATTATAGTTTATAAATGTATATATGTACTTTGTATAAAAGGTGTAACCGTTAAATAAATAAATAAATAAAAATAAATAAATTTTCTTTGTTTTCGGATATCTTTAAAATCTCAAAATATTAAACATTTGATTAAACCCTAAAACCCATACCTAATTTTGTACAACTTTTCAAGATTGTAACTTCCAAAATCGAATAATTTTAAGCATTTTTTGCAAACTTAAAAAATTTAAAATAAAAACTATAAAGTTAAATTATTGCTGAGTTACGTGAAGATGCACTACACCATTAAATGAAATATTGAGTCTCCATTTTTAACAAATATTGTACATTTGTTACATAAAATTTTGTGAAAAAAAGGGACTCAATAATAATATATTTATTTCCAATAATATATTTATTTATTATAATATAACTTTATAATGGAAATTTCATATGATAACTACAAAAAGTGTACAGTTTAAAAATAGGGTAAATTTCTTGCAAACCTAGAAAATAATTGTAAAACACAGAGATTGGAGTAAAAATAAAACTTAAAAATAGCGAAAAAACACATTAACATTCATGTAAAAATAAAACTTAAAAATAGACGTAAAATATTTCGTTATTGGTAAAAAAAATTAACATTTTTTTTGTTTTCATGAATCTTCAAATCATAAAATATTGCGCAATTATTGATTTAAAAATACACTAATTATGAAGCAAAGAAGCAAAACCAGATTTTACTTGCTTAAATTTGCAAATTTTAAAATATTGAACACTATTTTTAAGAAAAATACAAAAAATTATTTTGTTTTATTTTATTTATACCTTTTAATACTTTTTCAGAGTTTTATTGAAGTTTTAAAATTCTATAAAAATTGATTATTGTTTTTTTAAACACGTCATTTTTTAAAGTCCTTAAGACCTTCTAAAACAATTAAGGATTTTTTTGTAATTCTCAAATTTCAAAATCTTAAAATATGAAACATTGTGAACATTGTTAAAAATACCAATGTTTAAAAATATCATAACAATGAATTTTTCTCTTTTATAATTAAATTTTATTGATTTTCTTATAAAAGACGAATTTACTTTTTAATTTAAGATGATATAAATATTGACATTTTTGTTTTTTAAGTAAGTAGGAAAATGTATCTTTAAGATGTTTCCCTTTTAATTTAAAAACTCATGAAATATCTTTTTAGGAAAAGAAATTTCTTATGTTTAAAATTTGAAAAATCTTAAATATTGAAAATTATCTCTCTTAAACTTTTAAATCCCAAAAATTTAATGCGTTTTTCAGAAATTTTCAGAATATCATAATATTGAAGGTTTCTCTTAAGGGATTCTGAGATTGTCTTATATTTCTTAATGTTTCCAAATCTTATTTATCTTTAAAAAAAAGAATTACAAAATTACAAACTCTTCAAAATGTGAGATCAAAAATATATGTGTTTTTCTTTAGACTCATTATTTTTTAAGCTTATTATTTTATGTTTTGCTATTTTAAAACGCTAAAATAAAAAAAAATGTTTTGTTCTGAAATAAACTGTTCTAGAATTGACTCTTTTGTAATTCTTAAATTTTCAAAATCTTAAAATATGAAACATTATGAGAACATTTTAAAAAATACCAGTTTTAAAGTTTAAAAATATCATAATGATGAATCTTTCTCTTTTGTAATTAAATTTTAATGATTTTCTTGAAAAAAAAAACGAATTTCCTTTTTTAATTTAAGATGACATAAATATTAACATTGTTTAAGTGTGTAAGTAAATTTATCTTTAGGATCTTTTCCCTTTTAATTTAAAAACTCTTTAGACTCATCATTTTTGAAGCTTATTATTTTTTTAAAACCGTAAAATAAAAAAAATGTTTTGTCTTGAAATAAACTGTTCTAGAATTGATTTTTTTGTAATTCTTAAATCTTCAAAATCTTAAAATATGAAACATTGTGAACATTTTTTTAAATACCAGTTTTAAAGTTTAAAAATATCATAATGATAAACCTTTCTCTTTTGTAATGAAATTTTAATGACTTTCTTAAAAAAAAACGATTTTTTTTAAATTTAAGATGATATAAATTGACATTTTTTTTAAGTGTGTAAGTAAATTTATCTTTAGGATGTTTTTCCTTTTAATTTAAAATCTCCTGAAATATATTTTTGGGAGAAAAAATTTCTTAGTTTTAAAACATTGAAACATCTTAAATTTCAACATTTAAAATTTTTCAAATTTTAAAAACTAATTATCTGTCTTGAACTTTTAAATCCCAAAAATTTATCAAATTTAATGCAATTTTCAGAATATCAAAATATTGAATGTTTCTTTTAAGGGATTCTGAGATTGTCTTATATTTCTTAAAGTTTCCAAATCGTATTTATCTTTAAAAAAATCACAAAAAAATATCAATTTAGTAGTAATAATAATAAACATCTTTATTTACAGAAAAAAGGAAAATAATTTACATGTAACTAATTAATTTTTTCAAAAACTGTCAATTTTTAAGATTTTATTTTGAAATTATTATTTTTCTTTTTCATGTTGCAATAAAATGAATATTCATAATGATGGTTGCGTCCATTACTACGTGGTAATTCATAATGAACATTGAATAAAACACTTACTCAAAATGAATATTGTCAGTTTTGTTTTTTACTTGAATTCACCATTTTTTAAATTTATTTTTGATTTTAAATTTGTCCGTGTTTTTCAAAATTAAAATTATTATATATGTATTTTTTTATATTAAAAATCAATAATTTCTAAAAATAAAATTTTTAAAATTAACGTGCATTGAAGTTTATTGGGAAAATAACTTTCTTTTTTTAAATTTTCAAAATCCTAAACATTGAAAATTATCTATTTTAAACGAAAATCTTATAAAGACACAAATTTTCATGTATTTTTGCAGTAATTAATATCTTTAAATTTTTAAAATAGTAAAATATTGCGGCTTTCTCTTTTATAAATTGTTTGTTTCTAATTTTCTTAAACATTAAGACTTACCAATTTAAAAGCAAAATCCTTAAACTAAATGTTTTAACGTAATTTTGCAGTAATCAGTTTTTTTTTTAATTTTCAAAATGGTAAAATGTTGAAGTTTTCCCTTTTCTATTTTTTTTTTGTTAAAGTATTGTTGGTTTTAATTTTCAAAACTTACAAATATTGAACATGTTTGTTTTTACAGACCAATTTTCAAAATCTAAAAATTTTGAATAAAATCATTACATTAAAAAACGGACTATTTAATAATAATATTTAAAATAAATCTCTAAATTCAAGATAGATTTAAATAATTTGATAATTGATTATTTCTCTTTTTTTGAATTGAATTTGTTTGGAAAGACGTCAATTTTGAAGATTTTTTTCTTAATTTTAAACATCCTATAAAAATTGAACATTTTTTTTTATTACAGACCAATTAATATAATTTGTTATATAGTTTTCTTCAGGTATTCATTTTATTTTTAGAACATGAAGTTATAGAACTTCTAAGAAATAGCTTGAAAACAAGCATATTTTGAAGATTTTCTGTGGTAAGTATTGTTTTTTTACATTTTTTACAATGTATAATCTTATAAAATTGGAAAATTTTGATTTTTAAAACCACCAATTTTTAAAGATACTAAAGATGTTTGAAAAAACAATACTTACCACAGAAAATCTTCAAAATATACTTGTTTTCAAGCCATTTCCTAAAAAATGGAACTTCATATTCTAAAATTAAAATTAATACCTGAAAATATCTATATAACAAATTGTATTAATTGTTCTGTAACAAAAAAATATTCAATTTTTATAGGATGTTTAAAATTAAGAAAAAAAATCTTCAAAATTAACGTCTTTCCAAACAAATTCAATGTAAAAGAGAAAGAATAATATTTATTCCACAATGTTTCACCACGAGGTAAATGAGAAAATCATTCATGAAAAGAAAGAATAAATTATCAAATTATTTAATTTCAAGATAGATGAGATTTTTTTTAATCCCGTTAATAAAGTTATTATTATTATTATTATTAATTAGTCCATTTTTTTGATGTATGGATTATATTCAACATTTTTGGATTTTGAAAATTTGTCTGTAAAAACAAAAACGTTCAATATTTGTAGAGTTTTGAAGATTAAAACCAACAATACTTTAACAAAACAAAAATACAAAAGAAGAAGCTTTAATATTTTCTCATTTTGGAAATTAAAAAAAAAAACTGATTACTGCAAAATTACATTAAAACATTCAGTTTTAAGATTTTGCTTTTACATTTTTAAATCTTAATGTTTAAGAAAATTAAAAACAAACAATTTTTAAAAGAGAAAGCCGCAATATTTTGCTATTTTGAAAATTAATAATATTAATTACTGCAAAAATACATGAATATTTGTGTCTTTTTAAGGTTTTCCTGTAAAATAGATAATTTTCAAGGATTTTGAAAGTTTAAAAAAATAATGTTATTTTCCAAATAAATTTCAATGCATGTCAATTTTTAAGATTTCGTTTAGTAATTACTGCTTTTTAATGTTCCAATAAAATAAATAATGACAGATAATATAATAAGATAGATAATAGATAATAGACAGATAATAATGACAGAGGAAATATTAAGAAAGATAATAAATGTTTCATTTTTTTCTTCACATTTCTTCCTTAAGAGAAACTTTGAATATTTTGATATTCTGAAAATTAAATTTCTGAAAAATACATTCAATTTGATAAACTTTTCTTAAAAATAATGTTTAAGAACTTTGGAATTTGAAAATTAAATTTAAAAAAATAAAAAATTTAGGGCTGAAAGACCACCGGTCGATAGCCATGAAACGGAAGAAGACAACTATATCAGAATTTATTTTATTTTATACATTACATGAATTATAATTTATTTCCTTCTGTAAATAAAGATGTTTAGTAGTAGTAAAAAATGTGTGTTAAAAAATTACTCATGACTTTTTAAATTAAAAGGAAAAACATCCTAAAGATAAATTTACTTATTTTAAAAAGCAAAAATGTCAATATTTATGTCATTTTAAATTAATAAGAGAAATGAGCTTTTTTTAAAGAAAATCGTCAAAATTTATTTGTGCTCAACAAAAGAGAAAATTTCATCATTGTAACATTTTTAAACTTTAAAATTGGTATTTTCTAAAATGTACGTAATGTTTCATATCATAATATATATTATGAAAATTTAAAAAGACAAAAAATCGTTGTTTTTATTAAGTAGGTGCGTTTTTAAAATATAATTGTTAAAAAGCAATTGAAGTTTTTCCGAAAAGAAAAAACACACGAAATTTTAAATTAAACTCAAAACTATTTGGAAAATATTATTATTTTTTTTAAGAAAGTAAGAGCGAAAACAATTGTATAAGTATATAAAAAACAATTGAAATCTTTATAAAAAATATCTGGTCGGCTTAAAATATCAAACAAAAATATTTAAAAAGAACAGCGATAAATTATGTACGTATAAAAAGTAGAAATAGAATAGTCTGAAAAACTTGCTGAGCAATTGAAAATATATTAAAAACAATTGATATCTATAATTAAAAATTATTATATTATATTATATTCTGTTATTAAGAAAATAAAAATATTATTATTATCTTTATAAAAACTATATGTTGTTAAAAAGTAGCTGATATTTCACAAAAAAAAACAAATGAAATCTTTATAAAATACACTTAAAAAAAATTAAAGCAGTTGATTTTAATAAAATAATATAAGATCTGGTAAAAAGAACTTTTTACAGGAAAAATAATGCTTAAGATTGTTCAAATTTTTACAATTACAATTGAAAATCTTAAAAATATTTGAAAAATATTTGAAATTTTCATTCTGAAAAAGTTGTTGGGAATTTGAAGGGAATAACAAATGAATCTTTGCTTATTGTTTTGTTCATAAACATTTTAAAACTTTACAAAACAACATTTTTACACTGAGACTCATTTGTTGTAGATTTTACGAAAATATTTTCGTGTTTTTTCTAATTATTAGTAAATTTTCTACAACGTAATGGACTTATATATTTTTATTATCATTTGTTTTACTAAAAAATCATTAAAAAAAAAACATTATTGTTTTATAGAATTTGAACTTTTCGCGCCAATCCTGAGGTTGGTTGATGTTTTTACATTTTTTTTTTTAATATGATAAAAAGCATTTTTAGAATTTCCTAGTTCAAGTCTGGGTTGTTTAAAGTCTACCTATTGAATATCAATTGTTTTATTAAAAAATCATTCAAATATTACTCTTTTGTGGATTTTTAACTTTTAATCCTGTGATTACTTGATTTTTTACAATGTTTTAATATGATATCTAATTTTCAAGTTGAAGTTTGAATTGTTGTTGTTTTGTTTCCACCGAGTTTATATAAACTGTTTTAATGAAAAGGCTTAAAAACATTATTGTTTTATGGATTAGAACTTTTAGCGACAATTCTGAGGCTGAAAACTTTTGAATCTGATAAATGCGTTTTTAAAATTTCCTGGTGCAAGTTTGAATTGTTATTTGTTTAAAGTCTACCTACTGAATATCAATTGTTATATTAGAAAATCATTCAATTGTTAGCATTTTATGGATTTTGTACTTTTAATGCTAATTCTGTGCTTGATTTTTCTACATTAAAACATAATGAATACATTTTTCTAATTTTCAAATACAAGTTTCTTTATTATTGATGTTTTGTTTCCACCCAGTAAATATGAATTGTTTTAATAGAAAATTATAAAAGAGTTATAGTTTAATGGATCTTAAGCTTTCAAGCAATGACTAGTTGATTTTTTACAACTTTTTAATATTATGTATATTTGTTCCTACTTTTCATGTTCAAGTTTGAATTGTTCCTAATTGGTTTCCACTCGCTGAATATTAATTGCTTTAATGGAAAATTATTTTAAAAAAAACTATATTATTTTATTGGCTTTGTATTTTAAGCGTTGATTCTAGGATTGGTTGATTTTTACATTTTTTTCATTCGGATAAATACATTTTTATAATTTACATTTTTTTTAAATTGATGCCAAATATTTATACGATCATAGAAAACAGAATTCTTCTAAAATATTTTAAGCTATCAAAACCCAAGTTAATAAACTCGTCATTATCTAATCACCATAATAAATTAGTCCTCTTGGCAACACAAAAGCGGAACGGATTTAGTAATAGTAGATTTATAGTTCAACATCGTGTAGATTAATTCGTGTGATTTTTTCAACATTTATCGATATTCCGTGATACTTACATTATTACTGCAACTGTTCCTCTCCCCTCTGGAATTCAGCAGAGGACTCTGGCTGGGCCTCCCCTTGACATTCCCGCACAGCAGTACGACCACGAGGGCGGCCAGCACCAACGTCACCTGCAAAAAACATACAAATTTTATCATCAATAACCTCGAGAGTAATCGGGTATTACCACACAGTACACAAATCGTCGATATTGGTAAACAACGCTTGGATGTACAAACAGATAGATAGCGATTATTTAGGACAGTGATTCTTTGCCTGAAGGCCTTAATTCGTCGCGTGATAACGCGTTTCCTAGTTTATTATTTATTATTGGTGTCGACGAATTGCGACTTGCGGTGTAATACCCCTGGCCCGTTCGGGAACGCGGCCTCCATAATCAGGAGAGAATTCTTCGGGCGGCTGGGGTTTATCGCGGAATTCGCCGTTTCGAAAACAAAATTTCGGCGATTAATTGCCGACATCCGCCTCAGATTTCGCTAATTAGCGTCCCGGCGTTTTGTTATTCGCTCGCCGGCGATTAATTTGATTTAATTGAAACGATCTTTTCGTTTTAAGGAGTGAATAAACGAAAGGAAATATTTTTATAATATTTATAATATAAAAACTCAAGAGAATATGAAAAAAAACTTCGATATTCCTTATAATCCTAAACAATGAATCATCATAATAATATTAAAAACACAAATTATGATATTTCGTGAATGGCTTTCTCACTTATCACTTGGTGAAATATTTTGAACTATTTCATCAGTAATAGTTAGGTTTAGATTAAATTACACTTGGTTTGTTTCACAATTTTTCTCTATTTACTCGACTAGTTGATAATGCCTTAAAAAGCGAAACTAGTTGAGTAAATAGAGAAAAATTGTGAAACAAACCAAGTGTAATTTAATTTCAACCTTCATCAGTTATAACAAATCATGATTACTAAAAATGTATTGAAACATAATGAATCGTAATCAAAATCAGACAATGGAAACATAAACAAAAATATCGATAATTGAAAAGATTGTACTTCCAATTTATTTAATTTATTTATTTTATTTCTGTACTAGTTTCGACCTCTATGAAGTACAGAAATAAAATAAATAAATTGGAAGTACAATCTTTTCAATTATCGATATACATACACCAATTTAATTATGGATTACCATTCTAATAAACAAAAATCTTCTACTTTGACAATGACAAGTTAAAATTGTCGAAACTATATTCACTTAATAAACTCAGTGTTATACAAATAAAATTCTTTATTTATAAACAAAAATATTTATAATTTATATTTAGAATAGTCCAAAAAATTGCAAGTCAGTAACATCGTGCTTTTAAAAATTATCTAAAACTCGTTTAGTTTTTTAGAAAGTAGTTTTTTTATTTTAAAACTTATTCTAAACGGCGGAAACTTAAAACCCTTTAAAAAAACATCTTGTGACAACTCGAATTAAAACCAATTTGATAATAAAAATGTAAAAGTTCTTTTCGTTGTAGAAAATTTGTGTTTTTCTAATTAATAAAACCAGTTTGTTGAAATATTTATGAAATAGTGACTAAACATGTAAAAATTTGAGATAATTACAAAAAGTATTCAGTGTCTAATAAATTTAAGACTGTGGCAATTGTTATAAAAAAATGTTTACACCAATTTCTGTTTTTATGTAATTATTTATAAAAATAATAATGAGAAGCTTAAACACATTATTATGTCGCCACTTGAAATATCTTTCCAAAGCCTACTCTTTTTCTAGATTTAGCACTCTTAGAACACGTTTGGGAAAAATAGCTATTAACTTTCAAAATCCACCCTTTCTAATATGTACATAACATATCTTAATAAATAATCTTCATTTCTACAAATATATAAATATATACAATTTACAGGAATTTAAGTTTTCAGTAAAAAATAATCACTTGTATTAACATAAAAATTAACTTTTATGTTACTAATAGAATTAGTTATAAAACTGAAATTCGTTCTTAAGTTATGTGAAGATTTAATCAATAAACTTGGAATAAAAACACTTCTTCATAAATAATTGATTTAATTTATTTGTGAAGAAAGTGTTAGTGTTTTTATTCCAAGTTAAGTCTTAAAACTACCTACAGATCATTGGCAACTTGGATTTTGCTTTTTTTCTTTAACTAATTATATCAACTTACTTTACTATTTGTAAATCACGAAACTCGTATAATGTGAATATTTAAATAAATAATGATGGAATTGTATTTTCAAGCAACGTATAAAAATGTTATTGTAGAAAGTTTTCAAATTTTTATGAACAACACAATAAGCAAAGATTAATTTATTCTCTTTAAGCTTTCAACAACTTTTTAAAATAAAATTTCAAATATTTTTAAGTTTTTCAATTGTATTTGTAAAAGTTAGAAGAATCTTAAGAATATTTTTTGTAATTTCTAATGTTTTTTTTGCTACCAGATTTTAATTTTTTTCAATTTTTTATAGAGAAATTTCAATTGTTTTTATTTAACAAATATCAATGTCTATTTTCTTAAAATAAAATCTGTTTTCAAGAAAATTTAAGAAAGTGTATTTTATAAAGATTCCAATTGTTTTAAATATATGTGCAATTGTTTTTTTTTGTGAATTATCAGTCATTTTTAACAACAATTTGTTTTTTATAAAGATTTCAATTACTTTTAATATATTTTCAATTGTTCAGCTAGTTTTTTTAGACCATTCTATTCCTACTCTTTATTCTTACTTAATTCGTAAATATTTCCTTAATAATTGTTTGACTTGTGTAAAAATTATTATTACATATTATTATTATTAATTTATCTCTGTTCTTTTTTTAAATAGTTTTTTGGAATGTTTCTGTTTGAAAATTTAATCCGACAAGATATTTTTTATAAAGATTTCAATTATTTTTTTTATATACCTTCAATTGTTTTCTTCTTGTAAAAAAAATTAGATCGTTTTTAGAAAGTTTTCGCTGTTATTTTCTTTACAAAATAGTTTTTAAATGTCTGGAAGACTTTAATTTTTTCTTGTATTATTATTATTCTTTCACTGGATCTAATTTCTTTTTCCTTTGGTAAAATTATGGATGATTGTTAACAGATTATTGATTTTTGTAAAATTCTAACTATTTTTAGGCAATTTTTGAATTTTTTATCGTAGCAAATCTGAATTGTTTCTTCAAAAATATCAATTGTTTCTAGTTTTTTTAATATTTTTTTTAGAAAGTTTTCAATGGCTTTTGTTTATGGAGATTTTCAATTGTTTTTAATATATTTTCAATTGTTCAATTATTTTTTTAGACTCTTTTATTTCTACTTTTTATTCTTACTTAATTTATCGTTGTTCTTTTTTAAATCCTATTATATTTTAAATTATTTCTGTTTGTTATTTTAATTTACTTTTTAATAACATACTTTTTATAAAGATTCAATTGTTTTCTTTCTGTAAAAAGTCAGCCACTTATTAACAAGACCTATTTTTAGAAAGTTTTCGCTCTTACTTTCTTTATAAAATAAAAATATTTTCACACTTTTCCAAATAGTTTTGAGTTTCTTGGAAGACTTTTTTTGAAAAACTTCAACTGTTTTAAGTATATTTTAGAACGTTTACAACTGTTTGTTTTTAATAAATTACTATTTTCAAAGAGTGTTTTAAAATGTTTTCAGAATGATTTTTTTTGATCAAAGTCAAATCTTCCTTTTTTCCTTAAATTTTCAACTTACACTCTTTGTAACAAATCTAATTATTTTAATATGTTTTATTTTTTAACTCATATTTTTTTAACAAATCTTTAAACGTTTTTCAACGGGTTTTTATTTTATAATTATTTTTAAGCACTCTTTTTTCTAGAAAAAAATTGATTGAATTTTTGGAAAATTATAACGGTTTTAATAGTTTCTTTTTCAAATTTTATTAGAAAGATTTAATTCAATTAGTTTCAATATATTTCAACAGTTTTGATTTTTTAATATTTTAGGTAGCTTTTTTCAATCATTTTTCTTCAATTGTTTTTTGACAAAATTTTCACTGTTATTTCTTTTTTTTGTGGGAGAAATTTGGTAGTAAATTCTAAGCTTTTTTACTTAATGTTTCCAAAGAGTTTTTTAATTTAAGTAAATTTTAAAGTATTTTCTAGAAAGTGTTTTGTAAAATCTAAAGGAGAGTTTAATGTTTTTGAAAGTTTTCAACTGTTTCAACAACTGAAAATTTTAAACCACTTTTAAGTACATTTTTTTAAACTTTTTAACAAAATATTTTTTATAAAGGTTTCAATTGTTTTTCATATATCTTCAATAGTTTTCTTTTTATCAAAAAACAGCTACTTTTTATCAAGACCCTTTTTTAGAAAGTTTTCTTTAAAAAAATTAATATTTCAAATAGTTTTGAGATTAAACTTTTCTCTTTATTCTTAAAATTTCTAGTGTTTTTTGTTGGAAGACTATTTTTTTTCTTTTTCGGAAAAACATCAACTGTTTGAAGTATATTTTAGAGTGTGTTCTAGAAAGTTTACAAGTGTTTGTTTTTAATAAATAACTATTTTCAAAGAAAGTTTTAAAATGTTTTGAAAGAAAGTTTTAAAATATTTTTCAGAATGGTTTATTTTGATCAAAGTCAAATCTTCATTTTTTCCTTAAATTTTCAACTTTCACCCTTTGTAACAAATCTAATTATTTTAAAATGTTTTATTTTTTCCTAAAATTTTTAACTCATATTTTTTTATCAAATCTTTAAACGGGTTTTTATTTTGTAACTATTTTTAAACACTTCCAGAGTTTTCAATTGATTTTCCTTGACAAAAGTTGATTGCATTTTTGGAAAATTATAAAGGTTTTAATAGTTTTTTTTAATTTTATTAGAAATTTCAATTAGTTTCAATTAGTTTTTCAATATTTCAGGAGGCGTTTTCCAATCAATTTCCTCAATTGTTTTTTGACAAAATATTTACTGTTATTTCTTTTTTTTTGCTAGTAAATTCCAAGTTTGTTTTACTTAATGTTTTCCAAAGAGTTTTTTTTTAATTTAAGTAAAGTTTAAGTGTTTTCTAGAAAGCGTTTTGTAAAATCTAAAAGAGAGTTTAATGTTTTCAACTGTTTCCAACAACTGGAAATTTTAAACCACTTTTTAAAGTATTTTCTTAATAGAAAGTTTTAGATTTTTTTAAATTCCAACTTAGTTTTAATATATTTCAATAAATTTTTGTTTTTTTTTATATTTCAGGTGACTTTTTCCAATCATTTTTTTTTAAATTGACAAGTAAATTCTAAGTTTTTTTTAATTAATGTTTGCAAAGAGTTTTTTTTTTCAATTTAAGTAAATTTTAAAGTGTTTTGTAAAATCTAATGAAGAGATTATTTTTTTAAGTTTTCAACTGTTTAAACAACTGAAAATTTTAAACCACTTTTAAGTTATTTAATAGAAAGTTTTCGTTTTTTTAATTCCAACTTAGTTTTAATATATTTTTACAATTTTTGGTTTTTAATATTTCAGATGACTTTTTCCAATCAGTTTTTTAAAATTGTTTTTTTTTTAAATGTTTCAATTGTTTAAACAAGTGAACATTTTAAGTCACTTTTAAGTATCTTTTAATAGAAAGTTTTCTATTTTTTTTTTAATTCCAAACTTAGTTTAAATTTATTTCAACAATTTTTGTTTTTTCTTAATATTGCAGGTGACTCTTTCCAATCGTTTTTTTTTTAATTGTTCTTTGTCAAATTGACAAGGAAATTCTAAACCTTTTTTTACTTAATGTTTCCAAAGACTTTTTTTTTATTCAAGTCAATTTTTAAGTGTTTTTTAGAAAGTATTTTGTAAATCTAAAGGAGAGTTTATTTTTTTTAAGTTTTACAGACAGATTTGCTAATAATTAAAATAAAATATTAACTATTTTTTTTAAGTTTTTAGGTAAAATTTTAGCTAAGTTAAAACAAATGATGTTTTACAATGTTTTAAACTATTTTTCTTATTCATTTGTACAATTCACCTATTGTTTTCACATACTCGATTGTTTCCTTTTTGAGAAATCTTTCACTATTTAAAAATCTTGAATTATTTTCCCCCTAATTCCAATTCTTTTTGAGTAAATTTCTTAGGAAAATTTCCAAAAGTTTTGATTTAAAAATAAGTTTTAGAACCCTTTCAACTGTTTTCTTAGTATTTTGATATCTTTAATTGTAAAAAAAAGTGTTTTTCGTCGTAAAGTTTTAACTATTTTCAAGGAAAGTTCTCCTGTTTCCTGTTTGACTTGTGTAAAACTAATAAAAATTATTATAATTATTATTATTAAAGTTTGATAGTCTTTATTTTGAGAGTATAATAAAGAAAATGGTTGCGACCATTACTACGTGGTAATCCATACTTACCAAACTTAAAAATTTAAGTTCAATTGTTTTAATTTCTTAGATTTCAATTGTTTGTTTTTTTTGTGTAGAGTTTCAGTTGCTTTTTAATAGATTTTCAATGTTATCTTCTTAACTGGTTAATTATATAATTTAAAGCAAAATTTAAATGTTCAAATGAATTGAGAAAAAAATGCAAATCACTTATTAATTAATTAATAAATAAGTTAGTTACTGAGCAGATTTCAATTGCTTTTTCTTGTGTAGAATAAGAATAAGAAATTATTTAACAGATGCCACAATTTACAAATTACATAAGGATAATGTATTTTTACATTACAAAATTATCTCGTCTCTCGTCGATTCTTTTTTAATTTTTTCTCATAGTAACATTGTTAATGCCATCTGTTGTAGTTGATGATTTGCTTATAGTATTCTGCATTAATATAAATTTAAATGTAAAATTTCAATTGCATTTAAGAGAATTTCAATATTTTTTTCTTAGTGAAATCTGATCTATATATACAAACATCTTTATTGACAAATACATAGCGTATATAATAAAAATAATATACATACATAGCATTTAAAAAGACTAATCTGCCATTTGACAATCGGCTATTTTTTATTAAGTCCTTGTAATTTCTTGAGAAGTCATGATTGCTAACTGTCTTTGTGAAGTTCCTGTCTTAAATTAGTTCATAATTGAAGCGTCGTTGAGATTATAAAATGATGAAATGAATTCGTGTAATGTTAAGGAAGGGAATTTACGTTTAGGGATAAAGCTTTTGTTTCTGGAAATGCATAGTGATTTTAGGATTTGGCAGTAGTTAGGATTTTGAGCAAATTTTTTGGCCAGTGAGGATAGTCTTTCTTGAATTGGGATTACCTTTGTCAAATCATAGAGCAATGCATTTGATGGGTTATGGAGATGATTTTGGGGATGTCGAATTTAAGTTGGGTGAGGGTTGTAAAAGAGGATGGCTAAATGTCAAGCAAAGGACGACGGATCATTTTATAGATGTGAGTGCTAGTTTGTATATTTATACCTTGTTTTTTATAAGTTAAGAAATGTGCTGCCCTTTGCTTGACTTTTGCTTTAAGGGAAGAGGAGTGGTTTTTGAAGGTTAATTTAGTATCAAATGTTATTCCTAGGTATTTGCAGGTGACGGAAGGATATATATTTTGTCCATTTATCGATATTGAGGAAGAAGGAGTTGGGATTTGTTAGGGTTGATGGAAATGCGCCATTTTGCAAACCAGATCTCTATGGGGTCTATCATGCCCTGTAGGGTGCTGAGGGCTTTGAGGAGAGTGGGGGCATGGGTAATTAGGGCGGTATCGACGGCGTAAAAGAGTGGATAGGCGGATTTATTGAAATATTTTTTTTGGGGATGGTAGATATCGTGCACCAGGAGATTGTAAAGAATGGGAGATAAAGGTGAGCCTTGCTCTGGTGAAAATGAGTTGGAAAGGGAGCTGAGATGTTTGATCTGAAGGGAGCGGTTGTGTAGGAAGTTATCTAGGAGATATAATAGATGGGTTGAGAGTTTAAGGGTACTGCATTTAAACAGCAGACCTCGGTGCCAAACGGAATCGAAAGCTTATTTGATGTCTAGAAAAACCATCGCGGATTTATTTCCTTTGATGCCTGCTTTTTGGCAGTTAGAAGCGAGAATAGCTAGTGGGGGGGGTTGTGCATTTGTGTTCTAAGAAACCAAACTGATATTCTGGGATGAAACTAGTAATATAGCACATTATTTTGCGTTTGAGAACCGTATTTCCTGGTTTTAAAATAACTGAATAGTTGAGGCTGTTAGTTGTTGAAAGTTCATATTCATATGTTTAAATGGTTTTAAATTGTTTTCTTTTTGTATTTTTTTACTATCATCCTTAATCTATTATTTAGGTGTTTCATTGGTTCATTTCTAAAAAAAGTTTGAATATTTGTTTCCAAATTGCAATAAAATTTTCGTTTTTAAAGTTTTAAAATCAAGTAGGCTGACATATTATTTATTATTAATTATAGCGATAATAAATAATATGATAGCCTACTTGATTTTAAAATTATTAAATATAGTAATAATGGAGAATATGATGAGCCTACTTGATTTTAAAATTTCTTACTTTAAATTTATAAGCTTTCGTTTTTCTGATTAACTAAACATATCATAATATATACACAGTAACAATTAGATATGCAAAAAGTTAATATTACAAGAATCCGAGCAGAATTCACTGTTTTCCAATGATCACGCACTTAAACCCATCAACAGCCACGTGATAAATCATGGCAACTTTATACTTAAAATCGTCGGTATTTTACTGAATTTGGAATATAAAAGTATTCAAATAATAAATAATATTCTTTATTCCGATAAAAAAAATTACATTTAAATGTAGTTCTTATAAAACAAATGATATTACACATGAACAAAATAACTTAGTCTGCTGATGGTCTTCATCAAATCTATAGTCTGATGAAATGTTCCTTAGGCACAATAATTTATTTATTCAAAAAAAAACTTAGAACAACATGAAAATTAAATATAAATGTTTATTCTTTAATTAATTAATTATTAGTTTATGATATTAACGGTTTTTTGTAAGCTCGTTTTGCTTGATGGCGTAAAGAGTTTTATAAATAATAAAGGATATAAATTACAACCCTTGTGGATTTTAATTAAAAAATCATGTACTAGTAAACTTCTTTTTAATTATTATGTTGAATAAACGTTTATTGTAAAATAATAATGCAATAAAAACAAAATTTAAATTACGAGGAACCAAAAACTGCACAGCAATACTCAATAATCCTTATGGCATTATTAAAACGTGTGTAAATGTAATTATATATGATTATTATTATATTAATTAATTGCGAATCAAGTATTAAAGCTAATTAACGCCATTAATTAAATCTGTTATTAGTAAAATTTTGCAATAGTGTGATCTCATGTATTGCACAAACATCAAGCACGCGCTGTCTGTCTGGCTTAGAAGCCTAAACGTCTAATTCTAATTAATTAATAATTATCATCCATAGAAATAAGCTTCAACTCACCTTGATTGTCTGCATCTTCTCCGTTCAGTTTCCAAAAGCGGCACACGGTTTTTTTTTTCAGTTGGGTGGTGGGTGGGTGGATGGCAGTTATGAAACCAGGAAGCAAAGCGCACACAAATTGCGAGCACTCGGATCGTTTCTCTCTTTTTTTAAAATTTATTTAGAGGCCGTAAGTGAGTCAGTTTATATTTACTGTGTCGGATCCGCAACGATACTAAAGATAGAGGAGGAAGTTTTTGGACTTATATGTGACCTACAAGAATAAAGTCCAATTAAAAATGATCGCGCCTCGCTGCTGCGGCGATTAGGCGAGGGGATTAAGCGGAATCTCCCGTTTCGGAATTGGGAGAGGATTTCGCGTTTCAGGAAATAATGGTGGCACGCTCTCCCCCCACCCCGAATTTATTTATTTATTTCACGTTATATCCCGCCGCCAGTGATATTTATAAATATATATATATATATGTACAGATTTATTTTGCCGGGATTAATTAATCGCCAGTGCCCTCCGGCCACGGCACAACACAAAATAATAATTGAATAATCTGTACAAAGATAATTTATAATTTTACCGAGAAATGGTTTTTATCTGGTTAATTATTTTTTTCTTTTGTTTACCGAGGGATTTTTGATTGTCTTCTTATGATTGTCTTCTTATGACTAATTTATTAATGTTATGTAACGGTGTATTAATTATTATGATGTATAAATAAAAGTAAATTAGTTAATATGATTTTAACAATAATCATTTTTATAAATTTTAATAAAACCACCCCTTATTATACAGTAGTATAACAATATATACATAACATACAATGTACTACATTTTATAATAAAAAACTATAATTATAACATTTCATTATAAGAGTAGAAAAAAATATTATTTTATTAGCTTTTAATTACAATAATATAGGATTAATATTTAATAATAATAATAATAACAACATTGGATTCGGTTATTTGAAATCATCTGTAAACAGTAAAAACTTATAATAGTCAACAGTGTGAAACCTAAAGAATTTTGAATATTCGAAAATTTTAACCCTTTGGAATCTACCAGTCAAAAGCTAGCTATCCATTTAATTACACAACCTCCCATTCCAATTTATTCTAATTATTCAATAAAATATTATGATCAGTCCGATTGAAGACAGAAAAATCTGTATAAACAGCATTCACATAATATCCACTTTCCAATGATTTCGACAGATAGGAATTAAAATTTAATGTTGGCTGTGGTAAATCTAAGCCACTTTGCTCATCGCCGATGAAATTTTTACAAATTTACATCAAGGGCGTTTCCAGTCAACTGGCTTAGGGGGGGTAATTTAAAAAAATAAAAATATTTTTTTATTCCATAAATAAATAAAATATAATTCTATTATTTTTAAATACAAACAAAATAATATCACACCCGAAATAAATATAGCACATATAAAATCATAATAATATACTTTGTAAAATTTGAAACAGATTTTTGTAACTAAATTTATTAAAAAAACGATTTTCTTTGCTTTTTAATAATATTGTCAATATTAATATCCATATATCAATGAATATGTAATACAGCTAACTCGGTTAGACTTTTTTGAGACATAGTGGCTCGCAGCCACGATTTGAATCTTTTCAGTGCAGAAAAACTTCTTTCTGCAGAAGCAACGCTAACAGGAAGAGTACATAATATTTGTAAAATTATTTTTATGTTCAGTAAATATTCGGGTCATATTTTCTGTATACATCTAAAGCATTTTCTGGTAATTGTTCTTTGATTTTCTTTTTCTTTTGCCATTGTAATTTCCAAAATGCCAATTCAGACTTAATTGCTATTGCACATGTTACGTTTTCAGGTAAAATTTTATTTAAATATGTTGCAACAGATTTTGAAGTGACATCTAAATCTTCGCCAGTTTGTTATCAATAAAACACTAGGTATTGTTGTGTTAAACAAATTCATCGTGTCTTTATTAAATCTGTATTGCAGATCTGTAATAATATTATTCAGGAGAGGTAAATATATATTAATTCGATAATAATCCTCTGTTCAGTTCAGAGGAACTTAAAACAGCGAACCACGTACATGCAAAAGTCCATAAAAAAGTAAATAAGTAGTGTTAAAATATATCAAACTAAAAGGAAGTGGGAAATAAAGAAACAAATGAGTACAAAAAGAGAAAGAGATATCGACAGCCCTAATTATGGATTCCAAGGATTCCAAATGAGCAATGGAGAATAGAAAAAGATAGAAAAACGAAGCAGTGAAACAAAACGTTGTCATAACAACAGGATACAAAAATAAAACAAAGGAAGATGAAAACAGAAAAAAAAAACTCACGGAGAAGGAAAATCTAAATATATCTAAGAACGATATGATAATGGAGGAATTAAAGAGCATGTTTAAAGACTCCATGAGAGAAATGACAAAGAACTAAAAGAAGAGAGAGAGCAAAAATATACAGGGGAAAGTATGGAGATGAGAACAGAAACGAAAATGGAAAAACAATTATAGAATTATGTATAGCAAACAACCTCATTGTGACAAACACAAAATTCAAATACATACATAAAAACACTAGAGAAGTTAGACCAAGAAAATAGAAATAAAAGATTACTCCTTAATAGACGCAGAAGAATGGAAAAGGTGAAAGATGTTAAAGTAATAAGACAAGCTGAAATAGGGAGCGACCACTACTTGGTAAAAATATAAATTAACACAGAAGCTGAAAACTTGAAGTATACGAAGTCAAAAACAATAATAAAAAAACACATAAAGCCAAAAATTGAAAAGAAAGAAACTAGGAATGAATACCAATCAAAAATAGAGAAAAAGACAAAATAGAAGGAGAAAAGAAAAAGATCAAAGAAATCATAAGTGAAGCAGCCCAAGAAAGATGTGAAACAATCACTATATCAAACAAACAGGAAGAAAAACAGGTGATAGTCAGAAGAGGTAAAACAATTTGTAAAAACAAAAGAAGAGAATTGGAAAACTTAAACAAGGAAACAAGAAAAGAATAAGATTATAGAAGATATATAATAGCAAATAAAAATGTGGAACAAAAATTCAAGATAGCAAAAAAGCAATCCTGGGAGCAGTTCGTTAAGAAACTGAAAGAAACGTTCACAGAAAACAAAAAGATGTTTAACAGCACTATTAAACAAATGGGCAATTAAAATACATTAACCCAGCCAAGTATAAAAGATAAAAACGTAAATATAATAACAGAAGAAAAGAAGATATTAGAAAGATGGAAATAATTCTTTAATGAAATAACCAAAACAGACCAGCACGGAGATATAGAAGGTGAAACAAATGGAGGAATCAACGAAATAAGAATCGAAGAACTGGAGGCAGCAATCAAAAAAATAAAACTATCTCCAGGTGTAGATGACATCACAGCCGAAATAATTAAATATATGGGGAAAGGGGAAGGAAGAATTCTTGGAAATAGTAAATGACATTATCAAAAATCACAAGATACCCGAGGAATGGAACAAGGGAATTATAATATCCATACACAAAAAGGAGACAAAAATATATGATAACTACAGAGGTATTACACTCACAATCAAACCAGGGAAAATTTTCTAGGTTAATAGAAGCAAGAATAAGAGGAAAATTAGATCAACAGCTGGGAGAAGAACAACACGGATTCAGAAAAATAGAAGCAAACAAGATTTAATATACATAATGAGACAATTAACAGAAAAGATGATTAAAAAGGGAAAAGATTTACACATATGCTTCATCAACCTAAAAAAGCGTATTACAGGGTAAGAAGAGAGGACATATGGCATATACTCGAGACAAGAAGGATAAAAAAAGCATTATAAATATAATAAATAACAAAAATAAAGTAAGAATAAGAAATAAATAATCAGAGGAGTTCAAGACCAAAACAGGACTGAGACAAGGATGTATATTAATCTTGTTACTATTTGCATCACTTAATGACGAAGCAATAAGAAATAGCAAACAAAGAGCCGAAAGCACAAAGATAGGGTATAGAAATATTAAAAACTATTAAAAATGCAAATATGTATTAATGTTTGCCGACGACATAACATTAATAGCAGATTCAGAAGAAAACCTGGAAATATTCAAAAAAGAGCTGGAAAAGATAAATATAATATCATCAAAAGAGGCAATCACAAAATAGGGTTAAATACCTGGGATCAACAATAGAGAAAACAGGGAAGATAGAATCAGAAAAAGATGAAAAACTAGGCAAAGCAGGAATGATCTACAACACAATAAAGAAAACATTCTTAGAGAAAAAAGAGATTGCAAAAACAATAAAAACAGAAGTATATAAAAGACATTAACTGCTATATATAGTCCATCCGTTGGATGTTCCGTCCTACGTCACAAAATATCGCTTCAAGAAACGACACAAAAACATTCAGTCTGATAAAGTAAACCAAATGCGTTAGAAAAAGAACGCACTGTAAAACTTTCGTTTTTTGAAGCGATAGTTTGTGACGTAGGACGGAAGATCCAACGGTTGGACTATAGTAGTGAATCGAGAGTAACCACAGAGAGTAATAACAAAAAAACCAATGCAATGGAAATGAGATACCTAAGAAAAATAGAGGGAATTAGGAAGACCAAGGGTTGGAACGAGCAAGTACATCAAGCATCAAGCAGCGGAAAGAAAAGGAATAGAATGGAAAGAAATAAGAAAATAGCACAAGCTACGCAACAGTGGTAAAGAAGTGTAAAAGAAATTAACTGAGACATATTGTAGAAAATAAGTCTGACACCCATAATGGATAAAAGGGAAAAAGATAAATAAAAATAATCTGCTATAATAGGTTTATCCAGGTTTGGTCTATTCCTCTGGCATTTGGTAATTCGCGGTTTTGTCATTTAAATTTGTAATTCGTTTAAAATATTGACTGCATCATTATAAATTGTTTAAAAGATGTGGCAGTATTTTTCCCCTTGTTGGATAAAACATCAATAGTGTTATTTATAAAGTTATTAGAGCAAGATTCATTTTATTTATTCTATTTACTCAAAGTCACTGTATTTCAAGAGACATTTGTGAAATATGTTTAATGGTTTTCCAAATGATTTTTTAAAGTTGTCACCAGATACAATTCGAAATGTAGAATTTCACAAAAATTGCCCTCGTTTGTAATAGATTTTGTATTTAAGAGAGAACCAGCAGCACGATGATCTCGTAAGGGAATATTTTGTTTCCCCTAAATATGATACTTTTGATTATTGGTTTTAATCTATGTCTATTTTCTTCCATTGTCGAAGTCTTTCCATATTTAATTTATTTCTTATATCTCGTGATTTTATAAAACAATTTCGCATAAACAATTGAATTTTTATGGAAATATTTTTATAACACAACATTTTTACCTGATAATTTAGAATATTGAGATACTGTCTGAGATACTTATTTTTGCAATGGCACTTGTTGGTGCAACCCACCAAATTTTGTAAAAAAGAAGCAATATTTGCAAAAGAATCTGTTTAAATGATTAGAAAGGATTAACCAATTAAATTGTCTAAAATGTTTTCCAGACAAGTAATATTTAATATCTTTCCTCCTTTTTATGTACAGAATAAGGTAAAACAAAAGTATCTTTTACAATTTAAAATTTGAAATTTCTCAATTTCATTAACATTACTAAATTTAACTATATGAATGTAAATTTCAACATTACTATATGTACATGTTGTATGCTTCTTATTCTCATGATGGGAACAACCTAGTGAAGATTTCTACTGCTAAATGTCAATTAAGATGTAGATGGATGATTTAAATTGACTGTTGACATAAGTCGATCTTTATTTGTTGAAAAATCGTGTTTTTTTAATTTTCTGAACAAATGAATCCAACGTAGATTATCAATTTTCATTTACTAATTTAATTACAACAAAAATCAGGAATAAATTAATTTAAAAGAATGCATATATTGTTCCTAAAATCAAAAAAATACCTTATGTATAATTGATCGAATTATAATAAATTGGTAATTTATCAGCAATCACAAAAAATTTAGGATATACATGCGACGTGTAAACAGTTTCGGTTTCTATCTTTTACATTTAAACCAAGTAAGACAGGAAATATTATAAATTAAACTAAGAAATGTAATCGCGCTCTTTTAATGTAAAACAATGTAACGATTTACGATACCAAAGAGGCGAATAGTATCAATATATGTCGGGTATTATTAAAAAGGGGAACCCCCCGTGCAAAGGAAGTCATCACTTTTCTAACGGTGCTTGCGCAGATAATTTTAATTTGTGTACATGGAAAAATGCACTGTCATAGATCGCTGACTAGAATTACCAACAGTTAACTTGTTTGTTTGAAATATTAGTAATTTTTAAGAATAAACAAAATAAGCGAATAAATAATTCTTAATTAACCAATTACCCCCCCCCCCCTGAATACGCCACTGATTTACATAAGCTTACATTTTTGGATCATTCTGAAAATTATTTTCAGTTTTTTAATTAAAACTCATATTTGTTTAAACAATTGTTGGAAGACCATTGCAGTTATCAATTGTTGAGATGCATTTTTCATTATCTTTACAATTCTCTAATTTATTCTTTTAATATATAAAATAATATCGTTAGAAAAACTTACATTACAAGTTTTTACACTTTTAGATTCTTTAAATACGTTGACTGCGTCTGTAAAATCATGTTGATCTACTCAAAAAACCTTTTTTGCTTCATTTAAAAACACCAGGTAGATCCAACTAGGTTAGGTTGCTCAAAAAGTGTTTTTGCAAATTTTTGATGTTCACAGGTCTAGAGCTAGAGTTTGGGAAAAAAACTGATGGCTATAGTACAAGTATTGACAAAAAAACTAGTGAGGTAGTCTTTACATTTTGCTTTTAAAATCTAATGGTTTTACAACAAAAATGTATAACACAAAAATATACTTGGAAATATTATGAAATAAATTTTTGGTCGTTGGGTAATTATTTTTGTTATTAGATAAAACAAAGTAAAACATTTGTTATTCTGAATTGCCGTAAAGGTGTGTAACCAAATACTCCAAATTAGTATTAGGAAGTATTCAAGTTAATTAATAATACCAGAAACTGAAAATTCAGAAAAGATTAAAAAAATGTAAATATCTATTATAAAAATTACTCAAAAATTTTAGAATTCTTGAAAAGAAATTAAACAATTGAAAATTTTAGACGTTTGGAAAAGAAAGTTCTGAAAAATTTCGATAGAATAACATTATTTTTTTTAAATGTTCCAAAAATGTTTTAAAATTCTATTAAACTATTGAAGAAAGCTACGGAAAATTTTAGAAATCTGAAAGAGAAAATGATAAGAAATTCCGATTGATTAAAATAAGATATAATTGTAAAAATTTGTAACAAATTTACCAAACATTTATAGATTTCTCGCAATTTAAAATAGAAATTCTTGTAAAGATCTTGAAATCTCTAATAAGAATTTCTGGTTAGTTCCTAATCTCTCGAAGTCAATTATATCAATTTTGGAAAAAATCATATTAGTAAATTTTAGACGTACGAAAAATAACTGCTAAAGAATTGAAATACTCTTAGAATAAAACAAGCAATAATGAAACATTTATTAAGTCTGAAGGAAAAATTGCGAAAAAATTTTAAAATTCTTGTAGCACATTCCCTCAATCTGAAAGAAAATGCCTAATCATTGTAGAAATCTGTATGAGAAATTGCTAAACAAAATTATATGAAATTTTAGCTCCGAGATTTATATATTTATATCTGTGAAATAATAGCGAAAACTTCCGAAGAAAAATATTTTTAAAAAAATGTTAAACTGCTCGAGTAGAGGCTGAAAAAAACTCAAAAGAAATTCTAAAAATCTGTTATAAAACATTCTAAAACTCTCAAATAACATTTTAGATATGAAAACTAAAAAAAAATTCTTCAGTTGTCAATGTTTTACTAATTTTCAAGAATTTTAAAATCAGGAAATAATTAAATAATAAATCTGGAGCTCAGATGAAGGAAGAACAGGGTCTAATCTTAGTTAAAATTTTAGAAATTTCTAAAAAGATCTATTATTCTTTATTATATCTTTGCACGCCTTTCTTATAAAATAAATATCACAAAAAATATATTACAAAATAACAAAATATACTCAAAATTTTGGCTGAAGGGAGGACGGGGGGTGTTCACTTCTTCGAAGGTTCTTCCATTCAAATCCATAAATAAAGATCATCAATTAATTTAGAATATAAATTTTTGGATAATTGTAGAATTCTTGAAGCAATCTAGAAGAGAAAATGGCTTAAAATTCCTATACAATAAAACGAAAAATAATTTAAAACATTTTAAAAGGCGAGAACATATATTCTACTGAATAATTTTAGAATTTTCTAAAAAAAATCTCAAAATTTGGAAAAGATATTTTTGGAAAATGATTGCAAATCAAAAGTATGATTCTAAGATTAAAATTAAATCATTTGAGAAGAGCAAATAGTTAATCGCTAATAATTTCGGAAATCTTAAAGAATAATAGAGAACTTTGTATATCTGTGAAATAATAGCGAAACCTTATAAAATCCTCGAAGAAAAATAAAAATATAAAATACTAAACTGCTGGAGAAGAGGCTGAAAATAATTCAAATAAAAAATTCTAATAATCTGTTATAAAAATTGTTTCAAAATTTCAGAATTCTTAAGAAAAATTCTAGCAAACTGAAAGAAGATAAAATGCATTAAAATCCTAAAGATATAAGAGGAAAAATAGTTTTTTTAAATTTTAACTGAAAAAATGGTTAAAAATTCTTTTGAACTATTATAAAAAAAAACGAAACTGTTGAATATTTTATTTATACGATTTGAAAAAAAAAATCCTCAAGAAAATTTACCAAATTGTTAAAAAGAGAGATAGCTCTAATATTAAGATAATTTTTAGATTTAAAACAAAACATTTTTTTCAAAAACTGCATCAAAATGGTTGAATTTTTGTTTGAATATAGATATTCAAACTCACACTCACAAATTTGTTGAAATCAAAAATATATATTTTTTGCTTGCTAACAAACTGTTATAGAATATTAAAATTTGTAGTGCAGTTATTAATAATGAAAATGAATAAAGAGACAAATATGATGTCCATGAGCGTTTCTGCACTTGTGTTTTACAATAAATGTAAAAACTCCAGTTAACAGTTAAAACAACTACTCCCCGTACTACAGCACCGCCGGGCATTGAATGATATAACTGTTAACTGTCGTTACATGTCTGAACTGATATTCTCGCAGCGGCCTTTCAACAGAAAGGACGCGCGTAATTTATGACATAGCTGCACTGATGAGCTGTGATACAGCGAAACACGTGTCTGCAGATAGCCATTGCATAACACTTTTCGAGAAGCGGTTAAAAAATGATAACACCACAAAATTGTTACATCGTGCTGAATATCAGTTCAGATATGTAACGACAGTTAACAGTTATATAATTCAATGCCCGGCGGTGCTGTAGTACGGGGAGTAGTTGTTTTAACTGTTAACTGGAGTTTTTACATTTATTGTAAAACACAAGTGCAGAAACGCTCATGGACATCATATTTGTATCTTTATTAATTTTCATTGTTATAGAATTGTTTGATATTTTTCATTTAACTTTTGTTTTTCATCAATATCAAAAATTAAATATTTGTATTCTAAAAAAAGTTTTGGAAAATATTTTTACAATCTATTATGTTTGTAACTCAAAATCTAATAATTTTGAACATTTTTTTCGCAAAGATATTTAAGACTTTTCAAATCTCCAAAATTAATCAAAACAATTAATGTTTTGAAAAAGCCACTATTTTCCAAAAATATTCTTCAAGGATTTCTTGTTTGAAATGTTCTGAATCGTAAAAATTGTCTTTTTTTCAGAAGTCTTCAAAATCTCAAAATATTAAACATTCGAATAAACCTTCAAACCGATACCTAGTTTCGTAGAACTCTTCAGGAATCTCTTGACCATAAATTTAAGCATTTCTTATTATTTTGTAACAGTATTACTGTTTGGGACTTTTTAAATCTCTAAAATTAAGAAAATCTAATAATATATAATGTTTTGAAAGAAGCTACTATTTAAAAAAATATTCTTCAGGAATTTCTTGTTTCGTTCAAATTTCTAAATCCTAAAAAGTATAGCATTTTAATCATAAGAATGGTGGCGACCGTTACTACGTGGTAATTTATGATGAACACTAAACTAACGCTAAACTTACGTTAATTTAGGATTTATAACGTTATATTGTTTTCAGCCATCTCCAAAAATCTCAATATATTTAAATATTGAAAATTATCTCTCTTGAATTTTTCTTAAATATTCAAGTTTTAAGAAATATTAAAAATTATTGATAAAAAAGTCACAAAAATGTACCAAATTGGATGTATTTTTAAAGAAATTAAATCTTCAGAATATTAAAATATTTAAGCTTGCTCTTTCGAAAATTTTGAAATTATAAAGAAAAAAAATGAAAAATGTCTTATCGTTCTTAAATTTTCAAAATCATAAAATGTTAACATTTTTTAATATTGAGTAATTTTTAATTTAAAATACAGCATTTATTTTTAGAACGAATCCCAAAAGTTCAAGTATTTAAAAAAAATCAAAATATTAATTTAAGTTTCCTTCTTGTATTTTTTTTCTTTTTAAAAACGTATTGTTTACTTTAAATTATTTAACACACCATTTGTTTTTTTTTAATATTCTGAGATTTTAAAGATGAGAAAGTCAAGGTTTTTTAGATGATTGAAGAAATTTCTGTCTTAAATTTTCACATTTGAATATATTGGGCATTATTTATTTTTAAGAAAAGAAATTACTTGCATTTTTTCAATTTTTCAAAATCTTAATTGAAAGTTATCTATCTTGAATATTTCTTGAATTTTCAAATTCCAAAAATATTGAACATTATTTATAAAAAGGCACAAAAATTATTTAAAAAAACATGTTGAAAAATTATAGACGTACATAAAAAAAAGTCCTGGAAAGTTGCAGTAGATTAAAACAAGAAATTATAAAACATTAAACAATAAAATTTGAAAAAAAATTCTTGAAAATTTTAGAAATCTGTATGAGAAATTACAAAAGCTTATACAATAAATCCAGAAATCTTGGAAAAAATCTAAATATCTGAGATAAAAGGAAATCGTGAAATGTTAGTACAAAGAAATAAATAAGATTTTAAACATACGAAAAAAAAATACTGTAAAAATAATTTAGAACAAAAATGTTTGTCTTAATTATTTCAAAGAAGGTTTAATCTGTTTTATATTTTCCTAAAATTTTTAACTGATTTTCTCTTAGAAAATCTCAATAGTTTTAAAATGTTTATCACCATATTTATTATTAAAGTTTAATCTGAATTTTTCCTTAAATTTTCAACTTTCACTTTTCATAAAAATCTGAATTACATATTTCAAAGAAGGTTTAATTAGTTTTATTTTTTCCTAAAATTTTAAACTGATTATTTTTTAGAAAATCTCAATTATTTCTCTTCGTTAAACTTTAAATGTTTTTCAGCGGGTTTTTAACATTTTGTAACTTGTAACTATTTTTGAGCACTTTAAGAATTTTCAATTGATTTTCCTTTGATTGATTGATTTTTTGGAAAATTATAAAGGTTTTAATAGTTTTTTTTCCTAATTTTATTAGAAAGATTTCAATTAATTTCAACAATTTTGGTTTTTTAATATTTTAGGTGGCCTTTTCCAATCATTCTGCTTCGATGTTTTTTGACACAGTTTCTACTGTTATTTCTATTTTTTGTGGAAATTTAATAGTAAATTCTAGCCTTTTTAAAAATGTTTTCGGTGTTTTTTTAATTTAATTAAATTTTAAAGTGTTTTGTAAAATCTAAAGGAGAGTTTAATGTTTTTGAAAGTTTTCAACTATTTAAACAACTGAATATTTTAAACCACTTTTAAGTATTTTTTTATAGAAAGTTTTCGATGTTTTTCTTAATTCCAACTTAGTTTTAATATATTTCAACAATTTTTGTTTTTTTTAATATTTCAGATTACTTTTTCCAATAATTTTTTCAGTTGTTTTGTGACAATATGTTTTTTTTAGAATTCGGTGCGGTGAATTTTAGCGCATTATTTGATTTGCGCCTTAATAATCGTTAGCAAAGCCTTCCATAATTTTTACATTTTTCTTTCTTCAGTTTATTCTAGCAATTGTTATACATCAAAATATCAAGTTCGATAAAAGAACAAGAAGTAATGATCCGTTTTAGTGAATTGTTAGATTTAAAGAAAATTTTTCGTATTTTTTATATAGATAAAATAAAAAAAGGTAAATTTTAGACAGCAGTCTTAACCAGTTTACGTGCGTTTCCAAAGATTGAATAATGTTTTTATTGCAACAGAAATTAAGTACTTTTTATTATTTCGATGTATTAACTAGGTTTCTAGTATTTAACTCATGAATATGTAGTTTTCTTTTACAACAATAATCATATTTGTTATTTATATTTTTTTCTTATCTTACCTTGGCTTATCGTAAGAAGATGAAATATCATGAAGAAGATCTCGAATTGGAAACCTGTCATATGAATAAATTAAAGTACGAGTAGAAGATTACTAAATTGTTAAATTTGTCTTTCTTCTTTACACAAAATTATTAAAAAGATATCAAGTTGTCATAACAAATACAGACTTCATCACATCCTTCAATACATTTTCTTATCGATGTTTGTTTTTTTGGGTTTCATAAAGAGTATATCAATATAAATAACACCGTTGTATCCTTTCTTCGCACATTTGCTATGATTAGATATATGTTGGGTCTAGTATGAAGAAAGTAGAAGTAGAAAAAGTATGAAGAAAGGATACAGCAGTGTTATTTACATTTTCTTATGATTACCCTCGATTGCCATTTTCTTGCTATATTTTGACATATTCGTAACCGTTTATTTATTTTCGTGCTATTTTTTCTTCTCTATATAACAATAATTAAACGATATAAAAAGTTATAAGTGGAATAAAGAAGTTTTCTTACGATAAGCTTGGATTTCCAGAATTCTATCACTTAAAAGTGGTTTTAAACATTTTAACTTTTTTTTTTATTTAGATAATTTTTCTCTTTCCTTCAATGAAACTAAATCTAAACAAATCTTATTGAGATGAAAATAATTTAGAGTGACTCATAATTAAGAAATCCAAGTTTATCCTAAAAAGATTGATTCGTGTGATCTCATTAATAACTGGTAAATCCATTTTTGCAAACATTCTTTTGGTATAGAAGAATTCTGTCGAATTTCGAGTTTTTGGGACCTTTGAACAACTCGATGTGAAAAATGCTTGATAATTAAGTCTTTAACTACCGTAATTTTGTTAATTTTATAACAGAAAGATTCTAAAAAGTCTTATGTTGCTTAAATTGACGCCTTGGTGTTGTGTTATAACAAAGCCAAGGCGAAGAAGAATATTTGATTGAATATTCAAACCAATTTTTAATGTTACTTGAAGATCTATTCAACTACCAAGCTGTAATTAGGACCATGGACAAAATTTCGTGGATACATTAAAGTATCTCAAGATGTTATTTAAAACCATATTCAAGTGAAATTAATCTCTTCAAAATCATCCACTGAATATCTAAAATGAAGATCAACAATACTAGAGCAGTATATCACACGATTAGATTGCTGTTATCTGGTTTATACAAAGTATTGTAAAAGTAAACTACAATACGACTAGAACAGACAGAATAGTTCAATCTTGACTCTTAACTTGGTTGCAGTAACTAAAATTATAATAAAATTTCAATCCAGTATGTATTATTTATGTTGTTAATAAAATCTGTAGTTGTTAAATAATAAATAATAACTCTTTTCTAACTACATTGCATAATATGTTTTGACCGAAACCATATAATTCATATCATAATTCTAATAAACAGAAACGTATTTTCCGAGTGAATTAAAACGTTTCACTTTTGATAAATAAATTACTTAATGAGAAAAAATATACGTTTATTATTAAAACTTTTTGATTTTTGATATTGAATGTTTTTTTTTTCCTTTATTTGTGCGTCGCATTCCCGATCGGTGATTAATCAATTAACGGTTTTGTTTGTTATTGCGAGAGTATTACAGAATGTTATTTATGTGTTGTTGTGTTCGGTCTAGCAGTGGAATGCGAAAACAAACAGCAAAAGACGGGAGATAATCAGCACGCGACGCTACGTGGAAAAAGGTCCGCGTGTCAAAAAAAATCGACGCATTCGTTTGCATCCTTGTACTTTGCTTGTCAAAAACAGCTGTCTGCAAAGAATGCTCGTTACAAAACAAGTGTAACTCCAATGCTACTTACGAAACGCTTCCTGAACATCGACTGATTGATTGATTGATTGTTGTAAGCGTGTGTGATGTTTTTCGATTGAATCCATTTCCTGATTGTTATTAATGTTGCTAACTGTTATACAAATAATATTTGTATTTAAAATCAATTTTATATTAAAGCTGTACTGATGAGATCGAGAGCTCGAAACACGTGTTTGCAGATGAGAAATCCGAAAGAATAAATTAGTATGGTCGAAAATGAGGTAAATTTAAAGAATAGTTGGATTTACTCACACAGTTCAAACTTTTAAGAAAGTCTAATACCGTCTTGAAAATATTTACTTGATTATAACAGATTTAATTGATATTTAAACACGGCCACTTGATTTGAATCACGCGTCAAATAAATTTAAAACTTATTGTTTCTACAAGCTATTTACTCATTTAGATTTAATAAAATAAGTTAATTCTAGCTTTAAAAACAATTGAAACGAATAGTTTTATAAATTTTATTCGAATCATACTGTTAAATATAAATACATTTCTATTTAAGACCAGTTGCAATCAGCAAATTGCACATTCCACCCCGTTATCGCAAAATTCCCAAAACAGTCGACGGCGACGATTGACCCACATTGTCTAGCATCGTCAAACGTCAGAAAGTTGTGGAAAAAAAAAATAGCGCCAGTGTTGAGTCTAGCACGCTCATGGAGTGTGATTAAAGTTGCAAAATATTTTTGCAGCGACGAGTCCGGCCGGCTTATCACGCATCATTTCCTGGTTTTTAGGTCATAAACAACCAACGGGAACGAAGAGAAAACGGAGCGGCTCGCCCGCAATTAGTCACACGGATGGACGGACGGTTGCCAACTTGAAGATCTAGGAATTTTCCAAATTGAAAATCGCACAATCTCCAGACACGTCCTACTTTCGACAAAAATCCGTCGCTAATTAATCGGGATTTTAATTAACGCTATCGCTAAACGATGAATAATTGCTTGATCCGGACACATATTTTCAAGTGTTTTGTTGTTTTCTTTTTCTCTCCTCTATTTGACTGTATCATGAATACCAAACATAATAAAATATATGTTTTAGAATGTTAATTTGATCTACAATAAATTAGAGCATAATAGAGAGCAAAAGTGAGCGAAAGAGAGCAAGAAAAAACGAAAGAGAGCAAGGGAGAGCGGAGGAGAGCACGAGAGAGAACAAAACGGAGCAAGGAAGAGCGAAAGAGAGCAAGGGAGAGGGACAGAACGCAAAAGAGAGTTAAGGAGAGCAAGAGAAATCGAAAAAGAGTAAGGGAGATACAAGGAGCAGGAGAGCGCGCGAGAGAGAGCAAAACGGAGCAAGGAAGAGTGAAAGAAAGCAAAAAAGACCAAAGGAGAGCAAGAAAGAGCGAAAAAGAGTAAGGGAGAACATAAGAGAGCAAGGGACAACAAAAGAGGTCAAGGGACAGCGAAAAATAGCAAGGGAGAGCGAAAGTGAGCAACAAAAAGATCGAAGAGAGCAAAGGAGTGCGAAAGACAGCAAGGGAGAGCGAAAGAGAGCAAAGGAAAGTAAATGAGAGCAAGAGAGAGCGAAAAAGAGTAAGGAAGAGCGAATGTGAGCATCATAGAGCAGAAGAGAGCAGGTGATAACGAAAGAGAACAAAAGAGAGCAAGGGAGAACAAAAGAGATCAAGAGCAATTTGCTTTAAAACAGATGAACCTCTATATAAAAATAAAACATTTTAAGAAAAAAATGTTGCAAAAAACAGTCTAATTATTTTTTCAGTTAGCATTTTACTTAAACAAATAACATTACGAAGAAAACACTTTGAGAAAACAAAAAAGATTTTGTTAGAAAGCAGTTGAAAAATCAGTTTTTAAAATTTGCTTATAAACAGTTTTTGAGAAAAAAAAACTCTGAAAACAGTGGAAACAAAAAACCTTTGAATTTTTAATTATCTCAAGTTGAGAATTTTACTCAAAAACATTATGAAATGTATACAGATAAAGAAAAAATACCAAAAAAGCTAAAAAAATATTATATAACTTATAAGCAATCTAAAAACAAATGCTAAAATTTACTTAAAAACAATTAAGTTTTGTAAAATAAAAATTATGAATTTTCTCAAAATGCAAAAAAATTATTTTTTTTTCGATTTTACAAAAATAAAACAATTAAAAATCTTCTTTAAAACAATTGAAATTTTGCAACAAAAAATAGTTGAAACGGCAATCTAAAATTTACTTTAAAACAGTTTTAATTTCATTACAAAAAAACAATAATTTGTAGTAAGGGAAGATATTATAAACCAAAAAACTTTTTATTTGTCCACGCTACTTTGAATGTATTTATTTCTGTCCAATAAACTTAAAAAAATATCATTATAATTAAACTAGAGTAAATTTAATCCTTTTTCATATTTTTGCACACCATATTCACTTATTTTTTTAATGAGAGAAATAATTTAAAAAAACATTTGAAAACTTTCTAAAAACCAATTTAAATTGTGCTCAGCAACAATTAAAACAATGCAAAGAAACAAATTCTTAAATGTACTTAAAAAACAGTTTAGATATAATGTAAAAAATTTTAATAACCTAAAAAAACAAATGATGTTTCAATTTAAATTTTTTAAGTTCTTACTAAATAAAAACATCTGGAACTTTAGTTTAGTTTAGTTTAGTTTATTTGCTTTACAAGTCTTACTAAAACAATGTTACAAAATAAAATAAACTCACAATAACTTTAAAATTTAAATCGCAAGACTTGAAGGCGGAGTTCACTGTGCAGTGTTCTTCCACTCAACCCATTATTTCCAAGAAGCAGTTTAAAAACAATTGAAAGATGTATAAAAACATATCTTAAAATTTTCCCTAAAACTGTTGAAGTTTCATAAAAAAAATCTAAATCAGCGAAAACCAGTTGAGAAAATCACTTTGTAGAAAAAAATCACTTTCTTAAATTTTCGAAAGCAACATTTTTTGAAAAAAAATTTTAAAAAGTATTAAAAAACATTTTTAATTATTTCAAATTTGCTAACAAACAGTTGAAGTTTCATTTTAAAAAATAATCAAAATTTTCAATACAAGAAACAGCGAATGAAAGTTAAAAACTTTGTAAAAATCCATTTTATAAAATTTTCTTTAGAAAAGTTTTTAAATTTTATAGAGAAAAGTTAGTAAGAAAAAAAAATAATTAGTTAAACAAATATTCTAAACAGAAAAAGAATAAAATTTTCTAAATATAAATCTATAGGAATTTTACAAAAAAATCATTGAAAACTTAAAAACAATTAAAAACTCTTTAAAAAAAGTAGAAATCTCTAAACAAATAAAAGTTTAAAATTTGCTTTAAAACAAGTTGCAATCTAACGTATTTTTAAAAATGATAAAATATTGTATCTAAAATATAGCTAGAAATTTATTTATTAACATTTTTACTAAAAACAATGGTAAAAAAACAATAAAAAGCAATAAAACTCTTATAAAACATTTGAAGAGTTATTAAGAAATTAATTTAATATATAAGAACGCAGAATATTCCAAAAACAGATTAAAATTGTCTCTTTTTTTTTTCTTTCCGAATTTTATACAAAATCAGTTTAATACTTTCCAAAGAACAAATTGACATTTGCTTAAATACAGTTGAAATTTTACAAAAAAGAAAGAAATTTGGTAAAATAACACCTAAAATATATTAGAAAAAACTTTAACTTTTAAATAGCTGAAAATTTATTTTCAAACAATTAAAATTTTACAAAGAAAAACCATAAGAGGAAAGTTAGGTCTATGCTCAAAATGTTTAAGTGATTTATTGTATTTGTGTATGTATTTTATGTATTAATTTTTTAAATAGATCTTGTAAAGAAAAACTAAAAAAGATTCTAAAAAGAAAGAGATTAAATTTTCCAAATCTAAATCTATTTATACAAAAAAATCATTGTAAAATTAAAAAGAGTTAAAAATTATTTAAAGAAAGTTAAAATATGTAAAACGCAAAAGTTCAAAACAATTGAAACAATTTAACATTAATTTAAAAAAATATATAATTTTTTTTCTAAAAAAACCAGCTAGAAATTTATTTTAATATTTTTTACTAAAAACAATGATAAAAAACAATAAAATTTCTTATAAAACATTTAGAAAGTTAGTAAGAAATAAATTTAATAGGAAAGAACGCAGAATATTCCAAAAATGGATTAAAATTGTCTCTTTTTTCCTTTTCGAATTTTATGCAAAGGGAATTTAAAATCTATATTAAAAAGTTGAAAGCTGTAAAATGCATAAGTTTAAAATTTGCTTTACGAACAAGCTCTTTTCAATGAATTAAAAAAAAATAATTCATCTAAAAATAGAAATAAAAAATTCCAATTAAAAAAATTCCTCCAAAAATTCAAATTTTTCTTAAGATAAAACTTACTTAACATCAATAGAAATGTCATAAGAAAAACAAATGATAACTTGCTAATAAAATTAGTTAAATAGTTTGCAAAGAACAAGTTGAAATAAAAAAACAAAATAATTGAGAACTTTTATACAGTTTAAACTTTCACTTAAAACAGTGAAAAATAAAGTGAATGCTCAAATTTACTTAAAAGAACAGTTTAAATTTAATAATGTAAAAAAAATAATGATATAGAAAATCTGTAAAAAGAAACTAATAATGTTTCAATTTATACATATTTTTTAAGTTCTTACTAAATAATAATAATACGTTTATTAAGGCAATTCGCCCAGTTCATTAAAAAAAGTTGTTTAAAATATAAAATTTTGACAATTTTGAGATTAAAAATAAAAAAAAAAACTTTTTTAGATTAATTGAGTTATGGGAATATGATAGTACTTGATTAAAACGCTTAGAAACCTTTCTTCACTATTTTGAACTTTGCCAAGAAGAAAAAACAGTTGAAAATACAATTGAAATTTTGCTATGGAACAATTGAAAAAATGTATACAAACATATCTTAAAATTTTAAGTTGAGAAATTTGCTAAGAAACAATGCTAGTTTTAAGAAAAACAAAAAATAAATAATCGGTAGTGGCAGATAGCCAAGTAACCGACGCCAATCAATTATTAAATTAGTAAAAAAAATATTGAATTGGTTACACAAATATTCTAAAAAGAAAGATATTAAAATTTTCTAAATCTAAATCTATTGGAATGTTACAAAAATATCTTTGAAAACTTAAACAGAGTTAAAAACTATTAAAAATGTAGAAATCTCTAAAAAAACAAAAGTCTGCTTGAAAACAAGTTGCTAGCTAACTTAATTTAAAAAACAAAAATTCCAAAAAAACAGCTTGAAATGCACGTAAAAACATTTTTAATAAAAAACGATGAAGAGCATTAAAAAATCTTATAAAACATTTGGAAAGTTAGTAAGAAAATGCAGAATATTCCAAAAATACATTAAAATGTTCTCCCATTTTTCCCTCGTATTTTATAAAGAGGCAATTCAAAATCAAAACTTTATTAAAAAATTGAAAGCTGTAAAAAAACGTTGTTGCTATCTAACTTAATTTAAAAAACAAACAAAATATTTTTTTCCAAAAAAACAGCTAGAAATGCACTTAAAAACATTTTTAATAAAAACAGTAATAAAAAATGATGAAGAACAATAAAAAATCTTATAAAACATTTGGAAAGTTAGTAAGAAAATACAGAATATTCCAAAAATACATTAAAATGTTCTCCTTTTTTTCTCTTCGTATTTTATAAAGAGGCAATTCAAAATCAAAACTATATTAAAAAATTTAAAGCTGTAAAAAAACGTTTAAAAGTTGCTTTATAAACAAGTTTTTCTTAAAATTTAAAAAAATTATGAAAACATTTAATTTGTAAAAAAATAGAAATTAAAAAAATTCTCAAAAAAAATAAAAACAGTTAAAAGTTTTCTTTAAAAAAGGGATAAAACTTACTTAAAATCAATAGGAATGATATAAGAAAAACAAATGATAAAATTAGTTGAATATGCAAAGAACAACTGGAATTTGCTTAAAAATAGTTGAAATTTTACAAAGAGAAACAATTGAATATTTGATTTAAAAAAACAACTAAAATTATATTAGAAATAACCTTAACTTTAAAATAGATGAAAATTTATTTTAAAACAATTGAATTTTTACAAAGAAAAACATTCTGAAAAAATGACTAAAATTAACCTCAAATCAGGCTTTAATCAGGAGTTTAATTTAAAAAAAACATAAATAACTTTATAAAAACAATTGAACACTTTTCAAAAAAAGCGATTAAAAATTTGTTTCAAAACTATTATAATTTTAATTATGATAAAATTAAAATACTAAACAATATTCAAAAACTTGGCAGAAACAATTAAAACTTTTTTTAAAAACAATATAATAGTTTCTTTTTCACTTTTTGAGTTAAGTTATTTTTTAAAATCTTTATTTATTTTCTAATGAATTTTTATTTATTAATGAAAAGCTTGCTGAAATATAAATTTATATTTCAGCAAGCTTTCCATTAACAAAAAAATTCATTAGAAAAGATATGAAAAATTCCAAAAACTATGACTTGACTCAAAACCTGAAAAAAAAAACTATTTAAATATGAACATTTCAAGTAAAAAATTGACACTAAAATACTCTTAAAAGGATAATTGAAAATTTATTGATAAAATTGTAATTTGAGGATTAAAAGAATCTTAAAAATTGACTAAAGTTTAACAAAAAATAAGAATTGAAATTTTCCCCAAAAAATAACTGGAAATTTATTAAAAAAACAATTGAAACTTTACAAAAAAGTAAATTTTGAAATATGAAATCGGTTTGAAAAAATTGTAATTTTAGGAAGAAAATCTTTTAAAATATGACTAAAGCTGAATAGAAATAGAGAATTGAAATTAAAAATAACCGGTGATTTAAAAAAACAATTGACTTTACAAAAAAGAATAAATTTTGAAATATGAAATCGGTTTAATAACTTGATAAAAACAGTTGAATATTTAAAAAGAAAATGATTCAAAACTATTACAATTTAATAAAAGAAAATAATTAAAAACTAAAGTAGTAGTAGTATAGAAAAAGTTTGCAAAAAATAACACTTAAAACTATGTTTCAAAGCAATTAATAGATTACTATAAAAAAAGACTTCTAAAATCTTTGGAAGAAAACAATACAAAATATCAATCAATCATTTATTTTTCACGAATGCCACAATATACAAAATATATACAACTAATGAAAGTTCATACAGAGAGTGCATAAGTATACATAATTTGCTGCGGATGTGTTTGTCATATTAATAAAATAATAAAATAAATTATTGTCACAATAATAAAATAAAAGTTCTACAACTACTTTGTTACAAATTAAAATAATATAAAAGTATATAATAATACCATACTGGCTATATACCTGTGTATAAATCAAAAATAGAGTTTATATTTCTGAAAACATTTCATTTGAAAAATAAAACTATCAGAAAAGAACTAAACATTTCCAAAAATATTAGCTTACCTCAAAAAGTAGGAAAACCTATAATTTGATATTTATTTATTTATCCAATTTCAATATAACTGTTTCTAGAAAAAAAAACGTTTTAAGTAAACATTTCATCTCTTGATGGTAGAGGCGTTTATTGGTGGTGCATTTTAATTGATTTGATTATTTATTAGGAATTAAATTGGAATTAAAACACGGTGACTTTGTTTTACTACTATATTTTATAACGTTCATTATCACTGAAAAAAAAATTGTGGTAAAACAAAGTCACCTTTTAGATGTACCACAAAGTAAACGCCTCTGCCATCAATAAAAGAGTAGCAGAAAAAACAAAGTCATATCTTTTATTTCGAATTAAGGAACAACATTCAATGCTAAACGTAAGAGTTAATCAACAACGCCTAAAACTGTATGTTATTCCTAAATTTGTACAACTGGCTACTAAATCAAAATCAACGGCAAAAATGAAAACCACAAAAGCAGCCCAAAACATATGGCTATATGTATGTATTCAAATAGTTTGAATTCCTCTCAAGGTTGTATAAATGTATAGGTCCTGTAAAAATTGTGTGTGGTAAAATCAATTTCGTTATTTGTGATTAACACAAAGAATAACAGGAGGAGTCCTCAGAACCTCGTCTGAAATAAACATGCGGTTTATCTTTTAATTAATTTTAAAATAAATCACCGCCCATAATTTGTTAATCTCCGCGCAATGACCACTCAAGAATTTCTCTCCTCAAATAATTCACGAATCATTTCGCCAGATTCAGCCTTGCCCACGTGCCGACCTCTCCAAATCCCCTCAGAACTGATCGCTTATTGGTCACTCGACATGCATATATTAACATACAACAATTTAAATATTCAATTATTAACGAAAACCCAATTAAAATTCGAATATTGACACCACGGCAGATTTCGCGCACCAAAAAAAAAATCGCGCGTGTTGACCAGACTACATAATTTTGGGTCGCAATTAAAATCCGGACGATAATTATCGCTCGTAAATATTTGCCTGGACAGTGCGAAATTTTATAACGTGGGTGACTGAAAGATTTTGGCTAATCGCCACCTATTAACCTTTCCGACAGAAAAAAAATACGCGACTGTGATAAAGCAGGCGGTTTCAAAATCGCGACTGTGCATCGGATATGTATGTATTATCAAAATTTGCACATTCCTCAAGTGAGTAATAAATCAAAGGTTGTAGTTTTCGAACTGTTGGTCTGCACAAATAAACCTTTGATATCGGTAATTAGATTTTTTTCATTGATTTTAATCTACTATTTTTTTGGGGAAAATGAATAACAAATTTTAATTCTTAATAAAATACTGACACAAAACCGTTTTTGAATCTATCAGTATTTTATTAAGAAATATAGTGATATAGAGCTTCAACAAGTAACAGTTTTATCAAACCAGTATTTTCAACAAATTTTATATTAAATTAATGCAAAATTGTTAATATGCGTAGATTGTATGATTTTTAAATAACTTAAAACTCTTTTTATAATAGAAGACTTTTTTGATTTTATATTATTGGCCATATATGTTCATTTAATCATTAAGGGGGTGATGATAATATTTACATTTAATATAAATCTGATTTTTTAAAGTTTAATTAAAGATTTGCATTTTTAGTTTAATCTTCTGTCTTTAAAAAAATTAAAAACTTGTTCAGCTCCATGTTTTTATTTTTCAGTTTCCTGGAGCAGAATAAATGTTTAAATTTCCCCAATGCATACATACCGTTCCATCAAGAGTATAGCGTAATAATAATAATGTATTAAATTTACAATGATTTAATTAATTATTTAAAAAGCCTTAAGTGTTTTTATTTAATGACAATTTTAAAACATTAAATCTATTAGTGCTAAAATTTTCGACGCCTTGTCACAATTACATTACGCGATCCGTCTAAATCCGTTACACAACCGAAACGGATTAATCATTAATCACGAAAATAGTTTACGACTTATATCATCTCACTCATAATTGTGAAAGATATCAAACTCCACGCGTTTCCTAGGCGCTAGACGAGTCGAGGAAGTCACCGATTCCCAGAAAGCGTGCACCAATTGTTTATCAATTGATAAGAGAGGGAATAAATGATGAAAGGGTGCGTGCCACACACAATCCGGTTATTGTTTATTTAAACCAAGTCCTGACCCAAGATAACCAATTTCTGATTCCACTGTAGTGTGTATTATTTGGGGCATCCTGTTTAATCGGTGCGATTTGGGTGGAATTTTTTTTTCGACACGGTAATCCTAAGTGTTTGATAATGTCTTATAAAATGTTTATTAAAGTTAATGTGTCTGGTAATGATAAGTTTGAAATGAAAAAAAAATCACTGCTTTGTCGCATTGTTGCGACTTTTTGCGATAAAAAGTTAAGGTTTTGTTCAGGAGTGAAGGAGCTGGATAGGGTCTGACGTATTGTAACTTGTCGTAGAGAAAAATGTCCAAGAGGTTGACTATATGTAAAGGTATATTAAGGGGGTTGTACTTGAAGATGAGCACAGGTGACAAACGGAATCAAATGCTGTTTGAATGTCTAGGAATAATATGGTAGATTTACGACCTTCAAGGCTTGTGGTTTAGCAGTTGGACGTGAGGATAGGTAAAGGTAGAGTTGTGAAGCGGTCTTCGAGGAATTCAAACTGGTGGGGAGGGATGCAGTCAGCTATGCAGGATATGTGTTAATATTTTATTATGATTTCGAACAAAGGCCATCATTTCTAGGATCTAAAGGGTCATTTCCGGATTAAGTTACACAGGTAAAAAGGGATTTAATGATAATTCTATGAATGTTGTTATAACCAGGTGAATTGTGGATGCATACGAGGAAAATGTGAAGAGTGATTGAGGCAACTCAATGGTGCAATGAAACATTCGTTCATGACAAAATAAAATTCTCAGATATCACCTAGTTAACCTAGTGTACAAAAAGAAAAATAAATATGATATTGGTAATTACAGGCCGATTTCCTTAATATCTAAAATCGGGAAAGTCTTCGAGTATGTCATTACACACAGACTCACCAGCTTTTTTAATAGGAACAACACCTTGAAGAAACATCAGTATTGTTTTACATAAGGGATATCAACTGAAGATGCATTAAATATGCTACTTAAGAAGGTTTATTCATGCCTCGACAAGAGCCAGAAATCATCATGTGTTTTCTTAGATCTACAAAATGCTTCCGACACTGTAAATCACGAATACCTTTTAGAAAAATTAAATAAAATAGGCGAGGAGGACTAGTAAACAACTTACTAGAATCCTAACTTAATAACAGAAGACAATGCGTTGAATTTTATGGACAAAGAGGTACTGAGAAGCTTGTTCGGTGTGGGGTTCCCCAAGGAACTGTTTTCGGGTATATTTTGTTCTTATATTTGATATTAAATCAGAAAGAACCTTGGTAGCTTGTTTTTTATACAATAGTTTTGTTTATTGCAAAAAAGATACAAATATATATTTAATTAATATTAGATACAGTGTAATGCATTTTTTTGCTCCTTCTTGTTTTCTTCCCTCTATCTTCACCTTGAGATTTGCGGGCATTATTCCCATCCCAGGCTACTGGTATCGGCCATATTTTAAGAAGATTCGAGGAGGTAGTTTAGAAAAAGGCTGAAATAGATTTGCGAAAAATATTTGGGTACCTTAGTCCATTGCTACTAAACATCTCCAAAACCAAATTTATACCTTTCTGGTCACAATAATAATCTTCCAACATTTCATAACCTTGAAGTAGCTACAAATCAAAAAACTTATAATATCGACGTAACTACAAACATAAACTACTTAGAAGTAGTGAATCATGCTACGAAAATTATTTATCAAATGTTCAATCCTCTGAAATCTGACCCTAAATTTTTTTGGCAATATGCTAAAGACTTGAAAAAAGAAGATGGATACCCTAATGTAATGACCTATGACAATAATAGTGCAGATAACGGAACTGGCATAGTAAATTTGTTTTCAATTTTTTTCTTCAGTGTATAGTAGCTCTACAGATACGCCAAATTTGCAATCTATACATACAACCGGTATTATTCACGATAATGCTCTAACTGTTACTATACAAGATGTATTTAATGCTATTATTGGTCTAAAATCAAAACACACTTATGGACCGGGTCGTATATCCAGCTATTTCTTGCAAAAATGCATTTTCTCATTGTGTCTTCCTATTCATAAATTATTCTCTAAATCACTTTTGCTCGGCATTGTTCCATATATATGGAAATGTAGTTATATTGCACCGATATATAAGTCAGGAGATCGACAGTTAGTTAAAAACTATAGAGGAGTATCAATACAGGCAGTGATCCCAAAATTGCTTGATAAACTGGTGGCTATTCAACTAAAATGGTATTCAAAACAGATTATATGTAATAATCAGCATGGTTTTGTGCAAGGTCGTTCAACTGTGTCAAATTTACTCGAATATAAACGTTTTATATCCAATGCGTTGGAGACACGTTGTCAGGTGGACACCATCTACACCGATTTGGCGAAAGCGTTTGGCATCTACCCTGTTATAGTATTTTATTGGCCAAGCTAGAATCATATGGGTTTTGCAGAAATACTGATCGTGTCCAATATGTTCGCATCAAGGATTTTATATCTGATGCGATAAATGTTAAGTCTGGGGTACCACAGGGTTCACACTGTGGGCCTATATTGTTCACACGATTTATTAATGATCTCCAAAATACAATTAACAACTGCGAATTTCTGCTTTATGCAGATGATTTAAAATTATTTAAGACTAAGCAGCTTTTACTATATGTTCCTGCCAGAATAACTCGTTCGACACAGCTGATCTACTTGGATTCGCATAAAACTACATCAGGAATGAACAACTCAGCAACGCGCATTATGGATTTAACAAATATGTATTGTAAATATTCATGGTTTAATATTTTTGAAAATGCATATTTTACGTTCAAACGAAAATTAACTAGATGCAAGTTTTTGTCTTAGTCTTTTGTTTTTTTGCCTGTTCTCATTCTTCATTATGTTTCTGTTTGTGTATACATAGTGGTATAAGTACATTACGGAATTGTTTTTATTTCTTAGTTTTATTTAAATTTAGGTTATGTAATTATATTTTTGTACTATACCTTGTTACTTTCTTAGAAATGGTGATATTTATTTATTTATTTATTTATTTATTTATTTAATGTTGGACAAACACTTAAGATGGGAAAAGCACGTCGAATATGTACTAAAAGAAATTAAGATATACGATGTGCCTCATAAAAGAAATTATGAACAATTAAAAATAATATATCATGCTCTAGTGGAAAACCATATTAAGGTATTGCTTGCTGGGCTTCTGCTAGAGACAATTACCTACTCTATCTGAAATCGATCCAAAAGAAAATTCTTAAATGTATCCTGCAAAGACCAAGAAAATATCCAACTCATCTATTGTTCCAAGAGGTTAACGTGTGGAATATTCATTAACTTTACTTCTATAAAGTAGAGACGATATTTTTTAAAAGACTAAACATACTTAGATAAACATAACCGCGAGAAATAGAGAAAACACAATGTTTCCTATAATGAGATTATGCATAAGTCAACGATCCATCAGTTATTCTGTACCAAAAATTTTCAACGTTATTCCTAAAGATATAAAATGTATAAAAAATGAAGCCAGATTTAAGCCTGAACTCAAAAAATTATGATGTATGCTCGAGTATTTTTAGAAATTGTATATAAATAGTTTTTATATAATATAATTTAATACACAGCTAAGGTTTTCATAGTAGATTTTACTGCCTTTTCTTGTACGTATTGTATTATAATTTTAAAGATGGATTTTAAATTGTATTTTTGTATTCTTACCCACGCCCAAGTTATATCTTTTGTGGGTTCATGTTTCTTACTTGTAAAATTCAGTCCCCTTGATTTTCTACATTAATAATAAACTTATAATGGAGCTAACTTGTAGGGAATTCAAGGAAGAAATCATTTTTGTATTCTTACCCAAGCCCTTTATCTTTTGTGGACTCATGTTTCTTACTCGTAAAATTCCTTCCCCTTGATTTGAGCCGCTTTGCAGGAGATTCGAGGGAGAAAGGTATTTAAATGTAGGATAAACTATTTCATGAAAATGTGTTTTTCGATGGAATTATTGGTGAGGTAGTTGAAAACTAGATGGCCATATATAAAATTATAGAATCGGGTTTGGATGCCGGTTACAGGAGGAATGGCATTTGGGGATTCAAGGCCAAACATGACGACGAAGTTTCTTTCCATTTTACCAACAAAAAAACAATTAAAATTTTAGTTAAAAGAAACCATTGAGATCTAAAAATTTTGTGTTTTAAATTAGTTAGAATTTAGCAACAAAAAAGGATTTAAAGAAACTATTGACAATTTGTTAAGAACGCCTAAAAACTTGCTAAAAGAGTTGAAAATTTCCCAAAAGAACACTTTAAATTAACAAATGTTTAATAAAAAATTCAAAATTTGCTTAAATCAGATTATTTATGTTTTACCAAAACCAATTGAAATTTTGATTATATATAATTTCATGTAGATAGATTTAACAACAAAAAAAAAATACAACAATATGTTATAAGGATAAGTCAATGTGGTAAGTGTAAAGATGATATTTCAAAATATACAATAATACATAATTTCATAAACAAACATTCTCAAATTTTTCACATATTAAAATTAATTCTATATACAGATTAAAATTTAGGTACGGATTAAGGACACTAACAGACAGATAATTTTTCAAATTTTCGCCATACAAAAACAAAAATCATAATTAAACATATTAAAAATAAGTGTATAGATAAAAGATAAATAAATAAATAAAACTATTAAAATTTATCTTCTAACCAGTACATGACACAACAACATGAAACGTATGAAGCCTACTGATAATAAAATAAATAAACCGATTAAAATTACCATAGTTATTAAATAGACGCATATCAATTTCAAATTGGTCTTCGATTTTGTAAGGTTCTGAATTAATTAGAAGATCTTTAACTTGGTAACACTGGTAAATAATTATAAAATTTTAAAGCCTGTACTATGAAACTTTTGTGGGTCTGCTTAAACGATGTGTTGGCAAGCATAAGTCCGACTTCGATGTGGTATTATGACTATGTATGTCTTCTTGACAGCGATGCTTTTCGATCATAAATATACATTAAATATGATTGAATGTATAATCCAGGTACCGTACAAATGTCTAAGTTCTTAAAGTGACCTCTACAACTCTCTGCCATCTTCAGTCCTGCCATTATTCTAACGCTCTTCTTTTGTAATACGAATATTTTACCGGCCGTAGCAATTCCACCCCATAGTATTATACTGTGTATATACGCAAAATATGACATACGAACGATATAACTGTTTAAATTTTCACAGATTTTACGTAGTAAATATATATTTTTACACAAGATTGTCAGTTTTATTTGCACTTGACAACGAAAATGACATGACTTTGGTTTTTGTTTCATTTATTGCCAGGTTATTTTGCCTAAACCAACTTACAGTTTCGTTTTCGAATCCTGTTTGAACGGTACGGAGACAAGTATTTTTTTCTTGTTTAACGGGTGTTGTATCGTCTGCATATTGGTATGTTTCAGCATGTTACGTTACATTTTAAATCATTTGTGTATAACAGAAACAATAATGGACCTAGAAGTGTCCCCTGAGGTATACCTTGTTTTAGTGTGGTTCTGTTTGAAAATACTTTTTGAAAATAAACGTTCACTTCACCGTTCTCAAATCCTTGGTGTATGTTTTTGATCAAATCTAACACCGCATCAAGTGTTGATTTGCCAGACGCATATCCGTAGTGACTTTTACTAATAAACTTGACAACATATCTATATAAGCGATTTGTTAATGCCACTTCATATATTTATGATAATAAAGGAGTTATAGGTCACTCTCATCATCTATATTACCCCTTTTATGTATTGGCACCACCTTACAGACTTTTAATTGTTTGAGAAAAATTCCACTTTCAAAGGATGCATTAATTAAATGTTCTAGTATGGGACTTATTTGATCAGCAATATTTTTTATTACATTTACATTTATACCGTACACATGGGTTGAACTGAATTTTTTTGTGTTCGTATAATTTTATTCATTTCGTGTTGGGTAACTGGTTCCAGGAAAAATGAACTATTCGAGTTAGTTTCTAAATTTTTCAATGAATTCTTAAAATTTTCGTTGCCACATGTCAAAGTAAGATTTATTTCCATAACTGCTCTTATAAAATATTGTTAGATACTATTTGCAGATATTGTACTGGCCTTGGGAGTATATATATATATATATATATATATATATATATATATATATTATATATATATTATAGTTATTACCTTTACCTATATCGTTCACAGTTTTCCATATTTCTTTTGGCTTGTTTAAGGAGTTCAGTATTTCATTTTCATGATACAACTTTTTTGCACTATTGATGTTAATTTGATAAGAATTTTGTAGTTTCTTTAGTTCTTCTTTTATAATCTCATTACCCGTGCATTTGTATACTATTTTTAATGCGTGTATAGTATTTTCCTGTTATTTTAAATCATCTGTATACCAGTCCCTTTTTGAGGACGGTCTATTTTTCAAAATGTATTTAGTTAATGGAAAACAATTATCAAAAATAGACATGAATTCATTAAAGAATTTAGTAAACATTGCTACTGAGTCTGAGTTAAACATTTGAGAAAAGTTGTGCATTAGTAATTTTTGTGGATGTAATGAATTTACCTGTAATAAATTTATCTTTTTTCATTTTTAACCACTATGTATATGGTTGTGATGATGGAGCTTTGATCCGATATTAATGGGTCAAATTCTCTTGAGTGATATCGAATCTGGCCGCTACCAACACATTATCCAAGCAGCTCCTTGTGACGTTTGTTACTCTGGTATCTGAGTAGTTGGTTACCCCAAAGTTATAAGCATTTATGAGAATATTAAAATTATACAAAATACTATTACGACATTCAAAATTTATATTTAAGTCCCCACAGATCACTGATAAGTTGTTAAAACTATTTAATTTAAGTAATATCTGTTCAAACATGTTTAAAAAGTCACCTAAAGGGGATCTGTAAATGGATACGAATGTCAATTTTGGTTGTTTTAAATAAATTGCATAGACTGATAGACCTCACAAAACCTCTTCTGATTATCAATACATTCAACTTTCTCATATTCAAATGTCTTATTCACTAATATTAAAATTCCTCCATGTTGGGATGCTTTTCTTGTAAATATGTTTGCCAAGTTGTATCCACCTACTGTTAGGGTCTCCTCTTCTCCATGTTGTAGCCAATGTTCGTTAATGGATGCTATGTGTATCCTATCATTATTCAGAAAATCTTCCAGAGATATCGTTTTTCGCCTGTTGGATTGTATATTCAGCTGTGTAGATATTTTTCTAGGTTTGTTTGTTTGTTTTGCCGATTGCAGTAGAAACTTTTGACTTCTATTTTCATTTTTAGGAAAATTATATCTTCTTACTTTTATTCTTGCTGGCCATGTATCAGATGACATTAGTATTGATAGGTTGTTATAATCAGCGCCAAGTTTGAACGACTTGTTATTACCTTTTGATTATAAGCTATTACATTAGGATTAGTTTTACAAGTCTCTTATGCCTGACGAGTCTTAAAAATCTATTTAAAAACAATTGGAAACTAGTTGGAATTTAGAAAAAAAATTAATGGATTTTAAAGAACCTATCGAAAATTTGTTAAATACAGATAACGTATTTTCTACAAAAGTTTAAAAATCTTAAATTTAAAAAAAATCAGTTGTTAATGTACATATTTTTTTTTACAAAAAGAACATAATTTATAATTGGTTGATAACTAAGAAAAAATAAATTAAAAATCAAATTGAATTATTACAAAAAATTGAAATTGAAAGAGTCTTCGAACAAGAAGACTTTTTTGACGGTAAAAATTAAAGAAAACAATCGAGAAATACTTTACATTTTTTTTAAACTGAAAAACCTTTAAACAGGCATTATACAATTTGCTTAAAGCAGTTTAAAAAAGTGTTAAAAAATTAAAACAAAAATTGGTTTGAGATCGTTTGATTTTGGTCACAGGAAAAAAAGTAGTTCAAGAGTTAACACAAAGTAACTTTTAAAAAAAACAAGTGGAAATTTACTCAAACAACTGAAAACATTCTAAAAAAGGCGCTTATGTCTCTTTAATCAATCAACTGCTTTTAAGTAGACGTCATTTGTTTTATTCTAATATCAACATAGGTATCAACTTTTTAGTAATAATATTCAACTATTTAATTTTTTTTTTAATTTCTTGGCTTTGGTGATTAACCAACCGTTAATTTATTAATGCACTATTTTTTATATACAGGGTGACTGACGAAAAACCTTTGGTGCTGTATCTCGCTTATTTTTTATCCGATTTTAATAAATAAAACATCAAATTAAACCATTTTTAAAAGACTTTAATAGGATCTGAACTGTTATTTTTTCTCGCACCCAGTTTTTGACAAAATACGATCAACATTTTTTTTTAAATTGCACTGTATATATATTTTTATTGATTCGCAAGGAGATTTTTTTTCTGAATATAAAATTGTAGACAAATTTATCCATACATCAAATTTAAGTCGAGAAATTGAGGATTAAAAAAATAAATAAAAAGTCAAGTATCCATTGTAAACAATATACAGACCCTATTTTAAATGTCAAAAGTGACAGTGGCAGCCATTGATACAATACTGCAACGATTTTTAATTATTTCATAATTAAAATGTTGCAATATTTCAAACACTGTACTAGAATTTTGTGCTTCTGCAGAAATCGTTTTTCAGTTTTTGAAATCTTGCAACATTTTTATTATGAAATTATTAAAAATCATTGCAGTATTGTACCAATGACTGACACTGTCACTTTTGACATTTGGAATAGGCTCTGTATATTGTTTACTATGGGTATTTGATTTTTAATTTTTTTTTAATCCTAAATTTCTCGACTTTGGTTTGATGAATGGAAAAAATCGTTTACAAATTAAGATTCAGAAAAAAATCTTGCGGATCAGTACAAAATATATATATAGTGCAATTTGAAAAAAAAAAGTTGATCGTATTTTGTCAAAAACCAATTAATTTGATGTTTTATTTATTCAAATCGGATCAAAAATAAGCGAGATACAGCACCAAAGGTTTTTCGTCAGTCACCCTGTATGAAAAATAATGAAGATATATTTTTTATGTAAGACGCACACAAACATCTTGGATCTGCACAATCATTCTTCTTCAGAAAAATTAACCACGCGGGTGGGATTCGAACCCACAGACTCGGCGCCCATGCTTCTTTAGCCCAAAATTTTATGTACTTTTTTTATTTTTGTTAATATGTATTATTTTAAAAAGGAGACCGAAGATAAATAAATAACACCCCACTAGGCCCCCGCGGCCTCCAGAATTATTTCTTTCATTTTTTTTTTTTATTGTCACAGTTTTTTTTTCTTCTTCTGAATATCGCTCATTTATTGTTTAGCCAATTTCAAATGTATTTTAGTAATATTTTGGTAATATTCATCAGCAACAAATAACTGCTTTTAGGTAAACTTCATTTATTTTTATTTTTTAGGTTTTGGTCTTTTCAATATTTTTAATAATTTCTTTAATTTCCCCTCAATATCGATCAGCAAAAACATGAAAAAAACAAAGCTAAAATAAAATTAAAGAAATCATTAATGACGAATCATAAGCGCCACTTTTATAAATGTGTATTTCGACTCTTTAATTTCATTTTTAAATTTAAATATTAAAGATGTATCATGAAATGAAGGCCTCAGCCATTAATCAAATTTTCAATAGTTTCTTAAATCTAATGTTTATGTTTTTTCTGAATTCCAATTAATTTAATACAAAATAAGGATTTTTTTTTTATATTCAAATGTTTTTCTACTTGTAAACTTATTTAGGAAAATTTTGAATTGTTTAACTGCCGATTTTTGGAAATACATTAAATAGAATATCAAGATGTATAATAATACTAATAACATGACTTTATTATTAACAATTTTGTATTAATTTTCAAAATGTTTACGTCATTCCGAATGTAATGCAGATAGTACGCATTCTGTGGATAAAAAAGCGTGAAATATTTGCTTCTCGGCGAATATTTCATAATACTTTCTGTTAAAAAAATGCGGTCAAAAGTTCATTATCACACACAGACACAGAAAATTTCCGTCTGCTCGTGAACTCTTGCATAAGGATGCAAAAAATATAAATTACATATTGTGTAACTAATTCTAAGAATTGTATTACGATACTAATTCTTCAACATATTAATCACTTGACTGGACAATGTTCAAATAGTCTCTAAAATTATGTCATCCTAAAATTGAAATTTTTGATCGCGCCAGCATATTTTGTTTAAATAATAGTATAACCATAAGCACAATAAAATTTCAGAAATTTTATCAACTGATAAATAAAACTGTACTTTGTTAATATCATTTGATAAAGTTTCTGATTCAAGATGTCTCACAAAGTTATGGCTTCAAGCATCCAAAACATTAAAAAAATTTTAAGATTAACTCTCCTCTTTAATTTGTATTAGTAGTGTTATCCATATGTTTATCCATTTTCTAATAATCATACTTTTAGTATCTATAATAAAGAATAAATAGTATTACAATGTAAATACGAGGACTAGTTGGAAAGTAGTACCGGTTTGCACCGTGCTGAGCACTGGCGAATGGAGTAGCCGCCGGATGTGTGCTAACATGTTCAGCTGAATGTGTGCCAAGTTACGTCTCGGTGGTATTGAATGTGAGGTTTATATTGGTGGTTACAATGTTCGAGAAAATAAAGAATGCCGCCAGCTGTGAAGTTAGGGCTATGATTTCTCAACGCAAGAAATATACGACTTTGTGATATTCATCCTCAATTGAAGGATGTGTATGGAGAAAATGTTATGTTCGACGCTGGTGTCGTAATTGCAACTTAGGAAGAGAGAACGCCCATGATGAGAAGCGTTTAGGAAGGCGGTTAGTCATTACGGACGAACTTTTAACCATCCACCCTACAGTTCAGACTTAGTTCCTTTAGATTACCACCTGTTTACAAAACTTAAGACTTTTTGCCAGTAAAGAAAGATTACATATCTCAATGATTAAATTTGCGGGATGATTACGTCATATCTTTATAAATAAAACCTTAATATTTGTTGATATATACTAGTAGTAGTTTTTTAGGTAGTACTTTCCGGATGGCCCTCGTAGTAGTAGTAGTGTTTGGCTATGGATCACGTGGCCCTTCCATCGTGTTATTTGTGTATAATATATAAATATTAATGTAGTTTAAGTAATACAAATTTTATACGAAAATGCGTGTTACCTTGTAAATTTAATTTCCAGCGACATCTCGATGCAGATGCAAAAAAACTGAAATCGAGCAAATGTCAAACATTTCTGATGTTGTGGAGTACACGTGCTTCCTTAACATCGCGATTGAAGAAGGGTTTCAGTGGAAGTATATATTCCGCTCGTGCTTCTTTCGCCAAAAATTTGTTTTAACGTGAACCTTTCTAGAAAAAGATAACAAAGATCTAAAAAACTTCATACGTTAAATTATGTTTGTTCTACATTTTTGTGCAATGTATGCACTTTTGTTACAAAAGGTAAAAAGCCGAGTAATTAGTAATTAACATTTTTAGATTTCTATTAATAATTTTTTCTAATTAAATTTTAGATAGAAACAAATAAAAATCAGTCAGTTTTATAACTTAAACACAAGACTTTCAATTTGCTTTGCTTTTCCAATTTTAGTAATAAAACCTAACACTTATATATAAATTAACATCTAATACAATCAAAATATTCCCTTAAATATTATACAATTAATTATCACAATCAACAATGCACTAAATATATGCTTTTAGTTTTCCAGGCACTTCACATAAAGAATTTCAAAATTACTTTTTTATATAAATGAATAAACTGGAATAAAAATAAATAAATCAAGTTTATAAAAAAAAACAAAATTTTATCTTACTCAATAACATACATCAGAGCAGCTTTCCGTTCAAAACCGTTATGGATATCCGTATAAAAATTAACATTTTTTTTTATTGTCAATTAAACTGTTCGTTTATACAAAATATTTATAACATTAGAAAAATACAGTGGATGAAATATTAATAAATAAGTTATAAATTAATTAATCAATAATAGTAAACATAAACACTTTCGAAAAAGTACATTTACTTTATTTGGCTAATAGTTGTTATTAAATTAACAAGAATCTCATTGGTTGAATTAAATTAAGGAAAGAGTAAAGATCGATTGTGCGATTTTAAAAAGACAAAAAAAAAAAATGCCGAGCACTGTCCATTTAAAAGGGCACAATTCGCCCCCCCACAATGTCCGTTGAAGAGTTGGTACAGAGCCAGCTTCAAAATTTATTTTCGTTAGGTATAAAAAAAATATGTTTTCGCCGCAGTTTGTTTGTAGCCTATCCCCAGTTGCGCAAATTAGGAATTTCCTTAAAAGATATTAAAAACTTCTCTACCTAGAAACAATATAAAAAAAGTATAACATTAATAAAGTATTCAACAATGGTATTTGAGCCTTTCGTGTGTGTGTGTGTGTGTTTTTCATTTCTCTTTTGTTGCGGAGGATTCGTTTGTTTTGTTGTGTGGCATCACTCCTTCCTCGACTTACGCTTTTTTATGGTCGGACTGTTCGGCTTGCTCGAGACCTTTTCGCGTTCCGTGTCCGAGCTTGAGAATTTATCGTTGTCGGGATCCGACTGGCTGGCGTCGTCAACAAGATCGTCTTTAATATCTTCATCGGCCTAAAAAACAAAACGAAAATTAATCAAACATTAAAGTTTAATTTAAATATGCACATAATTGATGTTAAAGTATTTTTTCATGAGAGATTTATCGTTCTATGAAATAATTTGTGATTGATTGGATCAAAATTTGGTGAATTTAATTGCAACTCTACATCAGAAGTTAAATAACGCAATAAAGATATTTTATTTACAGGGTGTCCTAAAATAAAGTTTACATTTCTTCCTGTATGATCGCATCGGATCAGAGGGGTTCGGGGGGTATGTATGTCAATCGGTAGTCTGACTTCCTATTTAATCGATATGGAGCGTTTCTCGGGAGCGGGCCGCGCATTTTGGGTGCGAAAGTTTTACAAAAATTGTGATTCTGCGACGATAGCAGAGGTTTTCGCCACTTAAAGGGGGCCCAAGCATACCTTTAATTTGTAAATGGGTGAAGAAGTTTAAAGCGACTGGTACAACATTGTAAAACAAAAAATAGGGTTGACCATATCATTAAGAAAGGCAAAGAAAATAAATAGTGTTAACCAGTCTGTTCGTGACAATCTGACGGTATTACTTCGAACATGAAAGAGTAAACACTTGAAAAGGAAGGTAGAGAGTAGATCAAACGTTGTGAGTATTTATTTATTTAACTCAAAACTTATTAATTAAATTTTGACATCTTTGACTTACATAAAAAAAACACAGTTGTAAATGCAGTGTAGAAAAAAGAGGGAATTATAAAAAAATAGTGTACACTTACTAATTCATCATCACTATCCTTGTCTTTCTTACGTTGACCACGTTGCAATACCATGTCAGGACGTGGGTATTTCTGTGGGTAAACTAAGTCGATAATGCACACCAAAACCTGAAATTGCATAATATTAATAAATAATAACTCAAAAGTTACACTAATCAGAGTAAATCATGAATAAATATAAATACTTCATTCTGCAGCATAATTATATCAACTAGGTCAAATACTGTTTGTTTATGCTAGGGTTAAATTGAGAGATCAAATCCATCAAAACAATCAAGCATACTTAATTAATTCAGAATTATAATATAAAGTCCAATTTATGAGATCAACAAATTTCAATTTGGTATAATAAATTATTTACATTATAAATTTAATAAAAATATTGACTAATTGATTGAATATATATATAAAGCAATTAGTAGAATGGTTTACCATTTTTTTTATGTGTATAAATCATACTTACCAAGCCTAAAACAGCCCCTAGCAAAATGGTCCCAACTGAAAAAATGAGGTAAGATCCCCAGGACGGTAAGCCGTACTCCTCCATGAGAGTGTTGTGGAACTGGCGCAGTATTTGGGAAAGCTTGAAGAAAGCGGACACGACCGTCATCTGGATTGAGTTGGGCGACTGCCAGCCGGGCACTGGATCGAGCGTCTTCCATTTCCTCTCCTCAATGAACGAGATGAAGGATTCTTTATCCCTCGTCCCCTTATACTGCCTGAATTCTCCATCGATCACACTAAAAAAAAATACATAAATCATTACACAATTAATCATTAATCAGGGAATGATATAATAATACAACATTGTAAATAATTAATGTAATAAAATAATTTAAAAGAGAGAATAAAAATTAAAGAAACCTTCTAATGATTTACAAAAAATTTCAATCACAACTGTTTTAAATATTTAAAACACGCAAACTAATAAGATTAGCTTAAATCTTATTGGATTATAATTTCAGCAATTTTTATTATATAAATAGAAATAAAATTATAACCAAATAAGATTTAAACGAATAAATATTTAGCTACAGATAAGTAAATAGCAAAAACAGTTCTGTTTACAAACAAGGCAAACACTCTCTTTGTCCGCTAAAATGGGTCACAACATTTATAAATACATGTGTAAATACAACGTTGTGGTCTTAAGACTGATCTATTTTTAACCGTGTCCTCTCCTCAAAGATATTTAATGAGTCAGCATGAGCAAATAAAAAATGGGAAGGTCACAATGTAATGCAATCATTATTTTAGCACCAGTTGATACATATTTACTGAAATAAGAAAAATCATCAAGTTCAAGTCATTACTCCTATATTTAGTATTTATTTACAGATATCTCCTCTCCAGTCAATTGATACATTATTAGTATACATATTGCAAAATGTACAAATACAAACAAAATGAATGAATAATATTAAGGTTAAAACAATACGGGCTTCTTTTAATTGTTGTTGTGGTGATAAGGCATGAAACTCATTATTTTTTTGATAGGAAAATGAATACACTGTATGAGGTGTATTAAAAATTCTCAAAAATACACAACATTTAAAAAAAATTAACAAAAAGGAAGCAAACAAATTAACACGTTAAAAATGTAATCAATATTGATTAATTGAAAAACAATGAATTTTAATTTAAGATAAACACGTTATCACAAAAAAATATTAACAATTATTTTTACCAATAATATAAATTATTAATTTTAACCAAACTAGACAAGTTTTACCTTATATATTATGTTTCTCATTAATCACTTGGTGAAACATTATGTTAATATATAGGTTTTATAATTAAATTCACTTGGTGAATTCATCAAGTGAATAATAAAACAAATAATAATTTGTGAAACAAACCAAGTGAATTTAAGTTTTACCTTTAGTCTCTAAATAAATAAATTATCCCAACTTGAAATTATTAACAGAATAAAATATTTATTATTCCAAATAAACGTTTAAAATAATATGTTAATATTTTTTTTGTATTGTAAAACACAAGCATTAAACATAATAATCTTTAGAAAGATTAGATAAGTAAAATCGGTTAATGAGAACTTACTGAAATATCGTTGGCAGTGCCGTAACCATAAACCTTCCACTTAAACCTGGTGATGTGGTAACGTCCACTTTGGCTACACTAATACCTATGTCATCTGACCATGTAGCAAAATCCTTCCATACTCCCTGCAGTCCTTTACACGCCGGACACCACGGTGCATAACTAAAATATATTAAAAACAGAATTTACACTAACAGTTTTGCTAACAAAATAAAACTGAATTTGAATCAACAAATAATTACAGATATTATTCAGCCCTTTATAAGAAACTGATGGATCCCAAAAGAAAACATTATAAATCAATATAATATATTAATACAATTAATGGGATCGAATAAAGGTCAAAAAAATTGAGATACTGCAAAGTAATTTACACAAATAACACAGTTGATGAATCTCATGATCAATGACCAGTTAAACAGAGCCTTAAGAATATAATCACCACCTCTATCGGAATTATTTCTTTACAGTTAAATAAAATAACTGTAATATTTAACCTTTACCAATAATATCCGCTGTTCATTCAGTAAAATTAACAAAATAATTTTTCAATAAATAACAATTAACTAACCTAACTGACTTATCATAAAACATGTCTTTTTAGTCTTCTACCTTTCTTTTAAATATTTAATTGATGGCATATTTTTTTTTAATTTATATTTTTTTTACATGAACACACCCTATTTTATACCTATTACTTAATCTTAATTATAATTACTATTATTTTTCGATACCTAATCAATATTATGAATAAAATTATCAATCAGTAAGTATTAATAAATTACAGGAACCAGTTTAAAACCAGATCCGCAAAATTTACACAACGTTATCGACGTTTCGCCCACGTCGAGGGGTCATCATCAGGCGGCCGCCCCGGCGGGGCGTGAACCGCGAATATAAACATTACCCGCACGTTACGACGTTTTCAATTATAAACACAGAAAGTAAACACGCTTGAGTGATTGACACGCCATCAATTCGGGTAAAAACTTGTTAATCGCAATATCTGTGCGGATACTCACAACTCCACCATCCACTCATCTTTTAACATTAAAGTCCAATTGTCCTCGTTTAAATCGATCACTTTTTTCGCTGCATCTACACTAATGAAGGCACAAATAATTACAAAAATTGTCAAAAAAGTCAATTTGCCGCACGCCATGTTGTGACTTGTGTGATTTTGCTTTTATTTGAACGTTGCCGAGGTTACTAACATTTAACGCCACTATTAGAATGTGATTGGTCGGCTTTATGCTACATGTGGTAACGCACCGTCTGGCGAGCGTGCAATGCACTCAACTTTACAATGGAAAAAATCCTTCAACCGCAAGGTTACACCTCGAGTTGGCAGCAATGAGTTTTGAATTGAAATACAACGTTGCCAGTTCATTGATAATACATCACCTATTATGTATTAAATAAGTTTTAATAATTATTAAAGATTATAATTTAGTTTTATTATTTAATTTAATAATTAAATAATCAAATAACTGGAAAATAAAACTGAAAACTTTAACCATTAATAAACTATTCCTATTGTTGGTAACACTGAATTAGAAACTAACCTCTAAATGTCCTCGTGTCTTTTATTTACAAATACAAAATGAAGATTAAAGCACATGCAAGAAAGAATCGTGATGATTTCGACGAGAATTATGAGGATGAATATAAGGAAGTTAAAAAGTGGTACGAGGAGGTATGTGATTCGTGTATTCAATCGTTGAAAATATTTACGCCATTATTTTATAGATTTCACCCGATCCTTCCAAGTTTAGTCCGGTTAGTGATCAGATTATGATCGAGTTAAAGGAGGAGGCCAAAAAATGTTTGGATTCAGACACAGCGACGTTTGCTATAAGTGAGTTTAAATAAAATTTGTTTTTCTGATATAAAGTACAGTAAAGTGAAATTTATTTGAAACAAATTATGCTTAAGTAGTCATTATGAATTAAATAATAAATATTGCAGGAATAATTTAACTACTATTTATTTTTATTATTATTATTATTAACAGATGGTACTTTAGCAAATTAGTTTTTAGTCTACTTGTTTTCCTTTTTATTATTATTATTATCGATATATGCCTTGTTTTCTTAATTTATATGTTTGTTTTTTTCTACAGAAAATGCAAAAACAGATCCAAATTATCGATGGATGAAGACCATTATGTCAAAAGGTACTGTTTCGGATAAAATAGCCGCTTATACAGTGCTGGTGCAGAACAGTCCAGTATACAATTTGGAAACAATACGGAATATGATTGGAATGGTCAAAGTTGGAAAGAAAAAAGAATGTATAGCTGTAATAGGTAGGTTTTATTTATTAACCCCTTCCCACATACGCCCGAGATATCTCAGCACGAGGATATTACTTTCCAAAATAATTGTGCAGGAAGGGGTTAAATATCTTTAAAAAAAGCTTCTTAATTGTTTTAAATCGTGACAGCAGTTTTATTTTTGAAAGAAAAAGTCATTAATATTTTTTTTCATAATTACAGAAACACTATCAGATCTCTTTTTAAACGACCTCCTTCGGCCAAACATTAAACTCAAACCATTCCACCAACGTCCTCTATCCACGTTAAATGATATTTCATCAGGAAATGCGATCACACGCCGAAAATATCTCTCATATTGGTATTTCGAGGATCAATTGAAAGAGTGCTATACGACTTTTGTACAAGCCCTAAATACTGCTGCTCATGATACTGTCGAATCTAATAAGGAGAAAGCCATTTCGGCCATGAGCAAACTACTCGCTGGAAATCCGGAACAAGAAAAGAACCTCCTATCGCATATCATCAACAAATTAGGAGATCCTTCACAGAAAGTCGCCTCGAAAGCGATGTACTGTTTATCGCAGTTATTGAACAAGCACGCAAATATGCAGGGGGTGGTCTTGGGGGAGGTCGAAAAGCTGCTTTTCAGGCAGAATATAGGACACAAGGCGCAGTATTACAGTCTGTGCTTTCTGTCGCAGTTTTATTTAAGTGTTGACAATCCCGGTGTTGCAAGGAAATTGATTGAGGTGTATTTTTCGTTTTTTAAGAAGTGCATTAAAGAAGTAAGTGTAGAATAGGAAATTGTTTTGTGTAGAATTTGTTTTATGTTTATTCGTTTGTTTAGGGAGATGTTGACAGCAGAATGATGTCGGCTTTGCTTATTGGAGTTAATCGTGCTTATCCTTATGCCAAGTTGGAGTTGGAGAAGATATCCGAACATATTGATACAATGTATAGGGTGGTGCATATAGCTAGTTTTAACATCAGTATACACGCGTTGACACTACTTTTTCAAGTATCTGAGTACTCAAATAATGTGAATGACAGGTATTACTTTTATATATAGCTATTTTTAAAATCTAAATTATGTATTTTTCATTATAAAAATATTGAATTTATATATAGTCTGTTCGTTGGATCTTTTGTCGTACGTCACAAATTATCGCTTCGAGAAACGACGCAAAAACATTCAGTCTGATAAAGTAAACCAAATGCGTTAGAAAAAGAACGCACTGTAAAACTTTCGTCATTTTTTGAAGCGATAGTTTGTGACGTACGACGAAAGATCCAACGAACAGACTATAATATAACATTGTTTGTTTAATTAATTATTAAATGTAGCTTTGTAATCTGTTTTAAGAATTGCTGACATTTATATTGAATTATGTGATTATAATCCATATATCTAATGTGTTTAATTACAGGTATTATTCTGCCCTTTATAAGAAACTGATGGATCCTAAAGTTTATACATCGACAAATCACGCAATGCTGTTGAATCTAGTCTATAAGTCGATGTTGAGGGATACGGAAAGGAATAGAATTTTGGCGTTTATTAAAAGGTTACTTCAGGTATGTAAAAGTAGAGAAGTGAATTGACATTTATATTTATATCTTATAGTCTAAATTTTATTACTTCATCAAGTATTATAAATAATAGTAATCATATTTTTCAGCTTTGCTTGTATGCCCAACCTAGTTTCTCATGTGGTGTCTTATTTTTAATATCTCAAATCATCAGTAAAAAAGAGAATCTGAATATTCTTGAGTTAAAGGAAACTGTGGTGGAGAGTGATGATGAAGATGAAAAATATGTCGACATTAAGGAGGAGAAGATTGATGAAGATGAAGAAGCTAAGGAGGTAAATAGAATATAAGATTTAATTACTTTTTAGTTAGTTGGTTACATTTTTCTAACAAAATATAATAAATAAATGTGATAAATAAAAAACTGCAATAGAAAATTTACACAGATTAAAAAAATCTATATAAATTTTCAATTGTACTGTTTCATTTACCAAATACATAATGGAATTTCAAATAAAATTCATCTCAATCGAATATCCAAGCTATAAATAATAAATAAATAATAGTTATTATATTTTGTATTAAATGATTATAGCCAACTTGTGAAGAAGATGATCAACCTGATGCGAAACCAGACGTCGAGATTGTAAACACAGAAACGATTAAAAAGACCAGTTGGAATCATTTAAAAACCAAGGAACAAAAATACACGTACAATCCATTAGCTAGGAATCCTGTTTATTCTGGATCTGAATTCACGGCCTACACAGAATTGTGTGAACTGAGGAATCACTTTCATCCATCAGTGGCTATGTTTGCAGAAAAAATACTTACTGGTAAGTGTGGATTTAAAAAAAAAAATGCTAAATGTAATGACATAATCTTTATATTTCAGGTGAAAAAATTGTGTACTCGGGAGATCCACTGAAAGACTTCACTCTGATTCGATTTTTGGACAGATTCGTCTTTAAAAATCCGAAGAAAGCGGATGAGATCAAACAGCACGGTACTTTATCGGTGTTTGGAAGGAGGAAGTTGTATCATCCCAGAGGCATCCGCACAGTTCCTATCACCTCAAACGGTTTTATCAATGAGATGGAGAAAAATATTCCCGTCGATGAATTGTTCATGCATATGTATGTACAAAAAATGTTTAATGTTATATACAACACTTTAATTTTTAATATAGAAAAGAAATTTTTTAATTTTAAAAATTTAGATGAATTATTCTTCTTAAAAGAAAATATATTTTTTTTGTAACAATTTTTTTGCAGAACATAAATTCATAAAAAAATATATATCTCGCTTGCCAAGGGTGATCAAATCATTGACCAGAGCACCTAGGCCTCACTAAGCCCGTAGTGCCCAATAAAATATGTAATAGCTAAAATTAATCTTCAGTTTCAGGGTGAAAAGGAATTTACTAATAAATCTGAATATTTGTTTTAACATAAATTATTTAATTAGATAAACGTTTAATTTTAGATACGTTCAGAGGAGGCACCGAGATAGAAGAGTTGACGAAGATGAGGGCAGTGACCTTGAATCTGTGGCCAGTGAAGAGTTTGAGGAGATGCTGGATAAGATGGCGGGCTTCAAAGACGTCGACGATGATATCGATTTCATGAACGAGATTGGAACATCATTGAAGAATAAGGAGAAGAAAAAGAAAAAGTCTGAAGGTACTATTTTGTTCTTATATATTCAACTGTCAAAAAAAACTATAAATACATTAAATCTTAGTTCTTGGGTTTTGTATAAAATTTCACTTGGTTATTTGTTCTCTAATTACACTAATTGAAATGAATTTATTTATAAAAACAATTTTAATTATTATTTCAGATGAAGAAGATGATGGAAGTGATGAACAAGAAGAAGATGATGATGATGAAGACCTTGACATTTCAGAAGATGATGACATTTCAGAGGATGAAGATGTTGAAAATGGCGTTGATGATGATTTAATGGAAGATGGTGATGAAGGTAAATATTTTTTTATGTTATTTATTTCTTTATAATAAACGATATATTCATAACAACCCTAATGGTTTTAGTAAAATGTGCATGTTGATCATTAAATCAATTTATCATTAGTTTAAATTTATTAACGACATAAGTGAATAATGGTAAAAAGCTTATATTTTGCTTATAATTTATTTTCTATACAGAATTACTCAAGGATCTCGATGATGATGATGACGGTGGAAGCGATATAGTTTTTGAATCAGATGGCGAGGATGATGAAGAAGAAGAAGAAATTAAAGGAGGCAAGAAAAATAAGAAGAAATCAAGCACGGGGTCGATATTTGCGGCTGCTGAGGAGTTTGCTTCATTGCTGGAAGAAGAAGGTGCTTCGAAACGGAAACCCGGAGGCTCAAGTCAATTTGCCAATAAAGATAAAGCTGGTGGGTTTATTTCTTAAAATCATAAATTTGCACGCACGAATATTATTGTTCTTATTATTTTTATTTTTTTATTTTAGATGCAAAACAATTAGATTGGGAGGAAAAGAGGAATCATTGGTTGAAAGGTTACAAATCCGCTGTAGGAAAGGGTGATTTCAAGGGAATTAAAAGGAAATTTAACAACAAGCAGTCAAATAAATTTTCCGGCTCGAAGAAGAGGCACAGGAAATGATGTATGTAGTTTTGTAATTGTTTTAATTAAAAAAAATATGTAAATTTAAAAAGGTCTAATTATTTATTTCGATCCGATCTTTAAATAGAAACACGTTTGTGTTGTGTGTCATAAGGAAATCTAATTGTATATTTACGACCACATAAAATGTAATTGTAATCACTATTATGCAAAGTGTCAACAAGTTAATTATGTTTGAAGCATATCCAGTAAATAAATTTACAGACAATAAAATTCATTACAAAAAAAAAACCTTCCATGGAAAGTTTTTCAAAATATGAATCATTTATTTCTGTTTGCATGAAATGGTGATAAATATTGCATCTAGAATAAATAATGTACGCATGTATAAATAGCAATACAATTTTTCTCTAAATTAATCAGTATTTACAAAAACTAATGGAGGTCGTTATTTAGTGGTACATCTTCAATTTGATAACTTTGTTTTACCACTATATTTATTAAATTGACTATAGTTTTACAATATGTAATGTTTAATTGAAACTATACTCATTTCTAAAATACAAATATAGTGGTAAAACAAAGTTTCATCTTATTGAGGTATGTCAAAATAATTAAATATTCTTTAATAAATTCGATACTAGTTCTGCTACATTCTTGATGGAATCAAATTTTCATATTGGGAGAAGTAATACACTTGTTATAAACAAATAGAACATAACAAGTGTATTACTTCTCCCAAATTAAGTACTCATTATTATTTTATTATTACCGACATATCTTCTGCACTGAAACAACGAATTTCTGACTTATATCAAAGAAATTCGTTGTTTCAGTGCAAAAGATATGTCGGTAATATGCTACTCAAGAATATTGTTTTAAGGCATTATTTTGAAGCAACAAAAAGTTGTGCAATTGCATAATTTATTAGCATAAATAAATTCTACTTCAACCTATACATTATTTCCATAGGAAATCTCATTTGAATGTATAATTATGCAAATAACAGTAACAGACAATTTGTAAGATGTAAATGCGAGCTCTCGTGTTGACAATTGTGTTCCATACATCATGTAGACAAGTATATATTTTATTTTTTACATTTTATTAGTACAGCTCTTACAATTTGAAAACTTGCAGATTTAAATAAATTAATATTAATTAAAACCACTTCTTTGAAATATAATTTAAAAAAAAAACAGTTGTAGAAAAGTGAGAATTACAAATCCTGGAAAGTTCCAAACCAATGTTTTTATTTTTAGAAACAACTTTTAATATTGTAACAAGAGGTTTTTCCAATATGCTAAATGTTTCAACTAGAATTATTTAGCATTCACTCAGTGTTTTTCCTATATTAAATACGAATTTATTTTGTCAGATACATATTTCCAGATGAAGTAATCATAGTAATTAAAAAGGTCTTACATTTGTAGTATTAATTAATTTTTAAATCAAATAATTTTAACCAATCATACTAAACATATAACTTATGCATATTTACATTGTTTAAATTACATTATCTCCTATTCTACTACAATAACATTGTATATTGATCTTCTACACTTATAACCTAGCGTATTTCGGTCCTACTTCATTCATCTCATTACTTGAGCCTCCGCAATAAATTATACATTAACCTAGCGTACTCTTGACCTACCCTAATAATATGTTGAACTAGCGTACTCTTGACCTACCTCACGAAACCATCGCTTGAGCTACTAATGGTCAATGCGTAAATTGTTAAGGTAGGTCAAGAGTACGCTAGGACAATATCGGTCTAGCGTACTCTTGACCTGCCATAATAATAGTCAATGCGTTGTTTGTTAAGGTAGGTCAGGAGTACGCTAGAACAATATTTGTTATAATGTGAGCAGTATATTAATTTAAGTAATGGTTATATATGAGGTGAGTTAGAATTAAAATGTTTAAATAAATGGAAATTTCAAATGTAAGTTAAGTATTAAATTTAAGTCCATATTAAATAAAAATTACAACCACAAAAAACAGTTGAAGACTTGAAAAAGAACAAATAATACATAGTTTACAATAAAAATTTAAAAAATCATTTGAATTTTTACCAAGGTAATAATAGTAATTTGCATTAAAAAATAGTTTAAAATCGGTTTAAAAATTTACATTTTACAAAAAGAAAATTAGACAAAAGTTAAAATTCAAATTGAAACAGTGTAATCATCAATCAAACATAAAAAGAGAACACAAAAATTTGCTTACATAATGGTTGAAAACTTCGTTAAATAGTGAAACTAAAGTAAAAAAAAAAACGACTGAAAACTTTCTTCGCAAAAGAAAAACTTTAAAATTAGCAATTTTAAATTAAAGCTCATGCAATATAACAAATATAAATTGAAAAAGAAAAATAGTTGATATTAAAAAAAAAACACTTGCACATTTATAAATAATTTAATTTAAAAAACCATTTGAGTAATATGGAAAAAAGAAAATTTAAAAAAAAAGTACGAAATTTTCTTAAAAAAAAAAACAAATTTATCAAAAAATGCTTAAAAGAATTAGTTGAAAACAATATAAGAATTAAGATAAAAACAGATTTTATTGTACAAAAATTCAATAAAAAAAATCTACCAAAAACTTAAAAATGAAATGAAATAGATTAAAATTAAACAGTTTACCCTTGCAGAATGGAGTGGAAGTTTAACAAAAAAATCTATACGTAATTTGTATTAAACATAATTTAAAGCTTTGTAACAAAAAATTTAATTATAAAATTGATTTAAATCCATATTAATACAGATTAGTGAAGAACAAAGGGAAATTAAATGTTTACAAAGAAAAATTATTAAAAATTTGGGTTCATAAGAGTTGAAAACTTTTTTAAAACAGTTCTAATTACAAATTTAAAAAAACAATTGAAATTTTAGAAGAAAAAATAATTGAAAACTTTTAAACTCTGCTAAAAACAATTGATATGTGATAATACAAAAAATGAAGTAAATAAAATAACTAAAAATAGTGAAAAAAACTATCGTAAATTTATTAAAAACAATTGAATTGAAAAATCGTATTTGTTATAGAAACAATAAAAAAATTAAACTATAAAACTAAATAATTATTATAATAAAAAATAAGAAAGAAAAAACGGAACTAATTTAATAAGATTTTAAAAAAAATGTTGAAAACGATAAAAAACAAATATTTCACAAAAAAAATGCAATAAAACTCTTCAAAAAACAGTTGAAAACTTTAAAAAGAACAAATAATAGTTTAAAGTTTAAAAAACCGCCTTTTCCCAAGAAAGCTCTTTTTGACTAAAAATAGTTTGAAACTAAGATTTTGTTATAATAATTCAATTTTACATAGAATGAGTAATTAAAAATTTACAAATAAATCTAATTCAAATTAAAAACAGTTCAATCAAATGAAAATGTATAAAAAACATATTGAATTAAAAAAACAATTACAAGTTTTCGTACATAAGGGTTGAAAACTCTTTAAAAGAGCTTAAATATTGTAAAAAACAAAATAAAAATAAAGAAAAACACAAATTTACTAAAAAAAATGAATTGAAACAAACAAATATGTAAAAAAATAAGTTGAATTCTTGGATCTTAACGGCGTTCACTTGGTGGTACATTTCAATATTAAGAATAAAGAAAACACTTTTACTTTTTATACCACTTTAAGTTTTATTTTCAGTAGGGATGACTTTTGTTTTGAGGCACTGTTGGATAAACTACGCGTTTTGAGTTGCTAGTTGTTTTTTAATCCGTAATGAAAATAAAACTTAAAGTGGTATAAAAAAGTAAAAGTTTTTTCTTTATTCTTAATATTGAAATGTACCACCAAGTGAACGCCGTTAAGATCCAAGAATTAATTCAAGCCAGTGTGGCCAAAAAGGCGAAAATGTACTTAAAATTACGGATTAAAAAACAACTAGCAACTCAAAACGCGTGGTTTATCCAACAGTGCCTCAAATCAAAAGTCATTACTATGTTTGTACAAATATCAATTAAAAAAAATTCTGAAAATTATTGAGATAACGCAATTGTTTGATTTTCAAATATTGTTTTATTAAACATTACTTATGCTTCGCCACACTGTGGCTTCTTCAGGTGAAGTATTTTAAACAAGTTATTATCATCTTCACGTAATTCAATTAATCCAAAGATTCTAAACTTGGTCATCAGCTTACAAAAGGGCCAAAATGGTGCTCATCTACAAAAAAGGTAATGTCAGGAAGTGATTTAAATAGATACTAAACTGTTTTCGAATTAATGGAAAGGAATAGGTTTTGAAAAGATCGCTGGAGAATAGAGTGAATCTAAAAATCGAAGATAATAGAGAAGAGTCGGTCAGGTCTTCTTCAGAAAAATCTGAGCCACAGCTGCTGTCATTCGTCCAAGCATTCATCCGATGAGTCAAGAATTTTTTTCAGTCATTTCCAACTCTTCCTTAATTAAGTTCCATCTCACTAGAATCAACTTTCCTATCTCTTTTTTTTCTCCTTCTCTTCACCAGTTATACTCTCTGCCTGAATGTTCAGAATTAACAACAGTTTGATTTATTATCTTTCTCTTCTTGTTAATCTCTGCCGGTGTCTTCTTTTTTTTCATTTTGGACGATTATCAATTGAATCTGTGATTTGACGACCTCTTCAAACACAGGATTCATCTGAATAAACAACAGCTGTCTAAATTGATAGAGACGTTAATGATGAGTGGATTATGTACGTTCACCTTGTTTACTTTTAACAACAAATACATGTAAATGTTCGTCCAGTAATTAAATTATAATTCCATGTAAATGTTAATCAATTCAACAGCCTTGCAATCTCCGATTTTACCCTCTTTCCACAAAATGATACATGTTACAATGAATTTCACCCGTGGTGAAACATTTTTATTAACATTTTTTTAAATTAACCTTCTAATTAATGATACATAGTTGAAAGAACTCTTCCACGATGTTCATTTTTATCTCTCAGTCCTTAACAGGACCAAAAAACTAAGACGATTCCTTCTCCATCAACAGTTAAAAAGTCGAAAAAGTAAATAAAAGCATTTATAAAAGAATCCGGATGTCCAAGAGGATATTTGCAGCCTCAGTATCATTGAAAAGGAAGGGTTTAAGTGGAAGAACACAATTTGTGATTGGGAACTCCACCCTTGCTTCTTTTGCCCTAAATTTGACGTATGTGTTCTTTTAAATTGATTTGTTGTATATGTAATTTCTAAGAAAGGAGTCCAAAGACTTAATAATAAATAAATAAACTTCTGCCTTTTACTCAAGTCAACATGTCATGTTGACATAAATCAAATGCTTGCAAAAATTTTACAAATTTTAAGCAAAATGCTTATTAAGTATAAAGTAAAATAAATACATATCTACATTTGGGAACATTTCATCGTGGTTTGACTGGAAGAACATTCTGAAGAATGAAGTCCATTCCTATGCGCAAAATTTCAAGTATTTTTATGTATGTCTATTAATGTATTATTGAGATAATCCAAAGCATTATGATAAATTAAATAGATAGATAGATAGTATTTATTTATCCATTGTACTAAAATAAAATTCTAAATAAATATATAAAAATACTCGTACTCTTACAAAAATTTTGATTGCACATGGAAAGGCTCGAGTTCATAAAAATATGATCTTCCACTCTTGCCTACTGTTGCCTTGATGACACTGATTTGGAAATATCCGTTTTTATCACCTCCTCCTCTAATCGAGCAGTTTTTTTCATTCATCTCTATGGATTCCACCAAAAATAAACGAATGTAAAAGCATCATCGTCCATTGTTTTGGTCAATTCAGTTGCAAATTACGCTCCTCCTCCTCTTCCATCTTAGGCGTCTTTTCAATACAATACAATTCTCGGTAATCGGGAACTACTTAGTCAGTGGCATAGTAGGTTCGCTTTAGGGATACTATAATCGCCATCGTCCTCACCGTGCCCTTCAACATCACTCAAAGCTAAAACACTTGATTCTGAATCACCTACACCATGTCGGAGTGAGTTTTTCCTTTAATGCGGACGTTTTTAAGAAAAGTTCTTTCTCGTTCCAACAACTCTTTTAAACTTGTGAACATATGAAGTGAAAGAGACGGCTGAGATCTTTAAGATGCTTGAAAAGCCCTGCAGACCCAAACAGAAATTCGAGAGGAAATAACTGATTTGTTATAGACGGTAAGGAGTGGGCCTGTATGCAGAATGAGGTAGAAGTTGATAGATGGGAATGACTACCAAATCTAATGTAGGTGTATTATTCTAAAGCGAAGTAAAGGAAACCATTAGGACCCTGTCGAGCCTAGCGAAGAAGAATTGTTTTACGGAGTGTAAGTTTGCCGTTCCATGATCATGTGCAAATAAAACATTTCCCAATTTTATAATACCTTGTGAAGTGTTATCACAGTTAATTATCAGTGTTCCGTGCTTTTAAACAACTAAATACCAAAATCTATGTTCAAACACTGATAACATCAAAATAACTAGAGAAAACAGAACGAGCCTGTTAAACTGATTATCTTAAATCAGTGTTTCCCAACCTTGTTTGTGTGGGGCACGTTAAGCCTTTCTAAAATTCTTATGACCCCCCTATGTAACATATACATAATTTTTAATATTAAAAAATTGAATTGTTCATTTATGTAACTTAAATAATAGGCTTTAGGAAGAAATCACTAGGAAATTGTTAACGAAACACAGTAAGTAAATTTTCAAAACATATAATGAAACACTGAAATTCAAATTTGAAATAATTTTAATAAAGATTTTTCTGTATTCATTTATTAGAGATTTTATGTTAGGTTTCAATTTGGTTAGCTTCAGTCTCAACTCTCCCCATTGTGTTATATCCACGCGATTTCTTTTTTACCAGTAAATCATTTACAGAACTGAATCCACATTCAGCTAAATATGAAGATGGAAACGGCAACAATAGTTTTCTTGTACATTTGGTTGAATTTGGGAATCTGATTTCTCTTTCCTCACAAAGCCATGCAATCACTCCTTTTTATTAAATAAAGTTTTAATTGACTCATCATTTTCTATCTCTGTGAGTTCTTCTTGATACTGCATATGTGATATATCAGACAAATCCATCTATGTTGGAAAAGCAATTTGTTGTAAATCAGAAAATCTTTCATTTAAATCAGCCGATAGAATTTTCAGATGATCGACAATAACAAGTTTGGGGAAGAGAATGAAACTGTTCAAAGTTTTTGTTGTTAATATCGTATATTTTTGACATAACTCTATATGGGTAATCAAACCAAATATCAAAGTTTTATTTGTTCCTTGAAGTTGCTTATTTAATATATTTAGTTTTACAAAGATATAGGTTAATAACTCACCAATGCTTTACAATCGACTGTTAACAGATAGTTAATTTCAGATTTGTCGCTTAAAAAATCACTAAGAGTATCAAACAGTTCCATACATATTTTCAAGCAGTTCCTTTTGGAGAGGGAAGTAAAAATCTCATATGGTCTGCATTTTGTTTATCACAAAATAGCTTGAAGAGACACTCACTTTTGACATTAGCTTTAATAGCATTGATACACTTTATTACTGAATGTAGTACTTTTAGAACAGGCGAGATGTTTTTAGTTAACAAGTTTACCCTATGAATAACACAATGCACAAGAATAATTTCTGGATTCTTATCTTTCATTAATTTTAAGCAGCCATTTTTTTGCTTATAGTATTAGGAGTACCATCTGCAGCACAAGATGGTAAATTTTTATTGGTATATTATTGACATCTAAGTAGTTTTTAGCATCTTTGGAGGTAATGGTACTTTCTAATCTTTTACAGAACAACATTTCTTCAGCAAAATGCAAATTAATATAAAGAAAGTTATCAATATTGCCTTACTGTCTCTAAAAGTTGATTCATCCATTTGCACTGAGAATTTTCTTGTTTTCAGCTTCAAGTTGTTTTTCAATATCTTCACAAATATTGTTACTGAGTGGCATAGCTTTTACATCTTTGTCAAGAACGGTTTCAAGAAATGCTGATATTGACCGTTTTATTAAATTCTCTCCTATAGTGTGATTTTTTTTCCAGATTTAGTGATGAATAAAGAAATTTGATAACTAGCCTCAAGAAAACGATTATAAGTTAAACATGAGCAGCAAATAGAGATTTTTTGTTGTTCTCGTTTCAAAAAATTTTCTTTGTTTGAAAGTAATTTAAATTAATATGAGCACTATGTTTCGCCTTCAAATTCGCCTCAAGACGACCTCATTTCATTGATTCGTTGGTCAAGCATTGCTGGCATAAAGGAAACCGCTCATCGTGCACAGCGGGTATGAACCCAAATTTTAAATATTCCTCGAAATATTCAGGAATTATTTCTTGCTTGCGCCACTCATTTTACTGAAGTTTGTGTTAAAATTAATTTAATGTGACTGATTTGTTAACAATGCACATTTCTGCTGAAGGTTTTACACATCGCAATCCGATTCCGATGGAAAATCTGGTTTGAAAGAGTTTATTTGCGAATTGCCCCCCTTAACAATCAAATTGCCCCCTGTGGGTCCTGGGTCCCATGTTGGGAAACACCGTCTTAGATGATTCTGAACCTAATTAAAACACTCGAAAATTTGTCTTGAATATTTTATTAATCATTCATAATGGTCACTTTGTGTCCGAAATCTGGTTACAAATAAAATAGTGGAGAATGGTTTCTAGGGGTTTTAATCAAGTTATTATCATTTTCACGTAACTCAATCCAAAGATTCTGAACTTGTTATACATTTAAGGAACATTTCCTTGAGGAAGAGCATCGGTCCATCAGCTTACGAATGGGCTGAAATGGTGCCCTTCTCAAAACAGGGAATGTCAGGACGGGATTTTAATAGATACTAAACAGTTCCCGAATTGATGGAAACGAAAAGATTTTGAAGACATCGCTAGAGAATATGACAATCGAAGATGATGGCGAAAAGTCGTTCAAGTCTTCAGAAAAAGCTGGTCCACAGTTGATGTCATTCTAGATTCAAACATGTCATATATATCTGTCATGTTGACATTTAACAGACAAAAAGTCTCCCCTAAAAAGAGGACAAAAAAGTAAACACAAGTATTTAAAGAAGAATACATATCCTAGAGGATATTTTCACCCTCAGCATCATGGACAAAAACAAGGGTTAGAGTGGAAGAACGTCGCAGCTTCATCCATCCAAAATGTTTGTAAGTTTTGTTATATATTTGTGTATATTCATAAGTATTTATTTTTTCTGGAAAGAAAGCTATAAAGACTAATAAACATAAACAGACTGAAAAAGACAAGAAAAACCGCAGCTTCATCCATCCAAAATGTTTGTACATTTTGTTATATATTTGTGTATATTCATATGTATTTATTTTTTCTGGAAAGAAAGCTAAAGAGTAATCAGACTGAAAAAGACAAGAAAAACCTGGAAATAGCGTTGCATACAAAAAAATACGTCATTGAGGCACTGGTTAAGATAAGAATACCTGTATAACTCCTTCGGTTTTTTTAGAACTACTTGATATAGAGGTTTTTTCAATATAGAAGAGATGCTGGCGAGATTTGCGTTGAGAAGTTGCCCAGGAGTATTCCATAGGGTTAGGTGTTGTGCCTGCTGCTGTGGAACGTGACATTTAACGAAGTCTTTCGATTTCCACTAATGGGGGGCGTCGATCTGATCAATTTTATGGACAAACTTCTCATTATCGTAAATCATTTGAGTATCAGAATAGCTGTAACTCAGATTGTTATGTAGTTTGCTGCTATGAGTATTGAAGTGGTAGCACACATTGTTAAGAACACGGTTGAGGGTGGCCTTCAAAAAATTTGGTTGAAACATGGAGATGCACACAAGACCATAGCAGTCAATATGTGTAGGAGAAAGGCAGGCAGAGTAAAAGGAAAGAAACTTAACTTACTTAGGCAAGTTATTTAGGTGCAAACCAATATGAAGTATATGGAGGTTACTATTAAAGATAACCCACAGAGGAGCACGCAGATGCTGGAAAAAACATAACAACTCGAATAAGTTAACTATTTTTACAAGTTGAAGGTGTCTATCCTTTCTCATTGCAGTTATACTTGCTGATTGCAATTCATTACAAGCTGGGTGATAGATGGAAAACCTTGCAAAGAATTTATCGTCTTCATGAAACAGTCACATTGAAACGAAGTGAAGGACCATGAAAGTCAATGATAGAAGTGGAAGAGACTGTGCTGGACATGATATAGGAAGATCCAAGTACTTTAAATGTAAGTAAAGACATAACTTATAATCAAACAAATTGATGATTTTGTACTGTAGCCAAAGCAGAACAAAACAATTATGTCTCATTCATTTATACGCGTTATCGTTAACATTCCATTGCAATAAATTCCGCAAACAGCAATCCATGTTTACTTACACCAAAGTAAATTGAACAGTTATTCGCACATACATATATGCACGAACACCGTTAGAAGCGAACGATAAACATTTCGACCCAATTTATCAAATTCCTACGGCTTCTCCTCCCTACCAAACAAAACCACGTTCCGTTCGCGTGCCCAGACAGAATGAGAAAAAACAAGTGAAGATCGCAAACCTTAAAACGTAACATCCGCGATTAAAACATTCTGCGCCGTGTTCAAAGTGTATGTTTTGCTTAGTTATTTATATCAGTCGCACTTTTTTTTTCGCCAGTGAAGCATAAATAGATTATTATTTAACACGCGACCGGCGCGTGAATGTTACAATGGATCGGTGCGATTGTTTTTTTAATTGTTATTGTTTGTATCAAAACATAGTTGATGGAGATTAATTGATGTTGATCAAAGTAGTTTGCTGGAATGTGTGTTGTTTTTTTGTTTGTGTATTCATTTGTTTAATTTTGTAATAAATAAGGTTTATTTCTTTACTTTAAAAGATAATTAGATCAAAATGGAACACACTAGTTTTAAAATATTTATTGAATTCGCCTCAACAATTCAATAAATATTTTAAAACTAGTGTGTTTTTGTAAGTTCCCATTTTGATCTAGGGCCACACTCTAATTAAACATGTTAAAACTCCATAACACATTGAAATTAAACAACACAGTTGAAAAGGTGTCACTTTTTATTGTTGAACACAAAAGTATTCATCCAATGTGTGGTGAAACATGTTGCAATGTTCAACAATAAAAACTGAAGCCCTCTCAACTATGTTCTTTTGTTTCAATTAGAATTATTTAACATCAACTGTAATAAATAAAGTGAATTAAAATATTTCCTAATCGAAAAAGAATATTACTCTGTAATAGAATATCTAAACGGTAATTAATTTCTTCTCTTTCATGTGACTTAGTCAAATAGTGATGTGTATAACTTAATTGTAATGTACCTTATTGTGATTATGCTATGTACAACTACTACTTTGAATAAATATGGTTATTATTATTATTATTAATACTGATGTCGTTTTTAGGAAACCAAAGAAGTGGTGATGATGAAGTAAAAATCTACGTCTTAGATGAGTGTCCCCTAACCTTCCCACTGTCCAACTTTCAGAGCGAACGTTTCGAGAATATATTTGCATCGAAAGTTTATAAATAATATATAATAAGTAAATATGTTGATCGAAACCGGTCCAAAACTGTTGTTGATGAGGATTGTCAATTGATGCATTAACTATTTTTAGCCAGAATCTGCGGATTTTGGAATATTAGTTAATTTCTTTTGAATGACTTTCTCATTTATCACTTGGTGAAACATTTTCAACTATTACTGATGAAGGTTTAAGTTAAATTACACTTAATTAATAATAATAATACTTTATTAACGAACCTCATTTTACAAAAAGAAACAAGACGACAGAAAAAAAAAGAAGAAATACAACATATGCACACTTGGTTTATTTCACAACTAATCGAGTTATTAGAGAACAATTGTGAAACAAACAAACTGTAATTTAATTTAAACCTTCATCAGTAATAACTCTAATTTGTCCTGTTTCTATTTTGTTAGTTTTTAGATATCTCTTAGCATTTTTTGTAAAAATGTATGCAATTTCTGTATATATTTGCATTTTTATACTAGTTAAATACGAAATTCCAAACGATAAAGTTTTTCGCTCCATTCCAAAAAAGCAAGCAGCAAGTCCAAAAGGTTATCGACCGGGACTTTTTATTCTCAAACCTGTTGGACGTCATTACGATTCGTTTTGGATATCGTTACGGAATTTTTGCAGCGTTGAATGAAGTCCACGCTGTTTTCGTGTGATACCGATAGTGCGAATGCATCTGCGCGTAACACTAGAATTTGACGTAAACACCGAGTCGTTGAATGTTGTTGTCTCGTCGGAGGGGCTATATTTAAGTTTTTTGGCGACAATTCCTCGCCACCAACCTTTGCCGATTGCATAATCTGTTTTTCCGAGCGTGCGAAGACCGTTCGCACTTTTACAGACGGCCCGAGTTGATTCATCGGGTATTCTTGGACGCGGAACTGATTGGTCTGGAATTAGAATTGCTGGATAGGCGTGTTTGTTCTAAACGAAAGTTTAAATAATGTAATTTTAAATACCATGTGAAATTCAACAACGCGTATTTAATTTTCGAATCTTGGATCTTCTTAAAATCAAGCTCAACAATTTGATTGTTGAATTAAAACACTTGTTAACAAGTGAAATTATACCAAGTGTATTAAAGTGTTTTAAGTCAACAATCAAATTAATACAAAAATGTTTCACCACGGGTTAAGTGAGAAACTAATTCATCATAAAGCTCAACAATTTTTTTAGTGTTTTTTATAGCATATACATAAATATTCTAGAATTCGAATTGAATAAAACAATTAACTTTGTTGGTATCACTTCAACTTGTCTTCAAACAATAATATCAAACAAAGTTATTTGTTTTTTTTTTAATTTTGAGTTATCAAAATGTATCACGAAATAAAAGTATTCTCAACTTAACTTAATAAAATGAAGAAGCCTTTAATATCCTTCAACATTTTTAAATGAATTGTTTTGTATATTAAAGTTGTAATAACCCAGAATTTCAAAAATGTGTGTTTATTTTCACTACAATTGTTTCGCAAATTTATTGCTTCTTCAGGTGAATGAAAGTTTACAATGAAATTGGAAAAAACTTAGAACTATATACATATACAGGGTGACTGACGAAAAACCTTTGGTGCTGTATCTCGCTTATTTTTGATCCGATTTGAATAAATAAAACATCAAATTAAATGATTTTTAAAAGACTTTAATATGAACTGTACTGCTATTTTTTCTTGCATCCAGTTTTTGACAAAAGACGATCAACTATTTTTTCAAATTGCACTGTATACATATTTTGTACTGATCCGCAAGGAGATTTTTTTCTGAATCTAAATTTGTAAACGATTTTATCCATTCATCAAACCAAAGTCGAGAAATTGAGGATAAAAAAAAATTAAAAATCAAATACCCATAGTAAACAATATACAGAGCCTATTCCAAATGTCAAAAGTGACAGTGTCAGTCATTGGTACAATACTGCAATGATTTTTAATAATTTCATAATAAAAATGTTGCAAGATTTCAAAAACTGAAAAACGATTTCTGTAGAAGCACAAAATTCTAGTACAGTGTTTGAAATATTGCAACATTTTAATTATGAAATAATTAAAAATCGTTGCAGTATTGTATCAATGGCTGTCACTGTCACTTTTGACATTTAAAATAGGGTCTGTATATTGTTTACAATGGATACTTGACTTTTTATTTATTTTTTTAATCCTCAATTTCTCGACTTAAGTTTCATGTATGGATAAATTTGTCTACAATTTTATATTCAGAAAAAAAATCTCCTTGCGAATCAATAAAAGTATATATACAGTGCAATTTAAAAAAAAAATGTTAATCGTATTTTGTCAAAAACTGGGTGCGAGAAAAAATAACAGTTCGGATCCTATTAAAGTCTTTTAAAAATGGTTTAATTTGATGTTTTATTTATTAAAATCGGATAAAAAATAAGCGAGATACAGCACCAAACGTTTTTCGTCAGTCACCCTGTATATAAATTAATTGTGTTAATTTGACGATTTTTAAGTCTATTAATTTTTTTTCCTGTTTTTTTACGTGTCAACGTCAGCAAAATTAATCGCCGCGTAGTTTTTACAATTTGATAACGACGCCCTTGAACTTAACTGCTATTTTTACCGTCTGCTAGAAAGAGTAATTAGATTTCGCAATTTGGATTTTTTACCGCACGTGCCAAATTATTTTCGGAATGTGCGCTGTACGATTACACAATAATAAATCAACGGGCGGTGTTCATTAGTAGATTTTGGCAGTTGTGCAAATTTATATTTATCTAAAGGTACCATCGTATTTTTTTTTTCAGCAAATTGTCTCAAATTGTTCCTCAGATTAAATTGTTTTTTGGTTATCCGTTGTCAATTGTTTTTTCCATTGCAAATCTAACAGTTTTAAATGTTTCAATTATTGAAGCGTTTTTTTAGAAAATCAAATAATTTTTGTAATTTTCAATTGTTTTTCCTTAATCTTCACATATTTTTAACAATTTTCAATTTCTAACAATTTTAACTGTTTGTTATAGTTCTTTCAACAATTTCAACTGTTCTAAATAAATTTTGAATTTCTTTCATCAATATTCAATTGGTTTAATCGATTTTTTTCTTACAAACTTCTAATAACTGCAATTATATTTTGGAGTAGTAACTTTTTTTCAACTGGTTTTATAAATTCTAGCAATTTTAATTATAATTCGACATTCAATTGTTTTAGTATTTTGGCATTTTTATTTGTTTTTTATGATTTATTGACCCGTGATGAAGCATTTTTATATTAAATAGATTCAAACTGTCAATTATCAATTGTTTTCTATACAACTGTTTTCTAGATTGATATTCAATTGTTATGGAATTTTTGACAATTCCAATCGTTTTTTAATAATTTTAATTGTTACTTTTTTATTATGTTTATTACGTGTTAGATGTAAATTTCGTTCACAAAGTGAACATTATCAATAACATCTAACACGTAATAAACAAGTGAAGTAAGGAATAAACTGTGTGTTATTTTAATTTACAAAACACTTCACGTAAACTTCAACTGAGTTTTTAAAATAATTTTCTTTTTTAATTGCTTTCTGGAATTGCATTCAATTGCTTAGCTCTTTTAACAATTTCAATTATTCTTAATAAAGTTTATTTTTTTTAAATCAATATTTAACTGGTTTTATTAATTATCTATTGTTTTTTTAACTGTTTTTAATAAATTGTCATTTTTTAATTCTAGCAATTTTAATTATATTCTGTATCGATATTCAATTATCTCGCTTTGTGTTTACTGAGTGATTAATTCGTGTCAATTGTTTTTTTACAAATAATAATTTCTGGAAATTGCAGCGATTTTTTGGAGCAGCAACATTCAATTGTTTTGTCGAGTTCATCGAATATTTTTCAACTGATTTTATAAATTCTAGCAATTTTAATTATGTTTTGTAGATACATTCAATTGTTTTAGCTCATTGTCAATTTCTAATTATATTTATTTTATTTTTCACCGTGATGAAAAATGTTTATACTATGTTAGATTAAAGATAAAGGCATGTAAATTATGATTAATAATTAAAAAATAATAATATTGAAAATTATTTCAAAAAAAACTAAAGTTATCAAAAGTGCTAAAACAAATGAAAAACAAACAATTGTACCAATTGAAATTTATGGATAATTGTAAAAAAAAAACTATTAACCGATTAAAGTGAAAACAAAAATTATTTAAAAAACAAATGTTGGAATTGTAAAAAACTTTAAAACAATTGAATGCCAACCAAAAAAAAATGTTTGCAATGTTAACATATTATTTTAAAAAATCAATTGATAATTGATAGCTTTATTCTAATTACTATAAAACTGTTTCATCGCGAGTAAAGTGAGAAATTAATCAATCTTGATAAAACAGTTGAACTTGAACAAAACGCTAAAACAATTGAATGGCTCTATAAAATATAATTGAAATTACTATAATCAGTTGGAAAAACTCGTCGAACTCAATAAAACAACAAAGAAATAGTTTCAATTATTAAAAATTATTATTTGTAAGAAAAACAATTGACTTGAATCAATCAATCATTAAAACAGGTGAAAGTTAGAAATCGAGGCAATTGAATATCTTTACAGGCTATAATTAAAATTGTTAGACATAAAAAAATGACAATTTATAAAAACTGTTATTTAATCATTTTCATTTTATATTGATTTCCGGAATTACTTTCAATTATTTTAGAGCTTTTAATCATTTCAATTGTTCTTAATAATTCTTCCAATTTTTTTATCAATATTTAACTGGTTTTATTGGTCTATTGTTTCTTTATTACTAAAAATATAATACATAATTTCAATTGCTTTTGGAGTTGTTGCACTGTTGTATTCGTTTGTTTTACTGAGTACTTCAAGGCTTTTTTTTATTTCTAGCAATTTCAATTATTTTCTATATAGATATTCAATTGTCTCGCTTTAGAACATTCACATGTTTTTTATGATTGATTAATTCATGTCAATTGTTTCTTTTTGCAAATAATATTTTCTAATAATTTGAACAATTTTTTTTTGAGTATTAGCATTCAATTGGTTTATCGAGTCTGTTGTCAACTAATTTTGTAAATTCTAGCAAATTCAATTGTGTTTTGTACGGCCATTCACTTATTTATTTAAATGATTGATTAATATCTCAGTAACCCGTTATGAAACAATTTTATTTACTTACTTTATATACTTGCAACTGTTTTTTAGGTTGGCATTCAATTTTGTATTATGGAGTTTTTGACAATTCCAATAATTGATTTTTACTACTACTAAACATCTTTATTCACAGAAGGAAATAATACATGTAATGAATACAATAAAATAAGATAAAATAAAATAAATTCTGTTGTTGTCTTCTTCCGTGTCATGGCTATCGACCGGTGGTCTTTCAGCCCGTTCTCGTTCGTCAGTGGATGTCCTTGTCAGTCATATGAATCAAGATGAAATGATGAAATGAATTGATAAATGGTGGTGCTGGGGTGTTTGGATTTAGGAGGTATATTAGGATTACGAGGAATTGATTTTTATTTTAATAATTTTAATTGTTTTCGTTTTAATCGATCGTTAATTGTTTTTATTAGTTTAGTTTATTATACTTTAGCTTCTTTCCAACAGAATACATAAGAAAATACAAAATGGTAAAACAAAGTCATCGTTTTACATAATTTTTACAATTATTCATCAATATCAATCGTTTCAATTATTTTGACAATTTGGACTGTTTTTTCTTTTTAATAATTTTCGTTTTATATTGCTTTTCGGAATTACGTTCAATTGTTTTAGCGCTTTTAACAATTGTTCTTAATCATTTGAATTATATGTGTTAAGGTTTTTTTATGATTTTATTATTTATATAATAATTTAAATTGTTTTTGGAGTAGTTGAATTGTCAATTCAATAAATTTAATTATTTATTGATTGTAATGGTTTTTTTGCAATCATTTATTAATTTCAATTGTTTTGACATTTTCAACTGCGTGTTTAAAATAATTTCCAATTTTAATTTCTTTCTGGAATTTGCATTCAATTATTTTGGCGCTTTTTACAATATTATTTGTTTTTAATAATTTTTACTTCGATAATTTAGTTTCATTAATTGTCATTTTTTTTACAAAGATTCAATTGTTTTAGAGCTTTGTCAATAATAATTACAACCGTTGTTTTTTTTCAATAATTTTAATTGTTTCCGCTTTTATCTTTTGTATTTTTTACAATTATTTAACAATTCAATTATTTCAGTTGTTTCAACAATTTCCACTGTTTCTTATTTATAATTTTCAATTGAATTGCTTTCTGGGATGGCATTAAAATGTTTTAGCGCTTTTAACTACTTTAATTTTCTTAATCGTTTTTAATTATTCCTCATCAAGTTTTTATAAATATTCAAACTGTTTTATCGATTTTCTATTGTTTCTTTTTATAAATTTATTATAATCTCAATTGTTTTTCGAGTAGCGGCATTCAATTATTTTAGCGAGCGCATCAAGAAACCTTGATGCAAATTTCTAACAATTTCAATTATATTCTGTAAAAACATTCAATTGTTTTTTAACCTTCGCCTGTTTTTTAATGATTGATTAATTTCCGACTTAACGTGTGGTAAAACCGTTTTATAATAACTAGATTAAAACATTAAATTAAATTCTCACTTAACCTGTGGTAAAACATTTTTATGTTAATTAGAAGGTTAATTAAACACTATATTAATCACTATTTTTAAATTATCTATTAAAAAGTAAGTGTTTAATTAAATTTCTAATTAGATTAATTAATTATTTATTGAAATAGGTTATTAACATTGTTGACTGTATCTAGATTTGTATTTAATTGTTACAGCGTTTTTTTTTTACAAATTCAACAGTTTTTTAAATCATTTTTAATTGTCAATTGTTTTTTTAAACAAAAATCCAACCATTTCAACTTAACACTTTTGACAATTTTAGCTGTTTAATTATCTGTATATCTTATTTTCTTTGTTAATGCTCACATGTCTTTATCTAGTGCCAATGAATAATTTAAAACAGATTTAATTGTTTCCGAGGTGTAACATTCAACTATTGTTTTACAATATTTAACAAACAAAAATTAACAATTTCAACTGTTTTTTAGAGTAGTAGCATTGGGAGTTTTTCGATAATGTTCAAATAATTAATTGTAGCAATTTTAATCACTTTCGATAGAAATATTGAATGTTTTATGGCGTGTTAGATTTTATATTAGCTCAATTTATTTCTATCAACTGTTTTCGAAATTGATATTTAATTGGTAAAGTGATTTTTGATTAATATAAACCTAAAATGCGTTTTATCTAGCGTACTCTTGACCTGCCTCAATAAACAGTTCAATGGCCTATCGTGCCCATAATCTACCCCAATAAATTTTCCATTGACCTAGGTCAAGAGTACGCTAGTTCAAGCGATAATGTCGATGCTAGGTTAATGTATTGAGATAATTCAAAAAATAGGTTAGATTAATATATAATACATTACAGCAGGTCAGAAATATACGCTCAAGTGTTTTTATATTTAACTGTATTCATGTTTATATTAATTTATTAGAAATTTTATATGTAATTGCACTTTATTATAATAAAAATGTTAAACTGTTTTTTTCTTTTTTCTGCTATAATGTAGTTATTTACAGGGTTATACATATTATATGTTAGTAATATTTTTGTTGTTGTTTGTTCCTTGTAATTCTCCTGTTTGTGGTCCTTCCTTCTTTCCTCGCCTCCATTTTTTGATCAATTGAAATATTTTTTATTTCAAATTATTTCAACTGCTTTTTTATTTACATTTTCACAGTCTAAACGAATTTTTTGTTAACCTTTACTTTATTCATTCCATTATGACTGAAAAATGCAGAGTAAGTTCTCTGAAGAATACATCACTTTTAAAATTATTAACAAACTTGTTTCTTTTTTGATTTTTGTGAAATTAAATTCACAGATATATGTCCGAAATATATATCTGTGAATTTAAATAAAATTGTGAAGAAAGTTTTTAGTTCTTTTTTTAATTAATTGTTTCTTTTTATCTTTAATAATAAAAAGTTTTAATTGCATTAATAATTACATGTTATCCAAACAATTAGAGTTTTCACTGTATAATCATCCATCAACGTCGCGTAATCGGAAACCGTCTGGACTAGATAGTGAAAAATTATCGACATAATGGTGGAATTTATTTGCGGATGCCGCGCAATTTTTTTTTTGATGATGCACGAGCTTTTCGGTCCCGAACACGTGCGAATTTTATTTTTGGATAGCCCGGATTATCGAGTGAATCAGGAAATTACTCGTCTTCACAACACAGCGAATGTAGGCCGATGGTCAGTACAAGACCTTGTGGGTTATTTTTGTTATTTTATGGTATTGCCCAAAAATTAAAAAAAAAATATATGTTTGGGGCCATAGATAATAATAATACACTGTGTTTTTGCCTATTTATGTTTGTGTTAATGAGCTTATTACTTTAAAGGATCGCTGTAAAGCGTTATGAATTAGATTCCAATAGTAGATGTGATTTATAATATACAAACCGTATAATAAAATTTATTTGAGTCGCAAAAAGTATGTAAATTTTATCCAATTATCTATTTTTTAGAGTCGTAATTAGTTACTTCATAAACCTGGTAAATATTTTTTAAATATTTTTGCATATGGGATGATAAGAACCGCATGTTGGAAGTAGCTTAGGTTAATGAATACTGTTTATGTAATTCACTTATATTAATAAATACATAAATACCAAATTAAACGAGATACTCTTTCAATGAATATTGAAATAAGGAATAAATATTTTTATTAAAATTTATTTTGAAAAATGAGTCTAAGTAGATTTATTTTATGTAAACCATTATTTTAAAAACAAAATTAATATAAATTTTAATTTTTAAGACAAAATCATATAAATGATTTAAAAAAACGAAAAAAGAAGTATATTTTCAAAAACAAACCGAAAAATACAATCAAATTAAATCGAAATCAGCATTTCTTAAAATGGTTCTTGAAAAAGATGACAAAGATGTGAAAGATATGCCACTCAGTAACAATATTGTTAGCAGAATAATAGACGAAATTTGTGAAGATATTGAAAAACAACTTGTTTAGAAGCTGAAAACAAAAAAAATCTCAGTGTAAATGGATGAATCAACTTTTAGAGACAGTAAGGCAATATTGACAACTTTCGTAAGATATATTGATTGGCATTTTGCTGAAGAAATGTTGTTCTGTAAAAGATTAGAAAGTACCATTACCTCCAAAGATATAAGAATAAGCTAAAAACTTAGATGTCAATAATATACCAATGAAATATATAACATCTTGTGCTGCAGATGGTGCTCCTAATATGATAAGCAAGAAAGATGGCTGCTTAAAATTGATGAAAGATAAGAATCCAGAAATTATTCTTGTGCATTGTGTTATTCATAGGGAAAACTTGTTAACTAAAAACATCTCGCCTGTTCTAAAAGTACTACATGCAGTAATAAAGTGTATCAATGCTATTAAAGCTAATGTCAAATTTGAGCGTCTCTTCAAGCTATTTTGTGATGTACAAAATACAGACCATATGAGATATTTACTTCCCTCTCCAAAAGGAACTGCTTGAAAATATGTATGGAACTGTTTAATACTCTTAGTGATTTTTTAAGCGACAAATCTGAAATAAACTATCTGTTAACAGTCAATTGTAAAATTGTAAAGCATTGGTGAGTTATTTAACCTATATCTTTGCAAAACTAAATATGTAATTATAAATAAACAACTTATAATATATTAAATAAACAACTTCAAGGAACAAATAAAATTTGTCGATGCAAGAGCATCGATATTTGGTTTGATTACCCATATTGAGTTATGTCAGAAATATATTAACAACAAAAACTTTGAACTGTTTCATTGGCTTCAAACTTGTTATTGTAAAACAATAATTGATTTTCCAACATAGATGGACTTGTCTGATATATCATATATGCAGTATCAAGAAGAACTTGTAGAAATACAAAATGATGAGTCAATTAAAACTTTATTTAATAAAAAGGAGTGATTGCATTACTTTGTGAGGAAAGAGAAATCAAATTTCCAAATTCAACCAAATGTACAAGAAAACTATTGTTGTCGTTTCCATCTTCATATTTAGCTGAATGTGGATTTATAGCCGTAAATGATTTACTGGTAAAAAAAAAGAAATCGCGTGGATATAACACTGAAGCTAACCAAATTGAAACCTAACATAAAATCTCTAATAAATTAATATAGAAAAATCTTTATTAAAATTATTTCAAATTTGAAATAAGTTTTTCATTATATGTTTTGAAAATTTACTTACTGTGTTTCGTTAACAATTTCCTAATGATTTCTTCCTAAAGCTTATCATTTAAGTTTCTTAAGTGAACAATTCAATTCTTTAATATTACAAAATTATGTATATGTTAAATAGAGGGGTCGTAAGAATTTTAGAAGAGCTTAGGTGGGGCATGGCACAAAAAAGGTTTGTTGAATTTAGTTTAAGTTGTTTCCATTGGAAACTGTCATCTGTCAATTATCATCTTCCTTCTATAACCTATCATGTGACATCTATCATTTGCTATCACTTAACTAACAGCTATTATCTTAATAAAGTTTATTAAGAAAGAAACATAATATATTCTAATTTTTCTATTGTCAAATATCACTTGTCATTTATCATCTTTCGTCTATTAATCTTAATGCCTAAAAGAAACAAAGTTTTCAACTATCATCTGTCTTCAACTATCAATTACCATCTTAAGGGTTTATGCTAAAACAAAAAGTAATATTATAAATTTAATAAGTTGTTTCTATCGTTATCCATTACCTAGGTCGTTTAAATTAATGGTGAAAATGTAAGTCTTTTCCAGTGACATCTGTCATGAGACAACAATCATCTGTTTATCTATTATTAGTCATAATTCGACTGTCAACTACCTTTTGTCAACTGTCTCTCTCAAGAGGTTAATCTAAGAAATAGTAAATTATAGAAGTTAATTCAATTATCATCTGTCAAGTAAAAATTTTCATCTGCCATCTGATTACTGTCAACTATCATAACTCATAGATTAATCAAGTTGATGTAAAATAAGCATAAAAAAATAATTCATTACAGAATTATCCATTTTTAACTATCATCGACCTTCTGCCAATTGTCAACAATCATCTGTCAGCTGTCTTATAAAGGTTAGTATGAAAAGAAATGTCTAAAAAAATAATTAAGTTGATAAGTTGTTTCCATTACCATCTGTCGTCTATAATCTATCATCTGGCATCTATTATTCGTTATCATTTAACTGTCAGCTGTGACCTGCAACGTCTCTTAATCAAGTTTGTTGTAAGAGAAGCATAAAGAAATAAATTTAAAAGTTTGTTTTCATTCTTTTCTGTTATACGTCACATACTATCCTTCACACGTTAACTATCAATTGGCATCAGTCATTTGAATTCTAAAATAAAATGTATTCTCTTAAATCAACTTGGTGTATTTTGTAAAAACATTGAAGGGAAAAAAGTATGGAACAATGGAACTGTGTTAAAACCAAAGCTCGTGTTAATAGAATAAATAGTATCATTTGTCACATTTTTGGTTTAATATCAATTGTCATTAAACTCATGTCTTAATCAAGTAGATTTGTTCCAATTATATTGTGTCATCTGCTAACTACCATATGTCATCTGTTAATGGCCATCTGTCATAGTCAAATGTTTATATAAATAATAATATAAGTTTTTTTTGTCATCTGTCAAATATTATTTGTTCCAATTACATATAATCTGTCATCTGCTAACTATCACCTGTAATCTGTTAATTGCCATCTGCCTTAGTCAAATGTTTATATGAATAAAAATATAAACTTTTTTGTTTTCATTGTCATTTGTCATCTGTTAAATATTATTTGTTGTCAATAAGCTACTACCTGATATCTATCATTTCTCATTAGCTACATTTTTGCTGTTAGTTGTTATCAGCCACTTATCTTTATCAAGTTTATGGTGAAGTAAACAAAAAATATATATAAACGTTGTTTTAGTCTCATCTATCAACTCTAATCTCTGACATATGTCCTTTATTTTTTACCTCTGTTCAAGTTGAAAGAAGCATAAAAAATAATAAAACATTCTAATATTTTTCTATTGTCATATGACAGGTGGTAATTGTATATCATCTATCTGTCTAAATTAAGGGTTAAAGTTATATAATTTGTTCCAGTTACCACCTGCCATCTGTCAAATATCATCTATTAGTATAACTAAGGGTTTATTTTTACAAGAAAAAAGTAATGATTTGTCAACTGTCAACTTTAAATTGTCAATTGTTCTAATGAATGGGGTTTCTGTTAAAACGAAAAAGTACTATTATAAATTATAGTTGTTTGTTTTGTCAGTAGTTACTTAAGTTAAATTTATTATAAAAAATAAGTATTTGTCATAATTCAACTGTCAACTGTTATCTATCAACTATGTTACTCAAGAGGTTAATTAAAAAATAGCAAATTGTATTATTATTTGTCAAGTAACATATTTTATCTGTTCTTTGTTAGATGTTATCATGACTCACGTGTCCTAAACAAGTTGATGTAAAAAAGAATTAAAAAATACATTATAGAGTTATCATTTGTCAATTATCATCAGACTTTTGTCAGTTGTCAGCTAGTATCATGTGTCATCTGTCTTAATCAGTGGTTAATATTAGAAAAACAATTAAATTTATAAGTTGTTTACATTGAAATCTGTCATCTGTTAACTATCATTTGTCGCCCATAAGCTATAATCTGCTAACTGTTTTCTGTCATATGCCTTAATAAACTTTATTTGGAAAGAAGCATAAAAAATAATAAAATATTCGATGGTAAAGGCGTTTACTTCGTGGTACATCTTGAATGACTTGTAATTGAGACATAATATCTTTGATTTACCACTATACTTTTAAAAATTATAGTGACTATAGTTTCGACTATAAGCTAGTCATTTACAAACTTTAGTTTATAGTCGAAACTGTAATTTTTAAGAATATAGTGGTAAAACGAAGTTATTGTGTCTCAATTACAAATAAAATATTCTATTTGTTCCTGTTGTAATCTGCTATCTGTCAAATATCATCTGTCATGTATTATCTGTTAACTGTTAATTGTCATCTGACCCATTAAAATTATAGATTTTATTTCAATTCATCTGTCAGTTGTCATCTATCACCTTTTAATTATTAATTATAAACTGTCAACAATGTTTGTCAAGTGATTTTGAGAAAAAAACCTTTGTTAACTAACATTTGTCTTCTATCAACTGTCAATTAGTAATTAAGGGATTTTTGCTGAAAAAAAAACATTTCAAATTGTAGTACTTTTGTCATTGTGAAAAAAGCAAAAGGAAATTATTAAAAGCAGATGGTTTTTCCAGTATCATCTATCATCTGTTATCTATCATTTGTCATAATTCAACTGTCAAATGTCTTTCTAAAAAATAGTAAATTACGAATATTGATGCCATTATCATCTGTCAACTATCCTTTGTTAACAGTCAACTATTATCATCTGACATCTATCATTTGCTATCATTTAACCACTAACTGTTTTCTGTCATATATCTTAATAAACTTTATTTAAAACGAACCATAAAAATATTATATTTCTATAATCATTTTTACTTCTTAAACAAGTTGATAAAATGATAAAATAAGCATAAAAAGCAATACATTATAGAATAGTTATTTGTTAAGTGCCAACTGTTTTCTGTCAACTAGCTACTTTCTGTCACCTGTCTTAATCAAGGGTTTATATGAAATGAAATGTTAAAAAAAAAATTAAGTTTATAACTTGATTCCATTGTCATCTGTTAACTATCATCTGTCGTCTATAATCTATCATCTAATATGTGCTATCATTTAAGTCATTTAACTGTCAACTGTTATTTGTCACGTCTCTTTTAAATATTAAACACGAAAATTAAATATAACAATTGTAAATAATGAATAAAATATCAAAAGTATTTTAATCACTCAATTAAAGCTGTCTTCATTCTCATCTGTCATATTCCATTTGTCAAATATTAACTATTAATAATAAATATAAATATAGTCAATTAAAGTGGTTGATTATATTTTCATCTACCACCTGTCAAGTATCATTTGTGATATTTTTTGTTAACTGTTAATTGTCAATATCCATGGCTTAATCAGGTTAAGGATAATGAATAGTTGAATTGTTCCCAGCATAAGCAGTTATCTGTCAACTATTTTTCATCTGTCATTTGTCTTAGTCAAGGGTTTATGTAAATTAATAAAAACTAGAAATATTTCAAAAAATCAATACATTTTATTGTTTCCATGTAATCTACCATCTATTATTAGTATCTATTAAATATTAGTTTTTATATGTGTCTAATCTACCATCTTTTATATGCTAACTGTCAATTGTTTTAGTCAAGGGTTTTATTTGTCATCTATAATCTATCAACAGCTAACAATTAATATATGACTAATGATAGATATTAAATTAGCCATTATATTAATTGTTAGTTGTTATCTGTTACCTGTCATATCTATTATCTGTTAACAATCATCTCTCATCTATCATCTTTCATATGCTAACTCTCAACTACCATTTGTCTTAATGAAGGATTTCTGTTATATAATATAAAAAATTGTAAATTATAGAAGTTGTTTTCATTATTATATGACATCTGTCGATAATCATCAAATCTCTGTCATCTATTATCTATCATATATTACCTGTCATTACTTATTTATTTTAACATTGTTAAAAAACTCTCTCAATTGTTTGATACTTGTTATGCTTTCTATATCTATAGCTGTGTACGAAACCTAAAAAAAAAATATATAATAATAAAAAATATTACCCCAGTTGGAAGAATATATCTTTCAAATCTAACAGAACACAGAAAACATAAAAATAGTCAATATTGAAAAAACCATCGATATCGCTAACATATTTGTTATAGTGTTCCTTCTCGACACTATGATTTATTATCCTGTTGTGAGTCCCTACACTTTGATAACCTTATATAATAATATTTCGCAACCGCCGCTTTGTAAGTTTTGATATTGTGTAATGATTTTTAAAATAAATACATGTATAAGATAAGGCTTAGAAAAATAAAAGTATGACGAAATCCAGACCTTTCTTTCCTCTTTCAGAGATTGCAAGAAAGATCGAACGACACGTCTTCGCTACCGATTACAGATTAAAAATATCGACTGATTCACGGCCATCCGCTATAAAAAAGAATTATATGTAATCAAGTTGTTTTTTTTTTTATTAGACCTCGTTTGAGGAAATAAAAGGGAAGTAATGTGGAACATAAATTCAAAGAGGAACCTTGAATCAAGAAGCAATTTTATTATATTTCTGTTTTATTGATTGCATTCTCGTATATTTAGTATTTATGGTCGGCACGTGATGCTCAATTTACTGTTATTTCGATATTTACTACCTTACGATATTATCTGTAATAATAATGAAACTAGTTTATTAATAAAAAAACAATAAATTAGAACTGACTTTTTTCATTACTATTTTTGTGAAGTATTTTTGATCAATTAATTCCTTACTTAATAAGTATGGAATATGATCAGTTTTATTCATTGTTTTATTAATAAACCAATTTAATTACTATTTGAAGTAAGGAATAAACTCAGTTGTAATTTACTTTTTTTAAGGTTTAGTTCCATTACTTATTGATAATATCCTGAGGTAGTAAGTAGTTTATTAATTGAAACTGAGCTTATTCCTTACTTCATCAAGTAAGGAATAAACGCATTTTAATTCTTTCAATAAATTAAAGTGGTTAATTGGGAAAAAATGAGTTACATGAAGATTTTACTAACAAATATTTTAGTGTATGAATGAAAATGATTATTGATGATAATGTTAGTAATTTAGTAAGTATGTGTTTATTTGATAAAAGAGTAAATCACATGTTAGACGAAGCCTTAACTACGGTTTCTATTGAAAAAAAAATCTAAGTAAGCCATGGATTCGACGTGAGGTCATTGCCCATTCTCACAAAATCAATAATCCCGTCTACTCTACTCCACTCAGCTCTGTCCCCATTATATAATGAATACATTAAGCCGACTGCATGAATAAATACTTCTCGGAATTTTAATTCCTCCCTTCGTCGTGTAGGTACAATAGGTTTCAGGTAAAAGGGATTACCTGCTGGAACTGGTTCAGAAAGGTCCCAAGACGAAACAGGTTTGTTTTGTGGAGAATCGTCGCGGTGGTGTTCCAAGAATTATAAATAGATATTGAATTGAATCGTGAAAAGTTTCACAATTGCTGAAGCTATAGTCAAACTTTACAGTTTGTTTAGATTTTTTGATTATACTTTTAAATATTGATTATAAAAAAGTACATCGATAACTTTTTTGAATTATAAAAATGTATCAGCCTCCACAATTACTTATTCTAAGTTATTTAGTTAATTTTCAACATATTCAAGGAATACCACAAAGTTAATTCATCCACAATCCATTTTTTATTCACGTCAAATAATTATTTTTATACGTATACCATTAAATCTTTATTTAGACACATTTATTAAATGTTTACTCGGGACAAGGGCAATTGTATTTACCATTGTATGCCAAATACGAGAATCCACACTTTTTTTACGCAAATCGCAAAGTCGTAATTTATCTTTAAACTTGAGTTCGCTCCAAATTTGCGCACCCAAGGAAAGGGTGTAATTGTAATTATATACTTTAACATTGAGTACACTAAAAAAACTTACCTTCGGTATTATTCTGCACCGCGTTTGGGTTAATAACCGCGAAACCCTGGTTTTTATAGATTTGGCAGTATTCTAGGAGGATAAAAATACATTTTTCTGTTTTACTACAATTAAAAATATGGTGATGTATCCATAAGAGTATTGCATTTTCAGAAACTTTAGTTAAGTCTAACAAAAAATGTTGTTAAGACTGTCAAAATATAGATTTAAAAAAGCAATTAGAAGGTTAATTTCACCATGGGTTAAGTGAGAATTTAATTTTGGAGAAGAAAAGCACTTGTTCCATATTATTACTTTTAATTCATCGTTAAAAAAGCAGTCGAAACTATTGAAGAATGATAATATATTTCGTACAGGGAATTAAAAAAATGTTTACTATAATTATATGCAATGTTTCTTGCTGTATAATTTATTTACAATACAATATTTATTTATTTATTTATTAATACCCAACAAACCTAAAGTCCAATTACAAGAATATATATATAAACATATAAAGACCATAAAAATCGAATGTTTTACATGTGTTATCCGGTTGAAATTATAAACATTGGTACTTTGCAAGACAGAAATCGATCCATTCAAATGGAAAAGATTCCTATTATATATTCTACTAATCAAGAGAAAATTGTCGGAATATAAAGAAATTATATCTGTCATTAATGAATTAACTTAAAACACGAGACCATATATAAATAAGCCACTTACCTGTCGTAATAAAAATGATTGTAAAATAAGTGTACGAGCAAAAAAATTTCATAATTAAGAAAACGAATTTTTAAGTAAAAAAATTTAAATCAAGATAGCCATGACTTAAACAAGTGTGAACTTAAAATCAAGATGGCTACGGGATTCATTATTAATTAGTGCTCGAGTATTTAGTTATATTACATTTTAAATAAATAAATAAAAAAGTGTTTAAAGATTATTTTAAGGTAAGTCAATACATTTTTGTAACTCTAATTATTTAAACATATTATTTCACTTTAATTAAACATAATAAAACGTCAATTCAACAACATAATATCAATGAACGTTATGACGTAAACTAGCAATTTCATCAATCAATCCTTACCGTCAAGGGGCAACCCCAGCATCAGGTTACACACGGTGGCGATCAATGCCGTGCCGAGGCAGATAACAATCCAGGTGTTGGTAAACAATACGTAGAAACGTGTCATTCGCAAACGCCATAAACGGTATTACATATTTATTTATTTACAAACAGCGGTGCATTCGTAGCGTCGTGAAGCACGCGGTCGCCGCGTGCTCGCCCCTAATTCCAAGAGAAAGACCGAAGTGCAGCGGGAGGTGCGCGGGGGGGCGCGGGGAGGGCCGCGGTCCGTGTAAAACTTGGGCCGGCCGAGGCTCCAGTTTATTTCTGTGCCGTTGCTCGACGAGTGATCACCTACCACAGAGCGAATCCCAAAGTGCTAATTTTATTAAGTTTATTAATAAACTGTTCGTCAATTTTCTTTTAGAATTTACGGTTTTCTGTGATTTTCATTAGGTAAGTGCACACGTTTTCTATTTCTCATGGGCGGGGATCTCGCTGCACGCACAGGAAGTGAGTGCAGCCATTGACCACGCTCAATACCGGCGAGATTGTAGTGGATAGTTTTTTTTTTCTAGCTTTCATTTAACGGGCGAGAATGTTCTAGAAACTTTCTCTTCGTTTAACGGTATCAATATACGATATTTCATAATTATTTATTACCTAATATTAGATATACTAACATTAAATTAATATAACTTTAATCACATCAGTATCCTAATATAAATTAGTAATTAGACAAACACTAAACTAACGCACTTTAATGGTAAAAAAACATAATAAGTGCGTTAGTTTAGTATTTATCATGAATTACCACGCCACCATTCTTATGAGTAATTAGCACGAAATTCTATTTATTTAGTTTAAATCATATTTGTAATAATTTTTTTATTGTAAGAGAAACAAAGCATCAAATACAAATATATAATACAAATTCGACAATAAAATGCATGCATTTATTAATAATAATAATATAAATCTGTTTGTTTGAATAATTGTAATTTAGTTTTCCTTTAAATTCTTCTTTCATGTAGTACAAAATTTAATCAAGTGAGCCGGTTTTTATAATTTGCTACTTAGATAATCAAATTCCTTTAAATTCACCTTTTATGTACTAAATTTTATAATGTAAGCGTATTTATGTGTACACTGAATAAAACGCTTACTATGTTTTTAACCACTATAATTTATTATAATATATAAATATATTACAATGCGTACGACTTAAGTTTCGACTGTTAACGGTCATTATCAAGTAATATTGGTTAAAAACATAGTAGTTTTATTCAGTGTTCATTATGAATTACCACATAGTAACGGTCGCAACCATTATGATGATATTTATGTGTATTAAAAACTAAATACTAAACGGCCCTTAAATTTTAGATTTTATGCAATTATTTTAATGTACTTTAAATTTAATTATAACAACCTGATTTTTCCTATAATTGAAAACTTCTCCACCACTTATTCTATAAATTATTTAATATAAGCCTTTTTGGAAAAAATGGCCCTTTCAATGTTAACGCATTTATTTAAATGTTTTAACATTAAAAAAGTCTTTTATTTCCTCAAATAAAAAAAATCTTTCAGCAATGGAATTTATTACAATAAAATTTGAAATAATTTTGTGTTTTATTATTTTAGCAATCGAATTTATTATGAATTCTAATAGAATCTATAAAAAAATTTATTTCGTCCTATTAATAATATACACCTATATAATGATTTAAACACTATGTTAATATTTTTATTTAGTTTTGGTTACCGTTCTTGAATAACTTTCAGATGCAAATTTGTGATATAAAATATTATCTGCTAAAGAAAAAAAGGTTAAAAAATGAAAGTTTCTGGTATGAAGTATTACTAGAAAAAAAGGATAACCTAAAAAATTTAAATTCTTGCTTCAATTGTCTTAAAAATTATTATTAACTCTTGCAATTTAAAAAATTCTTCTGTCAAGTTTATATTTTATGAATTGTAATGTAAAAAGGGGAAAATTCAAAATGTTCGTTCCTTTTTCCTGAATAATTTTTGAGCGCATTTTGAATTTTGTAATATTCTGCATCAATTATGTTCTCTATGAGCATCTTGGAAACTTTCTTTCTTTTTCATCAATTTTCTAGCGATTTTCAATTGTCTTTTGTTATGGTTGTTTTAATGTTTCTTTTATTTTTAACTGCTTTTTAGTTATAATTTAGATATTTTTTAATTTAGAATTTTTAAATTTTGCTTTTCCCCAAGAATTTTTCTGATCTTATTTTTAAATTTTCATTTTTTTTGATTTTTAATTTTTTCTTGTTATGGTTTTAATATTTTTTTTTATTTTTAACTGTTTTTTTAGTTAAAATTTTGATGTTTTTTTTTTAATTTTGATTGTTCAAATTTTGCTCATTCCCAAGATTTTTTCTGACTTTTTTTTTAAATTTTCATTTTTTTTGTTTTAATAACTTTTTGTTTGTATAGTCGTCCCAAAGATATTTGGCGTTTATGACCTTTTACCACTTGACCGCCTTAATGAGTTTAGGGCCATCATATCGTAAAACCAAACCCATAAATATTCTCGGTCTGGTCAGGACTGTATTGTATAATTTTCTCCAAACAAATGTATGCATTGCAAAGGCTTACATAACCAAATAGTTTAATTTCATTCTAGACTGAAAATAATGCAATAATACCTGTTAACTTTTTAATCAGGAAGGTTCGCGCGCCCTCCACTTTGGATACCCGAAGAATCGGACCGTTTCGTAATCCCTGGTTGTGCGTGACGGCAATCCGAGGGGAAATAGAGGGGTATCGTGTATTTGTTAACCAGATTACGGATGCAATTATGTATTTGTTGGATGTTAAGCTTATAAGAACTAAAAACCGCTTATATTTAACTATTTACAAAGAAAACAGTATAAGTATAACCCCGGAGTTAAAACGGCCCCTTAAAAAAAAGTACCGAAACCGGGCCTGGGACAACGTTAGGGGAATCCGCTGAGGACCACCTATTGGGGGCGGGGATGAGAGTTTGCGGTCGGTCTCTCATAAAAATTAGTAAAAGTTAAATACCATAAAAGGTCATAAACGCCAAATATCTTTGGGACGACTATAATTGTTTTTTTTTTCTGGATATTTTTAATTGTTTTTTGTTATGGTTTTTTATTTTTTTCTTGTGATTTTCAATTGTTTCGAGGTTAGATTTTAATGTTCTTTTGATTTTCAATTGTTTTCAGCTATAATTTCACTGTTTATTTTTATCTTTTTTTACTTTCAATAATTTTTTTGTTACGATTTTAATGATTTTTTAATTGTCTAGGCATTTTAAATTGGTTCAATTGTTATGATTTTAATGTTCTTTTGATCTTTAATTGTTTTTTTAGTTATAAACTTTTTTATTTTCAATTATTCAATTTTGATCATTTTTGTGATTTTACTAATCATTTTTTAATTTTAAATATTGTTTTTGTAATGACAATCATTTTTCAATTGAGTTTTTTTATGATTTTAATGTTCTTTTGATTTTCAAGCGTTTCTTTATTATTTTCAATTATTTTATTTTGTAATTTTAATAATTTTTCAATTTTTTTGGCGATTTTCAATTTTTTCTTATGATTTTAAGTGATTTTTGGTTATAATTTTAATGTTAATTTTTTTATTTTCAAGTGTTCAATTTTTTATCTTTTTAATGATTTTGTTCTGATCATTTTTAATTTCAATAATTTTTGTTGTGATTCTAATGATTTTTCAATTGTTTAACGATTTTCAATTGTTTCTTGTTATCATTTCAATGTTCTTTTGATTTTCAATTGTTTCAATTGTTGTGGTTTTAATGTTCTTTTGATTTTCAGTTGTTTTTTTTAGTTATAAATTCACTGTTTATTTTCAATTATTCAATTTTGATTTTTTTTTTCAATAATTTTTTGTTGTGGTTTTAATGATTTTTAAATATTTAACGATTTTCAATTGTTTCTTGTTATAATTATAATGTTCTTTTGGTTTTCAAGTGGGTTTTATTATCTTCAATTATTTTTTTGTTGTGATTTTAATTATTTTTCAATTGTTTTAGGGATTTTCAATTGTTTCTGGTTATGATTTTAATGTTATTTTGATATTCAAGTGTTTTTTTTATTATTAGCAATTATTTTTTTTGCGATTTTAATGATTTTTCAATTATTTGGGGATTTTCAATGATTTATTGTTACAATTTTAATGTTCTTTCGATCCTCAATTGTTTATATTTTGGTTATAATTTCACCGTTTATTTTTCATTTTCAATTTTGATCATTTTGATGTTTTTTTTTCTGATCATTTTTATTTTCAGTTATTTTTTTGTTACGACTTTAATGATTTTCCAATTATTCAACGATTTTCAATTGTTTCTTGTTATGATTGTAATGTTTTTTTGATTTTCAAGTGTTTTTTTTAAATTATTTTTTTGTTGTGATTTTAATGATTTTTCAATTGTCTAGGTATTTTCAATTGTATTTTCAGTTGTTTTATTGTGATTTTTTTAATTTTTTTGTTTGCAATTATTCAAATATGTTGATTTACAAGATTTTTCTGATAATTTTTATTCAGTGATTTTGTTTTTTGTTGGGATTTTAATTATTTTTTAATTTTTTGTTGGGATTTTAATTATTTGTTTAAATTTTTTATTGTTTTTTATGCACATTTTTATTAGTTTCAATTGATTTTTTGTTGTGATTTTAATGATTTTTCAATTGTCTAGAGATTTTCAATTGTTTCTTGTTATGATTTTGATGTTCTTTTAATTTTCCAGTGTTTTTTTAGTTATAATTTCACTCTTTATTTTTTATTTTCAATTATTCAATTTTGAACATTTGGATGATTTTTTTCTGACCATTTTTGGTTTTTAATTATTTTTTGTTGTAATTTAAATGATTTTTCAATTGTCTAGGCTTTTTCAATTGTATTTTTAGTTGCTTTTTGTTGTGATTTTTTACTTTTAATTGTTTCTTTGTTATCAATTATTCAAATTAGTCCATTAACAAGATTTTTTCAGTTGTTTTTTGTTGTGATTTTAATTATCTTTTATTGTTTTTGTTATGTTTTTTTTTTATATTCAATTGTTTTTCTTTTCGATCTTCTAATAGTTTTTCTGGCATTTTTAACTTCATTTATTTTATTTTATTTATTTCGATTGGTTTTTTAATGATTTTACTTCTTCATTTTAGTTTTTTACTGATTTTTTAATTGTTCAACGATTTTCAATTGTTTCTTATTCTGATTTTAGTGTTCTTTTGATTTTCAACTGTTTTTTTTATTATTTACAATTATTATTATTTTTATTGTGATTTTAGTGATTTTTCAATTGTTCGGGGATTTCCAATTGTTTCTTGTTATAATTTTAATGTTCTTTTGATTCTCGATTGCTTATTTTTTGGTTATAAATTCACTGTTTAATTTTTAATTACAACTAATCAATTTTGATCTTTTTATGTTGTTTTTTCTGATCATTTTTTTATTTTCAATAATTTTTTATTGTGATTTTAATGATTTTTCAATTGTTTAACGATTTTCAATTGTTTCTTATTCTAATTTTAATGTTCTTCAAGTGTTTTTTATTATTGTCATTTTTTGTTGCTATTTTAATGGTTTTTCAATTGTTTAAGTATTTTCAATTGTTTCTGGTTATGATTTTAACGTTGTTTCAAAATTCAATTGTTTTTTTTATTATTATCAATTATTTTTTTATTGGGAATCTTCCATTATTTTCTTGTTATGATTTTAATGATTTTTCCATTGTTTAACGATTTTCATTTGTTTCTTGTTATGATTTTAATGTTCTTTTGATTTTCAATTGTTTTTTAAGTTATAATTTCACTGTTTGTTTTTTATTTTCAATTATTCAGTTTTGATCATTTGCATTATTTTTTCTTATCAATTTTTTAATTTTCAATAATTTTTTGTTGTGATTTTAATGATATTTAAATTATTTAACGATTTTCAATTGTTTCTTGTTCTAATTTTAATATTCTTTTCATTTTCAAGTGTGTTTAAGTTATAATTTCACTGTTTATTTTTTATTTTCAATAATTTTTTTGTCGTGATTTTAATGATTTTTCAATTGTTTAACGATTTTTCATTGTTTCTCGTTGTGATTTCAATATTCTTTTGATTTTCAATTGTTCTTTTAGATGAAATTTCACTGTTCATCTTTTATTTTCAATTATTTCATTTTGACATTTTTATGATTTTTTCTAATCATTTTTTTATTTTCAATTTTTTTTTTGTTGTAATTTTAATGATTTTCAATTGTTTCTGCTTTGATTTTAATGTTGCTTTGATATTCTAGTGTTTTTTTATTATTATCATTAATTTTTTAATTGTGATTTTAATGATTTTTCAATTATTTAGGGATTTCCAATTGTTTCTTGTTATAATTTTAATGTTCTTTTGATTCTCAATTGTTTATTTTTTTGGTTATAATTTCACTGTCTGTTTTTTTTCTTTTTTTTGGCGATTCTGAACAGTTTTTTGTTAAATTTTAATTGTTTTTCAATTATTTTTTTAGTTATGATTGTAATGTTCGTGCTTTGTTACGATTTTCTCAGTTTTCAATTGTTTCTTGTTAGAATATGAATGTTTTTTTTTAAATTTTATTGCATAGCGGTTTTCAGCAGATTTTTTATCGATTTATTTTTTTTTTTTCTTGCGATTTTAATGTTTTTTTCATTTTCAATTTTTTAGTTATAATTTTAATATTTACGTTGTTCAAATTTTTTCATTCATAAGATCTTTTCTGACCATTTTAAAATTTATGTTCAATTTTTTTGTTGTGATTTTAATTATGATTTTCAATTGTTTTTTAGATGTTCTAATATTCTCTCTGGAAATTTTTATTTATATTTTTATATCTTCGATTGTTTTTTAATGAAGTAATTTATTTATTTTAATTTGTTTATTATTATCAAAAAACAATTTCTTTTATTTACTAAACGTTTTTGCATTGGTAGGTTTTTAATGAGGAAAGTCAGTTAGTAAAGAAATATTTTTTTCTCAAATTATATTGATTAAACCTCTCTACAGAGGTTGTTGATTTTTTTTCGGACGGTTTCTTCTATTTTCAGAAAACGCCTATTTGGTAATAATAGTAAATAATAAATGTCACCTTATTGTTATATCTCATTTTACAGATATCTGGAATGTTAAATCTCCATATTGAATGTAATCGACAGGAAAGCAAAAAAAACTGAAATAAATACATTAAAACTATTGGGAAATAGTTGTTTTAATAAATCATATGTCTCAATAAGACTTAATATTGTAGATTTACGAAATGTTTTCGTATTTTAAATGATTACTACTTACATAATTGTTTGGGAATAAACGTATAATTAAATATCCACTGAGCGTGAGCAATTATTTAATCGTTTACTCTTACCAAATTGAATGACGCTGATAATACACAGAAGGTTTTTGTGTGTTGTTATATCATCGTCTTAGTTTCCTTTTCTATATTAGCCTATTTATCTCCAAAATGAAAATTTCACAATTAATTCATTGCGTTATATCAAGTTGACGTATTAATCGGATTACTTAAAATTTTAAAACAAAAAAAAGAGATTTTGTCCTGTTATGAATAGTGTTGAAAAGCATTCTTTTATACATACACACTTTCGTTAATTGCCTTCGACATAGTGCTTGATTTTGATGATGTGAAAACGTACTTTTTTTAGAGACAATTGTGGTGGTAATTTTTTCTGGACAATTGTTGTGGTAAAACCTAATTAAAATTAGTTATTTATTTTTTTATACTTTACTTCTTATTAATCCAAATCACCCCATCTTTATTACAACGTTAATATTAATTCTTATTATTGGTTTTTATTATGTTTTTGTTTGTTTCAAACGATTATTTTGCAAATAATGTAAATATTGAACTACGTTATTTTCTTGTTTATCATTCCACTTATTGGCGCTAAAATAAAAAAAAGGTTATGTATTTCCTGCTGCTCGTAATTCCTATGTATTATTATAATTATACTATATACTACTAATGCGAACACCGTTGTTCAATGACACGCATTATCATTACGGTTGGAACAAGTTGTGGCTTGAAAGTATGTCGTTGATAAAACTGTAACGACCTTCACTGTACCGTTTGCGAAATGTAAATATTACGGTGTGTTTAAAACCGATAACGACCAAGTTTATTGATCGCAGTTTGCATTTGAAACATAAATATCGGATAGTAAATTATGATAAATTTTACATATTATAGTAAAATTTTAAAATGTGCACAGTTTAAAAGCAGAAAGTTTTATTTATTTAATTTGTGACTATACTAAAAGAGTTAAAAAAATGATGTGCCAAGGGAGTGGTATGTAAAATGGTTGATTTAATTTAAAATATGATTTTATTTAGAAAATATTTGTATGCTCTTGTTAAACTAACAATTATTAGTATTAAAAACATAACAACTATTTTTTTACTTAACCTGTGATGATTTTTTATTAATTACATTGTTGTATAACATAATTTGGGTTTATGTCGTGGATTATAATGTAGTAACAGTCATTATTATGGTTAAATGTATTTATTTTCATGAAATATAGAAGATTAATTTTTTCGAGTTCAATTTTGAAGGAAATTTACTGCACAAATGATGAATTCAACTCAAGTTATTCTTTTAATCAAGGTATTAGAATAATTCCTCTTCAATTCTAAGAAATAATAATTATTGAGTAAATACAATTAGAGTAACTTTAATGTGACAGCAAATCACTTTCTCTGGTGAAAGTTCGTGCCAATAAGTTGAACTGAAAGAGTACGAATGCAGGCTGCACCATGGAAACTTTCCATGCATTCTATGAAGAGGGCGTAATCTCGATAATCGAGGTCGATTTATTCAGCACGGAAATTTACTGCAGTGCACTTTGTAGCGATACCAAAGTTTGATAAGTCTACACCACAAACCAAACAAATATTTCTCTTCAGTTTTAAAGATTACACATTGAAGTATTTACATATTGAACACTGTCAAAAAAGAAAGGGATAGAATTGAAGAGACATTTTGTATAAGAATTTAAAATAAAAAACTCTTTTCAATAGAACTGAGTACACATTGAATTTAAAAGGTGCGTTTTTTTTTTAAATTCTGCTCTTGTATGGTTCTGTGTGGCCTCGTACTCAAAAGGCTGACTGGCACGCATGTGTCTCGTGCTGGTACATAAATTTCCATTTATAAACACTCAAGGCCCTTCGTCTCGCAGGATGTGACTGCACTTACTTGATCTTGAAGCGAACGCCAGAAATAGACGTCGTCGGGAAAGTCTGCTTGGTATTCAGTTATGCAAGCGCTTTAAATTATTCATTCCAGCCGTGACTGCGAAATGAATATGAGTTTTTTTTCTGTGTAGAAAAAATGCTCGAAAGAATGCATAAATGCATATAAATGAAAGATCTTAACGATAACTTATATTTAAGATAAATTTATACAATGAAACACTTTTGCTTTGTTTGTATGAACCTTGATTATAAAAATATAAATATATTTGTTTTTCTTATGTGAAAATAAGTATTTATGCATAATTCAATGAAAGGTTTAAATTAAAAGATCACAAAATATAAGATGGAGATAAATTTAGCAATGGCGACCAAAGTATTCACAGAATGGTGAAGATACTTTGCTGACAAAAAATTTCACCATCTGAATGGAATGAACTCCTTCTGCAGATCCGTTGATCAATTTTTTTGTAATTTTAAAATTTTTATATATCTATTAGGTGCACAAATGAATCATCCAAATTGTTTTAAGTAGCCAAGAAATTAATTTGTAGTAAATTGAGTAATTACACACAAAACATTGTTTTTGATTTGTTTTGAAAAACTTCTTCTCCACCTCAACATGTTTTACTGATTCATACAAACACTGTTGATATTCAAGAATTAGTTTAAGTTTGATAATGTGAGATATCGACAAAGTAAACGTTTTTGTTTAATTCGTTTTCGTTTTGTTTGGTAAACTTCACTCAAAATGTATTTCAGGTCTGGTTTATAATGTTCGGCTTTGGATAAACAAAATAATTGTAGGCCCACGCTTACGTTACGCAAATTTTGCAAAAAAGCAATGTTAGCCTGCCAACGACCCAAAAATTTAAAATAGTCTATGCAAATAATCAGGAGGCAATACACGGTCACGTCCAACTATTTTTGGCCGCTTTTGAAATATAACACGTTTCGAAATTCCGGTGCTCAACATTTTGTTAGTGCGCATTCGATAAAACTTCCTCTATAGGATTTTTAATTAATTGTTATATGGAAAATAATTATTTGAAAGTTGTGTTATTATTATTTAATGTGATTGATTAATTACCTCAAATTCAATCAAATTTTGAGCGGAGTTCACAAATTATGCTCTTCTTAAGGGTTGTTTACAATGAGGCACTTGGTTAAATTAAAAAAGTTCACCACGTGATAAACGAGAACCAAATTCAACAAATATTATGCTCTTCTACTGAAACCCTTTCTTTTTCTGTTCCTTCTTTCCTTTTATACGATATTAAGGGATCAGGTATTCTCCTCGGCATTCGGAATCTTTTATAAATGGTTTTATTTTCATTTTTTGTCCCCTTTTAGAAGAGGATTTTCGGTTATTTAAGTTAGGGACATTTTTGTCAAAGTATTCAAATCGCCGTTGCTATTGTTTGCGGTTGTAGTTGTGTAAATATTAATCGTTTATATTAAATTAAATACAAGAACACATAAAATTCAATATCTCTCGCTGTTATGCAATTTTATATTTCATAGATTATCCCAGGCCTTCTTGATTTTCGCTAATTTTGTAGTATTTTGCACTCACTAGCAATAATTCTTTGATTTTATGCGACATTTATTATTATTGTTAATAATACGGCGTGCAGATACCCAACACAGCTGGTTTGAGGTCGAGATTTAATAGCGTGGAACTTTCTAAAAACAACTTTCAAGCGTTCCATTTATCCGGCTTAATTAAAATTTAATCTATTCCTTCATTTCTACGGTATTTTTTAAATCTAGGATAACGATGTGATTCGAGTTCATAATTATGGTGTTACATACGACGCCTAATAAGTGTTTTAACTGTAGTTTAGTATTCGAATTATTGATTTCATTAACTTAAAATTGAGGCGTTTAAGTTGGCTCAACTTCATAACACAAGAGCGTAAAAGTACATTATTAAAAGCTTTTATTTATTTTTATGTTTTTTTAAGGCAAATATACAGGGTGGGCCACGAATAACGACCATTAAAAGTTTACGGGGTTCCTGCAAGAGGAAAAATCTGAAAAAATTCAACATTGTACGGTTGATTGCGATCTCCTCATGGAAAATATTTTTGACTTTCTATCACTTCCGGTTATACCGGAAACGGCTACCAACTTTGTTATTTTAAATGGAACATACTATATATTATTTTATTTTTTAATTCCTTATTCGATTGCCTACCTCTCCATATGGGTTTATGTCCACTTAACTTTTACAGTTTTTGAATTAAAAATTTATTTGTCAAATATTGACCTCAAATAGGCGTTTAGAAAAATGGCTACAACTTCTAGTAGGTACAAGATAGATACATGAGCGGCATCTTGTATTGTACCTAATAGATTCCTCTATAACGGAAAAAAATGGCATGTGTCAATTTTGACAGTTAGTATTCCAAAAACAGCGATATTTCAGCGCCCACTTTAAAATATCATATTTCAATTTTTTCAAATAGAATGACCAATATTTTATATCATAGTGTGATTCGCAAGACAATTTGCTACAAAAAAGTATTATACATCCCTATATTTAGAGCCATTAGTTTTTGAGTTATTTCGAAATTTGTTTCCTCTCAGAATTTTTATTTGAATTATTCCTGTTCTATTTACACGGGCACCATAGTAGGCTTCTGTCAATATTTGTTGAATCCAACGTATTGATATTTGGGTACGCTTCTTTCGAGTAATATTAAAATGAATACCTATACCAATAAAAAAATTACGAATTTATTTGTCATATATCGCCAGTGCAACACCATTGTTGAGAGAACTTGCAAAACTTTCAAGGAAACTTATTCACACTTACCGCCGACGGATAGAAACAGTTTCTAAGACTAAATTCCAATTTTGTACTATGTGGAATACAAAACGCAGAAAAAATCAACCAAAGTCAATAACCGAGAAGGGAAATTCAAGTAAGTGTTTTGATTTATTTTCAAGCAAATCAACGCGCATCAAAGCGAAGTTGCCAGAAGGATTTGAGAGTAAGCAGAACCCCACTGTAAAGAATTTGGAAAATGTATTGGATGCATAATTATAAATTTAATTTGGTGCAAGAATTATTTCCCCAAGATGCAGAGAATAGGAGAGATTTTTGTGAGTTGTTGTTGCTTGAAATTAATATAATTTGGACGGGCGATTTTTATATAGAAAAACCAATCACATGTGGTCAATTGAAAATCCACATATAACGCGTGTACATATATACCAACACAAATTTAGTTTCAACGTATTTTGCCTATTGATGGACATGCGTGTTACTTTTTATTTTTAGCACGAAAGATTACATAATGGCTGCCTTTAAATTTAAGAATAAATTCGTAGTATCAACTCGATGGAACCCCAGCTCATTGTACACACAAAATATCACAGCAACTAATGAACATGTTCGAGGATAGATGGATTCGAAGGTTAGGTCCATGGAACTGGCCCGCTAGATCTCCAGATCTTGCTCCACTCGATTTTATTCTTTAAAAAATAAAGTTTATGCCAACTGCCAACAATACCCGAGAAGAATTGGAAGCAAGGGTGCGAGTTGCATTTGCGGAATTAAGCGCAAAAAAAAAATTGGCGAGCAACATAAGAGGGTGACGCAACACATGCTGCACAGTGTTTACATGTTAATGGTCATTTCGAACAATTGTTATAATTTTTTTTCGGACAATTTTTTTTCAATTCTTGCATTTAATTATGTATTTAATAATTATTTTATTCCAGTCTTCTTGCTTCTGTTTTATTTGTAAGTTGTAACTTTGTAACTGGGGATAAGTTTCGTTGAATGTACTGCAAGTTTTCTCAACAATTCCATTCCGCCATGTATGACGAATAAATACATAATTTCTTGATTGGAATAGTTATTCATCGTATAATTATTCGGACGAATTTTTCCCAATTCGATTCAATAAAAAATATTTACAGAAACCTACGATGGTGCCCGTGTGAATAGAACAGGAATTATTGAAATGTGAGAGGAAGTAAATTTCGAAATAACTCAAAAACGAATGGCTCTAGATATAGAGATGTATAATAATTTTTTGTAGCAAATTGTCTTGCGAATCACACTATGAGATACAATATTGGTCATTCCATTTGAAAAAATTGAAATATGATGATTTAAAGTAGGCGCTGAAATATTGCTGTTTTTGAATTACCAACTGTCAAAATTGACAAATGCCAATTTTTCTCGGTTATAGAGGAATCGATTAGGTACAATACAAGATGCCGCTCGTGTGTCTATCTTGTACCTCCTAGAAGTTATAGCCATTTTTCTAAACGCCTATTTGAGGTCAATATTTGACAAATAAATTTTTGAATCAAAAACTGTAAAAGTTAAGTGGACATAAACCCATATGGAGAGGTAGGCAATCGAATAAGGAATTAAAAAATAAAATAATATACAGTATGTTCCATTTAAAATAACAAAGTTGGTAGCCGTTTCCGGTATAACCGGAAGTGATAGAAAGTCAAAAATATTTTCCATGAGGAGATCGCAATCAACCGTACAATGTTGAATTTTTTCAGATTTTTCCTCTTGCAGGAACCCCGTAAACTTTTAATGGTCGTTATTCGTGGCCCACCCTGTATATTAAAACTGTACTGATGAGATCAAAAGTGTGAAACATGCGTCTGCAGATGTTTATAAACTTAATTGTTCAATTTAAATAGCTATTTTAAAAAAAGTATTCATCTTATTTCCTTAAGGTGTTTTGTGTTTCAATTAACTCAACATTTCCTGTTTTAAATCAATTAACGAATAACCTCAAACCTACAGCCGCATTTTCAATTCAATGTTACTAATCGTGTTGTGCTATTCAAGGCCTTCCGAGATTCTTCTTTTTCGATCTCAAGGTTTTCTTATTGTTTGTTTAGTGAGATTAAAAGTGTACATTTTTTGGTTTAAAAATTAAATAACTTTAGCATTTCTTTCTTTTGTTACAGTCAACATGCTGTCTGCTATTGTCCAAGAAGAAGCCAAATTGGAGGCGATGCAGAGGGTGTGGCAGACCAGCCGCCGTGGCACCGCCATGTCTCTCTTCGAGGACGATGTCGAAAAGGAACTATTCTCACTCTCACGACAGGTAGGTTCACGTTTGGGACCTAATCACCAACCAAACGAAAACAATCATTAATTCATCAATCATCAATGCCCATCAATCAATCAATAGTTTTTTATAGTACGCTTAAAAGAGAAGTGATACAAAAAAAAAATCGAACAATTCCAAAAAGTTTGGAAAGGAATTATGAATAAATAATCACTTTAAAAAAACTTGCAAGAATAAAAATTATTTCTAAAGGAAATCTTAGTGAATTGTTTATTTTTTTTGTATATCATCGTCACATCACTACAATTTTTTAACGTTTCACTCTTACTATTTCAAAAGCTCAGACGGGGAACTTCTGCATCTCTCTTCGATGACGATGTAGACAGCGAACTGTACTCACTGTCACGACAGGTAAATCGCTAACCGCATCATCCAGTGATTGCCTTTTTTTTTTATCATCATTGCCGATAACAAAATGTGTGTTTTAATCGTTTATCAAGCTTAACGCACAAATGGCTTTAATGAGTGCAATAATGTGTTACGACTAATAGTTGTGATAGTTTTTGTATCTAATCCAAATGCTGTAACAGTTACATAAAATTTGTATTAGAATTTAGAAATAATGAAAGATAATTAAAGTAGTTACTACAACACAAAATGCGAGGATTTAAAATTATGACCATAAAAATACTTATAATCCTGTGGTTTTATTTTCTATGCATTTTCTTCATTAAATTGATAAGGAAATAATGCTCAACTATAAATATTTTCAATTTAAAGTTGTTCTTTAATAGTTTTGGTATGAAAAATTATTGTATTTTTCCTTTAGAAATTGTAAAAATATTATTAGATTATTAATAAGTGCACTTATTTTAAATTACACTACTTTTCGCCTACTAGATGTGAATGATAAAATTATACCAAAATGTCTTATTCCAAATTATTTTATAACTGCATTATTTGTTTCATAATTATCCCGTTAAAATACGTTATAATTATAGTTTTCTTTTTAATATATGGCTTGAAAACGCATTGGAAATTGTAAATTTATTTTAAACTTCACTAGTTTTCGCCTACTAGATGTGAAGGACGATAATGTACTAAGATTACCTAATCCAATTTTCTCTGACTGCATTACTTGTTTTATATTTATACAGTTAAAATACGTATTATAAATATTTACATTTTCTTATCATAACGGTGTTCCACCTTTTTCAAACATTTATTTAGTCTATTTCCAGCCTGGCGAGCTTCGTCTGTCCCGCGAAAGTAAACAACGATACGGTGTGAACCTTGAGCTAGCTAGTGTCCGTTAATTTAGCAAATTATAATACGGTACTGATAAGTCTGGTATTATTTAATAGATGACTCAGACAATTCCATTCATCGAAAGCGCAACGAGCGTAAAATTGATTAATTCCTATCTATACATAATTTATCGACAGACTATTATTTAAAAATCACATCGATTGTTCGTAATTATTAGAGTATAATAATTATAATAATATATTAAAGACTTACTTTAGTTTTTTTTATATTAGTATCAATATTACGTTTTCGACAAAACCTGTTCAAGAAAAATCTTCTACATCTATCAAATATGATTATAGTGGTTAAAAACATAGTTTTCATTATGAATTACCATGTAGTAACGGTCGCAACCATCATTATGATCTATCAAATATATCTTTAAATTGGTTTTACTCATTGCTTTCTGAAATAAATTCCGAATTTGATATATTCAATTAAAACACTTTGTAATTTCCTTCCTTCACGTTTATTTTTATATGTTACCATGTACTCATTATCAACGACTACATCTGATATATAAAAATAAATGTGAAGGGAGGAAATCACAAAGTGTTTTAATTCAATAGTGATGACTTCACACAACTCAAATCAAACGGTGAATATTTGATATATTCATTAACTTACATGTTATTATAAGTCAGATAAAACCATTTTGACTAATCATATTTTTTACGATCCCAACCAAAACTAGGAAAATAAAATTTTAAAAAGTAATATTTCCAAAAATGTTTCCCTTTTTTTGTACTTATTACATTCCTAATCAAAAATTTAAATAAAACAATTTGTGTATTGATAAATCTTGAAGAAGCTTTTCTTCCTGTAATTTCATTCATTTTTATTTCTTACAGATAACGTTAAAATATTCTTTTCTGTGATTACATACATTTAAATTTGCAAAAAAAAATGGAAAAACACCGCGAAAGCACTTCCTCCAAGGCCGAAGTGCTGATCGGAATAGTTCTGTTCAGAAACGGTTCTGCTTATCTGACGATTGTTATTTTGCATCGTATTGCAAACTTACGCAAATACTATCTGTCCCCGCGATAACCCCCCTAACATCTTATTTTCTCACAAGCAATTGTGATGATTAATCGGTGTTCGGTGTTCCACATTTACGTCAATCCGTCAGATAAGAACTCTTGTGAAAATGTTTTTTTAGGATGTTGAATTGTTGCTAAGTTAAAACTGACAAAATATAAAAGGAGCTTATAAAAGAAATAATGAACCGAATAGATTAAATTTATTATTTTTTTAGAACAAAAACACATAAAAAAGCCTACACTAAAAAATTTTATTAAAAACTGATATAAAAATGTATTTATCTATTAATCACCAATATTTAAGGGTTCAATTCAAAACTATAATATTAATTAAAGTGTTTTTAATAATTAACTTATATTCATCATCACAATTTATTTGTTTTCACAATTCATCGATTTTTTAATCATCTCATATGGGTTTGAACATGACTACCATGTCTTATACAAAACAATTTTAGAGCTCGTGCAGTGCGATTATCTCGAGAGGGCAATGCACTTCTCCACCTCCACAGCTCGCCTGCAGTGAGATTGAGAACGAGCAGGAATTCATTGATGTACAAGTAAGTTTAAGAGTTGTAAGAAAAAAGTTGAGGAAGAATCAATAAAATACATTTTGTAGATTACAGCATATAATAAATTAAATTTTGATAAATATTATTATCCATTTTTCCACAATGAATTAATCTAAAAATTATGCATTTACTTACAATTCTAATTATGTTATTGTTTTTAAAATTGACTTCTGATAATAAATTAAGTTTTAAACTTAAATCAAGAAAAACTTATAAGTATAAATTTAAACCATATATTTTTCGTAAGTTTAAAAAATATTTATATTTACAATTATATGAAACTGAAATCAAGTATAGAAATATATCATTCTCAAATTACGTGAAGATTATTATTATAGTAAATCGTATTTACTATAACATCAAGTATATTTTATTATTATCTATGAATTGTTTTAGGATATCAAACCTGCTTTCGAAACGGAGACCTCCGAACAAAACTCTTGTACACTGGACGCCGCCGAGCTAGGAGACCTACCAGCCCGTTATGTAATTCCACCAGTTGAATCTCACCAGTTCCCGGTCGTAGGAGTTTATATTGATAAGAGAGTTATTCCAGGCTTCAAGTACCGCGTCAGACCTTTGCCAGGCCTCAACGAGGCGAGGACGTACGCGTGCCTGTTCGGCGAACGCGCCCTCACCCTCCAGAGCATCGGCCGCGGCTACGCCAGGAGGTTCACCTTCGAAGCGGACGCGAACTGCTTGAACAACAATGACAACTACTTCTGGAGCGACAACCGCCCGGAGGGCTACACGTTCGAACTGGAAGCGATTTCCGACGGCGACAAGTTTACTATCTTCGACGCCAACAGGGAAGCTCAGGGGACACTTGAAGTGCTCAAAATCGAGGTGGGTTCACTGTTTTTTTTCGCGGTACCGATGGTGGTTACCAATTTACGTTCAGGGCTGCTGCTGCTTAAAAATATACCCAATAAGTTTTTTTTTTAAATTAATAACCGCTTAGTTTTAAGTTTAATTAAACGACTGTATTCGATAAGTTTTTTTAGGTTGAACATAGGTAAAGAACACTTTTTTAATCATACTTATTTAGTTTTAGTCATTGGTTTAATTAATATATAAAAACAAGGATAAGTTAAATATGTAACTCTTTAGAATCCATAAATTTTTAAATTTAAAACTCAATTACTATAATAATATATAATGATAATAGTAACATTAATTTATTCTTGTTTTGAAATCTTACAAAGTATTAAAACTGCCACCAAGTTATTCATATTAATTTTGATGCCAAGGGTAATATTTTGTAAGAATTAAACAGCAAATTAGTCGCTTTATTGTAATAAATCCATAAGGCGGCTATTTTGTATAAATGGCGCTTTGATTGAAATATCGTGTGCTTCCTGTGTACTTAATTCCATTGTGTTTGTCCTCCACGTTTCACGTTTTCCATTTTTTTAAAACTAATAAGGGTTTATCCATATTATTTTTTAATACTTAACAAGAAAATCGATTTCTATCACCATTACATATTAATCATTATGAATACAAACGTAAAATAAAATCAGTTTTCTTGTTTAGTTTGGGTTATATATAATTAAGAATGTAGATGATTCGATTCTCTCTCATTACTTTTACAAAGTGGCAGCCCTGTATCATTATATATCGTCCATATGTTCGTATCAGTATTCCAAATGCTGTTGCTAGACACATCCGAGCTGTATTGAATCCGTAAGGCTGAAGGATTCAAACAAACAATCATCACCCGTCTCGTGCCAAACACGGTCGTAAGTTGTATAACAGTAATGTAATTCTTTTACCAAGTCCAAGTACCAATCTATAACATTACTCACTCTTTCAGGGTCCACAGGTTGAGACCGCCACGAATATTAGGCCCGATGCCGTTGAGAAAAGGGTAAAGGTCAGGTTTGCCGGTAAGGTTGAGTTCTTTGAGACCGGCGTGGGTAAGCCGATGCCCTTAAGCGGGATCGCGATTTGTACAAAGAGGAAGGGCTCGCCAAGAGCAGAAATAACGAGAGTTATTAATATCAGTATTAAGCACCATAGATATTACCTCGTGCCGGGCATACAGAGTGTCCACAGGAGGGTCACTGTTAAAGGACAGGATATTAATGATGTTCCCACCAAGTACAGCATGACTGGTTTGGAGCCTTATGAAATTCCTGTTGTTGGTAAGTAATATAATATTACATAATCATATCTTCTATAGCAAGTTTCATTCCTGAAAGAAACTATAAAATTTTTGGATATAAATCATTTTAATTACTATTTTCTTTATATATAGGTACTTATGTAGATCCCAGGATAATCCCTGGATTCTACTACAGGGTAAGACCAAATGATCGCAAGGATCATCTCTTCAATGGACGCGCCTTGAAGTTGGTCAGCATTGGTATGGGTTACGCCAAGAGGTTGACTTTCCAGCCAGATTCTCTTGTTAACCCAGACAACTACCTATGGTCAGACAATCACCCAGACGGTCTCGGCCTTGAACCGAGGGCGGTCCACACCGGAATGAAATTCTCTATAATGGCCAACGATCAAATATTGGGTGAAGCTTCAGTTTTCAGAGCCGACTTACCACAAAGGGAAGAACACATGGAAAAGGTAAACTATTTACATTATAATCCCATAATTATTTTTATAATTAATTATTCTTTCTATAATTAGGTACTCACATCCTCTGGTAAATACGCCATCGAAAAGCACATACAGATCGACGTTATGTGCCATGTAAAGTTGGCGATAACGGGAGGAGGCTCCGCTGACAACGAGGAGCACTTAATGAGAGTGTGCGGCAGCGCGGTCGTCAGGAAAGAGCCCGGAAACAGCGAATCGTACATTACCCGCGTAGAAAACGTAGGTTTAGATTCACAACTCAATTTAATCTTCGCGTACAATCACACGGAGCTCACATTCGTGCCTATAGTGAACAATTGAACCGCGCCACTCTTCCGCACCACCGTCTATTTATTATTGTTAACTCGTCTCTCATCTCGTATTCCTAGAGTGAATTATTATTTGATTGTGTTATATTGTAAGTGTCCCATAGTGAATTATTTATTTACGCTTACAATATTTTGTGATTTTATCAAATGTAATGCAATAGTTTATTTAAATCTTTTTTTAAATAAATTTATATATTTTAGTACACAATTTATGTTCTCTGTTCCTCTCCAAATAATAATTTTCTTGATTTTATATTGTTTTCTTAGATTAAGAAGATTGAAACTACAGGATTAACCTAACCAGAAGAAGAGATTTTATAATTTCAGTTTCTATAGATTATTTTAAATGTAAAATAAAGCTCTTTAATAAATTTAACATTAATTTTACCTCTAATACTTGCAAACTGTAATAATTACTTCCTAAAACGGTACAATAACGAGAAGCTGAAAGAAACGTCTTTCCACTTATTTGATAATCCTTTGCAACATATCCAAGGAATTCATTATATGATTTTAAATAATTTCAGTCTTAACACATTTCTGAGTTTGCAGAAGTTATTTATTTTCTATAATAATTGTAGATTGTTTTTTAATATAATTGTACTTAAGTCACGTAAAACCGTTCAAGAATTTCACTAAATTCATTTACAATTGCAAATAAGAAGTTATTAGAAGAGAGCTTACCTTCTATACTAAACTATGTTCATGATTTTGATGCTAACAACAGCGCCCTCTATGAAACAAGTTGCGAACTTGAGCGTTTCAATCTTTCGTGGAAACAGTGTATTTTATTAATCCTCCCCTTTCATATGCATTTTTCAAATTAGTACAACTGAGAGTTTTATTCAAATTTTACAATCCATTGTTGGCACTGTACCATTTAATAAATACACAAAGTTATATCACAAAACTTGCAGTCGGACATTTAATTTACGATTTATTATTATTTTCTTAATAAGTTGTAACCTTGAAATCTTGGAAGTTCAAAGTGACCATAGAGATCCTTGCAAAGTTCCAATTACTACCAACATAAATAATCTGGTTACATATATTTTTTACGTTGTCACCCTGAAGTCTTGGTAGTTCAAATTAATCACCCGTCTCCGCGCTTATGAACTACTGTCAAATCAGGACCGATGTTAAAATCAACCACCCTCTGGGATATAAATACAGCTTAAATTATTGAGTTCTTAAAGGAATTGTTCCGTAGAAAGTTAGGAAAGATGGGCGGAAAGGGCGAGATTGAATTGAACAACTTCTTCATATTCAATTCACTGTACGGTAATTGTGAAGGGGAGGTGAGCGGTGTTCAGTTTTACGTTGTTTGAAAAAGTGTGTGATTTGGTGAGATTTTAGGAGTACAAGAAGATTTTCTTCTACTATCCAAACACGGACCACATCGATACCAGAATTAAAAACATGGGGCTAGCCGAAGCCATCATTCAGTTTACAGCGTAAGTTACTAAACAAGTTAACAATAATAAAAATATATTCTAACCTTATTAGATCATTAATTAAAGTGTAAAACTCTAATATTTAAGAAAATAATGTTGTTACTATTTGTTTATTGTTAGAAAAAAAACCTATAAAATTATATATTCAAAACCCATTTTTTTAGACGTACATTTCATTAATTTACGTGTCATTTATGTAATAGTTAGGGCCCATATTATTTTAAGTAATACTAGTTTAGATACTGACCTTAAAATACAGTTGATTTGCATGAACTAATTAATAATTAAAGATTTTTTCAGATCTTTTAAACCTGATGGCCCAATTAATTCAGTTCATACACAAAAGCGGCGACAATTGTATTTCCAACCTGAAGAAAATTTCTGGATCGTAATGGTAATCATTTCTATTGTAAAAACTATATAGTTAATGTATTTAAAAGTTATAATTTTTTAAACTACCAAGTCCTTTTCAACTTATTAGAAATTTAAAAATTCTAATTAAATATTAAGTTAGTTTGGTATAATTAATCTTTTAAGAATGTTTTATTTTTTAATGAATGGTATTAATAAATTTTATTCTAAAAGTCAGAATTTTAATTTCTTTTGCTTATAGATTTAAAAAAAAATGTTATTTAATTTTCCAGACCCTTAATGTCCCTTACACAAAAAAGACAAAAGAGGGAACGGAGAGTAATGAATATATGGAGGAAGATATACAGGATAATGTTTACGAAGAAGTTCTGAAGCAATCGTACCTAATGTACAGGCTGTTTAATGGACAATTCGCCCGTTCTATTGAGAAGTATGATGTTGCTACATTGAAGACGAGATTAGAACAATTTTTTACAGCTGTAAGTTCTATTACACTTAAATAATAAAATTAATAAATTATAATAAATATAAATTTTATCTTATTGTTAAATAATAACTGTTTCAGTATGTGACATCAATAAAATTACAACATTGTGACATCCTAAATGTGTTCAATGGGATCCAGTTTCTCCCACTCGATAAGCAAACCTTTCTCAATGTACAGTGTTTCATCAATTCAATGGAGTGTCAATTTCCACTTGTTGAATATACAGCTTTCTTATATAATGATCATCTAGTTTGGTAAGGAATGAACTCCCATTTCTCTAAACTACTTTTTAATTGCTGCAATTATATTAGGAGTGGGATAGAACCAGACGATATGCAAATTGTTTATCAGTATTTAATAACAACTTTGCTGCCGGCGCATGTCGGCACGGAGCTTTTAGGAGGGTCTATGCCTAGACATCAATCATCCCCGTTTGCAGCTTTACACCACGGGAGATTCATTACAGGGCCAGAAAATTTAAAAACTTCAAAGACAATTGGAAAGATTCCTAAGGTACACCTGTACAAAGATTCCAAATCTACGGTTTATTATTTGATTGTATATAGAGCATTAAGTGCTTCTATATGTTTATTTATAAATGGTAAGTGATCAACAAAAGATTTTAGTATTTTTGTGCTAGTCAACAACAGAAATGCTAGAAAAAGATTATATCAAAATAAATTAACGTTAGTACTAGAAACTACTTTTGTAAATCTTTTTTATGATTGTAATTTATTATAGGAAATGAAGAATTAACATTAGAAACCTTTAGGAAACTAGATGACTTCATCGGTCCTCAATTAACAGTCATAGTTTCTGACATAGCAGAGTATTGCACAAAACAAGTAGTTACCCCTTCAAATGTGTCTGAAATAACGCCTAGATTTATATATTTTAACAAGTTAAAATTGGCATATAAGAGCACAGTTCATTTGGATAACAAACAAACGGGGAACATTGCCGTTTCTAAAGAATGTATCAAAATAATGGAGGATATAAACAGTCGGAAAGGGATGCTGGAACATGCTGGTGAAACCATTGTGAAAACCACCAGCGATTACTGGGTGGTTGGAAAGATTAGTAATATGAGGGAGTTTTATGTGGCTCTCCAACAAAAAAATGCTAGTTTGATTGATATAAGTGGTAAGTTAATAAATAGTATATTTTGTTTATTGCTACTTAATGTTAATAAATAGCAAAAGTTAATTAAGTATGTACTAATGATTTAATTGTTATTGATTATTTTTACAGATGAAGTGAAGAAACTGTGCGAGACTGAATTAAAGGGGATATTTTTCCATTCTGTATAATATTGTTGTTTAATATTTTATATATATTTATAAATATAATGCATTTATTTATCATATTTTATTAAAGGTGTTTTATTAGATGTATTGTAGTATTTATATGAAAAAAACATAAAACTACCATTATTATTATTATTATCATACACTTTAGTCCTACCTTTTTATCCTTTATTTAGCAACTGTTGAATAATAAGTTATTTTAATATTTTTATTATACATTTTATGAAACATTTTTTATTTTTTTTTTTGAAATGGTGCACACCTAAAATTTTCTAGGTACGCCACTGATTTGCACCGGTAGCGCTGTTTACCTTATAGCCATGTTCGGTCAAATAGTTCATTTGAACCGAACATGTTTGGGAAATTAATATTCACCTGTTGGCAGTAAGTTTGACCCACACGTGTTTTGTCGTTAAACTTCACGCTTTAACGAAGTATTCCTAAAAGTTATTATATTAATTTAATAATTCACGTGCGTTTTAAGCTAATAGTGATTTGCTAGGCCTTACATTTCATATCTTTATCGTTCTACAATTCGCATGTAATTCCCGGAGTCCTCAAGATGTTGGTAAGTTTTTTTTAGGTTATATTATTCTGGCTAAAATGATTATAAGACAATCTCTATACTTAGTAAACTATCAGCTGTCTGCAGTTTTTAAAACAAATTGCATCTTAATGTGGGATTATTTAACTCGTTTAATCTTTGAATAATTACATGTAATAAAGGGCTCTTATTTATTAATCATATTTTATGATGGTGTTTGTTAGGGAGTCTGAAGTGGTTCAGGTAAAATCCCAGATTGGCTGAGATAGCCAACCCGTGACGTAGAGTCATGCATAATAGAGATTGCTATTTTTTATATTTTACCATATCATAAATGATTATTATGCATTATCTAAAATCAACCCATTCATTGTTCATTATCTTTTGTTACCGCTAATCATAACTAAAGAATTTTGCTTGATAGCAATTAAATGAGCATTAATTTCAAGAATCATTGAGTTTAAAAGACTAATAACTTAATTTTATTTAGTTCTAAATGTATGATAGCAAATAGTTGTACTAATAAATTAAAATTGATTTTATTGATTGAAAATACTTCACGTAAACTCAAATAGATTAATAGCCATTAATTTTTGTTGTTTAAAGTTTATTTTATTAGCAAATAATATTTAGTTATAATATATAAACTATTTATTTAATATTTGCCATTTAATTTGTATATCTTCAATATGATGAAATAAAATATGATAACTTTATAAACATTTTATTGTCAATGAAAAAATACTTATTTGTATCTATTATAATAAATAAATGAGCTAGAAAATTGTAATGTTAAAATATTTAGAGAAAAATATATTTTTTGTTATTGTAGAGTGACTTGGATGATGAAGAGCTGGAGGATATCGAGTCACACTTGTACAGCCAAATCCACTATGGAACAACTACCGGCGTCGAAACTGACAATTCTTCTCTTACACCAACAAATCCAACCAATTATCATGGATTGCGATACTATGAACAACATATCTTAAGATTGAGACATAGCAACATTCCTGTCACAACTACAACTAGGGAAACAACAAATGTCCCCTCACCAACATGTCTCCCACAGGAAAGTGCTGTAAATTCAAACCTGCAATGTTTAAATGAAACTCTTTTACTGTCTGTTCCCCAAGAAACTAACACTCCAGATTTGAATACACCTATGAACATACCAAACCCACAGCAGCACAAAAATAAAAACCAACAAAAAATTCCCGCATTTTTATCCACACACAACAAATTATTAATTGAGACTGAGAAATTAGAAAAGACACAGAACAGAAAGAATTTAGCGAAGAAAGTATTGAGAGCTAAAGCAGAGAGGATTGTCAAGGCAGCTAATGAGGATGCCGAGCTTTTTAGAAATTTATCTAAGGAAGAGAGAAAGTCAGTATTTAAGTACCAAAAAAGGCAAAGGTATTTAGAAAGAAAGCGGCTTAGGAAATTGGAAAAGATGAACATTCTGGTGGATGAATATAATAAAGGTCTTGATACGTTTAGCGCAAGCTTTAATGAATGTAACAAAGGCATTCCTGAGTGTAACAAGAACCTCAATGAGCAAAATAATGATCTTAATCAATATAATCAAGGCGTCAATGACTTTCGAATTGGTAATTTCAGTCCACAATTAATGAATCCACAATCGTCTTTACCACAACTTAATCAACCTATATTACCTAAAGAGGATGTGGAAATAATAACTCAACAGAATGATGAGGTTGTGTCTCTATCTGGCAGTGATGGCAGTAGCTGTATAGCTGTAGACATTACACAAGATTTATTAATCATAAGTGATGATGATAATGATTTATCTGAACCACCCAAAATCTCCAGTTCAATACCTAAGGTTGAAGATAGTAGTGATGTTGATATTGAACAGAAGAATAAGATTACTCCAGCAATTGATGATGAGGATGATGTTATTTATGTGGAACAGCAACCTGCTATAGTAATAGATTTAGACCCTGAAATAGTAACAAAAGAATCTCAAGCTCCAACAGATTCTGAACTGATGAAACCACCAGACTTTGAAACCCTATCAGTCTGTTCAGTATCCTCTAACAATTTAAATCCTGATTTAAAGGCAAGTAACTTAAAATCCACACCTGTTAAAGCTAAGATTGCTGCTAAAGAACGTGAAGAGCTATTAAGTACACCTGAATCAAATGATTTCCTAGATACGACTTTGGATGTTGACCAAACCCACTTCAATTTTAGCCTCCATGAAGCTGATTTTAATTCACCAAAAGAAGCAAAATCAAAAACCCTGGCTGATATGTATGGAAGTGAGAGTAGTTGCAGTGCTAGTGATATAAGTGCTCCAGTTAAAACCCCTATTTTCAATGAAATAGATTTTGATAGCTCATCAAAAGGTTTGTTCTCAGAAAATAACTTGAAAAGCTTTAGTGATTTTATAACACCAAAACGTGCTTCTACAAGTATCCAAATCACACCCCTATTGACACCATCAAGAGAAATTTTTGAACAAGTTCAAACTAAAGCTGTTGGTAGCAGAAGTCAGTCAGATTCGGACTCCTCATCAGAAAGTGAATATGAGGATAGTAAAGCTGCACAAATAGCGAAGAAACTTCCAGATTTATCCCATTTCGAAACTACTAAAACACCTAAAGCTGATAAAAATTTTAAGAATGTAGGTGAGAGTTCCAAGAAGAAAAAGAAAAAGACTATGGATTTAACTGAGGAACTAGTGTCTAGTCCTAAAGAAAAAAAGAGAAAAAAGGGTAAGGTAATAGATTTTGGAGGCAATTCAAGTGATGAAAAGGATGAAGCAAAAAGGAAAAAGAAGAAAGTTAAAAAAGGCAGTAGTTCATTAGAGGGTTCAGATAATGAATTTACACCCAAAAAAATGCCTAGAAAAGATGATGAGGCTGAACCATCTGAGAAGAAATTGAAAAGGAAGAAAAATAAGGAGGAAGAAGTTACTCAATCAGCTACAAAAAAATTCAAGCGAAAGAAGAGGATTTATGATGAATGGATTGAAAATGATAATGACGAACAGATTAATTCAAGTTATCTTGAAGTAGATGAGGATGTTTTAAATACTTCTGGTGAGTCTGTTCATGAACAGGATAAATCACCTGACAAATTAAAGAAAATTAATATAATGGGTGAACAAGTGTTGAGTTCTCCATATGATTTTAATAAGAACAAATCCAAAAAAGGTAAGAAAACTCATGATAAAGCTGAGGAACATGATGGTGATGATTCAAATGAATTTAGTAAAAGCAAAAAATTGAAAAAGAAACAGAAATCCAGTGAACTACAAGAAGACAATGATGAAGTAGCAGATGAAGAATCTGAAGTTGTAAGTGCTAGAGTTAAAAAGGGTAAAAAGAGTAGGAAATGTAGTGAATTGTCATCAGGACACTCTGATAGAAATGATGAGGATTTAAATGAAATTACTGAAGATGTGGAAGATGAAATTATAGGTAGAAAAATTAAAAAGAGCAAAATACCCAGTGAATTGCAAGAAGAAAGGAAGGATGATTCAAGTAATGTTGAAGGTGTTATGGAGTTGGATGAAGTTAGTAATAAACAGATGAAAAGAACCAGAAAGTGCAGTGACAATAAGAGTAATGAAACACTTACAGTGTCTAATGAAATAATTGAACAAACAGAAAAAAGAAGGAAGTCTTGTGAAAATATAGGAAACACCAAAGAAGTTACTGATAAAAGTGGAGAAAATGATGGAAACAAAGAAGTTGCTTTGGATACTGAGGTTGATGCAATCAATCAACAAAAATCTACAGATATTATTCAAGAATCGAAAGAACAAACAACAATTGCAGAGTTTACCATTAGTGATAAATTACCAACTTGTGAACAGACTTCCTCTACTCCACTTTTGGATACATTTACAGTTACAGTCCAGACACAAAATTCAAATAATAAATTAGAACAGAAATACAGTGATATTAGTGAACCAGAAGATAATGCTACCAATTCAAACAAAATCGAACAAGACGAACAGAAGCCTGATATTTTGGTTATCGACTATTCTGATTCTGATGTAGAATTTATTGATAATGAAATAGATGTTATTGAATTGGGAGATTCTGATAGTGTTCCATGTGAAGATCCTAGCGTTATGGAAACATGTAATTTGTCTCCATCGAGTGCTTCTTCATCATCATATAATAAAGATTCTCCAATTGGTTTGGAGACGGCTGCAAAAGACATGGAGTTAGTTAATTTGACACCTAGTATGGTGAATGCTGATGCCAATCGACGGAAAAGGTTCTCTGATTATTTTACAAGAGATATGAAAGAGTTCTATACACATACTTATGATGATGAGGTACTTAGTTTAGAGGATATTCAAAAAAACATGAGTGGTTAGTTGTTAAATTAATATTATGAAATTAAGTTTTATTTTACACTTTTTTTTAAATTGTAGATAGTCCTAGCAAATGGAAAATTTTAGAAAGAGACCGTGTGCACATACGCTATGGTAAAGAGAGGGGTCCGAGATGCAGAAGATGTAGAGAAGTCGGACACATTGCAATTAACTGCAGGAATAAACCTGGAATTCCTAAATGTTGGCTTTGTGGGAACAGAGGACACTATGAACCCAGATGTCGTAACAAAATTTGTACTCAGGTATAGAATTTACAAACCAAGATAAATGTTATTAGTGTTATTTATGTATATTTTTTTTATATAGTGTGGTCGCAAATGTTTCGAAACAACAGTTTTCTGCAGCAAGTGTGCATATCTGAGGAATCGTACATGCAAGTTGTGTAAAATGATTGGTCATGAGAGGGATAATTGTCCGGATATTTGGAGACGTTATCATTTAACGGTACTATTTTTTTCCTTTAAAACATGTTTTTTTCTTGATAAACCTATTTTCAATATTGACTTGGCTGAATTATAAACATATTTTTTTTTCTTTTTAAATTATTTTATACTATAACATAAATTGCAGTTAAATAATTTTGTTTAATTACAGATTACTGAAGGTCCCATTGTCAAATCCGCAGAAACTCCATTAAAAGCGTATGAACATCAGTGGTGCTCTGGTTGTGCTCAAAATGGTCACCTAGAACATGAATGCCAGTATATTGGCCGTGAATATCCTCCAGCCGTCCCTTACATAGTGAACTACGAGGAACTATACGGATTTCCACAAGTTATTAATGAAGATGTGAATCATCTAGCTGACATGCAGAGCATTCGGGTTTCATTTGATAATGACCAGTACAGAAATCAAAGTTTAGTAGTTCACAATCCTAAAGTAACAGTTGATACAAATAGCAGTACCAGAATGGTGGAAGAACAGGTTGAACAAGTTGATAATGATACGTTAATCACAGAGTGCATACTTTTTACCTCAGTTCAATCTGACATTTTAAAAACCAGGAGTGGACAAATGTTTTTGTGCGGATTAGCCACCAGGTTTCATTTACCTTTGAGACTTTCTAAACATTCGACTATGACCCTTAACTGTATATATATAACAGCTACAAAGAGTCTCGGTTTGAAGGTGAAAGAAATGATTATGGAATTCCTGCATGGAAAATCGACCATAGAAAATAAGAAGTTGTATTTTAAATTGAAACATCATCTTGAACTACTGGCTTCAATTCCTTTAGAACAGCCTTCGTACTTATTAAAATTGATTAGTAAGACGCGAAATGTTAAATTAGATAAATATGTAAGACTAAATACAATACTATTTGGAAAATATGGTTTGGAGGATGGTAAAAATCAGACTAAATTATTGCAGGATATTTTTATGAAATTTGATACATCTAAAAGGATGACCTCAAGTGCTACCAAAATTATTAACAACGCGTTATCGTATGTGTTTCTGAATGTACGTACAATGAACAAGTATAGAAAATTAGTAAAAATTTCAAAAACTTTGGATTTAGAAACTGATGATATTGCTAAAAATTACACATTTCTTAATAGTGTGTATTCAACTCCGGAATACATGAGCTTAGAAACTGAACCAAAGTCTCACACAGAAGTATTATGTGTGAAACCATATTCCACCTCAAAATTTACAAGGGATACAATTTGCAAGAAATTTTTACTAGCCTTACAACGAGATATGCAAGTTGAAGTTTCAAAACAAAATATAGTTCTGCACGGACCTAAAGATAAAGTTCGGGAGGGTGCTTGGAAATTAAAAATGTTTAAAAATAATTTACATTTAGTAGAGGAATTTCCACACGAAACTTCAGCTATTTATGAAAAGTTGGTCAAGTCAATTGCCAATGTAAATGTATGGTGGTATATTGAAAATATACGTAATTTGTATGACGACATCTGCAGACTTGAGTCTCAAAATGACAAAGATTTCTCCCCTGCAGATTGTAGGCTATTAGGTAGGCTTTATACTAAGGTAAATGCAATATTATTTGGTAAATATTGTGTTTCAAAAAGCTGCAGGGGCATGCAAGAAATTATAAACTGGACCCATAAGTTGACCCAGAAAGAATTGAACAAAAAGGGAATTCGACCTATTATAATTGAAGCTTATTTTAAAATATTTGACTTTAACAAGAAAGATTTTGACTATAAAGTTATTGATGGTTTGGTAATTGAACCTTCTAAGAGTAATACTAATCCCCAAAATGTTCGAATGCAAAAGGACTATATTAATAATAATTTAATGAAGTATATGGTTATAGCTGCAGAGCACGAGGATGATATTAAAATTCAAGAGATAGAATTATTGATGAGTACGATGAAAAAAGATGTTAATTTGGATGGTATTGTTAGATATGTACAAGACCTTGAAAAAAGTTATAAATGAAGTTTATTCGCATGACAAGTCTTTGTATGTAGTGAATATTGTTTCGGTGTTGTCCTTATAACTGAACCAAATCAATCCTAATACAGCTGTAGAAATAATTCCAAGGATAAGGAAGTAGAGGCTCACCTGAAACATAAGTGTCAATAATCGTACTAAGTGGATATTCATTTTTGTAAACGAACGTTTATGTTCACGTATATGATGAACAGAATCACAGTGGCCATTGCATAACTAGATCCAAAGACTCCTAAGATCGTGCACCGGTGACTTGACGGCGAATTCTCGATGCCGTGCAACTTGCCGAGTGTGAACGCTGTACAGGTTGTTATTTCCAAAGTGTAATATAGTATGATCCTTTCCCAGGAATCTATTCAGAGGGAGGCGATTCGTTATTTTTATAGGTTTATGTTCCTGTTTAAAGATTTTTGTACGGAACTATTTGTTGATTGGTGAAAATACAATTTCAAATTTTGTTCGACTTTCATTCTCCTTACCTGCGAACTGTGTCAACAGGAAGCACGTTATGCCGGTACAAAATTGGATGAGCATGATGGACAGTTTTCGGCCGATGATCAGCGAGAATGATAGTGAGAAGAATAAGCTGATAAATTGCGAGGCGCCTCTAAAGTAGTATAATAGTTCGGATTTTCCTTCCAGAAATAGCGATTCGTATTTTTCTAAAACAAATATATATTATTAATTATTTTATTATAAGTAAGTTATTTATTAGTATTTATAATTTAAATTTACAAACCAGTAAAATTCTTTGCATACAAAGCTCCAATGATGGCTAACATCACAGTGGTGAACCAAAATTTTTTGCACGCAAATCCTTTACACTCCTGCATGTGTTTAATAACCGGGGGCCAAAAATTGCCGGAACCTCCAGTTATTTTCAATTGGATCTCGTTAGATACTTCGGGTGTTTTCATTGTCTGTGCTGTCTTTACAGCTTCGTCGCGATAGTTTTTCGAATAGAGCCAGTGTGGTGATTCGGGGACGTACCTATTAAAAAAATAATATAGAAAACTTTGCCACTTTCCAATTATATACTTTTAATAAATAACCATTTCACTAGTGGAAAGAACAATAATCCGATGCTGCTAAACCACTGTAAATACCTCCAGTTCTTAACGCATTTTGACAGAAATGGCATGATCAAAAATGCGAAACCTGAACTTCCGACCGTGACCATGCAATATCTGTAGGTTCTGTGCAGTGGCGCAGATAATTCTACAACTGTAAAGGATTTTAGTTTTAATTATAGTATGCAAACATCCCCAGTTGAGTACTTAGTGCTTCTGCAACGACCTTATAAACGGCGTACCCCATTCCTGAGAAGAATCTTGCCACGAGGAACATGTGCGTGGCGCTCATCAAATTCATCATTATTATTGTAAGCATTAAGATGTTCAGGCCAAATCTTAACATGACTTTACGACCATATCTAAAATTTTTATTATTGATTAGTATGCACACTCTGAGATAAAATATAATGGTTTGTATTGATTAAATGATGAAACATAAAGCAAGTTTTTCCCGGATAATGTTTATTTTCATACTAAACATAAATACCTAAATCATTAAGAATGTCAGTAAAAACATTTTACTTGCGTTTACAGTATTACAAAAAACTGTTAAACATTATCATTTTAACCACTAAGTTGTGGGTTGAGTAATGTGAAGTATTCTATAATGATGAAACTTCTTCCAAGTGAAGTAAGGAATTTTGTTAAGTTAAGTAAGAGGATAATACTTACATGTCGGCCAAAGGAGCGAAACACAGATAGCCCAGAATTGATCCAAGGACTGGACTGATGATAAGCAGGTCTTCCAAAAAACTCCAGCAAAATAAGAAAAACTATAATCAAAGTATTAAATTTTTGCATTTTCATAATTCTCTACGAGTTTTATCAGGTGGTTTGTATTTTTAGTGCTAATTATATTGCATATTATTGATATTTCAAAGGTGTGACAGTGAGAAAAGCTAAAATATATATTACAAAGAGATAAAAAAAGAAACATTGTTATAAATCTACAAAGAATTGAAACATTTTTGTGTATTTTCACAATGTAAGAAATAATATTTTTTGAAATTATTTTTTCCTTATATTAAGTATATCATTAATAATAAAGCTTTAGATCAGTTCATTCTTGAAGTTCTAGAATATTTCACTAACCGCCATCATATTTTTTACGACTATAGACTGTTAATAATAATTAGAGAGCGGATTTCTAGCATTATGCTTATCCATAATATTAATAGCATCGAAAAAATTTCTTAATATCTATACGAATCTTGAAGAATGTGATTACTTAGCGCTAAGTTTTTTTGGGCTTTTTTGCTTATTTTGACTTTTTGTGCTTATTTTGACTTTTTATGCTTATTTTCATGCTTTTTTTTAGATTTTGATGCTTATTTGAAGCATTTTCTTAAACATTTAAAAAACATTTAATAATAATTTCACGCTGATATTAAATTAATGTGCTAATATAGAGAATTTTCGTAAAAATCTGTATCCCATCATTTATAGATTATATTTGTATTACATATTTTCTTCGTGTCTTTTGACAACATACTTGTTAAAAATCTTCATAATATGATACAATAATTATAATGAATTTTATTATTAATAAATATTAGTATAAATTACCAATTTACAATGGATTCGTTTATAAATAAGTAGATATAATAGACCGTCTCATTATTCAGATAATACAGACGAACGCTTCATAGGAATCACACCTATGATATTCCGGATGTAAACGTCGTTAAAAAATAAATAGGGGCCCCAGTAAGTATTAAATGTAAACAAATTTAAGTGATAGCTAATAATCAGGTGTTCTGCAACCGTATCAATTTCCTTCTCTCGGCAAAAGTACCGATGGGACGACTGGCGCATATTTACCGTTTTCGTTAATTTTCATATTCAAACTCGCATTCATAAACTATTGAATTGACATTCCAAAAACTTTGCTTATTTATCAAAAATTACTATATGCGTGAATCGTATTAACCTGGGGAATCACAGATAAATTATATTATATAATTCACATGTATATTTAACCCATAATGCAAAAGGTGAAAACCACAATACAAGAATTAATTAGGGGCTATCCAGAATTAATAAGTGAAAATTATACATTATTTTGTAAGGCATGTTTAAAAATAGTAAGTTTTATTTTAGTTCCCAACTGCATCCTAATTGGTCAAGACTTGTATGTAAAACATGTTATAACAACACTACGTCAAGAACGTTTGAAAAAGTTCAAAGCTGAACTAACAAAACAGCACAATTTCACAATCTTTAGCATCATCTTCAATTAAATTCATATTTGTGCAAAATATTTTTACATTCTAATATCCCTTTAAGAAAATTACAAAATAATGCATTTAAATCTTTCTTGGGAAAATATTGTAAAATACGCATTCCCGAGAAAAAATTATGTAGCTCTTAGATACTATGAAACCATACAAAAAATTAAAGATATTATTAACAATAATTATATGTGGTTTGGTGTGGATGAAACCACAGACTTGTTTAATTTAATAATATGAGTTTAACATGAAGACATCCGACCAACAGTATTTTGATATATACAAAAGAATTGAAGAAAACTGATAATAACATTATAGCAAAATTCATAAATGATGGACTGACAAGCTTATTTTTGCCGTAGACAATTTTACTAATAATGCATTTTGTGCATTGTACAAGTTTAGCACATGAATAGAAACGAATTTCTGAAACTATAAGAATGAAATTTCCATTTGTAGATTTAATTAAATATGGAAAAATAGTTCTTATATTCTTCTGTGAGTACAATTATTCAAGAAGTCATTATCTGATATCTCACTGCCCCATAAACCAGTGCTAACAAAATGGGGAATTTGGCTATATGCTACAATGTACTATGCGAACAATTTTGAAGAATTTAATAAGGTTATATACAACTTTCCCGAAACGACAAGCAAATCAGTTAAAGACTGTTAAACAGTTCTTAAGAAACAAGAGCTTCCTTCAAAACAATTGAGTTACAAATCTTTATAAAAGCAGAATCATTTTAGAAAATACCTGCATGCATTGGCCAAGAAATCAAAATAATATCGAAAGAAGTATTCGTTGAAAATGAAGGATTTTTAATATTAAATAAATTAAACTTGATTTTGAATGGCAATTTTCAAATGGATCCAGCTATAATTTAAAATAAAGAGAAGCTTTTCTACTTTCAAAAATTTATTGAGCGTCAGAAGTAATAATTTTTACAATTAAACCATTAGAACAACATTTAATGATCTATTGTTTTTATGAATAGATTTTAGTTATTTTGAAACGTATACAAAATTACAATTTAATTTTTAAATACTTACATGATATTATATATTGCGTAAAGAAAGTATGTTTATTTTAGTTTTAAGCCAAATTTCTTTGTAAAATATGTTGATAAACGTGTAACATATCAAGAAAATATAGTTTTCTTTAGTGCTTTTTTCGTGTTTTTATGCTTTTTTCCTGTTTTTATGCTTTTTTAATGCTTTTTTTCTCTAAATTTTGTGCCTTTTAATGCTTTTTTAGTGCTTTTTTCGTGTTTTTATGCTTTTTTCCTGTTTTTATGCTTTTTTTAATGCTTTTTTTCTCTAAATTTTGTGCCTTTTTAAGTGCTTTTTTTCACATTTTTTAAGCTTTTTTATCCGCTCTCTAATAATAATAATGTTAAGTATTCTTACCGTTTTCGTAATTTTTTATACAAAGATAAAACATTGCACTAAGTTAGTAATAATATTTTTAGTCATACCTCTTTGTATATTGTGTCATATTCAGTTTGTCTATCGAAGATAATATCGGTACAGGTTTCTACTTTCGGATTCTTTATTTTGCTAACAATTTGCTTTGCTGTTTGGTAACTCTTTCCAGCCAACGTTTTATAGTCGAAATCATAGTATGAACAATTACTGCTACGTAGATTCCTTAAAAAAGAAAAAAAACATGGTTTTATTATATTAATTAAAATGTATATAATTTAAACCAAAGTTGGAAACTACTCGTTTAAATTTTAGAATCCTTTTCAATTATATCAAGTTTTTTAAAGACATATCATATCTAGTAAAATTTTATTACAATCTACTTTTTTTCTTGCACAATCGTTTTGAAATTTTTAGATCCACTTCTTTGAGATATCGTATTTCGTCGAAGTTTTCCAGAAAGTTCTCTGTCAATTCTAGAGTTTTTCGGGAAATTCTTTTTCAAATTGTAATTTTTTAAGGGTTTAAGAATTCTCCAGCAACTTGTTTTATCTCATCGAAACTACTCTACAACCTTGAAGAAATTACTGAAATATTCTCAAGATATTGAAGACACATTGTCGGAAAATTCTAGTAATCTGGAAGCAAAATTGCAAAAAGAAGGTCTCATTTTTAATTAATATTCAAGAACTTTCCATAATTATGAAATTGCCAATAATTTCTCTCTTAACTTATGAGAATTCTCTTCGAAGTTTTTTTTAGAATTTTCAAACAGATTTGTTTTAATTTTTTAAATTTCCACCATTCCTTGCTTTATCTAGATCTTTAAATTATGTAGTAATTTTTGTTTTTTTATACGAAATTTCTCTTCCAAATTGTAAGAAATTTTATCAAGATTTCTACAATTTTCTAGCAGTTTTTCTCTTAGATCGTACATTTTTTTGGATAACTTCTAGCCCATTTTGAGAGAATTTTTCAGTTTTTTTTTAAATTCAATTCAAATTACAAGAATTTCACAGGTTCTAGATTTTTCTCTTTTCATCATTTCTTGTTTTATCTCATTTTATTTTAATTTGCAGTATTTCTTGGTTTTTTTAAACGTAATTTCCCAACAATTTCTTTTCCAATTTCTTGAGGTTCCTATAATTTTCCAGCAAATTGTCTTCTAGATTTCTAGCATGTTCTGACAATTTTTCTTCCAGGCCTCAAGAAGTTTTTTTAGCATTTTTCCAATTTTCCAGAATGTTCTATAATTTGTAGTTCATCAGCAATTTCTCTTCGAAATCCTATTTTTTTTTTACAATTATTTAGCATTTTTTATAGAACATTTTCTCTTCTATTTTGCAGCATTTCTAGAATATAAATTTGTCTTCATTTTCTCTTCAAAATTACATGAATTGTTGCTGAGAGTTTTAAGTTACTCAGCAATTTTGATGCCTTTTTAAAAAGTTTTTTTTTAATCATTTTTGGCTTTTTATTAAAGGGTTTTTTGTTTTTTTAAACAAATCTTGTTTTTTTTATCGGAATCTTTTAAATGTTGTAAAATTGTTCTAACAATTTTCCAGCAATTTTTCTCCTAAATTTTTAGAATTTTCTGACAATTTCTCATTCAGATTTCGAGAACTTATAATTTTTTATTTCCAAATTTTGAGAATTTTCTTTTCTTTCTAACGTTTTCACTACCATTTTTTTCGAGTTTTTTTTTTACAAATTTTTGCTTTATCTTATGATTCTATAATTTTTGAGTAGTTTTCTTTCTAGATTTCTAGAATTGTTCGAATCAGATTCTTTTCATTTTGCGAAAAATTTCTGTAAAGATTCTAGATTTTTAAATTTTATTTTTAAGTTTTCTATAATTTCTTGTTTATTTAGGTAAATTTCCAACAATATTTGTTTTTTTTACTGGTTTCTACAACTTTTCTTCCAGATTTCTACTGTCTGAAAATTTCTCTTACAAATTACGAGAATTTTCTTCAAAAGTTCTGAGGGTTTGCAGCAATTTTATTCCCTTTTTTTTCAAGATATTTCTAACATTTCTTATCGGATTATTCAATAGATTCTTGTTTATTTGATCGGAATTTTGCAACCATTTTCTATTAAATTATGATAATTTTCCTAGAGATTTCTACAGTTTCCAGCAGTATTTATTCCAGATTTATTTCCTTTTTCTTTTCTTCGATGGTTCTAACATTTTTAGCATTTTTTCTTCTAATATTCCATAATTTTATGATTTATCTTAAACGAATTCGCCAGAAATATTATTTGCGAATTATGTGTTTTTTTTAAAATTACTCAGCATGTTCTAGACTTAAAGAATTTTGGAAAATTTTCCCTTCCAAATTATGAAAATCTCCCTCGGGGCTTCTAGGAGTTTTCAACAATGTTGGTTCTATTTTCTAAGAAATTTCCATCATTTCTTGCTTTCATCAATTGTTGCTTTTTATCGCGGTTCCTCTAATTTTCAAACAAGTTTTCTCCTAGATTTCTAGAACTTTCCGACAGTTACCTTTCCAAATGAAGCACTTATTTTACTTAATTGTTTCATTTTATTATATTTTGACGTATGTAACACATTAATAAAGAAATTTGAATTTGAAATTACGAGAATTTTCCGGTATTTTCATTCTAATTTTTGAAGATTTTCTTCAAGGATTCTAGAACTTTCTTTTAATTTTAGACAGTTTTCCATCTCCGATAATTTTCCAGCAATTTTTTTTAAATCAGAAATGTTCAACATTTCCTCCACCAAATTATTTCGACAAGTTTACTTTCAGATTTTTAGAATTTTTTGAAAATTCTAGATATCTTGCTTTATCTAAAAGGATTTTTCTAGAAGTACTTGTTTTTTTTAAATCGGAATTTTCTCTTTCTCCAAATTGCAAGAATTTTCCTTGAGGTGCCCAAAATTTTCGATTTCGAAAATCCCAAAAGTGTTTCAAATTTCGAGAATTTTATTCGAAAGTTTTCCAGCTTTTTATATACTTAGACATTTTCCATAATTTGCCAAAGATTTGTTTTTTGGAAATTCTAGGATTTTCCATTTAAAAAAATGATTTATTTTATTGGAATTTTCTAGCAATTTTCTTCAAGGATTGTAGAGTTTTCTTGCTTTCCTTCCATTTCCACCATTTCCTGTCTTGTGGAAATTTTCTAGAAATTATTTTTTTTTTACCGTAAAAAATATTTCGTCCAAATTGCAAGTTTTTTTTTTGAGGTTCCTACAATTTTCCAGCAACTTTTATTTCAGAATTCTAAAATTTTTTAATAATCTAAACCTAGATTAGATTATTACCTCTTCAAGGATTCTAGAGTTTTCTTTCTTTCCTTTCATTTGTTTAAAAGATTTCTTGTCATGTGAAAATTTTCTAGAAATTATTTTTTTTATCGGAATAAATAATCTTTCTTCTAAATTGCAAGATTTTTTTTTGAGGTTCCTACAATTTTCCAGCAATTTTTGTTTTGTCTTAAGAATTTTCCGAATTCCGAGAGTTTTTCTAGAGTTTTCTAAAAAATACGAAAAATAATATTGAAAGTTCTAAGGTTTGCCAAAAATTTTGTTTCCACTTTCCTTCTTTATCTAAACGGCAATATTATTTGCGAATTATGTCTTTTTTACAATTTCTCTGCATTTTCCAGGCCCTAAGAAATTTAGAAAATTTTCCTTTCCAAATTATGAAAATTTCCTTCGGGACTTCTAGGGCTTTTAAACAATCTTTAAGAAATTTCCATCATTTCTTGCTTTCATCAATTATTGCTTTTTATCGATATTTTTTCTCGCGGTTCCTCTAATTTTCTAACAATTTTTCTCCTAGATTTCTAAAATTTTCCGACAATTACCCTTCCAAATTTCGAGAATTTTCCGGTATGTTCATTGTACTTTACGAGGATTTTCCTCGAGGATTCTAAAGCTTTCTTTGAATTTTAGACCGTTTTCTATCATTTCTTTCATCTCCGATCATTTTCCAGCAATTATTTTTTTTTTTGTCTCCACCAAATTATTTCTATAAGTTTTCTTTCAGATTTTTACATTTTTTGACAATTTCTCTACTAGACATAGAATCTTGCTTCACTTAAAGGAATTTTTCCAGCAATACTCCTTTCGGAATTCTCCAACAATTTTCCTTTCAAATTGCAAGTTTCCTTGAGGTTCCCACAATTTTCCATTTAGAAAATCAAAAGTTTTATAAATTACAAGAATTTTATTCGTGGCGTTTACAGTTTTCTAGCTTTTTTTATATAATTCGATATTTTCCATACTTTGCCAGCGATTTGTCTTTTGGAAACTCTAGGATTTTCATTTAAAAAATTGATTTGTTTTATTGAAATTATGAAACAATTTTCTTCAAGGATTATAGTTTTTTTACTTTCTTTCATTTTTTTTTTTAAATTTCCATCATTTCCTGTCTTGTGGAAATTTTCTAGAAATTCTTTTTTTTTAATCGGAATAAAACATCTTTCTTCCAAATTGCAAGATTTTATTTTTGAGGTTCCTACAATTTTCCAACAATTTTTGTTTCAGAATTCTAGAATTTTCTAATAATCTAAGTCTAGAGTTTTTCTGGGGATCTAGAGTTTCCTAAAAAAAATCGAGAAGTTTCTTTGAAACAATTCCATGATTTCTTCTTTATCTGAACTGATTTTTTTATTGTTATTTTTTTTAATGCCCAACAATTATACAAATTTTTCTCGAGTTTCCTTTAATTTTCTCCCAGATTTCTAAAATATTCTAACAATTTCTATTCTAGATTTTGAGAATTTTCAACAATTTCTTTCCAAATTTCGAAATTTTCAACAGTTTCTTTCCAAATTTTTCCCAGTAGTTTTTCTTTCAGATTTCAAATTTTTTTCAACAATTTCTTTTCTAGATCCCAAAATTTTTCTCTATTTTCTTTCCTTATTTAATAATTTTCTTCAAGAATTCTAGTGTTTCATCTTCTACTTTTTAAAAGTTTTACATTATTTCTTGCATTTTCTTTTGTTAATTTTCCACATTTTGCTTTTTATTGATAATCTTCTTCAAAACTGCAAGAATTTTCTTCGTGGTTCCTTCAATTTTCCAGCAATATTTTTCCAGAATTCTACGATTTGCTAATAATTTCGAAAATTGTTTAAATTCCGAGAATTTTTTCGATGATTCTAGAGTTTTTTACCATTTTTTCCAACTTTTGGAAATTTTCGATTGTATCATAAAGGAATTTGCCAGCGAGAAGAATTATGAGAATTTCTTGTGAAATTTTTTGCAATTAGTATTTTTGCCAGGATTTCTAGAATAGACAATTAACAATTTCTTTTCGAAATTGCGAAAATGTTATTTGAAAATTCTGTGGTTTTCCAATAAGTTTGTTGCCGTTATAAAAAACATTATGTTTTGATTTGTTATAATTTCTCTTTTAAATTGTGATAATCTTTCTCAGGGTTTCTACAATTTTCTAACAATTTTTCTTGCAGAATTATAGAATTTACTGAGAATTTTCGAAAATCAGAGATTTTTTATTTTTCCTTAATTTTCTCGCAATTTCTCTTCCTAGTTTTGACTATTTTGTCCGTAGGTTTTTTTATAGGATAGAATTTTCCAACAATATTTCTTCCGATTGACTAGAATTTTCTTTGAAAGTTTTTTAGATTATGCCAAAAATTTTGTTTTTTTCCATGATTCCTTCTATATCTGAACGAATTTTTTTTTTTAATATTTTATTTTCCAGTGAAAACAATTACAAAAATTTTTCTCCATGTTCGGTTAATTTTCTCCGAGATTTCAAGAATTTTCTGACAATTCCTCTTCCATATTTTGGGTATTTTTACTAGTTCCTTTCTAAACTGCGAACATTTTCCTCAAAGTTTTACAATTTTTTGACAATTTCTTTATCAGATCTCGCAAATTTTTATCTATTTCCTTTCCGGATTTTTTGAGAACTTATTTTTTCAAGTGGAAACAATTACGAAAATGTTTTTCTAGGTTCGTTTAATTTTCTCCCAGATCTCTAGAATATTCTAACAATTTCTCTTCTTCTTCTCCATATTTTGAGAATTTTCACTAGTTCCTTTCGAAGTTTCTAAATTGGGAAAATTTTCCTCGAGGTTTTATAATTTTTCGACAATTTCTTCACCAGAACTCGCGTTTTTTTCTCTATTTTCTTTCCATATTGCGCAAGTACTTTATTCAAGGATTCTAGCGCTTATTTATTCATTTTTTACAGTTTCCTAACATTTTTTTTTGTTAATTTTCCAGAAATTCTAGTTTTTTTCTACTGGAATTTTCGGACTATATTTCTTCAAAATTCGAGGTTCAAACAATTTTCTAGCAATTTTAACTACTAGAATTCTATGATTTTTTGATAATCTCGAGAATTTGCTATATTATGGGGATTATTTTCGAAGGTGCTAGAGTTTTTCAGATAGTTTTTTCAAATTTTCGAGATTTTCCCATAATTTTCTTCATTAACTTAACGCAATTTGTCTGCGATTTCTTTTCCCAATTAATTATGAGAATTTTTTCAATTTTATTACACGTTTCCAGCATTTTTATTCAAGTTTTATAGAAACGAATTTTGAAACAATTTTCTTCGAAACAAATAAAAAACTTTTTAACTGATTTTATTAAGTGACTATAGTTTCGACAATTTTAACTTGTCATTACCAAACTAGAAGTTTCTTCGAAATTTCTAGGCTTTGTGGTAACAATTTGGTTTCCATTTTTAAGAAATTTTCATCATTCTTTTATCTAAACGGAATTATCTGCAATCTTATTTTATTATTTGGAATGTTCAATAATTGTGATTTTTTCTTCTCGAGAGGTTCCTTTAATTTTCCAGAAATTTATATCTTAGATTCCTATAATATTCTAACAGATTTTTCTATTCTCAAGATTTTTTTGGAAAATTTAAAGTTCTGGAAGAAAATTTTAAGAAAGTTCTTACAATTTTTCTATTCTCAAGATTTTTTTTGGAAAATTTAAAGTTCTGGAAGAAAATTTTAAGAAAGTTCTTAAAATTTTGAAAATTCCGATTTAAAAAACAATAAATGCTGGAAAATTTCGATAAGATTAAACAAGAAATTATGGAGTGTTTTTAATCGAAGCAAAATTGACACTATAAATCCCGAAAAAAAATCTCAGCATTTGAAAAGAAAATATTGGGTTTGTCAACAATGTTATTTCCTTTTCCATACTTTCTTTATCTAAACGGATTTTTTCTACAATATTGCTTTTTTGGGAATGTCCAACAAACAATTACGAAGATTTTCCAGCAATTTTACTCCCAGATTTCTAAAATATTCTGACAATTTTTCTTCTAGCTTTCTAGAATGTCTATTAATGCCTTTCCTAATTGCCAGAATTTTCTATGATGGTTTTATAGTTTTCTAGATTTTGTTTCCATTATTTAAAAAAATCCACCATTTCTCGCTTTTCGAAATATTCCAGAAATTCTTGTCGTTGTTTTTGTTAATCAGAATTTTCTAAATTTATAGAATTTTCCTTGAGGTTTCTGCAGTTTTGCAGCAGTTTTTCTTTATAGATTTTCTAACAGATTTTTAAAATTTTTCAATTTTTGATCTCTAAGATTTTTCTCTATTTTCATTCCAAATAGCGAGAACTTTCTTCGAGGGTCCATTTTTTTTCTTTATCCCATTGAAATGTTTCAGCAGTTCTTCAGATTCTTCTTCAATTCTTCTATTAGAAATTTTCAAAAATCTTCTATATTTCGAGAATGTCTATTATTGCCTTTCCTAATTGCCAGAATTTTCTATGATGGTTTTATAGTTTTCTAGATTTTGTTTCCATTATTTAAAAAAATCCATCATTTCTCGCTTTTCGAAATTTACCAGGAATTCTTGTCGTTGTTTTTGTTAATCAGAATTTTCTAATTTTATAGAAGTTTCCTTGAGGTTTCTGCAGTTTTGCAGCAGTTTTTCTTTCACAATTTTCTACAAGATCTACACATTTTTTTCTATTTTCATTCCAAATAGCGAGAACTTTCTTAAAGGGCACATTTTTTTCTTTATCGCATTCAAATGTTTCAGCAGTTCTTCAGATTCTTCTTCAATTCTTCTATTAGGAATTTTCAAGAATCTTCAAAACAAAGGTTTCTAGAATTTTTAGTCATTTTTCTTGATTTTACATTAAACATTTCCTATATTAAACTTCTCTGAAGTTTGACGCTGATAACAGCGCCCTCTCTGATATATGTTGCTAACACATCCTAGGATATCACTAAATGCGCCCCCTTTCTGCGTCCTATGAAAACATTTCCCAAATCAAAAAGTTTTTTCGATAATGATCTAAAGAATTAAACATCAACTGAATTACGGCTTATTTTCGTTTGATTTAATCATTATCAAACAACTTTCAGGGTTGCTATTGTTTAGTATCTATTATATAACGCGTGTAAGGATCAAGTAGATTCTACAAATATGATTTAGAGAGGGCGATGTTGTATTTAATAATAAAGTTATTGTAATTTGTCACTGTTAAATAAAACTTGCTAATGTTACTTTACGGTTGGCTTATATTGCGAATTTCTTCAGCTGTCCAACTGACGTCCTTCAGCTCTGGAATGTTGCATCTCACCACGAACGGCGGTCCCTTGTGAAGAAACGAAACTCGGCTTAGTGTATAGGTGAAGTCCGGTACCATCAGCAGGAACGTTATTAAGATTAACCATGGCGAAAAGAATCCTTCCTGGTGCAGGTTATTCCGTAGCTCGAACGCTAAAATGTAAAAATATTATTATTATTTATTAGGATATGATGAATCAAGTTTTAAAATAATAGAAATACAAAAAGCTTTATTGAAATTATTTTAAATCCTTTACTTACTATCTTTACTCTCCTCTAGTTTCATTTTCGAAATGTCATCATGACAATATTTAAGCAATTGTGATTTTTGTGTAAATATTAATGAAATGTTTTGTTTTTTTTAAGTTGTTAGTTTAATCCCTTTAAATCTGTTTGAGTTTATGTGAAGTGATTTCATTAAAAAAATTAAAACCGATCACTTATTTAGGGAGAAATATATATCTTTATTGGAAAATAGTGTTGTATTTGATAATACAACAATTACTATGCTGCTTCTCTTCTTTTTTCCATTCACTATCGACCGGTGGTCTTTCAACCCTCACTTATACATATTCACATAATGTGATCAATATTAATAACTATAAATGAAGTAAACAAGTACTTTTCATTTGTTTAGTAATTAATGTAATAATAGAAAATTGTTGTGGTGACTGTACGAATGTACGTTGGTATTTCATTTTCTTGGAAAATAAGACATTTCTATACCACAATTTAAATTTTTCATCATCAGTCTCATCTTTCTAATGAAATGTTTAAGTTAAAATAATGAATTTTAATTTTTGTTTGAGTATCCTCTCATAAATTTATAGCATTTGTATTCCAAACAATAAACGAGTAATTCCAAATGTGCAGTTTAAATATTGACTAATCGACCGAATTATAATTTTCGGAATATTATTTTTAATGTGAAAACCACATCACGCTTACGCTATTTCGGTAAACATGTTGCGATGCACGCAAATATTCGCATCCAGTGTGGAATATAACCGAATGCAAACGCACGGAATTGGGTTCATTCATTAAATAATTGCGTGAAAAATCAATGAACGCGCCATCGATTTCGAAACAGGTAACTGTAATCCCGCGTGAATGAGTGGTTGCACCGCGTGCCGCCAGATGTCGACTGGATGAGTTGCGTGAACAAGCGACTACTGTGATAGTACATTGTCGAAAAAAATTGACAGTTCTGCGCGTGCCGTGGTAGCGGCAAGTCGAGATTCGAGTGCTTGTTTGTTACAAAATGGCGTTCAATGGAGATGGGCCACACAATAAAAGGCAGAGGACTGAGGTGGACACTGTGAACAACCGAGTAAGTCCAGTACGTACACCAATTCGTTCCATTAAAACCGGAATACCGTCGACTCGGCGCCCCTTTCAGTCAGGATTGAGCGGCCGCCGGCGATTGTGTTCCGAACAACCCGGGACATCAATGAAACGCATCAAACAAATCTCGTTTCATTGATCAATCGGTTGCATACGGGGCCACGGGGGTGGGGGATTTGTTATCAGGCACCGGATTATTATTTATTTTTTTTTGCGCGTCCGTTCATCGCGCCCGGCTGGTTTGTTTTTGTTTACCGCCCAGCAGCGGGTTTTCTTATTAGAACGTCGCTTGTTTGCGATATGAGATAAGTCGCGAATTATATCATTCAAGGCGTCAGGAATTATTGTCCGCGGTTACAGCCGATGACCTATCAAGGCCGGCCGTGTGTACAGGTTCAAGATTTCTCCTGCAGCCGCCGCTCTTATTATCATTATTTTTTTCCAATCGGAGTAAAGCTCCCGTCTATTTGGAGCGTAATTGTAACGCGTTTACTTTTTCCTCGTGCGCGATAACCGGTTACTCGGGTGCAACAATCTGCCGCGTCTCCGGGGGCCCTTGGCTTATTCGTTTTTTCCTTTAAAAAGCACGACGGTCAGTACGAATGTGTCACTAAACCCGGCACACACAAATTGATATATAATTGTATAATATCACTCGCCGCATCGTTCCGGCAGTGCGATGAAATCAACACGTACACGCGTTTTTGTTTTGCTTGTACGGCTACCAGAATGCATAAAAACATCTGACAAAAAAAAAACGAAGGCGGCATGCTATGTAGGAAACGAGCGTGTTTCATTCAAGGTTGGATTTAATAAACAAGATTTTTGTATACACCGGAAGTTCAGAAGAGATTACTTGATACCGCGCGATATTACAAAACGGGGGAGATAATTCTTTTATATTATATTAGGGGTAATTTTTATTATAAAAATCTACTAAAAATAATTTAACAACAATGGGTAATTGTAGAGGCATTTGTATATTAAAGTTGTAAATAACTAAGATTTTCAAAATGTGTGTTTATTTTCACTACAATTGTTTCGCAAATTTATTGCTTCTTCAGGTGAATGAAAGTTTACCTGAAGAAGCAATAAATTTGCGAAACAATTGTAGTGAAAATAAACACACATTTTGAAAATCTTAGTTATTTACAACTTTAATATACAAATGAATATGGATTTTCAACATCTCAACGCCTTATCTATCAACCAATTGTAGAGGCTTTCACTTCGTGATTTATTTAATAATTATAACACAAAACAAATGATTTTCTTGTGTCCGATGTAATTTTGGTGATCGGACGAGAACCGCATTTTTAAAACAGTTAACAGTGTCTTTTGGGATGTTAAATACGTGAAGAGTTATTATTCAAAGTGTTTAAAATGCCCTTTTCTTCACCGTTTTTAATTTAATACTAAATGTACATTTCAAACACGAAGTGTTTATCATCAACAGTGTTTTGAAATGTACATTTAGTATTAAAATAAAAACAGTGATGAACAGGGCATTTTAAACACTTTGAAGTTAACAGTTTGTTAATGACAAGTTGTTGTAAGTGTTATTGATACGAGAAAGTTTTATTTAAAACTTTAACAAAGAGTTTGTATTATAATAGGAAAATTAAATAAACTGATTTTTCGATTTTTCATATGCAAAGAAGTTAGTCGTATTTTTCTTTAACCGAAATACATATAGTTTTTAAATAAGCAAAATAGCAAAACAAAGTTATCGTGTTTAATTTCATCATATTCAAGATGTACGCCAAAGTATTGGCTTCCACAATCAAATCAAATATTTGAAAAAGACTTTCAATTTAATTTAATAATAATATTAATTAATTAATATATTAGTTAAGTAAGAATGAGGTGTGCAGGATATGTTTGCCATTATTTATGCGTAACTGTAAGAGATATAGAAACTGTGTAAATGGGCTAAAATTTGCAGTTTCACTACCTGAACAAAATGACACCTGTAAAATTTAAAAATGTAAAAAAGACAATTTTCTCGATAGCTATAAGAGGTTAAAAAATGATAAATACGGCGTAATAAACAAATGAATTAATAATACTTTTGTTTTAGATAAAATCTGTTATACTTATACGAATGAAAATGATTATATTAAAATATTGAAATGAAATATTTTCTTGCAAGTGTTCATTAATTCCACACCAAATAATACTATCATATATTATTTCTTTCGACATTAGTTTCTAAGATATTTACATTTACTTGTATTTAATAGTAACCATAATTGACTGATTTTTTCTACTAATAAAGTCTTTTTAATTATTGCAGAAGTGCAGTAATGATAATCCCTTTATTACACAGAATTTTAAAAGTACTAGTAACCATAAACGTCATATGTATACATTAAAAAGTAACCAGAAAATATACTAAACATTTTGGAGGAAAATTTGGTATACAAGGTGTCTCAGAAAACTATTAACTATTTAAAAGTCTAATATATCACTTTAATTTAAAAATACGAAAACATTTCGTGAATCTACATTGTAAATGTTCGGTATTGTATTATATTAACGAACTGAATTTTAATATATTTTGTAATATATCACTGTTTTTTGAATAGTCTAGGACTAAAGGATCTTTTCTATTCAGATCTCAAGCGATTGAGTTGACTTGGGGATACTAAGAGTGCTGTCTAAAAAGTTACTGGAACATATAATATTTTGGCGGGAAATTTCATACACAAGAAGACGCAAAAACGGTAACTTTTTACGAATCCAATAAAACAAAAAATAACAATTTAAGGGGCGAAACACATGTAAATTTTTTTTTTCGATTTTTTGTTTTTTGCAAAAAAACCTTCCTTATACATTTAAGATTTATCCAACGAAATATTAAAGTGATCGCAAAAGTATTCAGTGACATATAACAGAGTTTCTACCTCCGTGTCATGAGCTGATTTTATTTTATAGTCTATGGAAATACAAACAATCGTTGTTTGTTTGTTTTAACGTCGCGGTGATTGTTGCCGTGAACAATGTATCCGAAACGTAATAAAGACGAGTGTTATGGTGCAAGTAGACCGAAAAAAAAGACAGTTCAAAGGGAATTAGCACCGAAGGAACCGAATCATTTGAACTGCGGCTACAAAATCGTTCAAATTGCCGCATATATCACTGCTAATACATTTAACGAAAGATACAAAGGTTTCTGCAAAATTATGGAAGGGATGGAATTTATCATTGGCCAAAATACTAGGATTTTCATTGACAACTACGACGACGCCCGATAAATCCGTTAGGAGCGGCGATCGCTAAATAGGAGCAAGGAAGCTAGAATATCCAGAAAAAAGGCTCAAGCCGAGTTTAACTAACGGGTGTCCAACAATTATTGCAGTCCCGGGTGGCGTTGGAATGAAAAACGTAGGTCGATTCTTACATGTGCCAAATAAATGAACTGACATGTTAATTGTCAAACATAACCTAAATGTGCATTAAAAATGTCAGTTCATTTATTTGCAACACGTAAGAATCGACCTACGTTTTTCATTCCAACGCCACCCGGGACTGCAATAATTGTTGGACACCCGTTACTTCTATGAACGTGAGGAAGGCACTCTCCATGTCCCGGGATCGCCGTTTAATTATAAGTTTACACAAATTACGCTTTTTCTAAACTTAAAACTTTAAACGCGTTTTTCTCGAAACCATGTTTTTGAAATTGGCGTACATGATAACTTTGTCAATTTTTATTCAAATCACTAGAATTTCTGTCTGCTCAACAGCTAATAAAATTTTGTTCTAAATGAACCTCCGAAATCAGAAAAAATTAATAATATATAATTATTATGGGCCTACGAAATCCGAAAAAGGAGTCAAATTTTGAACTTTTTTTTTCAGCAAGTTGCAGATATCATATATTTGGTTTTTTTCTACTTTCTGAGGTTTATTTAGGATAAAATACATCTAAGAAAAGGGTTGTGCAAGAAAAACTTAAAAAAAATAATTTTTCAGGCCTCCAGAGTGTACGCCAATTTAGTCGGTATTTTCAACATGGCGGCACAGTCGGTTGAATAGAGAGCTAACCAATTAGCGGAAAGACTTCAAATTTTCTAAAATTACAGCCTACTGTATGCCCAATAAAGTCAAGAAACCGTGAGGTTGTATCTCTTTTAGTTTGTCCAAAAAAAAATCCCAAAAAAGGCTATATTTATGACCGATTACATGTATTTCCCCCCCTTAAGTAAAACCAAGAGTTTTTTCCATTTAACAAACAATCATGGAATTTATTTATAACAATTTTAATAATTACATTCTTTAACTAGCGTCTGTACGAAGGTATTTTTGAAATCAGTTGAGATTCCCACCGCTACAACATCTCATCTTAAATACTATAAATTTCATCCTGAATTCTTATTTTACTTATTTTTATGAAAATTAGCAAGTGATCACAGTAAGTGTCAATGCGGATTGTTACGTGGAGATATTCTTCTTCTTAGGGTGCTGTCTCCTAAGGGAGGTTAGCTATTATGGCAATTTTCACTTAAGATGCAGCAGCTCTAAATAGTTCGGTAGATGTCTGTCCATACCACTCTAATAGGTTGTTGAGCCAGGAAGTTCTTCATCGTCCACTTGATCTTTTACCGTCTATTTTTCCTTGCATGATCAATTGTAGAATAGAGTATCTTTCCCCCCGCATTGATAAATATTCTAATTCTAATTTTCGTTTCTTGATGGTCTGAACAAACTCTTCTCGGTGCATAACTTCCTCATTTGTTATAAAAAAATAAATGTCAAAAATGACATAACAAATCTATATGACGTCCTCTTCTCAGAGGAAAATAAGCCAAACTCGGCAAGATAATGGTGGAACAAACTCTACCAAAGGTACCCTATGTGGTAACAGTGTTATTGAAGTAACAGTAGGCAAGAGTGGAAGATAATATTATTATGAACTCAAGCCATTCCATGTGCGATCAAAATTATTGTAAGAAATGTTTATAATATATATTCGAATTTTATTATGTAAGTACAATGGATAAAATAAATAAATACAATATGGTCTGTCCATGATATTTTTAGCATGCGCCGATAGACCCACAATTCAAATGCCTGTAGATATTACAATATCGTTATACTTGATTTGAACAATATTCCACACGTTCAAGAATCCTGGTTTCAACAGGATGAAGCGAGATAATCACACACTGCAAATGGAAGCAGTGCGAGAATTGTTGTGTAATCCTGTTACAAGATTCGGTAATGTTTCCTAGTCCTCCAAATCTCCAAATTTGACCGTTTGTGATATTTTCTTGTGGGGCGATCTCAAGAGTATCTAAACGAGTTGATTAAGAACTCTGGATGAGTTAAAAAAGAATTCAGGATGTTTACAATATCCCAGCTGAGGTGATGAAGCGGTTAATGTGAAATGTCAACAGTATATTTTAAGTATGCATTCATACAGGACTACTACTCGTTATCTTTATCTTTATTATATCTTTGTACTCCATTCTTATAAAATAAATATCACAAAAAATATATTACAAAATAATAAAATATACTCAAAATTTTGGCTGAAGGGAGGACGGGCGGAGTTCACTTCTTAAAAGGATCTTCCACTCAAACCCATAAATATAGATCACAATGCTGTTATAGGTATCCATTTATGTATTTATTACTCTAAAAAAGTGTAAGAAAATTGGTGAATTTTTACAATTTGATTCCATATTTGATTGTTTATTTAATGATTTATTATGTTTTTCACGAGGCGTAAAATCCCAAATTCAACCTCTCTTGTTTCCTTATCAACTAATAGTTTCAATCTATTTTGCATCTCATGTGCGTAGTGCAGTTGCAAATACGAAAACAGAGTTTTACTATGGAGTTTTTTAATTCGTAACGTTATATATTCCACGCTAATGGTATATGGTTAATGGTTAATGCTAGGAGAATTATATGAATCACTCTTCCAAAACAAAATATTGTCCGCATCCAAAATTACTAATTCGGCTTCCTTCCGAAACGATCCACTACACTCCCACTTACCATCCTCACCTAAAACACTCAAACAACACGCCTTGAAGGAAATTCATTGGCCATTCTGCTGCTTGATATTCAAAAAGCCTTTTGATTTTGTCTGGCATCAAGGTTTGTTATACAAAATTCCTTATAAATTTATTTGTTTATTTCAGAAAACGGAAAATCTCCAATTTATAAACATGATATAAAAACATGAATCTCATCTTAAACTATCTTAAATTTAACACACGTACATGTAGAAACACAATTAAAGAAAGAAAAAACAACAAATCCATACAGACAATGATTAACTAGATGAAAAATGACGTAAAAGTGCTACAAGTTGATGGAACACTATAGAGATATTTATCTTTTACTCTAGAACACATTCGAGGTTAATACGCAGTAGATGCTTTTTAATCTTAGAAATGTTTGACGCAAAGAGATCAAAATCTGCAAAACTTTGTAATTTTATTAGCCAAACGCATAAATCTTGGAAGGGGGCTACAGTAGGCCTAAACTGAATCGTAAAAATTAAATTTGAACAATTTCATCTGTCTAGTAACAGCTGCATGCGGCTGGAACCATACATTAACTTGTGACAAACGATAAGGGCAATCAAATCTACTGGTTAAAATTTTATTGAGTGTGCATGTATTAGCAACACAACTTCTAACCTGTAAGGAACGCATGGTAAAGGTGCATCTCAAAGCTGTAAAATCTTGAGAGGTACTATTGACCAGGCCAGGTCTATAAGCTAAGTTTCTTAAAAAGCGCCTTTCAACCGACTCAAGTTTGTTGATTAAATAACATTGGTGAGGCCACTAGATTTGAGAAGCGTATTCTAAATTCTGTCTGACCAGAGAGCAGTAAAGTGTTTTATATGAGTACAACGACAACTCTTTGGAGTTTCTATTAATAAATCCTAATAACTTAGAGGCGTGTAGAGTAATAGTTAACAGGTGACTCTTGAAAGAGAGAGATGCATCAAAGACAACTCTCAAATCTTCAATTTTGCTTGATCTGATCAGTACGATGAGGTTCGACTTGTAATCGAATGTAATTGAATTGCTAACATTACAAAAATAGATAACTTTGCATTTACATGTGTTGAGATACAGATTATATTTTACACACCATATACCCCTGTCCAAATCTTCTTGAAGCTTATGGCAATCGGAAATAGTTTTAACAAGAGTAAACAAGTTCAAGTCGTCCGCGTACAATAGAACCTCGCTATGTTTCTTCATTAACGATATCTATGGCGCAGTACATAGATATCGTTAATGAAGAAATTGAAGAGAATTGGACCAATGCGGGAGCATGCGGCAGACCAGATGTTACATCAATGTCGTGAGAAATACAATTATCAATTTTGACGCGTTAATTTCTGATCCATTGTACGATACTATCATTGAAATATAAAGCCCCGAGTTTTTTAATCAGAATGGTATGGTCTATCCTATCGAACGGCTTTGAAAAGACTGATTAGATGGCGTCTAATTGGCATTAATTCGAAAAGGTATGAATAGCAAACGTCTGAAATTCCAAAAGGTTAGATACGGTGGACCTACCAGGTTGGTTAATAATAACCCCCTTTGTTAGCCACTGCAGCTGCTTAGCCAATATACTGTCAAGAATTTTGGGAATGCATGACTTAATGCAAAAACCTCGATAGTTGGCAATATCAAGGCGATTTCCAGCTTTAAAAATAGGAAGAATGAAACTATGTCAAATAATAAGTAGTCTGCCTTTGCGAGGAAAATCTACACGAGTGAATATACGCGAGTGGCAATTTTCTAAAGGCAAAAGCTACTAATTAATCCGACGACAAAATTTATAGAAAGAGTTTTACTACGAATTGTATTTGGATAGATAACCCAGAGAATTACTCATAATTTTGATCGGTCGCGATCGGCTGTCTAATTTTTCTGTAGTTATCGCGTCACTATGAAAAACAATAATTTCATTCAAATTAGTGTTGCTTTGATAGTTGTACTATTTGTAACACGCAAATTACTTTTGTATCATTCAATATCTGTCGAGGTATTAGCCAGAGAAGTAGATGTTTCAACAAGTATTTTTTTTGTACTCTTAGTAAGACTCATTGTTGTAGATTCACGAAATGTTCGTATTTTCAAATTATTAAAAACAATAAACGTCAAAAAGCGTAAATTGCTTAATTATTACATCGAAATAGGATGAGTAGGTTTCGAAATTTAACATTGACTGATATTGGCGAAGCCATAAAATCGTCAATATGCAAAAACACCAGTCGTTCTTTGAATTTCGAATTTTTTAACAGAAGGACCAGTATTTATTGTCACTGTAAGTAAACGGGTTTCCTTTTCTTGTCAGTAGAATCACTTTTGATTGGTTTAGAATGTTAGAGTATAGCTATTTGATTGGAGGATATATAATGAGTTGAATTGTCATCATTAAACAATTTCTTACAAACATATCATTAAGAGGCAAAAACGACAACTCTTTCTCCTCTTCTTTCACCCCTGAACAACAAAAAATATATTTATTACCACAACACTACAATATTTTTTATTTCGAAATTTACCATCCTGATCCTCTTTACTTTAATCCCACCAAATAACTTCTACAATTTGCAGATGAAACCGTCTTAACCCTAACGCCGATGTTATGGCAAGAATGAGGTTTTCCAAATATTTTGAAGTTTACATATCAATCTGCCGTGGAGAAAAATGCTCCAAGAACTAAAGAACATAATTCTCAAAATCTCGTGCAATATCTGGATTCAAAATGGAGAGAAGTATTTTCACCATCCCAAAAAATTGCGGTTGACGAATCCACTGTTGAAAAGTTTATAATCTGCAAAAGCCGCAGAAATTTGAGAACGCCGGGTGGTTTTCGAATTTCGAAATTTTTGACAGGTTAACCCGCATGTATTAACAAGGAGTTTCCTTTTCTTGTCAGTAGAATCACTTTGGTTAGTTTAGAATGTTAGAGTAGAGCTATTTGATTCGAGGATATATAATGAATTGGATGGTTATCAATAAACAATTTCTTACAAACAAATCATTAAGAGTAAAAAACAACCACTCTTTCCCCTTTTTACCCCCTAAGAACAAGAAATACCTCTATCACCACAACTCCACAATATTTTTTACTTCGAAATTTACGATCCTGATCCTCTTTACTTTGATCCCACCAAATAACTTCTACAATTTGCAGATGACACCGCCTTAACCCTTACGCCGACGCGTACGTTTTTTACGGATGTTATGGCAAGAATGAGGTTTTTCCCAATATTTTACATATCAATCCGCCGCGCAAAGAAATGCTTTAAGAACTAGAGGACATAAAACTCAAAATCTCGTGCAATATCTGGATTCCAAATGCCGAGAAGTATTTTCACCATCCCAAAAAATTGCCGTTGACGAATCCACTGTTGGATTTTCAAAGTTTTATTTTCAATCCGCAAAAGCCGCAGAAATTTGACGGACAGTGCAACTGGATACATCTCCGAAAGAAACGACGGTAAAATTGGACCGAAGTGATATACCATTTACGTCCAGAATTGTAGTCCACCTTGCGAATAAACTACTTATTTCTACTGACACACACGGTTTTCACTTATATACCGACATGTATAGCATATGTGTTCAATTACCTCAAGATTTGTAAAAGCTGAAAGTTCATTTGTCAGGAACTGTAATGCCTAGTCGAAAGAATATGCCAGATCAATTAAAAAGATACTCACCAAGTCAAAGCATACACAACTCAAAACCCAACTGTTTTAGCATGAAAGGATAAGAGAATTATCAACATCTTGTTTTTTTTCCATAATGCGGATGTGGAAGCTGTAGACAGATATAAAGCAACAGGAAAATTTTAAAACAGTTAGCAATCATTGACTACACTTCTAAAATGGGATCTGTGGACCATTATTGTACCAGTTACTCTTTTCAGGTGGTGGAGAAAACTTTTTTGTTGTTGTTAGAAATTTGTGTTATCAACAGTTTCACAATTTACAACCAACACCTTAAACAAAATAATAAAAACAGAAGTTTAGAAAACAGCTAGTTTTAGAATTAGTAGGAGGTACTAGAGACGGAAGATTATCAAGTTATAGAGTTCCCTAGATAAAGAAACATGTTCTAGGAAACATTGCTTTATCCAGGAGTTTGCCTCAAAAAATACCAGACAGAAGAAAAATATAAATAAAAGAGATATATGTTTCAAAGGTTTCGACGCCGTTTAGAGGTAAAAGCTGCTTTATAAATGCCATATTTATTATTATTATGAAAGAGATATTTTTCAATAAATTGTTTTATATGAATAATATTTGAGTGTTAAGGGTTAATTTGCATGTATCCACAGTTACTAAAACCTTATAATCACTCGTTTACCAATTTCCAAACACCTGTTTCTTCTTCTACTTCCATAAAATATCTGGCCATTACCATAGATCAAAAACTGAATTTTAAATACCAAACAGCTTCGAACAAAACCAAAATTAGAACTAGAACTAAATTATTCAGGCACTTAATATACAGAAGAGAAGGAATATCCATTAGAACGGCAGTAAAAGTTTATAAAATGATTTGCATCGGAGTTCTTGATTATGTTGATGTCCTTTTCTCAAACTCTAGCAGCCCTACTATCTATAATATCCAAATTAGCGAGCGATCTTTCCTAAGAACATTAACTAAAGTTCGCTGTCCTTTCAATCCTCCAACCAACTCCTATATGATAATACATCTGTTCATCAGTGAACGTCTTCTATACCTAAGTAATAAATATTTCTAAAAATCCCTTCAACAAACATAACCCTCCCTGTGTACTGCTTAGGTAGAAATCCTGTCCAAAAATCCCTCACTCACAACAATCAGAGACATTCTGACAAAACTCAGTGAGACAAATCTGGAATAAAATACCGGTCGATAGCCATTTAGCAGACTAACATACTAACAATCATTTTATTGCATATATTTTATTTATTTTACCTATATTTTTTTGTCTCAAGTTGTTGGACATCGAAATGACGGTTAAAAAATGATTGGTCAAAAGATTTATTTTTACTAATTAAATTTTAAGACCTCTTTCACTTTAGAATGTATGTAGAAACATTCGTATTCTTAAGGATTTTCAATAAATTCCATATTAATTGTTAGTGTTTTTTGACCTAGTTTGATAAACTTTATATGAGCCTTGCGTACTCTTGACCTACCTCAATTAATCTTGTATTAATCTAGGGCTTAACCCAATAAATTCTCTACTAGAACTGACCCACATTAATAGATAATACATTTTACTCAGCGTACTCCTGACCTACCCCACTAAACAGTTGAATGACCTGGCGTTATCCTGACCTACCACAACAAACCGTTGCACGGCAGGTCAATATACTGTTTATTAGGGTAGGTCAAGAGTACGCTAGGTTGATGCAAAAATTGTGGAAAATTTAGTCAAAAAGGAACGGAATATAGGTTTTTAGTTAAAAAGAAAACAAATAAAAATCTTCAGGAAAGCAGTTGACAAGAAAACAGAGTATCAATATTTAAACTAAGTGAAAATTGAGAAACTTTGGTATACAAAATTATTATTACTCTGATAAGAATTCTAAGATTGATTGTTGATGTCAAATTTTGAAGCAATATTATATTTTACATCAGCAATCAATTTTTAATTCTACTGTTTTATTCTTTACTCTCGCTTTTATTCGCAATGAAACTCGAAGCCGAAGATAATTCTTTTCCTGGGAGAGACAGAAAGTGAAACGTAGCTCAGTTATTTATAAATATCAAGTGTAAAGTGTGTTATTACGAAAGTTTCTTGTGTTTTTGTTTTGAAACGGCGCAACACGAACGGTCGGAATAATATATGATAAACGAGAGATTATTCGCTGGAAGCATGTTGTAGAGCTATTAATATTACACAATGTGCTGCTACTGTTTTGTGTATCATTTCATTGCCCGAAGAAGAAGCCACAAAATACGTTTTGGTTGAAAGTTAAAAGTATTATAACTCTATTTAATATTAACATATGATCACATATTGTAATTCACGCAAGGAAAACGGGGAATGAATTATCATGACATACAGGTACAAGTAGTAGTGAAGTAGGAGATGATTTAAAACAATTGATTTTTAATATTATAGTGAAGGAAAGTAAAACTAAAGCTAAAGTATAAACAATATGTGTCATGCTGACATTAACAGCTAAAAGTCTCCCCTAAAAAGGGAACAAAATAGAAAATAAAAGCATTTATAGAAGAATCCAGATGTCCAATAGGATATTTGCTTCCTTAGCATCATAGACAAATAAGGGTTAGGGTGGAAGATAGACGCAGCTGTACGAACTCCGCCCATCCCAAATTTTTGTACGTTTTGTATAATTTTTATGTATATTCATATATATTTTTTTTGGAAAGTAAGCTAAAGAATAATAAACATAAACATAAACAATACGTCATTTAATAGATAACGAACAAACTCATAACCAATATTTTTGACCTTAAGAAGTGGTCAAAAACTGTAACTATTGTATTAATCATGTTTTTTTTCTTCTTAATACTCCGTTATTCTTAAAATTATTCATGTTCTATTTGAAGAATTAATTTGTAAATATTATTGTGTTGTTAAAAGTAAATATGCGGAAACTCTCTAAACCTTTCCAAAAAAAAACTGTGCACTCTACGGAAATGAGAATGTTATGCCTTTGCTATGCACTGTTGACTGCAGATGTTTCTGTCACATTATCTGTTATAACACGCAATTTCATAATCGTAATGCTTTGGTGAGCAACGTGCTTTTGTAATTAAATTATGCTAACAAAATAATTACTGTAGGGTATTGGGACAGAAGAAAATCCAAATATCCTGGTCACGTAGAAAATTTTTGTAAGAGTTGACTCACATTTTTACTGACCAGTTTGAGGAAGCATGTATTTTTTAAAATCATCAATTAATATAACTTTAAGAAAGAAAAATACAAAGCTTTAACATTACTCTAAACAACACATCTTTAGGATTTCTATTTGATTTTCAATAATATTACCTTCAATCTCCCGTGAGCGCGCGATATTGACAAAATTTAATAACGGCAAGCGAAAAATTCACTTCGTATTGTTTCGATAGTATTTTATGATAAAGGCGTTCCTTTTTGGTATCGCCGTCAATTTAATAATGTCGAGGCGCAAAAAGTGTCTTACGTTCGATGTGAAATATGTACACAATTGTACCGACATGAAAGAAATATGACGAAAATGCGAGTAATGCGGCGTTCGTTCCATTTTTACGAGAACAAATGGAAAATGAACTGCGAGTATGTTATAAGATCCCGGGCTCCCCGGATGATTCGGAATATCATGTTCGTACCTGTCTAAACCAGTTTACTTCCGAGCACCGCATTGTGTAGTAGTTTCGCAGAAATCTTTCAATTACCTCCAGCCAACTCGGGAATTAGGGTTTGCGTGATAATTTTATTCCTGAATCATAACTTTCGCCAGAGTAATTAAGTGTGATTTACTAATATTTAATAACACGTTTGTCGTGTGGTCAGTTTATATCAAACTGATTGACGTATTATTTATGATGTGGTGATACTGTAATTATTATTGGTTTTTCTACTATTTATTTCATAGAAATGTCAATCGGACCAAGGAGAAAATATAAATAAAACTATCAAGGTCATCGATTTTAATACTAATTAACAACACGATTGTATGGCCATTAGAAACGATTTATTTGCTCAGATTGTTCGGCTATTGCGCGTTAGTCGTCTTTGTGTACGAGTTTGTGCCTAGCGTGATACAACAAAATAACTTTATGGTTGGATGAGCATTTGGTCATTACGTTTTCCCAAAACGACGGATCATCCAAATGTCCACATACACGCCGTGTATTGTTGTACGCTACACGTTACACTATTTTATTATCTTCGTAAAAACTCATTTTGACTTATCGAGGTAACAATGTTTAACGGCCATGACAATGATGAATACGAATGGCCGCAACTAAATATGATTTATTCCCTACGTTTTTTTATAGATCTAGCACAATTTGCACTAATTTGCTAGTGTGTATAATACGACAGACAGGACGATAAATGGATTTTATTTGTGTTCTCCAGGAGCTCGCAATGGAATTCCTTACGTAATTTAACTCGTCACGTGCATTTAACGACGAGGTACGCTTTTTAGGAAGCGATAAACAACAATTTGAAACACAATAGTGTAGTTTTGTAAATTGAATTTAGAAGAGTCGTGACAAATTTACTGTGTTGGAGGAAGGCGCACGGATGAAGTTCATTTTAATTCCGAATTAGATGTGGGAGAGCGGAGGAGTACTGGTTACCGTACATGATGGATTATCGTAGGCATTGGGGTTTTCCAGAAATGGTGTTATTATCATATTTCGTGTCTACAATGTTCGTTTCAATGCCGAAATAGTCGGTGTAGTTAGTCCTCTTAAGCCGCACACACTTGAAAAGTACTACGTGATTCATGTACTTGTAGGAAAGTGTTGAAGAACGTTTTGTCTGATAAACGCATACTTTAGAAAAGCACGTTTGCATTCATAAAAAACATGAAAACATTTAGATGTACTGGAACATCCTTAAAAATCACGAATAAATATTTCATATAGGGAAAGTAAAAATGTAGTAGATATAATATTATTATTTTCTAATTCTGTTAAATATTTTAATCATGTCTGATTTTCAATTGGAATGCTTTAATCCAATTTGTTTTTTGAGGCAAACTATTTTATTGTAGATTAATGTGGAACGCTGTAAAGTTTGATGAAAGTAATTAAGTAGCTGCATTTATCTATTCTATAAGTAGCTCCGTTTGATGTTCTGTTGTAGTAGTCATCAGTAAGTGTTTTTAATTAATAATTAATAATAACTTATGTATACACATTTATTTTATGTTCAGGAATCTTAAGACTGTCATCAGGGCTATCAATTTAATACCATTTTGGCTCGTCCTCTTAATCTATGATTAGCTGCGACTTTTATCACTTCATTTCAGAGATCAACTCAATCACTATTCCAAACGATGAGTCTTTACTGGTAACATAAGATGTGACCGATAGAATTACAACTCAAAAGTTCTGATTCTGATTTTGGACTGTTACAGTAGAGCAGGGGTGGAGAATCTCCGGCCCGCGGGCCGAATACGGCCCGCGAAGTTATTTGATCTGGCTCGCGAGTGAATACGTTCATGTTGCAGTGATAATACGCCGAATGCTGACAGACATCGTGTTGACGAATTTTGCAATTCGTGAGGGGATTGTGAATTTTTCCTTGTTGCACATGCATGACTGTTCGTCATTCTTTTTGGTTCTTCGTACGCAAACGTGAGTGATTAGAAATTAAAACTTATGTTGTGGACACCCTACATAAAGAAGAGAAAAGTGGATGCAGAAAAATGGACACACGATTATTTTTTTGTTGAGGCGAAAGGCAAGCCCGTGTGCCTAGTTTGTGGGGATGCGTTAGCTGTTATGAAAAAGGCTATTTTACAGCGTCATTGCAGCACAAAACATGCAAAATTAAATGAATTGGGAGGCCAAATGCGCCTGGATAAAATCAAAACTCTTCAGCAGAGTTTGAAATCACAAGTCGTTTTCACTAAGCTCCGTGGTGACAATGATAACGTTATTCAGGCAAGTTATGTAGTGAGCGAGGTAATCGCAAAGAAACTAAGGCCTCATGTGGAGGGAGAGTTTGTGAAAGAGTGCATGGTGGCTGCTGCGGAGTTGATAGCACCAGACAAAGTAAAATTGTTTCAGAGTGTTAGTTTGTCTCGGTGAACCATCTCAGATCGGATTACTGACTTAGCACAAGATATTAAAAACACACTGAAGGGATCTGCAGAAGATTTCCAATTTTTCTTTCTGGCTTGTGACGAGACAACGGACATAACAAATACTGCTCAACTGGCCGTGTTCGTTCGTTGAATAAATGCAGAGATTGATACGCGAGAAGAACTGCTATCACTGGAAGTCATGCATGGCACTACAACAGGTGAGAGACTTGTTCTATCAATGAAGCTAACCTTTGAAAAGTTAAGTGGCCTTACTCCAGCCATGGTTGAATTGCATTTGTAAAGAAAGAAATGAATCGTCTCAGTCTTGACCCAACTGATTTAATTATATGCCACTGCATCATACATCAAGAAAGTCTCTGTGCTCTCTGTGCTCTGTCGTTGCGGCTCGACAATGTGATGTCAACAATAGTGCCATGTATTAATTTTATCAAAAGCAGAGGGCTTAATAGCCGCCAATTTAAGGAATTTCTGAATGACCTTGACTCTGAGTACGGTGATCTTGTTTATCACTGTGAAGTACGGTGGCATGCTCATGAGGTTTTGCGAACTGCGTGATGAAGTCAAGCAGTTCATGGAGATGAAGGGAAAACCTGTCGGGGAAATCAGTAATAGCAAGTGGCTGCGTGATCTAGCGTTCATGGTGGACATTACTAAGTACCTTTCAGAGCTAAACGTCAAGCTGCAGGGTTCCAACCAGCTTCTCAGCTCCTTGCTTTCAAACGTAAAATTATTTGAAGATAAATTAAAGCTGTGGAAAGTGTAACTCGAAATGAATAACACGGTGCATTTCCCTACGCTGGTAGGACAAAAGCCTTCTACGACACGAGTATGCTGGAGAATGTGCGAAACTAAATGACGCATTTAATGAAAGATTCAAGGACGTGAAAAGAAAGCAAATTGAATTGAACATCTTTGCTACACCGTTCAATGTGGAACCAGCTGATGTGCCTGATAACTTCTAACACGAAATCATTCAGCTGCAAACTAATGTTGATCTGAAAGCTAGATACAATAATCTCCCACTGCTTGAGTTCTATAAACGTTACATGTGATGAATGATGAATTTCCCATTTTGAGGAGACATGCATTGAAATATGCAACTGTATTAGGAACAACTTACTGTTGCGAGCAGTTCTTTTCTAAACTTACGATCGCAAAGAATCTACTGCGTTCCAGATTGACCGACGTAAACATGGAAAATCAGCAGCGAGTAGCCACATCATCAATATCAGCTAATATCACACGACTCTGCAAAGAAAGGTAGTTTCAGCCAACACATTGGGATTAGGATGAGTTAGTTATGTTTAAAAATGGATATATTTTATTTTTCATTTGTTTATTTATAATATATAGTAGTATTTTTTTTTGAACAATAAAAACTTAAAAAGAAACTATTATTATTATTTGTCTGGCCCGCGAATGATGTTATAAATTTCCAAATGGCCCTTGGCAGAAAATAGGTTCCCCACCCCTGCAGTAGAGGATGTAGACTAATCGTAGATCTGTAATTGATCTGGTACTGTTGAATCGGTTTCTGGTTGCCATAAGTCGAAGATGACGGTGTTAAACCTCATTTGTTCTTCTTTGTCCCCCTGTTCCTCTTCTGCGAAATTCTGATAGTTTCTAGTCCTATTCTGATAGCCGCACATTAGCAATTTATCGTATATAATCGAAAAACCATTTTCACGCAATCCAAAGATACGACCACTGTCCAATTCACTTAATTGGCAGTAATTTTCACTTTGGCTCACTCTAGCACAAGCAATGAAAAGCTAACATACGAGGGTAGATTGAAAAGTTTCCGGAATGGGCAAGAAAACGCAGTAATTAAACTGGTTTATTTTTTTATTTTTCAACATAGTACCCTTGCAGGGCGATACACTTTTCCCAGCGGTGCTCCAACTTTTTTAAGCCTTCAGAAAAATATGATTTCTGGAACTGCAAAATAAGCTTTAGTGGCGTCGATGACCTCCTCATTTGACGTAAAGCGCTTGCCTCCGAGTACGGGGGATGCGACACCACCTCGTAGCCCAGTTCAACCAATTTAGCATTGGCGATTCGGGATGAATGGGCCGGCGCGTTGTCGTGGTGGAAGAGCACTTTTTTCCACTGCATATGAGGCCATTTCTCCATCAATATGCCGTTGAATTGATCCAATAAATCGCTGTAGTATTGTCCCGTGATAGTTCTTCCCTTCTGCAAAAAGTCGATGTGTATCACACCTTGCGAATCCCAAAAAACGGTGGCCATGACCTTTATAGCCGATGGACCAGTCTTTGCCTTCTTCGGAGCATATTCGCCTGGAGAAATCCACTGCTGCTTGGTTTCTGGTGTGTAGTGGTGGATCCATGTTTCGTCCACGGTCACGAATCGGCGAAAAAAATCCGTTGGATTACGCTTTAACAAGGCCAAACACTCTTTCGAAGTGGTCACACTATTTCGCTGGTTGTCCATAGTCAGCAAACGCGGCACCCATCGCGCCGGCAGCTTCCTCATGCCCAAATGTTCGTGCACGATATTTTGCACACGTTCATATGAGATGCCCGTGGTCTCTACTACTTCGCGCAACTTCACTCGTCGATCGGCTAATACGAGATCATGGACTTTGTCGACCATTTCTTCATTTGTGGCCGTTTTTGGACGCGAATGCGTGGTTCATCCTTGGTGCTCGTACGGCCACGTTTGAACTCTCTCACCCAGAAACTAATAGTCGAAAATGAAGGTGTGGATGTGCCATGAACTTTCTGCAAAATATCTCGTATCTCCGTCGCCTTTTTCCCATCCATCCAGAAATGTTTGATGACTGCACGAAATTCGATTTTATCTATTTTTGCAAAAGTGCCTGATTTGCTTCACAAGATATCCTAGTAAACAAAAACGGAACGACACACTTGTCTGAAAATTTGACAGCTTACCTAAAATAGGTTAGCCTTGACAACCATCATAACAATTTCACGATACGCGCGTCATCTCTTGCCCATTCCGGAAACTTTTCAGTCTACCCTCGTAATTGCCCAAAATATACACCTGATAAAAATGTTGAAAAACCTATCAAATACGTCATTATCACTTGATACAGATGGTTAAAATTTTAATCAATTGTTATCCCTTAAGCGTTATAGTACCGAGCGGCGCCAACGCGTCGCTAAAAACACCTGTCAGAAAAGTTTGGCACTAAAACGGTTAATTTAAATAAACGTTTGTGCCAAGTTTGGTCAAAAAATTCGAACCCATTTTTGGATTCCATATTACTAAATGTATTTAGTATTTATTGTATATAAACTTTTTGAGAAACCCTTGTTAATGTTATAATAGTTGGAGGGTGGGTTAGAGGCCACCCACCCACCCTACATATACATAATTATTTATTTACTGTTACAATTTTTAGAAAACTTAAGTCAGTAAAAGTGGTTTAAATTCAAAATATACAGAGTGTTAATACTAAGCCGTCACACTCGAAAATGGCAGTTAGAACTCGTTAAAACAAACAACTTTTTGGAGATTGGAGATCTTTTGTTTTTCTAAAAATGGCTGTAACTCTCTTATTTGAAGGATTATTTTAAAAAACCAAAAAGTTTCAAAATTAGCTTTCGGCTCTCTAAAACATTTGTATTTACAATTACTTTTTATTGTTTCAAATAACAAAATGGCGACCGATCAAAAATTCCAAAATAAACAAAATATTTTGATAACCATTTCATAGATTTTTAAAAGTAAAATATTTATAAAATCATTATTCTATCTACTACAAAATTTGTCCTAAATATTTTTTCAATCTATCAAAAAAGTAATAAAACAAACGCCTCTATTCAATCAATAAAACATTAGGAAAAGTTTTAGCGAATTTATACTCATTCAAAAAAATACAGTTTATTCTGAAATTACTGTATTACCATATAATGATTTAAGAATACACAAAGGCTACTTATCTACATCTAATTAACGTTGTAATGATTTTATAGTGTATTTTAGGTTTGTCTAAGATCATATGTTTTGTATTTTCCCAATATAAACATTAACTGCTGTAACGTTTGGAAAACAAAGTCAGTAACAATTATGTAGGGTAGGCGGGTAAACTTTAACCCATGCTATGTACACTTAAAACTTTATTAATTAAAAACCTAATTAGGAAAAAATTAAACTCATACATAAGTGTTTATTTAATTTAAATTTTATTCACTTGTGAATGTGGTGTTATTAGGTCAAGAATATCTTTGCAAAGTCAAGGTAACAATTTACACTCTAATAAATCTGTCAAATAAATCACTCTCACCCACTAGCAATTGTACTCTTGTATGATAAATAGTCTATTAGAGGGCTGAAAGACCACCGGTCGATAGCCATGACACGGAAGAAGACAACAACAGAATTTATTTTATTTTATTTTATTGTATACATTACATGTATTATTTCCTTCTGTGAATAAAGATGTTTAGTAGTAGTAGTCTATTAGAAATATTATTATTCATATTGCATACACAAAAGTATTTTTTTCTCATTCATACTTAATTTGAACCGGAGATGCCTCTTATATAAAACTTGGAAAAACCAAACACGCTTGAAGACTATCTAAGATTAACTCCATCTAATTTAGGATCCTTTTGTTAGCTCTTAACATTAAACCAATAAATCTTTTAGATCGATTATGTAAACTCTTTAATTTAGAATACTTTATGGATTCAGAACTTCTCAAACATGTATATACTTATGGTATAAGCTTAAAAAATTTTAATGCAGGTAATGAGCTAATTGTAGATGCAGCGCACACGTCAGTTGTGGCTCCGAAAATAGCGCGGCAGGGTAATTTCCATCGGGATTTCAAGTTGTGGGATGCGTGTATTACACCAGTTGCATATTACCGCCATTTATATTCACGATACAATGGCATTATTTAATTAGTATTTTGGTAGCTAAGCTTGTTTATCTGAGTCATTCTTTACGGCAAATTTTGGCCCACCTCCAACTCGACGTCAATTTTAAAATAAACAATATACTTCAGCGTCTCCCAGCCATTTCCTTCCAACTGTATGTAGTAGACATATTTTATGTCCCGCATTGCATTCACACGCGTTCGTTAATCCGATCAATACAATAAATACCATCTGCAAAACAATAATACTATAAATCATTTAATATGTAAATATGAGCCACTCAAAGATTTCGAGTTATTGCCCCAGCGATAAGGCTGATAATTTATTCATGGATCGAACTTGACAAATACCGGTGATAACTCAAATTTTCGGCCATCTGCTGATCAATCGAAGCAATTACAGTAATTTATCGCGTGCAATAAAAGGGACTTGAAATTTCCTTTTGTTAAATTTAATAATTCAGATTGATTACCGAAAAGATTTCGTAACGGAATTTCACGTAAATCCATTACGATTTGTGCGAAAAATATAGCGTCCCCATATTAAACGCAATCGATCCGCAACCGCCTGGCTAATTGGATGAAAATCGGATTTCCATAGCAAATATGGCTGACAATAAAACGGATACCGTTTTGAATACCTGTCGTGTTTAGTTTGCCACTTTATTATCATATATAATTTCATGCTAGTAGAGTTGGCCGGCGTTCGAGTGGGATTCTCCTTTAATTAAAAATTCATTACGGAGATTTATTACCATAAATTACTCGAGGAATTAAACCCGCCGCCCTTTTCCACGAACCACCCTTACAGGGCCGAGTCTGTATGAATAATCTAGTTATCTCCGCGAAGATGGCGATTTTACATTTAGATTCCACCTCGGCTGAAATTCTAATGTTGTTGAATGTTTTGTTAGGAAGTAGTGATCACACGGTTGGATTTGTGGAAAATCGGAATTGGGAAATAGTCACTGCGGTTTGTACAGATGCTTAAAGAACTTTTGCATTTTCAGAACATCGGAATTGGGAATAGTCACTGCAGTTTGTACGGTTTCTTGAAGAACTTTTTATTAATCTCTATAGTTCATACAGTTTGAAACAAAATTACCAACTAAATGCTTCTTAAGTTTAGAGTGACGGGAGTGATCTTTTAATTTACATAAACATACACAAAAACATGGAAGAAGGACAACGCGGTTGATAGCAAAATACTACTACTTCGACTGCTTCTGAAGTTATATGTATATTAAAAACTATGGTTTTATGTTTGTGTCAAATAGGCGTTGAAAATCCATGTTAAATATTCTTCACCTGAAGAAGCCATAATGTGGCGAAACATATGTAGTGTTTAAAATAAAAAAAAAATTGAAAATCAGTTTGTATCAAAGTTTACAGTTATGATGATAGTATTTGAAAAAGTATCATTTTGTATATAATTCTAGCAAATTAGAATATGAACATTAAAATCTTTAGGAGCATTGATCTTAATGCTAAAGCCAACAATAATCTTATCCGATTCTTATTATTCAGAAGCAAATACCTCTTTTAAAATTAGATATCAATTAAAACAACTCAGTTATAACTAGAGAATTAATGGGCAACATTAAATTGCAGTTTAAAGTGCAATGAAATAAAGCACTGCAATGTAGCATGTAATGGCGGCTATAAAGCCAAGTACTGTTTATTTCGGTATAACTTTAAAAATAATTTGTCATTTATGTTCTATAAGACAATTTCAATAAAATAATGAAAAGAAAGATCAAGTCATTAACAAAATAAAAATTCGCATTTTACGTTCCGTGGTTCATTGACTTCCAGATGTTCCCTTACTAGCTTATTTCATGTTTTTCATGCGCCATTAAAGCGGCGTAACTCAAACGACATTTTAAGTAGAGTAGCGGTGTCTCCGTTGCTTTTTGTCTTTTACAATTTGACAGTGCACAGAAACTACAATTGCACGAGCGTGTATTGTTCCTTGGTCTTCATCCGCACGCCATTTGGTATTTTGAAGGAGGAAACTAATCCTATAATAATTAAGCCCAGAAATATATTCGTTTATTACTAAAAATTATTTATTAATTTATAAATAATTGCCGACATTTTTATATTCGAAGACAAAGGGTGATAATTTGGTCGGGTGGGAATTTGTGTTCTTGATGGATATTAACGTGTTCGTTAGATTTCTTTAAATTACAATTGTATTAAGCATTTTCTCTGGATGAACTTAAAAACATGGTTATTAATGACTTATCTTGTCTATACTTATAAATGTGAAATAATCATTAGACAATCCTTAAGAACATCTAAGGCCTGGAATTCCTCATCATAATCTGTGATAACAAGACAAGAGCAACCAACCACCTTTCTGGCCTTGTCAGTATTGTCAATCTTGCACTAGTCCAACGTCTTATTATTAACTACCTTGGTCAGAGGGATTTCATGCTCCGAACATAAAGCAGTGACGAGTTTTTTGTACAGTGGTTCTTCGCAGTTTTCGGCCAGAATGTATAGTTCAGCTTTTGTCACTTTGAATTTGTATATTCTTTCTGATCTCCTTTCGTAAAATAGTGTCACTATAGATATTCTAGTCAAGTCAAGATTTTGAGAAACATACTTGAAATTTGAATTGTTTGAGAATTTTTGTTTCCGTTCGGATAAATATGTCAAATCAAAATTCCCAAAATTCATACATCAAAAATTCAAAAAATAAGCCTTAATCGTTTCTATATTTTAATTTTTTGTCATCTTTGCTGTCCTTAAATATTATAAAAATTTAGAGCCCTAAAATAATAATCAAATTCGAGTTTGTCAAATTGTCGACTTCTTAAGAATTTTCAACGTTTCTTTCTTCTTTTTTCTTGAACTGATAAGGGTGGCAGTAATGTTTTATACAGCTTAGTTAATTGATTGAGTTCTTTGTTAAAAAATATCACAGTATAGGATTTTTTATGTACTTACAAAAACTTAGAAGTGAAGAATACAGTAGAGTTGAGTATTTAGTAAAGGAAGGAACCTTTGTAAGAATTTGAAAACAAAAGAAAAACTAAGTATACATGTGTGTGATATCAACAAAGTGTTAATTAAAAGATGTGTTGCTTCTAGCATTTTTAGGATCAATAACGGTTATTACATTACGTAGGACGGCTTCTCGTTGAAAGAACTTCGTTAATTGGTTGAGTTTATCTTATTAATCCATTAATAATAAGCCCCTTTTTATTAATAACAACCTTGGCTTCTATTTATTAAGCACAACCGAACATAATAATTTTTATGAAAAACATATAGTCGTCTATTTTTCATAACGACCTTTGTGTTATCCACTACTTTTAATGGCAATGAGAAAAAAACTCCTATTAATATTTGCGGATTTATTAATCCATAACCGCGAAGAGCTAACCAGTCGAATAGACAAATAACACTAGAATTCAATTAGCGGATCGAACCGGCGATATCCACGGAGGCGATTATAACAATGCGGCCATAATTTGCGAACTTTTTAATCCGGGCACAATGCTCCCCGCTTAATAACCGATGCAAAAAAATCGCTTGATTTCACAAAGACTAGCGCGTTATTGTGCAGGACCGATGACCAGAAAACTTTTTCCTAACGCGTTGCCATGGCGATGTCGGAAGGCCAGTTCAGTTCGAGTAAATTACGCCGCGAAAAAAAAAACGCGAATTGAAACACGAATACGATGATGATGATGGGTAACGCGGACGTCATCTTTAGTACGCTTACGTGACGAGGATGCGAGGGATGTGTTTTCATTTGTCCGTGCGTGGGAGTGAGCAATTGAATATTTAAGACTGTCGCCATGTGTAAACGCTAATTTGATAATGATACGTCTCACTTTGCCGCGCCGACGTTTCCCTCGTTTAGTATTTATAAAGGTTGGGTGTTCATATTTTATCTTGTTTTTGGGTCGGTACGAAGTAAGAAATCAAAACAGGGTAATCACGGGGAGGCATTTAGATTATGACTCTTTTGTTCAACTAAATGAGTTTATATCTCAAAAGATACGAGGAAGGGATAGAGAAGAGATGAGGAAGAGAGAGAAGAGAAGAGGTAGAGAGATAGAGAAGAGAAAAGAGGGATAGAGAAAGAAGAGAAGAGGGAGAGATAGAGATAGATGAGAAGAGAAGATGGAGAGAGAGCGTGAAAAGAAGAGAGAGGGAGAGTAAGAGACAGAGAGAGAGAAGAAAAGAGTGAGTAAAAGAAACAGAGGGATAGAGAGTTACTTATGTATATTCTCAAAATATAGTAAATGTATAGGATTAGGCTGACTCAAATTAATCGAATGCGTGGTTTTCTATTAATCTAATTTAAAGATTCAGTCAATGTTATAGTTTAGTGGACTAAACAGAAAACTGTACAGTGAACATTGTTTTCTATTTAGTCCACTAATACATGGTCGCTTAGCGTTCTTGCACTGCGGTCTCCGTGGTCCTTTTGTTCACCTCTGGATGTTTTGCTCCCTGTGTACTCCTGTGTCTTCTATGAAGTCCAGTAGTTTCTGCCAGGGGATTCTCTTGAGCTGACAATTTTTTCCGTGCATTATCGTTTGTATGCTTTGCAATGTACAAAGTAGGTGTTCTCTAAGATAAAATCTAGTAGTTTCTCACCTTTTGGATTGATGTCCGTGCTTCTCCATATGATATGCGTTGGCATCGCATCCAAGGATCAGCGGTATGCCATTGTGGCTCCTGCGATGTATAAGCCGCTGAACATCGTCTGACGGCGGTGGTCCCTGTTGGTCGTAGAGAAGGTAACCGGATCTAAGTACAAACTTCCTCCGCGTTTCCCTTTATACTATAACCGTGTTGCCACTATGAAATGCCTTCCATTGCTTCCTTTTCGGTCTTCTCAGGTTTGGCGACGGTCTTTGTCGCCAGCGCCCTGAGGGTAATAGTTGAAAGGCCGAAGCTTCTTCCTTTCTCTTACTTTCCCCCAAAAGACCTTGTCCATCAGTATGATGTACTGAATTACCTTGGGGTCCGACCTTTCGTGTACTACTCTTCAGGTATCGGTGCTTAGGTTGTTCTGCATTGATATTCTGTTGAGGAAGGTGGATGCCTCTATTGGTGGTCCTGGCGCTCACGTTAGCACTCTCCTGGGTTCCAGTAGGTCCTTCAGATCAATGTATTGAAGTTCCTTCTCCTTTTCTATGCTCTTGAGCCATGACCTGGTTTGAGCATACTACTCTCAGCCATCCCCCTTTGTTAGTATATTCTTGAAATCTCGGCAAGTTTTGTCCTTTGACCGTAGCATCAATGCTTTGGATTAACGAGGCTTTAATGGCCTCAACTTCTTCTGCATTTATGCTCGTTACTGGGAATCCCTTATCCGGTATTATAGCGAGTACTATTCCCGTACATTAAGTTAATAGTACCTCTCAAAAATACATTTTCCAAAATATATGTTTACATATACAGGAGTACGCATTAATTCATGCGGTTTTCTAAGAGAGGGCGTTACTAGTATTATTTCGCGTCGTAATCATCTGTGACCATAGTCATTTGAAAGCTACTGCTATTGCGCGTTTTTTTCAGTATATGTAATTTAATTGAAGCGTAAACAACAATTATTTCTTCATTTGAACATGTCGAACTTTGTGCCAGAAAAAGGATTTTTGCGGGGAGTTCTTCTACATTACTTTAACATGAAGAAAAGTGCTACCGAAAGTCATCGTATTTTAGTAGAGGTTTATGGTGACTATGTTCTTACTGAAAGAACGGGCCAGAAGTGGTTTGCACAGTTTAAAAGTGGCGATTTCCACTTAGAAGACGATGAACGACCCGGACAGACAAAAAGGTTTGAAGATGAAGAATTGGAAGCATTGCTTGATGAAGATGCGTGTTGAAATCGGGTCAGACGATCAAAGGGGACCTCTAAGGAACACATTTAATTCGTTTGAAAAGAGCGATTGCAGAGAAACGACCAGAATATGCAACCAGACACGAATCCATAATTTTCCATCATGACAACGCTCGGCCACATGTTTCAAGACCGGTTCAAAACTATTTGGAAAACAGTGGGTGGCCTTATAGCCCAGACGTAGCCCCTTCTGATTACTACTTGTTCAGATCAATGCAGAATGCCCCCATCGGAATACGCTTCACTTCAGAACAGGGTATCAAAAATTGGCTCGATTCATTCTTCACCACCCAGCCGGAGAAGTTTTTTTGGGATGGAATCCACCAACTGCCAGAAAGATGGGCAAATGTAGCTTCCGATAGACAATACTTTGATCATTGAGTGTATAACCATTTTTTCACAATAAAGCCTTAATTTTTGAAAAAAAACGCATGAATTAATGCATACTCCTGCTATGTTTGCGTTGATCTCTACCTTTCAGTCTCGCACAATATTATATTGACATTTAGTTATGAAAAGCATAACTTATTCGTACTTAAGTATTTGCAGTATCTGTTCAACCAGGGCTTGATCGGTCACATGCAGAAGGGGATTCTCCATATGTTCCCTCATCCTTAGCTTCAGTCAGTTTGCTCTCTTTGGGCTTTCTAAATGCCGTTGTATTCGCTTGGCAAGATGAACTGATGAAATTTACAGTTATAATTCCACCAGCGGGCATGATGATAATTCGCTTCCCGATTTGCTTCATCCATGCTTTTCCACTGGTAACTTCGATTTCAATTGTAGGGTTCTTGCGAAAGCCGATTGAATGTTAAGGATAATGGAAAAGCCGTCCTCACTACCTCCCTGGAATTCTACATGTCGACATTTCCATTTTCCAAGAGAGCACTGGCCTTTCTTAAAACCTTCCTTAAAACCTTGATATCTTCCTTCATCACCTCCATTTCTACATGGGTGTACACGAACTTCCCGGGCCGACATCGGACTAAATAGAAGAGGGGGATTTTACCAGAATTCGAATTTTGAATCGTGTGAGCATCCTCGCCGATGGGGTCAGCCCGTCCTCTGCTAACGAGGAGCACAGAGCGAGTCTGGTCGCGTCACCTGCCATGGCCGCCATCGCCGACTCGAAGAAGTTATCGACACAAACCTCCAATGTTTCCGGCATCCTAACCTCAAAAATAATTTCTGTTTTTCCCCCGAAAATTTCGTTCGCGTTTGATGACACTCCGGAATTTACGCATTACCATCCTTAACGTCTAATTTCAGTATGGTAAATGCTGAATCGAAAACCGCTTCTCATCACTTTCGACGGTTTAACGTCCAGTTCGGCGTTTTGGGCGCTCGTATACTCCTTCAGGGCTTCCAGGTTTTTGGCGAAGGAGTTCGAAGTGATTCAGGTAAAATTTCCTTCACTGAGCCAGTCCGTAGCCACGAGAATGGTCATGCTTATATCAAGGTCGTTGGCGTGCTCCTTTTTCTCGTGCAGCAGCTTCCTCTTCACGTCGTTCAGTTCTTCCATCACTTTTTCCAATTTGATTTTATATTCGTTCGCTTGGGCTTCCGTTAAATTCAGCTCCGACACCAAACATTTCGTTAGTATTTGAGGTTAGTTCTTTCTGCGTCTTAATCAACTCGCCAAGAACTCCAGGCCCCGGCTTTTTGCTAAAAGCTTGTCTCAGATTCATACAAAGCTTTTCCTGTTTAATTTTAATGTTATAATGGCGGGAAAAGTAACAAAAATAAGAAAATATATGAATGCTTTACTGACCAGATCTTTAATTTTCCGAAATCGAGAACGACTATTAATACAATCCAACAGTTCAGTTAATTAAACTCATAGAAATCTGTGCCAAAAATGTAGTCAAAGCTTGGCAGATTCTGTTAAATGCTATGACGGTGATTGCTATTTCTATTTAAAATAAATACAATAATTATTTCAGACTAGTAAGTTTGTCATCCTAATTCACTCACGGGTGTAATTGAATGTAACAAACCAATAAATTAATATTAATAGAAAGCCACGGTTTCTTGGTATTCTAAAGACTTTATTTAAAATTTGGACTGTAATTATAATTTAATAATTATTAACTTTTGGACTAAATAGTATACAGTCCAAAAGTTGCATGTAAGATTATGGTAGCAAAGATGATGCACTGCTTTTAATTGGATGCTATTTAGCTCTTAATAGGATTTCAAACATTAAATTTCTAAGCGACAAATTAAGTCAAGGCAAAATTTGATCATCCTTGATTAACCAATTTTACATAATAACTGTAAGAATAAGAAATATAAATGTGAGAACTAAATCGAAAAAAAGTCGTTCCTTGAAATATGGCATATATTGATTCAAGGTAATCTTTGTAATTTTGAAATAAAGTGAAAAGAGGTGGTGATTTATTATAATGAAATTGATTGATGATGATGATGATTTAACTCTTCATTGTACAGACATAAAATTTCCTGAGGTGGAAAACAATCACAGATATTTATTGGAAAGCTGCTTCTAATATTTGAAATTGAAAGCGATCTATTATTTTGTGAATAGTTGGTAAATAATAAGCTCTTGTTATTCATCAATATCCACAAAGCAAAAATCGCTTCAACTGTATAATTTTGTATTTATCTTTTGGTGACAATCCTTTACAGTTTGTTGGTCATAAGTTACTCCTTATTATCTAAAGCGAAAGCATTTCATTAAGAAGAACAACATGATTACAAAGCAGGTTTAGAAATTTTGGTCAAATTTGCAACAAATTTCTCTTCTCTTCACAGTCCGTGCGCCGTTCCGTTCTGGCGCTTATGTAATTGCTTGCTTTCTGCTAATGCCTACGGAATTAGATTAAAACCCGACCTCCTGCCTTCAAAAATGTTTCCCATGGCCGCTAAGTAAACATCCAAGACGGAAATTGCGTCCGATTTCAAGAAAGGGAAACAGATGTTTTGAGCTCCTTTTTTTTGGGCCACTCTAAAAGGTTTTATTGCTTGTATGCGTATTTCACGCCCGCATCAAAATGTATTATAACAAGAAAACAATGGCCCTGGTATGTGTGGCCATTTCATATGTTGATCGTTGCATTGTGCGCTGCGAAGCATTTATAGCTCCTGTAATGTACCAGTTAATGAGTTCGCTGCAAATTGAATTTTGATGGAAATTAAAAAGCAATTTCTAAACTATTTCCATCGCGTTGTTTGTATGTTTTATGAAGCGAGTAATCTTTAATTCCGGAACATAAATCTTTAGTATTGTATTGTATTGTATTGTATTGTATTTAACTTTATCTAACATGCATTACATAATTTATTTTAAAACGAACGTGTTTAGAGGTTTATTACACTGGTGAATAATAGACTATTTTAGTCAAAAATATTAGCTGTTAAACATTAAAGGATAGAATAATTTTCGCGTCGGACGGAAATTTCCCGGATGCACTTGCCAGGACAGTGTAAAACGCCCTCATTAAAGACCTCGTTTTGGGCACATCCATTCAGCGCGTCTGGCTGCAATTACCTTTTTCAGTCTCTAATGAGTACTCTCCGGCCGTGCAAACAATGAAGACCTGAATATTTATCCGCGCTGATGGGGGTTGGGCTCGAGACTACTTGCAGGCTTCCTTCATTATTGATTTTTTGTTATCCTTGCAGAGTCACAGTGGCAGCTATGGAGTCACCGAGGAACCACGCAGAAAACGACAGGACGAGAGCAAGCCTAATCACGTGCTGCTCTTCACCATCATAAATCCCATGTACCCCATTACAGTGGTAAGTTTTACAAAGGTTTGAAATCTTAAAAGAAAAAAGTTTAAAAATTGTAAAAAATGATTATAAGGAATTGTGTGATGGTATGTACATTTCGATATCATATTATCAAAATCGTATTGACGAGTATCAATAGTTAAAAACCGGTGTATTTTATTGGTTGCGGAATATAGTTAAAAGATATTGGTGTGGATAATTAATGTAACATTTTGAAATTGTTGATTGATTTAAATGTATGTATGAGGACCAGCCCGAAGATAAGATCTAGACTAGATAGCAGGGGATTTGTGTTCAGTACGGAGTAATGAAATATGAGACGCGTACATTCCCAAAAGCCCTTAGAACTAACTTCCACATCATGGGCGGATGGGTAATTACATTAAATTTTCAAACAAGAGGCCTCCTGTGGGATGTTGTAGTGTCGTGCGCTTTACAAAAATCGCCGTTTTGGGCTTAACATCCTTATTAGTTAATAAAGTTATTAGGATATTTTGTAAACATATGAATTGTTCGAATAATTCTTCTCGTAGTGGTTTTATTTCCACAGGTAATTAAAATTGTGGTAATGAAAGTTACGTAATGCAAAGGAGCGAAACGCATTGAAAAATATATTTCACGCCCGGCTTGTTACGGTCTTTTTCGTTAAAATTCACTTCCGCGAAAGTTTGGAGAAAATAATATTTAGTAGTTTTTTTCTGTTTGTATTGTGAAATAGAAGTTTACGTTTTAGAATTGATATATTAAATTAATGTGGTTAATTAATTTTAAATTCAAATGAGGATATTAAATAGGTGAATATACATTGTTTAAAAGAAAGGATAACGTTTCTCGTATTGGGAAATTTTCTAAGAACTGTTAGTTGAGGTACAAGATTCTAATCTCTAATAGTATCATTTGCGCCCTCTAGTGAGGTACTCCATTATGAAGATTATCACCTCCATTGCATTTAAAAGAGATGGGGTGTTCAGTAGGTTTATTATTTGTTTGCCCCAACAATTCTTCCTTTTAACTGCTTCTTATTACTTAATAAAACCTTTGTACTTTAAAATACATTTTCCTCCACCACCCTCTTCTCTTTCTTCATCTCTTTCTGCATTACACTTTATGCAACTTAATTGAAAGTATAATAAATAAATTATTAGAGCTATAGGAATATGAATATATTATATAAATTATATTTCTTTATCTTATGCTGTATTTGTAATCATTTATTTTTTCATACCATACAAGTCAACTAAGTTAGCAATAAATAATGTCTTTTTAGCATCACATACTTTCTAAAATCTATGGCCAAAGTATCTAAAAGAATATTTTCTTATACATTACTATGTAGGTTTAAACTTTGAGTGATGTATATTTATGAGCAATTTGTTTGAAGAAGATACAAAAATATACACATAACTCGCTGCTTCGAGATTTGACGGGGCATGCATATATATTTTTTTTCAGATAACTTACATCTAAAACAGCCCCGAGACCTGTGCGTGCACTCCCCGAGGGTTTATATATCTCCTCTTTAACTTTCCCCTATCGATCCTCCCTTCTCCATCCCCTGTAAAACTACTCCTAAACAATATTAACTTCTAATACACGGAGTCTACCTGAAAGCACGTCTGTAAGCTATTTCGGTTTCTTTTGAAACACTGGCAAAGGCCTATTCGAATAGGCTATTAAATATTGAAAACGGAGAGACCAAAGAAAACCACTAATAATGCATCTTGCATCGGTAAGAACTTTATATATACACCGTGATTTTTTTCATTGTTTTGTTAATAAATGACAAATAAATGTAATATTTCAAAAAATACACGTGATTGTGTATGTGACATAGCTTGGACAATAATTACAATTACTACTTGTTTTCCATTAGTCCTATTGTTGGTTTGGGTTTACGTGAAGTGTTTTATAAATGAAAATAACACACAGTTTATTCCATTAGTTGCAATTGATGATAATTTCTACTTTACAAATGTCTACAATTCAAATCTTCAGTTTTTGAACAAGGAATGTTTTCATGTTATCGGAAGTATGTTAATTGGTCACATTTATTTTAAAAAATGCGCAACAGAAATGATTGCTTTTTTAACGTTGGCGGTGTTTACTACTGGATAGTACATTTTGACTATGGCCGCCAACGGCAACGAGCCAAAACACAACCAGGTTGGAACCAATCAGCTTCTATATAATGGTGTGGCCGCGATTAGGTTTTTCTGAATTCAAATTGAATAGTCCTTTACGCTCAATTTGTTTAAATAGATTTGCTAATATATACATAGGGTATTTTAAGTTAAGATCGATAAGACTCATTTGTGAAAAACCTTTACAGTATTTAGATAATGCTTTGATTTAGCCTTTTGCCAAACTATCGGATATTTATTATCTTGGTTTAAATGTTTCACCACAGATTAAGTAAGTAATTAATTAAATATACCTATATTCATAGGTTAAATCTTTTAAAAGTAATTTTAGTACCAAAACCACATTTTTTTTGCATTTAATTATTTTTGATTTTGTCAGTAAAAGTTACATTAAAGTTTGCTGATTTATAAATAGTACTTGTAGTACTAGTAAAATCTTTAGTTGACACATATAATATATAATCCTTTACATATCACCATTCAGCCAAAAGGTAATCGTCTGAAGTCCTTGGCCATTTCTAAATGTAATCATAGATATTTTACACAATTCCAGTAATGTTCTTCTATTAAATATAAGTAGAATTACCTTACATAAGCAATCTTCTATAAAAGAAACCGAGCAATAATTACACTTTAATTTGTCATCAAACTAATTTCAATCGAATTTCAACTGTACAGTATGGGGGTAGCTAAGCCGCAGGCCATGAATAAAAAATTGCATTACATAACGAAATAAAATAAAAGAACAACAAACTCGTCAGATGTGGTCGTCCCTTCCGAAAGTTCCACGCGAGCCTTTTCATTATAACAGCAGGGCCGTATTGAATCAAAGCTGAGGTAGAGATCAGAACTGACGCGACCCTCATCTGTTGTGAACCTGCACGGGCTTTCAACAGGGGGTGCTGGCCATTTTTCACGTCGCCGCACACTCCTAAATTTCACATCGTGCGGTTTTATTAATAAATAATGAACGAGAGTTTGCAAAATAAATGTGATTGATTTTAATTCACGCGAGGACAAGTTGCATTAAACTGTGAAAAAACTGTTTGAAATGGTCCACATGTTGTAAATAATAGTATGGAACAATTATTGCATATGCAGCATGCTGCAGGCGTGAATAAAACAACGCAACAGGATAACGTGATTGCAGCAGGATCGGAAATGCTATTTATAAACATATAAATTGTTTGTGTTAAATAAAAAAATTCGGGGTTTAAAACAATTTCATTATGGCAAAGTAGTTAAATCAGCTCTACAAACGTACTGTGATTATTCGGATTCGGACGTACATCATTAGAGTGCGGATTACTGGGTACCATCGGCTTGCGGCTTCGAACGAATTCAGTGGTTCGTTTTAAACAAATCAACTATCAGTGTTGATTATATTACTGCATTCCGGGGATTTAATTCTCTGTTTTAATAGACATCAAGAGCCGCAAATATTTTACTACATTATTACAACTTCTCACTAATCAGTTATAATAGATTTAAAGTACCCAAACGTCCTCACGATGAATAGTTTTTGATATACAGTCATATTTTCCTATTAATTGGATTTTTTAAAGTTTTTATAGCTTATTAAAAATTACATTTGTTTTAAGTATCGAAAATACAGTTTTGTTTCAAACCATTTAAACTAATCTTTAAAATCAAATAATAGTACCACTAGCTACTTACTAACGCCTAAAATTGGAAATAGATTTCGGTTACTTGTTTTACAATCTTGAGTCTTCAATAAAAGAAAATATCTGTATTTAATTGATCCCATTAAAGAAGGCTTCTTTGTAGATCCCAATTACCTAAATCGAATCGTTCATAAACCCAATAATTACCCGCCTCCGCCAACAATTGCCTTCCCAAGTTTAATCTAATTATCTTCCTCCCGAGTATTGTCTTCAGGTGGATTAAGTAATAAATGCAAAATTACGGCGATAATATGGTAATGCGTGAAAGGCGAGGTCGACGCGTTGGTAGGTAATTGGGGGGACATTGAGACAGACCAGACGGCATCGTTAGTCACCAATTGTTTTTACTATAATACGATGCAAATCCCCCATTGTTTACCTATTAATAAAGCCAGGGACGGCGATGGCGCGTGATTCATTCGGGAAAATGAAAATACTAATGTTTACTCTGAATGCACGGGTCTTGTTATTGTTTTGTTTTATGCCTAGCAAAAATATTACATTTGTAACAAAAATATGTAATCAGATTTAATCATCTGTTAAATGGGAAATTGAAGAGTTTATTAGATAAGAAGTAAGCAGAAGAATGATTCCTAGGAATGCACTAGTAAAAATTGATGAATTTTGATGGTTGAAGAATTTAACATTATTTGCAAAGTTTTTTTTAGTTATTTAAGTTCATTGAACCATTTTCAGAGATGTTAATCTTCAAAAATTTTAATAAAGATAAACTTTTATGAATATAAGAAAAAAAACTTTTGCTGGGGGATCATAATACCAAAAAAAATCATTCATAAGAATTACAAGTTTTTATTTAAGAGTTGCAAAAAGTTTCTAGGTTTTAATATAGTGGTTGAAGTTGATAGTTTGGTTTGTGCCCTATATAGTAGCTATAGTAGGGTTTGATAATCTTATACCATACGAAATGTGTTGATCACGACACATATACCTATAGCTTCGATTATTGTTTAATTTCGAAGAAGTTGAATAGTAGCTACTGTCTGAATAAATAGAAGATGAGTGAAATGTTTGTAGACTCTTGACGGAGATGTGTAGGCGCGTTTATGTCACATTACAAGGGCATTTATCGAGGTGGTGATGTATTTAAAGATACTGTAACTTCTAACTCGATTACATTAGTGTAATCGTCGTAAAATAATAATTTGCACCACAGCATCAATCCCAACATTATCGTTACCAACTATTTGATTTCATTAACAAAACTCGTTTAACGCTCGAATCGTAATTATCCTCTGTGTAAATAATTCGAGTTCGTAGAAACATCAGCGCCCCCCGCCGCATAATTACACTCCCTCACGCAATCGAGTGTTTGCTCTCGCGACAAATCGCCCATATTCCGATGAAATTAATTAAGTCAACGATTGCGCCCTTAAAATCCACAAAACGTTTCGCTAATGTAATCCCCCCGCCGCCCCCTCACGTCATTAAACAAAATTCTGGGCCGACGATGTATCGGGGTTAGTTCGCCGCCACCATGTGTAGCGTTTTGTTTGTGCCCTTCTGTTCGTTTCCCTCGCATATATTTTTTAGGCAGTAATTCAAACACAACACCCTCGCGGGCCTCTCCCGCATCCAAACTTTTCCCGTGCTCCATTTTTCATCAATTTCGGCAACGTTTACCGTATTGGGTTAACCCTTGTTTGATCGAGGGCGCGCCCGAATTTTACGCCCGATTGCCATCTGAACTTATGAAATCCGCAGCATTAGTTAAGCCTTTATTTACATGATTGATTGATGGGGATTTTTTTTAAAAGCGAAATATGATCCGTAGATTTTTGACAATTATTTACACAGTATCTTGTTTTAGTGTAATTATAAGATGGGTTCGACAGTATAATTGATAACTCATTGTATAATATTGTTTATTTTTCATATCATAGTGATAAATTTGTATAAACCATTTAAATATCGCAGTAATGAAGGTTGTATTCATTTTAGATAAGAAAATCATCTTTATTATTATAATTGAATATTGAAAACCTAGGTTGTTCCCCTCGCATCTTTAATTTATTATTTATTTTTGATATGATTGTATTAGTCATTTTGAAAAGGGGCATCGTCCCTGTTTCAAATTGACAGATTACGACTTTGAATGTACATTTCAATTAATTTGATTACATATATTTATTCTAGGAATCTAGAAATTATCTTCAACCTCCACGGGGATTTCTCCACAGAATGGACCGGGCACTTTCAACTCCGGGATGACTTAAACAGTCGAGATATACCTATTTGAGGACATACCAAATAACTCCGTTATAACTAAAGGCTACTCGCAGAGGATTAAGGCCAAGCGTTCTTTATGATGCCATGGATTTTAATGTTTAATCATCCAAAATCCGCTATAAGTATAACCTTCTGTTTCTCTTCGTTATTTGCGCTATTTTTTTATGAGGAGGATTTGTATTAGTAATCTTCTAAAATACAAAGGGTTTCAAATTATACTAATCAAATTGCCATTTTTTTCCAGTAGGTGTTTTTAGAGCTGTTTCAAAATATTTAACCATATAAATGATTTCCCTCTTTTCGAGCAAATTTTTATGCTGGATATAATTTAAAAAATAAACGTTCCCTTCATCAAAAAAAGTTCAATTGTTTTCACCACTTACATTCCTGATTATGAGAGTTCATGTTCTCCTGTAATATTAGGATTTTGATCAGCAAAGTAGGCATAATGGTATTAACACAACCATTGAGGTGAAAATAGCTTCATCGATCTAAAAAATACAACCCAAAAGGTTATTAGGGTCCCTTTCCTCTACCATAACCAATAAATAGATGTTTTCTTACTTCTAGCAAGCAATAATTGTCACCTAGTGGCTAAAAATGGTTTGGTGGTTTAATTTGAAATGCTTTGTATAAAACGAAATTTCCATCATATACTTGGAGCTATTCTAAAAAATAATTATAACAATATTTTCTGTATAAAAAAGGTACTTTGTTTAACATTTTCATTATTGTTAATAATAATATTCCATTTCACAATCACCTCGTATACAATAAAAACACAATGTTTTATAAATCAATTCAAGAATTCCAACAATACACTAATGTAATTAACTATAAATAAATGTATTTGTTATTGTCGTTATAACATTATATGCTTGTTTTATTTTATTATTACTTTTCCTACTCACATCACCGATTTATAAAAATAATTAACACGTAGAGTATAATACAGCATTGTATTATAACTTCTATTACATTCGATACTCGAAGGATTTGCGTTATTTATTTTTGATGTTATCCAATTTCGCCCCCTACATTTGTTTCTACCACACAGTGGCGTACTGTGGGCCCGGTTCGGCGAAAAGGGCGACCAACATGCAAATCATATTGATTGAAGGCGTTTCAATTCCTCGCTCACACAGTTCCGCCCGTCACGTACAATATTATATTTTAAACAAATGTGCACCGGGAGGGAAGCAGCAATTGAAACTGATCAATCCTCCTAATGCTCATCCATCTTCTCCTAGCGAGCGCGAGGCGAATAATAAACAGGAACAAGACTATTCGAATTAATACGTAGTGTGCGGATTCATTATTCCGTTGTCATCCTCTTTATGTGCGCGAACTTAATTAGTTACCACTCCGGTGGATGTGGTAATAAATCTAAATCTTCGTGTGTTACGTTGTATTAAAGTATCTTTAATCCTTGTTAGATTCTATCATAACATTTATTTATTATTAAAAATTGAATCACTATAATCTTGTCTAAATATGATAGACTACGTTAGGTTGGCTTAGACGACTTATACATTACTTTTTACAGAGAATCAAAATAATAAGGTTTCCTGAACCCTCAAGAAAAATCTAGACTTTACAAACAAATTTTCTAAAAAGTTCTAGAGACTCCAAAAAATTCTTTGTAATTTAGAACATAAGAAGATAATCTGGAGGAGAAATTTCTGGAAATTTCATAAACCCTTACATTATTTTTTACAGAGAATCAAAATAATAAGGTTTTTGATGTGTTCAAAAATTGGAATTTAGGTATGAATATGATTTTCAAATCCTGATCACAATATTTCCTTTATATTTCCTTCATTACTTTTATCTTTCCTTTTCTTTCAACAATCTTACAATTTTGATTTTTCTGCTCCTATTTTAGACCCTAGTGCTATGATCTTCCATTTTGCCTACATCCATCGTGTTTTTCCCATTTGTATTTTTTGTTCATCTCAACATTACTGAAGATTTTGTTGGATCTATAATTTTGTTATAATGTAGTTCCTATTAATTCTATTGTTCTCTACACTCTAGTAAATGACCTATAATGATGAGCAATGCTAAACACCACCCCTGAAACAGAAAGCAATTTATTTATGATAAATTTTGATTCATGTCTTTTTCTATTATGGTTTTTAGTTTTTTGAGGTATTTCAAACAAATTAAACGAGAATTCTCTATCTTCACTTTATTACAGTCACAATTCCCTATGATTGTGGGATAACCAACGAAAATCATAGCTTGTGAATCTTGGTGCAGCGCTCGGACAATAGATGGCACCATAATGGAATTATCTTGCCTTAAAGTTAAACAAGAGAGTTGCTGCAAAAAAACAATAAAACCTTGTATGTAATAAAAAATAAAGCATAATCCCAGTGGGTGGGTGGCCTCTATCTCACCTTCCAATTAGTAAACATCATCAAAAATGGTGATGCGGCCATCATAATACTTTCCCTATATTTTTCTCGAAAACTATGAAGTTATTCTTAATTATTTGCTCAATTTTGAATTCTTTATATTTACTTGTTATATAAATTTCATTTAGCTCCTATAGTTTATTAGAAATTTTATATTTACTTGTTGCATAAATATCATTTAGCTCCTATAGTTTATTAGAAATAAGCAAAAAAATCAAAATTTTTAAATTAAGAACAAAAAAATGTTTCAATAAAACTTTTCAGTTTTTCATTCTCTTTAACTTTTGTTGAAAAAGTTATGTCTTATTTTTTCAAAATTTCTTAAATTTCAAATTTTTTTTATGTTTATTTACGTTTTACAACTTTTAATTAAAACCCTCGCTTATGTTTTACTGATTGGAGGGTGGGTTAGAGGCCACCCACCCACCTTATATATACATCTTACATTACTATTACTTACCGTTACTACGTTGTAATCCATACTTACTTACAATAATTTGTGGTTAAAACATATTGAATTTTTCATTCAGTTAAAGAAGGACTTATTAGAATTTTTTTAAATTTTTGAAGTCTTAATTTCTAAACAAATCTTTTTTAAAAATTTTAGAGCTTCCAATAAAATCTTCACAATTTAAAAATCTTGAAACCTAGAGAAGAAATTAGTGGAAATTTCTTAAATTCTTGAAAAACTGTCTAGATTTTATAAAAAAAATTCCTAAAAATCTAGGGGCTTAAAAAAAGAGAAATTACTGAAAATTTCCTGAACCCTCAAGAAAAATCTAGATTTCTACAAACAAATTTTCTAAAAAGCTCTAGAGCCTCCAAAAAAATCTTTGTAATTTAGAACATAAGAAGATAACCTTGAAATCTGGAGGAGAAATTTCTGGAAATTTCCTAAAGCCTTGAAAAAAAGTCTAGATTTCTAAATGAAAATTTTCTAAAAATTCTAAAGCCTCCTAGTAATTTAGAAGAACAGTTGAAAAAATATCTTGAAATTACTGAAAATTCTTTAAACTTTCTTGAAAATAAGAAAAGGTTTCTAGGGGAAAATTTTCTAAAAAAAATCTAGAGCCTCCAAGAAAAAATCCGCAATTTAGAACTCTCTAAATAAGTTTATAGCCTCTAGTTGAAACAAAATGTTGAATTTTAGAGAAGCAATTGCTGAAATTTACCTGAATTCTCGAAAAAAAGACGAATTAAAAAACATTTAGAGCCTGAAAAAAATCTTCGCAATTTATAAGATAAGTTGAAAAAGAAATTTAATTTTGGGAAGAAGTTATTTTCCATTTTCTAAACTCTTTAGAAAAAACAATCTAGAAAATCTTCATAGAAAATCTTTTCGATTTAAAAGACGACTTAAAAAAAAACTCTTGAACTCTAGAGAGTAAATTCCTAGAAATTTCCTGAACCCTCGAGAAAATAATCTAGATTTCTAGATAAAAATTCTAAAAATTCTAGAGCCTCAAAATCTTTGCGATTTAGAAGACAAGTTGAAAAAATCTTGAAATGTGGAGAAGAAATCATCTGAAATTTCTTAAATTTCAAAATTTGTTTGAATAAATCTATTAACTTTTGCAATAATGTAATGTTTATTTACGTCTTACAACTTTTAATTAATACCCTCGCTTATGTTTTACTGATTCAGTTAAAGAAGGACTTATTAACATTTCTTTTAAATTTTTGAAAAAAGTCTAAATTTCTAAACAAATCTTTTTTTCAAAATTTTAGAGCTTCCAATAAAATCTTCACAATTTAGAAAGCGGGTTAAATTAAAAACTCTTGAAACCTAGAGAAGAAATTAGTGGAAATTTCTTAAATTCTTGAAAAGTGATTCTAGATTTTATAAAAAAAAAACTTAAAAATCTAGGGCCTCAAAAAAGAGAAATTACTGAAAATTTCCTGAACCCTCAAGAAAAATCTAGATTTCTGCAAACAAATTTTCTAAAAAGTTCTAGAGCCTCCAAAAATTTCTTTGTAATTTAGAACATAAGAAGATAACCTTGAAATCTGGAGGAGAAATTTCTGGAAATTTCCTAAACCCTTGGAAAAAAAGTCTAAATTTCTAAATGAAAATTTTCTATAAATTCTAAAGCCTCCCAGAAATTTAGAGGACCAGTTGAAAAAATATCTTGAAATCGGGAAGAGAAAATACTGAAAATCCTTTAAACTTTCTCGAAAAAAAAAAAAAACAGGTTAAAGTGGAAGAATATTCTTCAAGAGTGAAATCCGTCTTTCATCTTGCTGACGAAATTATTTGTAGGTTTTTTTACTGTTTTATGTATTTCGAATTATTTTTATAAAGCAAGTCTGATAAAGTACCAATAAATAAATAAAATAAGAAAAGATATCTAGGGGAAAATTTTGTAAAAAAAAATCTAGAGCCTCCAAGAAAAAATCCGCAATTTAGAACTTTCTAAATAAGTTTATAGCCTCTAGTTGAAACAAAATGTTCAATTTTAGTGAAGCATTTGCTGAAATTTACCTGAATTCTCGAAAAAAAGACAAATTAAAAAACATTTAGAGCCTGCAAAAAATCTTCGCAATTTATAAGATAAGTTGAAAAAGAAATTTAATTTTGGGAAGAAGTTATTTTCTATTTTCTAAACTCTTTAGAAAAAAAAATCTAGAAAATCCTCATAGAAAATCTATTCAATTTAAAAGACGACTTAAAAAAATTCTTGAACTCTAGAGAATAAATTCCTAGAAATTTCCTGAACCCTCGAGAAAATAATCTAGATTTCTAAATAAGTTTATAGCCTCTAATTGAAACAAAATGTTGAATCTAGATCCATAAAGAAAAAATCCGCAATTTAGAACTTTCTAAATAAGTTTATAGCCTCTAGTTGAAACAAAATGTTGAATTTTAGAGAAGCAATTGCTGAAATTTACCTGAATTCTCGAAAAAAAGACTAATTAAAAAAACATTTAGAGCCGGAAAAAAATCTTCGCAATTTATAAGATAAGTTGAAAAAGAAATTTAATTTTGGGAAGAAGTTATTTTCTATTTTCTAAACTTTAGAAAAAAAAAATCTAGAAAATCCTCATAGAAAATCTTTTCAATTTAAAAGACGACTTAAAAAAAATTCTTGAACTCTAGAGAATAAATTCCTAAAACTTTCCTGAACCCTCGAGAAAATAATCTAGATTTCTGGAAGAAAATTCTAAAAATTTCCTGAACCCTCAAGAAAAATCTAGACTTCTAGAAACAAATTTTCTAAAAAGTTCTAGAGCTTCCAAAAAATTCTTTGTAATTTAGAACATAAGAAGATAACCTTGAAACCTGGAGGAGAAATTTCTGGAAATTTCCTAAACCCTTGGAAAAAAAGTCTAGATTTCTAAATGAAAATTTTGTAAAAATTCTAAATCCTCCTAGAAATTTATAAGACCAGTTGAAAAAATATCTTGAAATCGGGAAGAGAAATTACTGAAAATTCTTTAAACTTTCTCGAAAATAAGAAAAGATTTCTAGGGGAAAATTTTCTAAAAAAAAATCTAGAGCCTCCAAGAAAAAATCCGCAATTTAGAACTTTCTAAATAAGTTTAAGGCCTCTAGTTGAAACAAAATGTTGAATTTTAGAGAAGCAATTGCTGAAAATTACCTGAATTCTCGAAGAGAAGACGAATTAAAAAACAAGAGCCCGAAAAAAATCTTCGCAATTTATAAGATAAGTTGAAAAAGAAATTTAATTTTGGGAAGAAGTTATTTTCCATTTTCTAAACTCTTTAGAAAAAAAAATCTAGAAAATCCTAATTCCTCATAGAAAATCTTTCCAATTTAAAAGACGACTTAAAAAAAACTCTTGAACTCTAGAGAATAATAAATTCCTAGAAATTTCCTGAACCCTTGAGAAAGTAATCTAGATTTCTAGAAGAAAATTCTAAAAATTCTAGAGCCTCAAAATCTTTGCGATTTAGAAGACAAGTTGAAAAAATCTTGAAATGCGGAGAAGAAATTACTATAAATTTCCTGAACTCGGGAAGAAAGTTTAGATTTTTAAAAACAAATTTTCTAAAAAAAAGTCTTCATTTAAATCTTCGTAATTTACTGGAAATTTTCTGAATCCTACAAAAAATCTACATTTCTAGATTATTTTGGGAAAATTCTAAAAACTTCGCAATTTAAAAGACAACTTGAAAAAACAATCTTGATATCTGGAGAAATGACTGAAAAGAGTCTAGATTTTTAGGAACAAATTTTCTAGAAAAATCTATAGCCTCCAAATCTGAATAAAAGTTAATTGAAGTTTCTGAACTCTCGAAAAAAGTCTAAAGTTCTGGAAAAGATTTTTTTAAATTTTTGAGCCCTGAGAGAAATGTTTGCAATTTATAAGACAATATTAAAATCTGGAAGAAAAATTACTGGAAGCAGCCTCAAAGAAAATTTTATAAATATTGAAACGAACTTTCTAAAAAAAACTCCCGTTGCTAAAAATTCTGGAAATATGAAATAGAAATTAATTGATTAATGGTTGAGGCGTTAACTTCGTGATACATTTTGGAAAATTGAACAAAAACGTTTACTTTGTTAATGCACATAAAGTGTGATATTAACAAAGTAAACGTTTTTGAAATAGAAATTACTGTAAATTTTTAGAACCCTCCAAAAAGAAATCTACAAGGAAAACTTGTAAAAAATTCTAGAATCCTCGATCAAAATTGTTTAGGAAGGAAGATGCAAAAAACTGAAAATATGGAGAAGAAATTCCTGTGAGCTTCCAGAAGCCTCTAAGTAGGTTCTAGAAATTTAGAAAAAAAATTGACAAAATCTTGAAATCTAGAACTTTCGAATAAAATCTTTGCTAAAAATTCTGGAAATATCTATTTATTTATTAGATAAGAAAAAGAAATTACTGTACACTTCTAGAGTCCTCAAAAACGTTTTATAAATCAAAAATTAAATCTTGTGAAAAATTCTAGAAACCTCAATGCAAGAAAAACTAAAAGTATGGATCATCTGAGAAAATTATAGAAAAAGTTGAAACAACAAATATTCTACAAAAACCACGAAGAAATTTTCTAGTTGAAAAAATCTTCAAATGTGGAGAAGAAATTACTAGAAATTTCCTGAACTCTCGAAAAAAGTTTAGATTTTTAAAAACAAATTTTCTAAAAAAGTCTTCCCTTAAATCTTCGTAATTTACTGGAAATTTTCTGAATCTTACAAAAAATCTACATTTCTAGATTATTTTGGGAAAATTCTAAAAACTTCGCAATTTAAAAACAATCTTGATATCTGGAGAAATGACTGAAAAGAGTCTAGATTTTTAGGAACAAATTTTCTAGAAAAATCTATAGCCTCCAAATCTGAATAAAAGTTAATTGAAGTTTCTGAACTCTCGAAAAAAGTGTAAAGTTCTGGAAAAGTTTTTTTTTAATTTTTCAGGAAATGAAGGAAATGTTTGCAATTTATAAGACAATATTAAAATCTGGAAGAGAAATTACTGCAAGCAGCCTCAAAGAAAATTCTATAAATATTGAAACGAACTTACTAAAAAACTCCCGTTGCTAAAAATTCTGGAAATATGAAGAAGAAATTACTGTAAAGTTTTAGAATCCTCCAAAAAGAAATCTACAAGGAAAACTTGTAAAAAATTCTAGAATCCTCGATCAAAATTGTTTGGAAAGGAAGATGCGAAAAACTGAAAATATGGAGAAGAAATTCCTGAAGCTTCCAGAAGCATCTAAGTAGGTTCTAGAAATTTAGAAAAAAATCTTGACAAAATCTTGAAATCTAGAACTTTCGAATAAAATCTTTGCTAAAAATTCTGGAAATATCTATTTATTTACTAGATGAGAAAAAGAAATTACTGTACACTTCTAGAGTCCTCAAAAAAGTTTTATAAATCTAAAATTAAATCTTGTGAAAAATTCTAGAAACAACCTCAATGCAAGAAAAACTAAAAGTATCATCTGAGAAAATTATAGAAAAGTTGAAAAAAAATATTCTACAAAAACCACGAAGAAATTTCTATAAAAAAATAAAAATAATGACTGCAAAATTTGCAACTCTTGAATAAAATCTTTGCTAAACTTGCAAAAATTTGTAGAATTCTCGATGAAAATTCTTTGGAAAGGAATTTGCAATAAAAACTAAAAGTGTGGAGGAGAAATTTCAAGAATTTTTAAAGAAAAATTTAAAAATTTTTGAAAAATTTTAAAGTTAAATTTTTTTCTCACAAATAAATTTTTTTTACGAAAAACATGTCTCAATAAAACTTCTTCAGTTTCTCATTTCCTTTAACCTTTGTTATGTAAATATTTTTCAAATTTGGAAAAAATATCGAGAAAAATCAAAAAAACGCATCGATTACTAAAATTTCTTACTTTTTCGTTAAAAGTATTTCTAACAATTTTATTTTACTGTTACCTCCTATTTTACCGTTAGTTTTTTAAAATTAATTTAATAAATCTTATATTGATTTTAGTTCGATAACATCAATAATAATTGTTAATAAATGTATTAAAATCCTTTAGTTCGTTGTAGAAAATTTAATAATTGTTAATGTAGCGTACTCTTGGCCTACCTTATGTTCTTTTATGTTGACCTATCGTATTTTTGACCTATCCCAATAAATTCTAAATTAAGCCGGACATACATTAATCAATAGTACACTGACTCAGCATACTCCTGACCTACCATAATATAAAGTTTATTGACCTAGCGTAATTCTGACCTACCTCAATGTACATTTAATTGTGGTAGGTCAAGAGTACGCTGAATTAAGAATTACGTTAACCCTCAAAGGTTATTAATTTTTAGATAAACTTGTGTGTCTTTTAATAATTTATATAATAAATAGTTTTAAAGAACCATTTAAAAAAATATATATTATTACACAAACAATATTATCGAGTAGAACAAATTGAAAATATAGTGAATATGGCATTATTGTTATCTGTTCTAGGTTCAATTCTGTTTCGTTTAAGGTATTAAACGCGCAAAAAATGGTGTCCATTGTTCAAATAAATTTTTTTTACGAAAAACATGTCTCAATAAAACTTCTTCAGTTTCTCATTTCCTTTAACCTTTGTTATGTAAATATTTTTCAAATTTGGAAAAAATATCGAGAAAAATCAAAAAAACGCATCGATTACTAAAATTTCTTACTTTTTCGTTAAAAGTATTTCTAACAATTTTATTTTACTGTTACCTCCTATTTTACCGTTAGTTTTTTAAAATTAATTTAATAAATCTTATATTGATTTTAGTTCGATAACATCAATAATAATTGTTAATAAATGTATTAAAATCCTTTAGTTCGTTGTAGAAAATTTAATAATTGTTAATGTAGCGTACTCTTGGCCTACCTTATGTTCTTTTATGTTGACCTATCGTATTTTTGACCTATCCCAATAAATTCTAAATTAAGCCGGACATACATTAATCAATAGTACACTGACTCAGCATACTCCTGACCTACCATAATATAAAGTTTATTGACCTAGCGTAATTCTGACCTACCTCAATGTACATTTAATTGTGGTAGGTCAAGAGTACGCTGAATTAAGAATTACGTTAACCCTCAAAGGTTATTAATTTTTAGATAAACTTGTGTGTCTTTTAATAATTTATATAATAAATAGTTTTAAAGAACCATTTAAAAAAATATATATTATTACACAAACAATATTATCGAGTAGAACAAATTGAAAATATAGTGAATATGGCATTATTGTTATCTGTTCTAGGTTCAATTCTGTTTCGTTTAAGGTATTAAACGCGCAAAAAATGGTGTCCATTGTTCGTCCGCCTCTCCTTTAATTCGCGAGTGTATTTTTAATTAACCTGTTATTGGATAATGGCCGCACGATTTGATCTCGTTACGAATTACGCGCACGTAGGTTTCACTTTCATGTCGATTATCTTCTGTTCCAGTTTGCATGAGCGGTTACGGTACTTATTCCGAATTTATAACTCAAGTCAATGTGAAGTTTACTCACTTACAGTAACTTTAAAATCAAACATCACGCTTTTGTGAATTCGACCTAAGGTTATACTATTACTTTCACATTCTAATATAAGTGTTATCGGTGTTAAATCGCCCTTTGGATTAATAATTAGTGTTTTTTGCTTTTAATTGATAATGTCGTTTCTGTTTTACTACCCTACAAGCTATAATTCGTGATTCACATTCACAGCAAATTAATCACTATCCAGCATTCAAATTGTCAGCGTTAACGCAGAATTAATAAATAAATAATACAGCCCGGCGGAAATTATCGGTTGGAAGTGGCGTTAAAAATTCAGGTGGTAATTACCAACTCCGCAGAGGGACGTAATCTTCAACAACTGTGGCATTACGTAGAATTAAAAAAGATTGCTAATTATTTCGCGGAGGGAAATTACTATTGACATTCTGGTGTCTAAATTAATGGATCGGGTAGAGCTAATATTGGTTATTTACCTATGGCCCGGAACCAATTACAATTTTGCCGGATAACTAATTCCGCATTACGTTAAGCCGCGAAAGTTTGATGATGTTCGCCGAAGCTCCTTTAATAGAAATATATATTTTTTTCTGCCTCGTCCAGGATTAAACGGAAAGATTATTTTCCTTTGCCGACCTTTGCTCCTCATATTGATTCCTGTCAATAAATTGGCTTTATGTTCATTTACGCTCGGGCGAATATCCAATCTCATGAGCCGAAACTTGGAATCGAATTTTGTAAAAGCTTCAATGCGAAGTGTGCAGGAAACTAAAATTATATTGCCTACAGTGCATTAGACACCGTTCTTATAGTGTTAATGGAGTTTGGGCAAGAAGTATTCACCTCTGTGACATTATCTTTACACTCAGTGCAGTAGAGATTATTCAACGTTCATTGAAATGAATTTGAAATATATGTGGAAACACAATGACTCAAAGTACATACAATCTGGGGGAATTAGTTTGCAAATTGAATTAGCTTTTACCTGAAGCGATGTTTCGAAATAATGTTTGAATCTATATATAGATTTGATTTTGACACCTTAATTGTTAATATAATCCTAATAGGAAACTTATTTTATACTCTATTGTATATTTAAAATTGAACAGTTCTGGTTAGAACTTAATAATCTGAAACAGTACAAGTTCGTAACTGTTCTGTCAGAATAATCCGAAACAGTTTAACTGTTCTGCCAGTCAATATTATTAATCTGTTTCAGGAAATGATAGAGTAAAAAATATTCTTGTTGGGATTAATGTAACATTTACAGCCGTACTAAAAGGCAGAGATCAATTCTCAGATTAATCTCGGATTCTAGAATCCTAGGTGAATCGCTATTTATTGCCGTATCTAACATTATTTGTAGAATTAATTTGAAATTATACTGACTAACTGACTATTGGATGTGTTTTAGTCCGATCCGAGGATTAATACTCAATCTTGGATTAATTTGCAACTATTAGTATGGCTAAAACCAAAACTACAGATGCCAATCATTTAATGACATTTAATTGTTACTCCCATAATGATGTACGATTATCTTATCACGTTGTATTTTTATGCACATTTTCGAACCCATCACCTTCTCAAATGATTTCCTAAGCCGTTCGTTCTTATCCACTTTTAACATCGTTTATATTACGACGCGTATTATCGCTACCATTACGCACTATCTTGCGACAATGCAGTTGATAACTACGAACATAATACCGTAGATAACGTTTATGGTTATAGACAGCGTAAAGAAAAAAGAGTGTTGCCAAGTTGTAAATTGTATTAGGAGCAGCCTAATTCAGAACAAACAAGTTTCACCTTGATTCGGGTGATAGGAGGCATTAGCATTAATTAAAATTCGAAAATTTTGTTTGGGACTGACAGTCCCGCGCTGAATACATTAGAATTGTGTATGTAAATCAACTCGGTTTTTATCAGTGCACGGACCCGCTGAAAACCTTGAAACGAAATGCATGCATATTTTGTTGTTGACTAATGGTTTTGTATTAATTACATAAATTAAGACGGTTTTTATATGTTACTTTCTTAAGAAATAATGAAATGTATTAAAATCTTCGGGCGTCTTTTAAATTATTCTTTAAGAAGTATTATTATTGTTACAAATTCAAAGAATGTTAGTATATTTCATTAAACCATATAAAATAGATGTTTTTTACTTCATTTCGATTTTGCAAAATATTTAAAATATACGATAGTTGAATAAATAGTTTGTTGCGATAGGTCGAAAGTGCGCTACATCTAGGGATAAATGTAAAGTGTGCAAGTACCAAAATTTGACTTACAATTAAATGCAGAACTTTTTATCGGCATATTCAGTAATAATAATACTCTTTTTGTAATTTATTTCAAATGTTAAAATAACAAAGAATATGACTATAAAGATCGTAATAATAGTAATTTGTATACGAATTTAGTTAGTAATTTTTGAATAGATGATTTGATAAAATATTAAAAAGCTAAACCATTTCTACTGAATGTTGCGTTAATTTTAAACAATTTAATTTTCAAAACGATATATAACGTTTATTAACAATTTATATATAATTATGTTAAATTTATTGAGCATTCCTTGTCTGAAGATGCTGCATGCAACACTTCAACGCCGGGAGTAACGTTAACGACGAATAATTCATGAACTGGACATCACAATTGCATAAGTGCTCTCCAAAGAATGCCGCGTAATGGTGTTGCCAAGATTGATGATGTTTCATGTCTACGGACAATTGACCCTCGGACCATGCTAGCGCACCCCTATTCTCCGTGAAAAAAAAACATCTTTCCTCTAATTATTCCACAGCGAGTTCGTCCTTTCCGGCTTTTGAGATGTTACGTGGTTCAGCAACTCGGAATGGCCACTGAAGGCCGCGCAATTCCTAGATAATTAAATCGCCATTACATAACTTGCAAACTCGCATTTCGCATGAGTGGGGCCCCCCTGGCCGGTAGCTCTTCCTTTGTTTCTTGCCACGGCGGAGGTGTCGTGCTTCCAGCGATTTACTCCTTGTTTATAGGCCGAAAGGTCAGAAATCACTTGTTGCCGGAACACCCTCATTAGCCGAAAAGCGAAAGAGTAATACGATTTTAATAATAACTTATAAAAATATACACCCACACCATCGTAACATTATTCTCCTTTACGACCGTTTTGATGTACAGTAATTTTGAAAATATTTCATGCTGGCTGACCAGAACGAGTAAACCGAGCTATTTAACGCTCCTGGAGAAATTTGCGCCAAAAATATCGCGTATTTAATCAATGTTAATAGCTGCATATATCCTCGACAAGAATGTGCACGCCGAAAAGTTAATCTTTAGACAATGGAACGCCGTGAAAAATACACCCCATCTTATCATTGACAGGTAATCTTCTAGGGGTTAAACGGCTCGCGTCGACAATGTTAACGCAAGCCCTTTATCATTAGACAGAGGCGGACGTACTTGTCACCATTTACAACATCTTCAGCCTGACACATTTATGCAATTAAGTGAACTAAAGATCGAGAGCAAATTCGTGTAAAACCATTACGCTGCTTCCCATTAAAAAAAAAACACGCGTAAAGCCTTAAACCGTTGTTACGTAACCATCATTAGAACCGTGTACCGACTGTATTGCCATGTACAGTAGTCTAATTACGCAATTTAGGATAGCGTTCCCATGTTAGATATTGATTCTGGTTATGTGCTAAACTAATACCAGTAGAGAAAACGTTTAAGGAGACACTTTCCCGAGCTCGAGCCTCAGGTGGTAATTAGATAAAATCCTTGAACCTCCAAAAGTCAAGGCTGAAGCAACTGGACCATTCGCTTATAGATTGGCTCGTGTGTATTACGCGCGGTTGTAATTTGTACAGATCGGTTTGATTTGTAATAATTTATTTGCGGAATTCCGTTTTCGACCGTTATTAATCAAAAAGTCGGGCGTTGGGTCTTTGGAATTCCTTTCGTTTCAATGCGTCGGAACCGGTTTTAAAAATTCGAGTGATTGCTTCTATTTATCTTAATTCATTAATTCATATTCAATTTTTTTAAGAATGCGGGTTAGTGTATTGCGCTTAATATATTATTAGCGGTTACATTTTGTATGTACTTATCTAATAATATTATTGGCGCCAAGAATATTTTCCTTTGTTCGAAACGAAATAAACTTTACCATTACTTAATTTTGATAGTATATAGATTACTGTAATATTTGGGCCCATCCTAAAATATTTTAAAATTATAAAATATCTAATTTTGAACATATCAAATTTTGGGCGAAGAATTTTTAGACAATAAAAGATTCATTTGAATTTGATATATCTAGTATTTAATAAAAGACTCACTTATATATAATTGGTTTATTCAACAGGAATAATTTCATTCAAATTAGTGTTGCTTTGATAGTTGTACTATTTGTAACACGCAAATTACTTTTGTATCATTCAATGTCTGTCGTGGTATCAGCCAAATAAGTAGTAGTTTCGACAAGTAATTTGTTTTGTAGTCTTAGTAAGAATGATTGTTGTAGATTCACGAAATGTTTTTTCGTATTTTTAGTTTCGGCTTAATGCCGTAGTTTTTTAATAAATATGTAATTTTTTTATTTGAGTGTACAATGTTATCTAATATATACTAATATTGACTGATCATTATCATTAAACAAATGAACTAGTTGTATATGTTAACATTGTAACTTACAATGTGTTCAGCATCTAGTTTGTGGCAATTTCAAATGTTCGTACCCTAGTAATTACTGCAACTATTTCTTTTCTCATGTCATAACCGTGTCTGTCTGTCATATAATTTTTAGTCCGTTTCCACTTGCTAATTGTTCCCTCGTTCAGAATGAATATATCGCAACTGTCAACGTCACCTAAACTGCAGAACTTACGACGCGTGTAATTTCAAGTTTCAGCACCAACTAGACTTCAAAGGCACGTATTATACAATTTCCTCTTTGCTATATTTATGTTTGTCTAATTTAGATCCACTTATGAATACAAATGCGCATTCAGGGAGCGTGGGAACAATGCACCACCTAGAAAACGGCAAATTTCACAAACCGACGTGCTCGTCTCTCCGCAGTAAACGCTTCTTGGTTATTTTATTTATCGTCGATTTCGGCAATTACTTCGTACCCCATTATAGATCATATCGCAATTTGCACTACTGAAATATTAAGCGTTACATTATACCAACATCACGTGCGCCGTAAACTTACTAGTTTTATGCCTCACGGAATTGTTTCACTTGCAATAAAGGGGAATTACCGGCGGGAAATTACAATGCGAAAATTATATGCATAAAACTTAGCTGGGAATCTATTTCCGGGCATGCTAAAGCGTAATTGCTGTAAATAAGTACACTCCTTTGTCGAGGACGTACATTTGTGTTTCGGTTATGGAAGTAATACACTGGGCGTGGCTAGATTATCTGAAGACACGCCCACTGAACGATCTCATTGATAAATGTTCACTATTGTAATTAATTTTCTGTTTAAACTTTAATTACTATTACCAGAAGTTATGTTTCAAGGAGAAGTCAATTGTATTCACTTGTTACTAATTAATATTAAAATTATAGGTAGAAGATATCAAAGGAGGTGATGATATAATCTGGTCGTAATAGCAGAAATTAATTATTTATGTCTTCATTTAGGAAATGAAAATAACTTATATTCTAATAATTAGAATTTTCTACAACGTAAATGATTTTATAATAATTAGAACGTAAAGGATTTGAATACATTTTTATTATTAACTTATATTCTTTTAATCAATCTTTTTACTACTAAGCTCAAACAACTGGACACGTGTATAGATATATATTTCCTTCATAAATGCTTAATACCTATTAATGACGTTACGGGTGGTAAAGTGGGAGGAATATTTATTATACTAGCAACTGTTTACACAGTTTGCCTCTATCAATATTTTTTGCTGTTAACGCAGTGCACACCTGTGATAACTATTGATATATTCAAACAGTAGCTGTATGTTATTGTTTTTGTTTTTTAAAATTTATATCGTATGTCGCATTGTCATGTGGGCAGTGCATCAGAAATTCAAATTGACCCATAAACGCAATATTGATTGATTGCAATTGCCTGCATTTCACTGGCTTGTGAGTGCTCTGTTAGCCGCATTACCTTCACTTGAGCCATCCCACTGGATTTAACAACATTCATGCATGGAAATGTATTTATCGATATCATTTTAAGAAAGAAGAAATTGGAATAATTCAAAATTAAACGTGTGATTTTTAAAATTTATATTTTTATTCTACTTAGATTGATTTATCTTTAGAAAGTGGGTTCAAATGTAGATTGAAAGTCACTAGTCTAGGAAAAGGATTATTAATTGATACACAATTTATTCTGTGAGGATTGAACATGTTTTGTACCTTACTACTAGTAAAATGGGGCCTCAAGTAATAGTTACCATCATCCTTATGTTATGAGTGTTAAACAAAAATGGCGTCGGATTAATCGAGTCTTAGCCAAATTACTAAGATTGAACCTAATCTAAAACTGTTGTTACAAACAAAACAATAATTTAGGTATGTATTTAAGAATGATGTTTTTAGTAATGCTCTAATTAGAAGATTATATAAATTACAAACAACGTAATACCTATTTTTTTAGTACAAGTACTTAATTTTATTTATTACAAACACCTTAATAAATAACGTACCTTCAAGCGAAAGGAAATAACAGTGTCACATTTAAATTAACCGTGTACCCAGCTACTTACTACATACTCGCGCATATTACAAAGGTGAGTCATTTTGGCGAAAGGACCAAAATTCTTTCACACGGGCTTTTGGCACGCCCGTCCAAGATTCGAAAAATTGGACATCACTCCGCGCTTCATAGCTCACAAAAAGAGAACCCTCCCCGCGCGGCTGCCAACAAAAATGACCAATAGACCTGGCGAGACGCATGATGATGTGTTGATGGCCATGATGCACTACGATGATGACTTTTGTTTACTATGGACGAACAACAGACACTACTACTACAAGGGTATCCATTATGGATTTTTCCTCCTCTCATAAATACAGTCAAACAGTCGTCAACTGTACTGTGCTGATGAGCCCCGAATAGGTCAAAAACAGTCCCTAGCTGTTGTTGACAAGGACATAATAATTTAAACAATAAAAAAATGTTGTGCAACTACTTAAGCTTAGTGACGAAACACATTTCTAGTTAAAAAATTAAATATATTGTTTTTTTATGACAACAATGCTGTGTGTGCCTACAGTGTTATGCATCAATATTTTTCTAATTATATTATTATTAATGTTATAACGACAACTTTGTTGACTGATGGGAGAGACAGTGTTGATTCTAACTTGTCTGTTGAGTCATAAACATTTTTTTAGGCATCAAACGGAAACGTACGACTGTCGTATAAACACAAGCATGTTGAAATAACATGTTATTTGGCACCCTGTCAGAAAAAAAAAACGAAAAATATATACTTTTAATAAGGATTTGCAAGTGAAGACTAGAACTGAAATTGCTTTATAATAGTAATAATAAATAAATTTCTCTTACTTATAGTGAACTCTGTTCAAATAGGCTTAAATACTTTTTAGAATCTTTTGATTTTTATTTTTGTGAATCTGTACTGACATCCCAATATATAACATCATTCGATATAACAATGTGTTTTCATTGTTGAGCAATGTGTCAAAAATAATGAAAGCTTGGAGGTCACAAAACTTCGTAAACTCCGAAGGCGGCAGTTGAAAAATTCAGACAGACTTTATAATTGGTGATGGTAGCACACACAATAAGTTCAAATCGAATTATTGCATCAGAATGTACGAGGGCGTCCTGATATGTTTCCGAAATCGACAAGAAAAATACAGTATTGGTGTATATATACAAAACCTTTATTTGGCATTCAATACATTACTATACATAGATCCGTCTAATTATCAAAACAAAAAATGTACGAGGGTTGGGGCAAAAGTCAAGGCAACTATTTTTTTTCTTGAAGATACCAGTCCGGTTGGAAAATGTGACATACAGACGAAAGGACAAGGTCTTGTCTTAACTACATGTGTTAAAAATGAATAGCACTGAAATATCGTAACACACTAATTTATTACGGTAGTATACAGGGCAATATGGCCTTCACCGTGCAAAAGAATGATAACACAGTACACATAAAGTTGACATGACAAACCTGGGCCTAAAGACCCCCAATGTAGTCCCCTGCTAGTGTCACCACACGCTGCCACCAATGTGGGAGGCACCAAATACTATCAGCTTCAGCATTTGGCGCACCATGTGTGAATCGGGTTGGCGCACAGCATTAGCAATGTCCTCTCGTGTTGCAAACAGCCTACTACGTATTGGTTCCTTAATCTTGGAAATGAGATCAAAGTCACAGGGCAAAAGATCAGGAGAGTACGGTGGGTGCTCCAATTCTTCCTATCCCCAACGTCGGAGTAGCTGTCGTACACGCCCTGCTTTATGTGGTCTTGCATTGTCGTGCAGGATTATTGCACTGTCTACAAGATCCGGACGTTTATCCCGAACGCCACATCGTACCGGTCGCACCAGGAAGTCCCTGTAGTACTGTGCGGTCACTGTTCTGCCATGAGGAACAAAGTGGCAAGCAATGATACCCCTGACGTCATACGCGACGATCACCATCAATTTGACTGGGGAAGGATTCTGACGGAACTTCTGGTGCCTTGGTTATCCAGGATGTCGCCACTCTGGGGACTGACGTTTCAGTTCTGGTGCGTATGTCCTGGCCCCAAAATTCATCGATGGCGATTATTCGTGACAAGAAAAAAAAAGTTGCCATGACTTATGCCTCAACCCTCGTATATATATATAATATTCTCCCGCGACATACAGGTTGAACAGTAGTGTGCTCAAAGGGTACCCTTGTCTCACCCCCCGCACTACCTTGATCCTCTCCGACTCGCATTCACCTACTCTTACCTTACACCACGTCTCCTTGTACACTTCACTCACCCAATTTACAATCTGCTCTGACACTCCCTTACCTTTCAAACATTCTATCAACAACTTTCTCTCAACGGAATCATACGCCGCTTTCAAATCCTCAAACATCAAATACACCTTGCCTTTCTTCGCCAACTCTCTCTCAATCAGCCAGTTTAGAGTAGCTATCTGATCTACTGTAGACCTTCCCTTCCTGAAGCCTGCCTGCACTTCTGGTAATAGGTCCTTCTCTTCCACCTCCTCCTCCAACCGTTCCTTTACCATACCCATCATGACTTTATACAAGGTGTCCATCAGAGTTATACCCCTATTATTTGTTGGGCACATTTCATCCCCTGTCTTATGTACTGGTATAATAATTCCCTCCCTCCATTCCTCCGGAAATTGCTCTTCCCCCCTCCATATCTTATTTAAAATGCTCCTATTCTTCTTTTCTGCTCTTGCACACCCTCTCACAGTGGTACCTTGCTTCCTTCATTTCCTCTTCTGTCCCTAGTCCTCTTCTCCATTTTTTAGTGGCCTTCCTCAACGCCTTCCTCGCATCCTGACACTCGCTATCAAACCAGCCCCTCTTTGTTGGTACCCCGTTCCCCCTCTTCTGCCTGGTCATTGCTGACTTTACCCCGTCTCTCAATTGTTTCACAGATTCTATATCTTCGAAACATACCTCTTCAATTCTCTTTCTGTAGTTCATGCTTGCCAACCTTGACCAGCACCAACCTTCCTTCTTTATTACTTGCCCCTCCTTTCCCCTGTTCCCAAGTTTAACCGTTACTGGAAAATGGTATTGGTGTAGTTTTTTATGTTTATTTTTCGATGTAGTCTCTTCGAAAATCAATACACTTTATCAAATTTTCTTCAAGCCGTAGAAAAAGTAGGATGTTTCGAGGTCTGCAAAATAACCTTCTGTAGCAGCGATGACCTCCTCATTTGAGGCAAATCTTTTTCCTGACAGCGATTTTCAGGTTTGGGAATAGAAAAAAGTCCGGTGAATATGGAGGATGATAGATTAATTCGTAGCGCAACTCATTCAATTTGAAGACGGCGATGCCGGATGAATGAGCCGGTGCGTTATCGTGGAGAAAAAACACCTTTTTATGCTGCAAATGAGGCCGTTTCTCTTTCAATACTACATCGGCTTTGGGTCAATAAATGACTGCAGTATTGCCCCGTGATCGTCCTTCTCTTCTGGAGATAGTCGATGAGGATCACATCTCGAGAATCCCAAAAAATGGCCGCCATGACCTTTCCGGCCGATGGAACGGTCTTTGCTTTCTTCAGAGCTGCTTCGCCCAGAAAAGTCCACTGCTTCGACTGTTCCTTGGTCTCCGGTATGTAGTGGTGGATCAAAGTCTTATCTACGGTTACGAAACGCATGAAGAAATTTCTTGGATTGCGTTGAATTCTGGCGGGTACTCATGAAAGCTTTTTCATTCCCAAAATTTCGTGTAGGATATGGCCAACGAGTTATTCTGAGATATTGTCTCTGCTATTTCTTTCGACTTCACGACATCATGAATCTTGTCGACCATTTCATCGTTGGTAGCAGTTTTTGGGCGTCCACTGCGTGATTCGTCACTTGTGCTTCTGTGGCCTCGTTTGAACTCGCTCACCCAGAAGCTTATGATGAAAAATGATAGATCCGCCATGTACCTCTAGCAAAATATTTCGAATTTCCGTGGCCGTTTTCCCAACCATCCAAAAGTGTTTTATCACTGCATGAACTTCGATTTTATCCATTTTTTCGAAACCGCCTGACTTGCTGTACAAAACACAGTCTTAAACAACAACTATTTACAGTAGACGTCTGAAATTGAGGGTTGCTCTTGCCGATCAATAAATCCACTTCAACCATCGTTAGCCATCTCTTGCAGATTGCGGAAACATTTCAGGTCACCCTCGTAAGTGAAAGTCCAGGAACATCAATTCGACGTCACGGACAAAATTTGCAAGTTTCAAGAAGCTCTCTACACTGCATACTCACTGAAAATCTGTCTTCATGCTGTCAAAGATTAATTGACACAAGAACTGAAGCGTAATGACCACGCATAGTGAAAAGAGTTTGAACATCAACAAGTAGGTTTTTGAACAAAACTATTTTCATAAGTAATTGTGTGGCTTTCCCTTGTGATATTTTGAAAATTATTTTCAGCAATGAAGCATATTTTTATTTTGATGGCTTTGTTATTGGTCTAAATTAGCGAATTCGGGATTCAAAGGATCTACATGTAATTCTTGAAAAACAAATGCATCTTCAACACTGTTTGGTGCGGATTTTTTGCAGCCGAACTATATTCTTTTCGAAAATGAAGATTGTCAAGCAGTGAATAATATTACTGTTGCTCGGAAAAAAACTTAGTTAATATCACATTGGGCCTACAACTTAAATCAGTCAAAACAATTATTTCTGCCTAAATTGGATGTAATTGATGTGGAGAAATTGCAGTTTTGCTGCATTTAAAAAAAATCAATTTTGGGTGTCGAATCTCTTAAAAAAATCATATGTCACACTCACAATTTCTACTTTTCAAGCTATACTCTTGATGGAACCTATTATTGATAGGTTTGTTTGGGTTAATACACTTGATTTAGTATAATACAAATCATATTATTCGCTTCTTGTTTATTTGTTAAATACACACACGATTAATGATTTATCTGCATTAAAATACTATTTGGTTATTGATGCCGTGTAAATACTACCAAATTAGCGGAATGAGTCATTTTATTGTATTACGTAAAAGTGGCACGTTGGTTAGCAATCCAGCGGCCGAAAATTGGAGTCATTTGAAAGTCAAATTAACACGCGAACCGTGGTCATATAAGAACACGAAAATTAAATATTGCAATTATGGTACTTTGGAAATGTTTCTAACTGCTTTCCATTTCTGCTGGTTTTAATTAGTTGTACGAATAGAACGGAAATCAACGTTTTCCACTTATTGATGATTAAAATACTAGTTTACCTCATATTTTTAATGAAAATCAAAGTATTTTAAGAGAAATATGCTATAAGAAATAAAATAAAAAGCTGATTGAAATTGATTTGAGGATAATTTCGTACCATCAAAAGCAAAATAGAAGAAAAACTTCATGTTTTGTTACTCATTACATACAAATTCGAGTTTTCCACCTGATAAAATACCTATTGGTAAATTTTGTATGTCACTATGTAAAATACCTTCATCTCTAATAACAAATCAAGAACTATTTTAAATCAAAGTTCTGCCATTTCCGACAAATGTGATTAAGAGAAAATTTCATAGCATTTTCTAATCTTAATGAATTATACGTTTGAACTAGCGTACTCCTGACCTAGGTTAATGCGTACTTTGTTGAGGTAGGTCGGGAGTACGATAGGTCAATGTATTAATTATTGGGGTAGGTCAAGAGTACGCTAGAAGAAATAATAAGTCTATTAAATTTGAACAATTGAATACAATCGATATTTCGTGAATGAAAAGAATTGAAAATTATTTACACAAATGGTTAAAAACGCTGAAATTATCTTATTATCTAAAACTTTTGAAAAAAAATATTTGAAAGAAAATTTGAAGTAAACACCCACTCCCGGTAAATGAATTTTTACCATAAACTTTCCGGTTCTTTTGATAAAGAATAAAAGATTAAATTTAAAGCTTCAGTTCAAAATCTTCAGCGGTTATTTTTTATTTCTTTAAGGGTAAGCAACATACTTAATGTTTAATGTTTCTCTTAAGAAAAGTATCATTCCCGTAACTAAACCAGCAGCAGTTCCCCTCTTTAATTAACTGCAGGTCCATTAAGCGCAACGCGTCCTACCTTACCGCATTAAGTACTCTAAAAGTACGCCCTGATTACATCTTAAGCGTAAACATTTTAAGGCAAGGGATCCAGCCGTTATCCCGAAACTTATTCCATATATAGAGCGTAAAGTTAAAATATTATGTTTAAAATTGTACATGCTTCTAGGGAGACGCAGTCCCTTAACTCGTTAACCCCGGCCCCCAAGGGTGGCCCTCCGTTCCGGAGATGTATAAACGTCTGTGGCCGCGGGTCAGGAGAGTGACCCAAGTCTTCCGTCGCCACTTAAACGCAAATATTTACTCAACTGTTGCCGTCCGTCCAATTGGAATCTAATTAAAACTTCGATTTGATTAAATTTGCATTGTTGGTTTTTAAAATGTATTGAGCGTAATGAAGATATTTCTGCACGCCGCTGGGAGATTACAAGGCTATGCATGCGAAATGGCCGTACGGACGCATCTGAATATATTTGCGCTTGAATGGGCCAGTTACTTGTTATTCATAGGGAATTATTGATAGTTACTAAATCCATTATTTCCATACTGTTTCCGCGTAAACCGTATACACTTGAAGTAAATAAACACAATGGGGGTATAATATGCTTTTCGTGATATATTTAGTGTAGTTTAGTTAGGACTCGAGTATAGTTTAATTAACTTTGTGTGTTAAGATAAAATATTTGTGCCAAGTAAAAACAAACATAAATTCAAATAAATGACTTTTGGTAATAGAGAAACTTGCAGCATAAAAGCTGTTTGATCGTGTTCCTCAGCCTTATTCAAATGTAATAAAAGCTCAGCAAGTGTACTTCTCTCTTAAAGTGGATGAAGTGTGATACATAAAATAAACTATAAAGTATTTGCTGACTTGTGCTTTTACTCACAAGTCGATATTGTTTATGAAAGACATATTGCAATACTTTTCAATCGCAATTTGCTATATTGTTTTCCTATTCGATTAATAAATTGTTATTCACTTTTTATATAAAAGTTAATTGTTTGCTTATTTTGAATTATCAAAATGTATCACGAAGTGAATTTTATTATGAAATTATTTAATTACAACATTATAATATTTTGCATTTAAAAAATATTCTACATCGATTCAGGTTTCACGATTAATTCATTAGCATTTTTCTGTTATGAGAGGCGAACCAATCAAATTGCGGTAAGTAAACTTCGCCATAGGGGCAATGCGCACATTCTGTTTGTTGATTGAATAAATATTTTACTTGCGAAATGTTTTTGGCTAAATGGAAATTATGACCTACATTATGCAACGATGCGGAAATAAATTGTCGCAGTGTCATTTATGACTTTTCCTTTGTTTTAATATATTTATATATTAGTTTTAATACAATTAAGTATAATTCTAATTTATTTAATGTTTACTGATTCATATTTTTCTTTTTTGCAGGTAAGTTTGCAGTGCTATTTATTACCCAAAAAAGGTAGGATATAAATTATCAAATTTAAATAATATAAAAATTAATTTAATTTCAAAAACGTATCATTAAGATTAGAAATTTATTGTATTTTTAATAATAATGAAATAGATATTTACTGGCAAATTTATGCAAGATTTCACTTAAATAATGAATGAAGTGTTAATGTGTTAATGTTTTAAGTTGTCAAAAGGCTATCGACCAGAAGTCTTTCTGTCTAAGTTTGATTAAAGCTTCAATATTTTATCTTTATTCTTTCTGTCTAGTTTTTTCACTCATATTGCGTTTTCAGTCACTAATTATTATTATTACGTTTTACAATTTTTAATGTTAAAAAAATATCTAGAATGGAACGCTTGCATAATATGTTATGAAGTATTTCAATAATAACAATCCCGATTAGAACTGTCTATTTCAATCGTTATTATCACGCTTGATGGCTTTGGTAATGACATTCGAATATGAGCATTATGTGAAATTTGTTTTTAAAATCATTAACAACCGGACGAACGTGACATTTTGAATATAGTTTTTTCCATTATTGTTGTAATTGAGATACTCACTTGAAAGTTATTTATGATGACAAGAGATGATTTTTTTAGTTTCTTTGACCCTACTTTACTATCCAACCCATGACAATATGTTATAATTTTACTTAATTAAAATTTGATATTATGAAAACAAATTCCTAATAAATATTTGTTTGTATTTTGAAAAGTGGGATAATCATCCATACTATATGTATTGGGTTGAATTTTAAGTCATTTCGGCTCCGACCAATAGATGTCTACACTCGTATTTGTAACCAACTAATCATCTAACCTAAAAATCATTTGACAGAAGAAACTTCAGTTGTCATTAAAAAATAAGTGAATGCTCTTAAAGATGGAGATCGCCATGTTTTACTGTTTTACTTCAGAAAATGTAAAAACCCAACGTAAGCCCATAAAAAGTTTTTTGCTGTGTATGGTAAAGATTACAGAACGTCAGTGCCAGAATTAGTTTGCCAATTTCTGTTCCGCTAAATTAAGGCTAGTTGAAGCCGAAGACGTTAAAATAAAGGCACTAATCGAAGCCAAGCTTCGGTATACGACTTGAGAGGTTGCAAAAATATTAAAACATTTCTCAAGTGAACGTGTAAAGACATTTGTACAAGCTGGGATATGTTAGTAAACTCAATATTTGTGTTTCACATGATTATAAAGAAATGCATTTGACAAAGCGTATAAACGCCTACGTCAAGCTCTTGGAAAGCAACGAAAATGATTAATTTCTTAAACGTATTGTTACTGGCGATGAGAAACTGATAGTTTACGACAATGTGCAAGTCCGGTGAACAAGCTGCAACCACTTCGAAAGCAAATATCCGTCAAAAGAAGCTTATGCTCTCAATTTGGTGGTATTATAAAGGCAACGTGTATTTAGAGCTGCTATCACAGAACCAAACCATCAATTCAGTTGTGTGCTGTCGCCAATTTGGCAAATTTAATGAAGCCATCAACCAAAAACGGCCAGAACTGACAAATCGTAAGGGTGTTGTGTTTCCACCATGACAACGCGAGAACACACACAAGTTTAGTGACCCGTCAGACCGTCCACTATATTCACCAAATCTTGCTCCCACTGTCTATTTGTTTTGACCTTTACGAAAACAATTCGATTTAGACAATAATGGAAAACAGCTCTTTCTACATTTTTTTTTGCTGAGAAAGGCCAGAAGTTCTTTGAGCGTGGCATCATGGTGTTACCCGAAAGATGGCAAAAGAGCATGGAAAAAAATATTCGATACATAACTAAATCAAATGATTTCTTTCTATAAAACATCGCCTTTGATTATTATAGAACCCAATACATAAACTTATAATGAAAAAACACGATCGTTTTGAGTTTAGCTTTATTTTCTAGATACTGCTACAATTGTTTCACCACACAGTGGCTTCATCAGGCAGATGAATAATCATTATTTTTCTTCTTCTTCAATACTATGGACCTCGTGGTCACCCACCCACTCTACATATAAGTTAAGATTCAAGCTACAACACTCCTGTATTTTCTTCTTCAGCACAAATTATTGTTTAAAAAATTTCAACCAATAATTGTTTGATATGATTGATTATTGAAGCCGTTACTTTGTGATACATCTTGATTACGAAGTTGGTTGACAATTAAACATTTTGCTGGTATCACTAATTCTCACTTTTATTATGTTTATTTTTCAACCTACTTCGTAACTATTTGTACATTAATTAGAGGGTTAAATAGTATAGTAGCTATAAAGAACAGATTTAAAGTTTAAAACTAGTAAATATGAAAATTGATTATTTTAGAAATCCAAAGTTCCCTATTTTTTAAAAGACATTTAGTCTCAAAACATATACACGACAATCTAAAGAATCTTTAAAAGAAAGTGTTGAAAATGTCAAGGTTAGGGGTCTGTCTTAATTAAAGAAATTTAATTTAACCAAAAATATAAAAATTTAAAGAATTTTGAACAAATACGAGTATCTCAAAAAATTTAAACTAAATCCTAAGAGGGCTTGGAAATCTAAAAAGTTTAAATACCTACAAACCCTAAAATATAATAAAATTAGAAACCTTAAAAATCTAAAAATAAAAAACCAAGTAAACGTCGAATTTTTGATATCGTAAATTTCTTTAAAAAATTGAAAATGATGTTTATAAGATTTTCAAACTTTGAGTTTCTAAGAAATCATTTTAAAAATCACAGTAATCAAAAATATTAAAATTACAAAGTATTAAAAACATTAAAAAGTAAAATACCTCAAAACTAAAAATTATAAAATATATTAAAAAAATCAAGTATTTTTAAAGATGCTTTTAATTTCAGAATTTAAAAAATGACGAACTTTTACTTTTTAATGTTTTGTGTTCTCATTTTTTGGAATTCAAAAATAAGACGTAAATTTCTTTAAAAACATGAAAATATTTTATAAGATTTTCACACTTTGAGTTTCTGAATTATTTTATAAATCCTTTAAATGAAAAAAGAACACAAAACATTAAGAGCATTAAAAAGTAAAGTACCTCAAAAGTTATGTTTCAAAAAATTATTAAAATTATAAAAATATCTTTAAAAATTCTTGAAATTTTATATTTTTTATAATTTTTATAATTTTGAATATTGATTCTTTAAAATCTTAGTTACACAAAATAATGTAAACCTAAAAACTTTTTACACACTGCAAAAACTGAAAATCTATTTATATTCTAAATAATGCAATAATGTCCGATTAAGCTTAAATGAATGAATGAAATTAAATTCTCAAAAATTTTAGAAAACAATTAAATCATATCCAATAGAATCTTTCATTTTTTGATAAAAATTTTCTTCGCGATTTTGAAGAACTAAGATTTAGGAAAATGTTTATAACATCCTAAAAATTATAAAATAATAAATTATAAAAACATCCGAAGTCTAAAAGAGAATCTTTAAAAATAATTGTTTGTTGATTTTGTTTTATTATTTATTTAAAAAATCTTGGAATTCCAAAATGTTATCTTTAAAAAATCGCAGAAATTATAAAAAAGTATTTTCCTAAACAATTATTTAAAACGAAGAGTTAATACTTTTGTTAAATCTCTATAGATTTATTGAAAATAAAAACGCAAAGTTCCTCAGAATTTAGTTCTTACGAAATCCAAAAGAAAATCTTATTAAAACCAATTATTTATTATTATTAGAAACCTAAAAAAATGTAAATTTTATAGAAAATTAAAATTCTTCAAATAAAAACTAAAGCTAAAAAATAGTTTAAAACTCTAAAAATCTTGAGAAAATATTGAAATATTTTAGGAAAACAAAAAAATTAAAATCTTAGAATTATAATATTTAAAATCCAAAAAATCTCAGATTTCCTTTTTAGTTTTCATTTTTAAATTATTAAAAAGTTTCTTAATCTTAAACCTTAGTTCGACAAAGCTATTATACAAAAAATAAACTTGGAAATTTCAAATAATAATTCCAAAAAAAATCTAAAAATAAATTTTCAAAATTTCCAGAATTTCAAAAAATGTAAAAATCATAAAAACGTGTTTTTTTAAAACATTAGACAGTTATAGGAAATAGAAAATCTAAGAAATTTGTGATTTTCTTGAACTTTCATACATCAATTGAAAATAACAAAGTAAAGTTCTTAAGAATTCAGTTCTAATGAAATTTAAAAGGACATCTTAAAAATTAGAAATTGTAAAAACAAATGAATTATTGGAATCATAATTAATCATATTTTTTTTTAGAAAATTTAAATTCTTTAAAGTTACGTAAAACTAAACTCTCTTGTAAATTAAAAAAAATGTTTATTTTATAACTAATAACCTTGAAAATATCTGAAAATGCTTTTCATAAAAATTAAAAAAAAATACTTCTCTAAAGAACACAATTAGAATATTGAAAATCCAAAAAATCCCAAATTTTATTTTTATTTTTAAATTTTTAAAGTTTCTCAAAACCTTAGTTCGACAAAACTATATAAAAAAATTTGATTTAGAAGAAATCTTCGAATTCTAATTTTTTTATCGCAGAACTTCTGAAATCTTACAAATTATAAAAACTTATAATTATTTAAGGTACAAGAGTAAAAAGTGATGATTTATTGCACGAACTGACGAGCGAGGAACGATCGAGTTTTTTTAAAGCCAGGAGTGCAATAAAGAAACTTTTTACACGTGTGCCTTACAAAATTTTATCTTCGATCGTAAAGGATTTCAAAGAATATATTCATATGAGTAATATTTTAATGTCATTTCAATAACTCAATTAATGAAAACATATTTTACCCGCAGTGCACTAATGAAAGCGTTACTTAGCAACCAGTAAACAAGTTGCACAAATGTCGGCCGCCATTATTATTTATGGAAAAAAATGTTCGCTTTATTGTAATCGCTTCGACTTGCATTAAATGAAATCTTCAGATTTCTTAAATGTGCCATTTCGTTTGTATTATCTATTTTATTTATAGTTTAATAGTTATTTGTATCAATTAATAAAAAATTAAGTAAAAATGAAAATAATGTTTTATAAGATTTTCAAACGTTGATTTTTTAAGAAATCATTTTAATAATACCAAAAATAAAATCAAAAAGATACTTTCGTAAAGAAGAGCATTAGAAGGATTGTGTAGGGGATTGATGGGATGTCTTAGTTTGGTAAAGGTACGTAGGGCTGACCTTTCGGCGTCGTTGAAGTGTTGGAGGGTGGAAGGGCGGATTTGGTTAAATAGGATGGCACTATAATCAATAAGAGGTTGACAAATCGTTGTGTAAATGTGTGTGGCTGTTTTGGTGGAAATGCCTTGGTTTTCATAAGTGAGTGCACGGAAATTTCGAGCTCTTATTTTAATTTTGGATTTGATTGATTGTGCGTGGGCTGTAAAGGAAAGTTTGGAATCGAAAAGGATGCCTAGGTATTTACACCACATTCTCCTTCCATTAATATTAACAACGCCTACATCTATCCCTCCAACGCCTGTAAATACCTAGGTAGGATATCCTTAAAATCGTAGTTCTACAAAATAATGAAAATCTAAAAAATCTAGACCTTTTGAACACAATCCAGCCCTTTCTTTAGAAATTCATTTTTTTTTTGAAAATAAACTTCAAAATTATAAGAAATTATTAAACGATAATATAATATCTTAGAAGAAAACAAAACAAATTCTCAAAATCATTGGAATGCAATTAATATAGATACTTCAATGTTTTGGTAAAAATCTTCTTCGCGATTTTGAAGAACTAAGATTTAAAAACAATGTTTAAAAAACATACAGAAGTTCTAAAAATTATAAAATAATAAATTATAAAAACATCCAAAGACTAAAAGAGAATCTTAAAAAATAATTTCTTAAAAAAATCTTGGAATTCTTAAATGTTATCTTATCTATCTGAAAAATCGCTGAAATTATAAAAACTTGAAGTATTTGAAATCCTAGACAATTATTGAAATCTAAGAAGTTGGAGAATTTCTTAAATCTTTATAGATTTTTTGAAAATAAAAAAAAGGTCTTTACCTTTCTCAGAATCTAGTTCTTACGAAATTCAAAAGGAAATCTTAGGAATTGTGAAAACTTAAAATTCTTGAAAACTTTAGGAAATCAATGGATGTAAATCTAAAAAAATTCTAAAAATCTTGGAAAAATATGGAAATAATTTAGGGAAACAAAAAAATCCAAAAAACTCATTTAATTTTTTATTTTTAACATACTAAAAAGTAATGTTTCTTTTCACTTCGACAAAGATACAAAATATCTTGGAAATTTTCAAATAATAATTTCAAAAAATGTATAAAAAAGTCTTCGAATTCTAAAAATTAATTTAAAAAAAATCCCCAGAAATTCAGAAAATGTAGAAATTATAAAAAAAACTTGAAGTGTTTTAAAACCTCAGACAATTATTGGAAATAGAAAATCTAAGAAATTTGTGATTTTTGTTGAGTTTTCATACATTTATTAAAAATAATAAAGTAAAGTTCCTAAGAATTCAGTTCTTACGAAATCTAAAAGGAAAAGAAAAAATTAGAAATTGTGAAAACTTAAAATTCTTCAAAACGAATGAATTATTGGAAACATAAAAAACATTTTACCTATTTTTATTTTAGAAAATTTAAATTCTATAAAATCACGGAAAACTAAACTGTCTTGTAAACTTACAAATATGTTTATAACTACTAACCGTGAAAATTCCTAAAAATACTTTTTATAAAAATTAAAAAAAAACCTATAAAATAATAATTTTAGAACACAATTAGAATATTGAAAATCTAAAAAAATCGCAAATATAATTTTAATTTTAAAAAATTAAAGAGTAAAGTATCTGAAAACCTTAGTTTGACCAAACTATAAAAATGTGTTTTGATTTGATTAAATCTTCGAATTCTAAAATGTTTTTTTTTAATCACAGAAATCTTTGATGTAATAAAAACATAAATTATTTTAAAGCCTTAGCAATTATAGGAGATTTGAGAAAATTTAAGAAATCTGAGATTTTGTTGAATCTCCGTACAATTATTGAAAATAAAAAAGTATAAGAATCTTTTAATTATAAGGAATAATTTTAACATATTTAGAAATTTTGAAATATTTTAAGAATTAATCATTTAATTAAAAGAAAGAATTGATTATAAACACAACAAAAACAAAAAGCAACCATAGTCCTGATCAAAAAATTAAAAACAAATATTACATTTTTACAAAATAAAAAATCAAATTCTCACTTAAGTGAGAAAATAATTGATCGTAAAGTAAGTGCCGGTATAGCAGATCTCACAATAAAGTACAAAAGAAATTTTCCTGAAAAATCAGTTTCTCAGAATTTCTAAAAATGAGCAGAACTCTGAAACCCTAGGAAACCAAAAAGCGGCATGGTGATTTTAAAAATCGATCACCAAAATATAGCGCAATTGTACATTTTAATAAACTTCCCCAATATCTTAAAGAAATACGATTCTTAAGGGAATTTAAGATTAAATTGAAAGAGTACCTAATTGAAACAGAATTATATAGCCTAGGTGACCTCTAGATCTGTTCATGTTTCAGGCGTGTGCTTTATCTATATATTATCTATGTACTATATATTATTTCTTTGGGTATCTTGTTAAATTCTTGGCGTATTTATATTAGTGTGTTATTTTCTATGTATTTAATATTATACTGTAACTATATATAAATTAATTTGATTTGAAAAAGCCAATACGATTAGAAGGATTTTGAAAGAAATTTTATAATTGTTATATCACCACCAACAATGAATGAAAAGTTTTCTTATATGGATTTTGGATTAAGGATTAAATTGTTGATGCAATCAAATTTATATCAATTTATGATAGTGTTTTATTGATTAGTTAATATATCGAAGTTTAAACGAAGATTCCGGCGCGTACACTTAACTTTTAGTTAAAACTTCAAATATGTCATAGTCAAAGTTTTAATATCAGTATCTCAAACATCTCGGAAATTATTTCGAGGATTAAACAGGTATGCTTTTACCAGTTTTCAAATAGTTTCGCATTACAGATATTTGATTTTATAAATATTATTTTAACCAATTACCTACGTAATCAATTTATACTTGTTATCAATATTGTGGCATTCGCTAGGATTTACTAGTCAGTTGGGGAAACAACTCTTGGCCGCCCGCCATCCGAAACTTCTAATACTATTTAATTAATTTTCCCGAAAAGCAATTAACAGGCAGGCAAACTGTGGTAATATTCGGGCCGATAATCCCGCGAATATTGGCTAATCCCTGAATATTGCATTCATCATGGCGCAAGTGCACGGGACAGGCCGCATTTACGTAACAATTGATTTTGCATTCGATCTATTTTTTTTTTATGGACGTCTCTGGATAGAGGAGGCCTCGGTCATGGCATGCTGCACGCATGTCATTAATCCGGAAATTATGTTGCCTATTTATTATTCAATAGATTTCGGGGGTTATGGGCGAACGTTAATGGCATTTTATGCAATAAGCTGATTCCCGAAATTGTTTATTCTGATTCCCGTTATTATCGGAGAGGCTGTGTTTAAGTAAAATTTGAATTGCATGAATGGAAACTGTCTGTCGTAATTGATACTTGGGGTTAGTTTAATATGTGATTTGTAATTTTATAGTGTAAGTTCTGGCTGTGAGTGCTGTGCAAAAGCATCAAATGAAAACAACAGTTACAGACAGGTTCGATCAATTTTATATCTCTTAATAATATTGATGTAAATGTACGAAAATATATATCATTAAACTAACATCTGAAGTATTGCACTACATTATTTGTTAATTTATACGAGGGATAGTAGGAAAGTAGTACCCGTTTGCACTGTGCGGAGCGTTGGCGAATAGAGTAGTCGTCGGATGTGTGCTAAAAGGTTCATTTGTATTTCAGTTAAATATAATAATGATTATTATTATTTGTGGTAAAAACATAGTGAATTTTTCAATTCAGTTTAAATATATATTCATTTATTAAAATTTTGATAAATTGCGGAAAGTATACAAAGCTTATCAAATTTAAAACAGAGCTTATTATCTAGAATTTCTTTCACGCAAACCCCGGGGATTTTTCCTTTTGATTAGTTACCATGTTGCTCCTCTTCTTATCTCCTGCATAATGACGGCTGCCTCATTATAATAGTCGCAGGACTCCTCTTATAATAAGCACTATATTGAGTTTTTGCATACATACGTATATGAAAATCCTACTGGAAAATAACTAAAAAGAAAATGCAATGTGCAAGTAGTGACAGGGAAAAAGTTCACACGTAGTGACGCCACCCACGCGGAAAGAAGCCCGCAGGGGAAAATTCTCGCAAGGAACAATGGCCACAGAGAAGCATATGCACACATGGAAATGAACACATATGCGCGATTTCAAGCGCCATCTATATTTATAATTGCGGCGCTTTTTTCGTTTCATGTTATGTGGATTGTCATAAAAATCTGTTTTAATTGAAATATGTGGAAAATTTTTTAGCCATTGTTGGAGATTTTCCTAATAATGGCTAATCAGTGGAGCTTCATTTCAAATTTTTTTATCAGGCTGTTTTATATTATCCGGTTTAATTCCTTTGTTGTCATTGAGAGAATTTGTGATGTATTATCTATCAAAATGACTCTCATTTCATGAATTATTAATTGTTGTTTTTAAAAGATAGTATTAAATGTACTACTAATTGATTCTTTACTCATAATATTTTGTTAATAAATATAATAGGCACTTTTTACCTATCCTGTAACGATTTTTTATTATGAGAAGGTTTAAGAGCGTTTCAAACGCTTTCTTGGAGAAACGGAGAAAGATCTGCTGCCTAATTTTTAATGGGAAGTCTTTAAGTATAACATCGTGTATTTTTTCAGAAAAATATTGCAAAATCTAGAAATCATAAATTTAAATTCTTGCAAATTCCAAGGTTCCGACGTACAGTTATTTAAACGTTTAAATAGTTTGTTTATGTTTAAATATTTTTTTATCGAAATCTTAATTCGATTTTTTTAAAATTTTACTTATTATGTGTCAAGTTTCGCCTTCAATGTGTAATATCACAATAAGAACTAGCGCTTCTTGGAAATAAAACAATGTAGCTCCTTTAAAACTGATAATACCTAATTGATCATAACGTATCACTTTCAACGTTCAATTACACGTCAAGTAGAGTTTAGTTTTGTAACTCAACACCCACCTATAAGAACTTGTTGCCTACAAAGGCAATCACATCCTTTCATACACTTTCCATCCTACCGCGATGAAAACTGAGACGCGTCCCGCTGAGTAGGTCGTTCATATCGCTTGATGATGTGATAGGGTTACTTTTCTTTTTGAAATGTGTACAGTGCATTAGAGGTTGCACATGTTTTCCTGGAATATTCCGAGCGCAACGAACGAATTTAGATGCCTTGCAACTAATGAAGACGCACCCACATCAAATCCATAAATTTATTGACGAGGCGATAACACGTGTATGTTTGGGTTATCGCGGTGTTAACAGCGTATTACATGGTATTACATATTTAAGTATTAGACTATTAATAAGCCCCCAGGAATTTCCATCGCATGTCTGGCGTGAATAATAGTAGACATTTTCAAAACGTAATTATTCCGTTCAATTTGAAAGCGAAACGTTCCAAAAAACTGGTGTGTAAATGATGGCCTACTCTGTCCTGTGAATTATTTATAATAGCCGAATTTCTTTTGCATCTATCAATAACTTGGAGCTATTTAGAAGAGTGGGTTGCATTGCAATAACGCGTGACCGTGGTTTTGTGCACAGCCTGGACATTAGTCTGCGTCCACGCCATGATTTCTAGTGTTCGTACGCCGCTGGGAATTTAATTTACCGCGGTCGGTTTTGTTAACCAAGCCGCATTTTTCTGCGGTTATAGTATAAGAATAGGCTTTCTAAAAATACTGGCCATGCAACTCAAGCTCCGTGCTTTACGACGACGATGGACCACCACTGTTTGTATAGATGGCAGTCAACAGACCGTGCGGAGTACTCTATCCGGATATCATTTTTGCGGTTGGCGGTTGGCGGTTGACATCTCCAGCAATCAATTGTAGGTATCATCCCTGCTAACGATGCGGACGACTACATTCGCCTGCTTCCGTCGCCGCCGAGACTTGGGGCAGGTGCTGATGATATTTCAGCCATGACCGAACATGACACATCTTTCTAAACATATCCCACAAAACGCACATCAAATATAACATACATCACTAGTCAGTCGCACGGAAAACTCTCCAATTGCGCCGGCCTAAATGCATAATGGTTGCAATTCGACCTTCGATTGGAAATAGAACGTCCAACATGTGAAAAGCTTTAACGGCGCTTTACATGTGTTCGTAATTATATCAACCATTTAATTCGTTTCTAAAACACTTCAGCACATTAACTTATTATCTGTCATTAAAAGTAAGTATTTTTTGCCCTTGGAAAAACTAATACTTCGCTGTAATTAGTTCCTGCAACTCATGATGTTAGATAGACATGCAAATGATATGAAATGATACGAAAGGTGTATATTAAAAATCGATAATAAGGCAGATAATTACTTTGCAGTCTTGATAAGAAAACAAACACCATCAATCAAAAAAGTGTCCGATAGCAAAATAATACACAATTACAAATACCTTTAGACAAGAGATAGAAATTTATTCATGAGAAAAAATGACTAAATTACAATCAAAACAAAAAAGGTTTACATAAAGTTTAAACCTAACCCAAAAATAATAGCAATAATATAAACATAAGTAATACCAACGAATGGACATAAATAAATTTGAAAATTACAATGCAATATAATGGGTTTTCCAATAAGAGATTTTATTTTGATATTTAAAAAACGACTATATTTTAAGAGAAATCAATGGATATTTATTTCATTGTAAAGAGAAAGGTATGTCATTAACGATGGAAAACGATATCAGCCAAATGGCCGCCACAGCTACGGTTGCAGCACCATATACTTTTCATGAATTTTTCCATGACCAATTTCACGTGGCCCAAAATAAAAAAAGTCTAAAGGTGTTAAGTCACAAGATCTCGGGGACCAATTGTGATCACCTCTTTGCGAAATAACACGGCCAGGAAACTTTTCTTGCAAAATTGCGATTGACGTTGTTCACATCAATATCTTCCAATTCAGGCCATAAAAAATCATTAATCATAGTCCAATTATGTCGTTTTTGGAATGTCTAATTCCAAAGATTGTCGAGGAATCGTCAAACCTGGGTTTTCATTAACAGTATTGGCCACAGCAGCAATATTCTCAATTGTTCTTGAGCGACGCACACGGTTTCGATTCTTCACATCACTAAGTTGTCCCAACAGCTCAAATTTTGTAACCAGTTTTACTATTGCTGGCTTGAAGGTGCTTCACAACGACCCAAAAGTGCTTTAGTTTGGCGAACTGTAACTGCAAAATTTTCACCATTTCTGTAGTAAATTTTAACAATTTCAATGCGTTGTTGAAGCGTGTATCGTTGCATTTTTACTAATGGCGTAGTTTTTACTTGTCAAATGTCAAAAGTGACAGCTGCCCAGATAGCCGGCTATTCAAAATGAAACCTCTTATTGGTTAAAGAATGACTTCCACCGTGGAGTCACAACACGGCAGGCAGTCGCCAATATCAATAGTGTTTTAGTAGCATTCAAGTGGCTACATACGCGATTGTAGTTCGTTGGTTAAACAAATTTCTTTCGGGAGATTTCGACATGTCTTATGAACCACATGGTCGACCAGATGGATAATGACGTCCGGAAAGCCCAGCCAAAGTGCACATGAATTACCATTAATGTACAATGTATTAAAGCAATCTAAACTCATTTGGCACAAATCGGTAAAGTGAAAAAGCTGGACAAGTGGATACCGCATGCATTTCTCGCAACAAAGCCGAAACATTTTTCAATCGAATAGTTACGTGTGATGAAAAATAGATCATGTACGACAATTGTAAGCATTCATCGCAATGGTTGGACAAAGTTGAATTACCAAAACACTGTCCGAAATGAGAAATCCACCAGAAGAAGATGGTCATTGTTTTCTGGTCTGACTCAGGTGTCATCCACCACAGCTTTCTGGGTCAAGGCGAATGTCTTCTGTCAACTAGACGAAATAATGAGAAATCTTGCGATTAAACAGCCAAAATTAGTTAATCGGATGGCTCCAATCCTACTGCACGACAACGCCCGAATGACCGTGTCAAAGCTAGAGGGGTTGGAGTTGGGAACTCTCCGTCGCCAGACCTTATCCCCACTGACTATTATTTCTTTTAAAATTTAAACAGGAAAAAAATTAAATTCCACACATTCTGTCAAAATGGCGTTTCAGTAGTTCATCGATTCTCGTGATCCAGTTTCTGCGCAAAGGAATAAATGAGTTACCTTTAAAATGGAAAAAGTGTATCGATAATATGGGTTCATACTTTTATTAAAAATAAAAAGTTTTTATTCGATTTCAATTACATATGTGCATTTTTTGCTCTATTTCATACTTGACACTCTACTAGCTCTAGAAAGATACTAAACACAAGTAAGCAACCTGTGATTCGTGCTGAAGAGCTTGCAGCGTCTGCGGATTATGCAGTAAGTTTTTTAGTTTCTCCATAATGTCCCATACATGATCAATGGGGCAAAAATCAGGAGATTAAGGTGGTCATGATAAGATATTGCCATTGTCCGGAGATCTGTCCAATACTCCTGCAATATGGCGACGGGCTGAAAAAGTAGGTCTTCGTACATCTGAAGAAACGGAAAAATAATGGACCCATTCACACATCTCTGGGTTTTCATTTTGTTTCGAATGGTTGGTAACCATGGTATCTTCCATAAATTAAGGCTTTTCATAATCCCTTACAGTTTGATGCACAGATCTCTCAACAGATAATTCCATGTTGCGACATTCCCCACATCTTTGTCTGATCCTCATATTGCCATTATACACCCCCCAAATAGAATCGCGATTCTTTACTAGTCACTATGTTATGCCACTCTAGGTCCTAGTGTGGCCGATAGGATTCCAAGTCGAAAGTTCTGATTCGAAAGAATCGGTTTCTTGTTGCCATAAGTCAAAGATGGCGGTCTTGAACCTCATTTATTCTTCTTTCACTTAATTGGCGATAATTTTCAATTTGGCGCATTCTAAATATCATGCAGTATCGTGTGAGCTTTAGAACAATCGCAAACATGGCAGTCGCCAACGTTCCCTAGGGAGCGTGGCACTTAAAGAAGAAAAAAGAAGAAAAAACCGGTATATGAAAGGAAATGATGCAGAAAATATGCAATGGGTCTATCAACAATATTACTATAGAGGCATATTATTTGGCAATGCAAAATTTTCACACTTTCTTTTATGGAGTCAACATGGCAGATAAAACAGAAAATGCTTTCAAAAAACAGATAATCGTGTTCTCTAACCCAAAGGCGAGCAGCAGAGAAGGTCCTGAGGCACCACAAGATCGCAGGTCTACGTTTTAAAACGCCTAGAGAAGCGATTAAAGGACACTACATTGACAAGGACTGGTGTGGTACAGCTGATGAAGATGCAGCGAACAATCGTCAGCAAGCGTGATCACCACCTGCACTACATTAAGAAGTACATTCGTTTTGAAAAGATGCATCGCAATATGTCTATGCATCTGTCGCCATGCTTTAGGGATGTGGAGATTGGAGATGTTGTGACAATTGGCGAGTGTAGGCCAGTCAGTACTATGTACTCAAGGTCACAAAAGGTTCAGGTTCCACAAAGAGCTTCAAGATTTTTGATTTATTTATTCATTTTTATTTTACAATATCCTGTTAAAATAAGATAAACAAAATTAAGATATATACATTTAAAATTACAAAAAATTGAGGGCGGAGTTCATCATGTGTTCTTCCACTCGGGACCTATCATTAGCTTCAGATGATGATATTTATTTTCAGCAAAGTATTTTTTTACTATGTAGGTATTATATTGGCCCTTACTGTCATATTTATGTTCATTTTACAAGGAGCAATTTTAATTTCTACAATATCTGTTAGTATGACATTTAAAAATGAAAATGTAGTTGGGATGCTGTTATGTAAATAAATAATTCTTGTAACTCTTTTGTTAACGTATTTGTTTATAAATGTAATAAAGCTAACTTTTGTCCGTTGAGAGCAAGAATTGCAATCGATGTAAAGAATGCAATTAATTCCCTTTCATGATTAGTGATTTTAGTAAAGGAATTCCAAATTATTTCTTAAGGATGTATAACAGTTATTTGGAAAATAGAATTTGGTTTATAAGCGTAGATTGTGTAGTGTAGATGAGTGGAGGGAAAATTAGTGAAATTTTAACTATCATATGACGTGCCACAAGGATCAGTGTTAGGACCGTCATATAGAATATAAGCTATGATAAAATTCTTAGTAACTCACTTGAGGGTGTGAAATTAATTAGGTTTGGTTAATAATAATAACAAGAATGGAGAGATGAAGAAGTGAAAATAAGATCAAAATTAACAGCTCAATTGGCTCTTTGGCGATTTGGGCTTAGAACTTTCAATGAATAAAACCAATGCGGTTTGGTTATCAAGAAGAAGAGTAGAAAGAACACTAAATGTAATAATCAATATTTTTGGACAAGCACCAGAAATTCATGTCATAATTAAGGTAAGGAATTTATGTAATAAGAAAACATGGTTTGAGAATTCCAATCGATGTGAAGAATGCATTTGATTCGATTCAGTCGCCTATAATTTTAAGAGGACAAATTATAAAAGCAATCCCAAATTGTTTATTAAGGGTATTCAAAATTAATTTTGGATATTTTAAAGAGAGGTTTAGCTAGAGAAAATAAAAGGAATTTAAACTATCATGTGTTGTATCACAAGGATCAGTATTGGGATTTTTACTGGTCGATAGCCCGTTCACAAATCAAGTACAAAATGTAAATACTATTATTGCTAAAGAAAAAAAAAGGAATAAAGATATTTATTATTATTATTATAACATATGATGAAATTTTTAATATGCTTTCACCTAAGGGTTTAAAATTAGTTATATTAGCAGATAATTTATTAATTATAACAAGATTAGGGGAGAATTAAAAAAGTGAATTTGTGAGTTGGCAGCTGAAATGGTTATTGAAAGATCAGGTAATCTAGGCTTGGAATTTTAATTAATAAAACAAATGCAGCTTAGCTGCCAAGAAGAAGGACAGGTAGCACACTGGGCAGGACAATCAACATATTTCACAAGAAACAAAAATTTAATCAAAGATTAAATATTAGAGAATCCTTTTTTCTATGTTTAAATGCATTTATTTCGTTCAAAATTACTACAGGGCTATGTACATTATTTGTTATTAATATTTTGTTGTTGTTTGTTCCTTGTATTTTTTTTCCTATTTGTGGTCCTTCCTTCCTCGCCTCGTGATTTCTGGGTTGGACCCTATTTTGGGCTAACGGTATTGAAGGAAACTTGTGGTTTCTTCTGGTTTGGGCTATTCCTTTAGAGTATTTCGTTGTTTATCTTAATTGAAGTAAGGAGTTTTCTGATCCGCTAAGAGGGAGAAAGCATTGTTTCGAATCGATCTAAATAAGGCAGTCACTTCTCTCCCTAGAAAGACAATTAGAAAATGAATCCCAAATTATATAATTAGTTATTTTGATTCATTTGGAGGAAGAGTTGTGGCTTATGAGACTAGAGAGAGAAAAAATAGAGGAATTTAAACTATCGTCTGTCCTGTCGCAAGGATGTGTGTTAGGAACATAAGCACATTTCAGGGTGTGAAATTGGTTGGATTTGCAGATGATTTATTAATTATAACAAGAATGAGGAGAATTGAGGAAATGAAATTGAGATCAAAATTAACAACTCAATTGGTTGTTGGAAGATTAGGCAATTTGGGCTCTCTATTAATGAAACCAATGCAGTTTGGTTGTCAAGAAGAAGAGTAGAAGAACACTAGATGTAATGATCAACATATTTATTTATTTACTTATTGCATTATTTGGACTTATTTCTTAAAAGTACATAAAAACAAATAAATTGAACAAAACATACATAAAATTTTGGACGAAAGAAGCACAGGCGGAGTTCATATTTATATACGTTTTGGCAAGTACCAGAAATTAAATCGAGGTTATAATATTTAAGAGTCGTAATTAAGGTAAGGAACTTTTGTAATAGAAAAATTGTTTTGGGAATTCCCATCGATCTGAAGAATGCATATGATTTTAAGAGGACTCCCGAATTATTTATTCACACTTTCAAAACAAACGATGGAAAGTTAAAAAAAAAGCAAAGAACCGAACACAATTTCGCAAAATATGCATCTTTTAAAATTGTTAGAAGAAAACTTATAGATCTGTCATTTTTTTGACATATCAAGTTACCAGTTGATTTATTTATAAATATTATAAATTTTTAATTGTTTTTAATTGTTTTTATTCTATAAATATCATTTTTTTTTGTTTAAAAGTTATAAACTGTTCTTTTTTACATTGCTTAATATTAAATTTATCATTATATTTTGTTTGTTTTGTTTTCTTTGTAACTGTTATAATTTTATTGATTTTCAACTGTTTTTTTTAGAAAATTTAATCATCATTTGAAACACTTGAACTATTTTTAATTTTGTTTTTTTTAGTAAAACTGTATTTAAATTTTCAACTTTTCTACTTTTTAATAAATTGTTTGGTTTTTTGAGAATTTTTTGCTTTTATTTTTGTTAAGAACTGATCAATTTAAAATTAAACTATTTTAAGACAAATTTTTAAGCCTTTTTAAAAGTTATCTGCCATAAAAATTAGGTTTTTTTTTCTGTTTTTTTTAGTGTAAATTTTTTTTTCAACTTTTGTTTGTACTAATTTTGTTTTGACAGTTTTTTTGTTTATAAACTAAATTTCTTTCACTTTATTTTCTGTACAGTATCAACTGTTTTTAGACAAGTTTTTTAGAAAGTTTTTAAACAAAATATTTTTTTGTTTAAAATATTTCGTTGTTTCTTTTGCTTGAAGTGTTTCACAAGACATTTAAGATTATCTTCTTTTCTTTCTTAAAATTTTAAACCATTTAAGCCTTTATTATTTTCATTCTTTTTTTTTGAAAAACATGTAACTATTCTAACCCAATTTAAAAAATACTAAAAATTTTTAAACTGTTCTTTAATAAAATTGCGTTTTTGAACAAAATCAACTCTTTTTAATTGTCAATTGTTCGCCATTGTTACATGTCAAGAACTTTTAAATTGTTTTTTGTTTCTATTATAAAATTTCAAGTTTTCAACTGTTATTAAACAAAATATGCCAATTGCCATTTTGAAAATATCTAACTTTTTTGTAAAGTTTTAAATTGATTATTTTCAACAAAATATTATTTTTCTGGCAAATTCCAAGTTTTTCTTTGTTTTTTGTATTCTAATATATTATTTTTTTGTCAATATATTTTTTTGTATTATTAATAAAAAATTGATTTTTTTCCTAAAGTTTGCAACCGCATTTTTTCCCTAAAGATTGCAACCGTTTTTTAAACAAAAAATTTTGTTAATTTAACTATTCCGAACCAAATTGAAAAACAAGAAAAAGAAAGAAAGTTTTGAAGCGGTTTGTTAAATAAACCTGAATTGGTTTTTTGGGGAAAAAATCAACTGTTTCTATGTTTTCTGGTAAGTATCAATTGTTTCACGATTTGTTAAGAACTTTTGTTTTCAATAATTCTCTTATTTTTTAGAAACAGTATCAAGTGGTGTTTTAAAATGGTTTTTTGTAGATTCCTTTGTACTAGATTTTCAGTTATTTTTGTTATAATTTTATTCAAATCCATTATATGTATCTAATCATATTAAAAAATATGTATTTTTACCATAAAAACTTGTATCAATAAAATTACAAAGTATATTACAAACACACCATAAATAAATAAGATAATCAAACGAACAAAAAACTTATGGATGATTAGACATTATAACATAAATTAAACAAAGACGAAAAATACAAAAATATGAAAGAGTTTGTGCTTTTGGAATAATTTTTTTTGTACAATAATTAATAATTGTCCAATAAAACGTATAGTTTGGTTCATTGTTAGTTGAGAAATTTAGAATCGATGTGAATTTAAAAATAAATAAAAAGTTGAGACATAAAAATAAGATTCAGGGGGGAGAAAGTGAAGAAAAAAACACTCATGAATTAAATAGTACTTTTCTAAATATTTAACGCCGTTTGCAACACATATGTTCCCAAGCCTAAAAAAAACTACTTATTTTATTATTTATACCAGTCGTAAATTTATTCCGACCTTAAATCTCACACTTTATGTTTTCACGTCCCTACAGTTCATCCTGCTCCTTTGTGCTCACTTTTGCTTTCTAATATTCTCGCGGTCTTCATTGTAAACTCTATTCATTTTTTTTTCACGTTCGCTCTCAACATTCCTTGCACCCTTTGTTGTCTCGCTCAATTGTTTAATTTCTAACCTTTTGTGTTCATTGTTTACATGATTTACATTGCAAAACGTGACCAAAATAATATTTGTATGTTTTAAATAATAATAATAAGAAACATTTAATTTGCATACAATTACATAGTGGTAGTAGTAGTAGTAGTAGTGTTGGAGTATCGACTACGTAGTCCCTTAACTTAAAAATACAAAAACTTTTCGTAAACCTACTACAATAAGTCTTGAAATAACTAACAAACTTTTCTAGTTAATAGGTATTAAAAATTGTAAGAATGCCTTCATGAAAAGTGTCCCTCTTACCTTATTTCCAAAATAATTGGCATCAAAAAGTAATTGTATTTATTAGACTAAAAGGTTATCGATCGCACAAACTAAAGTTAGAGACTGCATTTGAAGAGAAAAACATGTATTTCTCTTATATAATAAATAAATCGTGTAGTCGTCTGTTATAACTAAATGTGTTCCTATTGATTCCTAATCTTGCGACACGGAAAGCTGCCAGAGACATTCAAGCGAAAATGAACAGCAACAAAGTTTCCAAAGCACACGAAGTTTGTATCCTTATTGTCAAGCTATAGGGGCTCTGGGGGTTTATAGCACCTTGCAGCCGACTTAATCCGATCACAATTCGAGAGATGAGACTCCCAAAGGACTGGAAATTATCGTCCGTCCGTCCTCGGGGTGAACTGCACCATTAAGTTTTCTTGAAAGAAAGCGAAATTCAAACTGGGCCGAAGAATTTATTAAACAATTTGTTGATATACCAAAAGTGGGCGGTCGCCTCGCAGAACTTTTTAATGTAATATAACCCCGCCGCGAGGAATTTCATCTACGACAAACTCGTTTTTTTTTTGGAGGGGTAATGAAATTTCTTCGTTGCGTTTAATTAAATCAGGAATGCGTTCCAAATTAAAGCAAGAATACGGCTTGATTTATTTGCGGTACGTAAATAAAACTTTGTTTGCGTTTTCCGAAACAAAAAAAGAAAAACGAACGGGATATTCTTATTACCATGCGTGAAACAATTTATTTTACGAGGCATCAAAAGGATATGGTTAATTGCGTGTGGATTCCTTCAAGCGTCAATAATTTGGAGACGTATTTAGGAGATTCAGTTTAAGCAGGTGGAGAATGCAGACGACCTGAATTCAGTCCGCATAATATACGACTTGACTGGCGTGTCTGGGAAGACAAGATATAGGTGACGACTAATTGGTAATGTATAATACTGACAAAAAGTCACTTGCGGGCGTAACAATCTGGTAAGAATGTTACAGTTGTGGTTCTTCAATTATAATAGTATTTCTTAGAAAAGTTTAGAAATTTATAACCAAGCCAATAGAGCAATTGCTTTAGAGTGTTGAATCAACACTCTAAAGCAATTGCTCTATTGGCTTGGTTATAAATTGTTGATTCGCGAAACAATTGTAGTGAAAATAAACACACATTTTGAAAATCTTAGTTATTTACAACTTTAATTTAGAAATTTAGATTTATTCTAATTCTGAAAAAAGCTCATCATCTCATAATATGCTTACAATTATCACGTTGCTGTGTATAATTAAAAGTAATTAATTGATCCATTTAAAAATTCTTTATTCTCCGTCCGTCCCGCATGGTGAATGCACAAAATTGGTGGTGCACACAATGAAGTGAATGAAAGACAAGCGATTTTCGTGCTCGGAGCAGGAAACAGGGGATTTCAGCGGGCACGCCCTAATTCCGATGTACTATTAGAATGACAAAAATGCCATTCTGTTCGATAATTCAATTAAGAGTGGGTTTTATCTGCTGTGTCTCGTGTGCTGGAAAAAATCCATTGTTACAGTCCATTGTAGTAATGACTGTGCCGTGCCTGCTTGGATTCTTAATTCTGAACTATTCGGAAATTGTCGAATTGTTTTAAACACGATGTAGATTACTCTACTCGGGCGAATAAAATAAAATAATACGGCAATAAAGAATTTAACTACTGCGGTTGATCAGGTCCAACTTTTGTGTGTCTTTATCTCTTTAATTTGCTTAATAGTGGTTATTAAGCCCTTTATTATAACGGACTTATCTTTCGGAAAAGGCAAATATGGATAAGAGGCCACTAGGTCAGTAAGGAAAGTAATGTAGAGCCTTAAAATTAGTGTGCGGATTGAATATACTTTCTTCTTCAGAAAAAGTTTATCCTCACCAAACAGATCAATAAATTGCAGTATTTTGGAAACTAATACACCAATTATACAGTGTGCGTCTAAAGTATGGAACAAATTTAGTAAATGCGAAACAAAAACTTTTTGGATTAAATCCTCCAACACATCGATTTTGTTTTATAAAAACTCACATTTCTAAGGAAAAATATATTTTCATATGTCATTTGTTTGTGAGCAATGAGGTCATCATTATTTTTCAAATAGCAACCCTCCATTTTTTTCTCTAAAATGAATTTATTTAGAGAAATTTTCATTGTCGAATTGACGGTATAAAAATAAAGCCACTTTAAATAATAACATTTTCGAGTAAATGGTGATTCAAAGGGAAAAATACTTTCCACGTATTTTTCTCGAAAACTATTTGGATTTTTTAAATTGTTCATTTTAGTATTTTAATTATTTGTTATGCAATTTTCATGTGGATTCTATAATTTCTTAGCAATAAGCAAGATAATATAAAAAAATATAATATTAAATTTTCTTCTCAAAAATTAAGAAATCTTTAAAAAAATTGATGAAACAGAATTTGTTCAACTTTTTTTGTCTTCAAATATTACTTGAAAAAGTTAGTTGGATTATTAATATTTACAAAAAATTCAAGTAAACGCTGGACGGATTCTTACCAGAAGCTTTTCAGTCTTCCCATTAATGATAAAACATTGAGTTTAAAGTTTCAGTTCGAAAGCTGTAGCACTTTTTGAGATACAGCGCATAAGGACAGACACACATCCTCATACACAGACATATTTAAAAAATGGTCCGAATCGTCTCAGGGGACCTCAAAACGTATACTATATCCGTTGAAATTTCGAGTTCGTAAAAATCAGTTTTTACTTTTCCGTATTTTATATGTGGAAAGTAAAAACTTAAGACAACTAAAATAAAGCAAAAAAGTACATTGCTAAGTTATTATCAAGTGTTTCGAGGTATCCATGTCAGTGAATCAGAACATTAGTCATTAAATTGTGCGAGAAGTTAACTAAATTGCAATTTTAATATGGCACATTTAACTGTGATACAAAGCATTGAAATTTTGATTTTCATCGGATGTGGAAATAAGACCAGGACTCAGCAGAAGGTATGCAATTTATTTAATGTAAAATATCCAAATCACCCCATCCACAATTAGTAAGATTGAGTCCAAATTCAGAGAAACTGGCGATGTTAAAGATATACCAAAATTTGAACGTCCACAAATTACATAGAATCAAACAATTGACATTTTGTTAAGTATGGGAAAGAAATCTCATAGTACCTCTATACGAGTTGCCTCAGAAAACGAGATTAGTCAGACGACAGTGCTACGTATCATCAGGAAAGAAAAATAACGTCTCTATAAAATTGAGCTCATGCAAGAACTCAACGAAGACGACCTCGATCGGCACCGGCAATTCTGTGAAACGATGATGAATCTTATGAATCAGATTTACACCAGCAAATACTTTTTACGATGAAGCTACGTTTTGTCTAAAAGCACAGGGTACCGTTAAAATTGTAGGTATTGGAGTCAGACGAATCCTCCTGGGATAATCAAAGCACAGACTCAATACCCACAAAATTAAATATGTGGGCCAGAATAATCGCAAACAGAATAATAGGGAATTTTTTCTTGGAAGAAACTCTCACAAGTTTGCAAAATGGCCTGGTTCCAGCGCTTAGTGTAATTTTCCCAAACGACAATGATCCTGTCATTCCAGATAATACACGTTGGTTTCAGCAAGACGGAGTACCTCTGCACTATGCGCGCACAGTTTGATAATTCTATTTTTTAAATCTATTGTTTTCTAAGTTTTCCAGTAAGTTTAATTTTTCTATTTTTCTCTGTATCGAGAATGTGGAATTCCTGTGGTTTTCGAAGAACGGGTTGAGGTGTTGTTTCTGTTCTTCCGTACAATCCAGAACGAGATTTTGAAGAAATTATGGGCTTATCGTACTCCTAACCTATCTTAAATATCGCCATATTCTCCTAGCGTTCTGTTTTGACCTACTTCAATAAATTGCCCAGTATACTAACAACATTCGAAGATGGAAGAGGTGATGAGGAAAGGGCAGGCGGGGGGAGTAGTGATGGGTAAGAGTAAAGTATTAATGCTGGCGTATGCGGACGATATGGTGTTGATAGCGAAAGAGTATGAGGGAATGAGAGAGATGTTGAAAAGGGCAGAGAGGTTCATGGATAGGAGAGGAATGAGTGTGAATGTGGAGAAAACGAAATGGGTGAGGTTCAGGAATTAAGGGGGGGAGGGGAAGGTGAAAGAATTGGAATGGAAGGGGGGTTTTAAGTATTTAGGGTTTTGGTTTAAAGGGACGGGAGGATATGAGAAGCAGGTGAGGTGGGTGCAGAGTAAGGCGAGGAAGGCTTGGGGGATGGCATGGGGGAAGTGGATGAGGAATAATGTGAAGGTGGCGTGTAAGATATGGGATGCGTGTGTGAGATCGGTGCTGATGTATGGAGTAGAAGTATAGGGGACGAGAGGGTATGAATGTATAGAGAGGGAGCAGATGTGGTTCCTGAAGCGCATGTTGGGGGTGGAAAGGTCCACGCTCAGTTACATAGTGCTTCAGGAGACGAATAAAGAGAGGTTAGAGTGCGAGGCAATGGTGAGAGTGGTGAGGTATGAGAGGAGATTGTGGGAATTGGGGGAAGAGAGATTGGTGAAGGATATATGGTTGACAAGCGTGGGTGGGGGTGAGGGTAGATGGAGGGGTGAGAGAAGGAAAATGTATGAGAGGGTAGGTTTGTCAGAGGCGAAAGTAATGGAATGGCTAGGGAACGGGGTGAAGGTGGATGAGTGGGTGAGGGAGAAAGGGAAGGAGGTAGAAGGGCAGGAAAGGCAAGGGTGTATAGAGAGAAGCGAGTACAAGAGAGATTTGTAAATAGCTTGTAAGAAAGATATTTTGTTTAATGGATTATGATATGCCAATAAATGTCTTTTTTTTTTAAATTTTACTAACAACATACCTTAAGGAACAATGGATTAGCCGAGCGTGTCTTAATAACCTACAAATAAACCGAGCGTACTCTTGACCTAACCCAATAAATTATGCATTGGCCTAGCGCACTTCTTCACCTATCCGAAACTTAATATATTGAGGTAGGTCAAGGGTGCGAGAGGACAATATGAAGGTATTTAAGTTCGAAGCGTGGCAGAAAAAAATTGGTTAGAACCAAATAAAGAAAAAGAACACAATACATACAAAAACACTGGGGAAAAAAATTGTAACAAGAAATAGTATTGAAATAATAAATGTAAGAAGAGTTTATAATAAAATAACTATAAATAAAAACACCAATAAAAGTATACAATTAAGAATAAGAATTCAAAAGAAAAACAAAACTGGATGGCTCAGAGTTATTCTGAGGTTGAAGACGTGATGCTAAAAAAGAGAACTTTTATGAAAGTTTTTTGGATGAATTCATAAAATTCATCAAATATTTATTGTGCATATTTTTTCGCTTCACTTTTGTGAAGAACTGATGGGATAAGTCTCAAACAGGAACCACAACTGCTCTCTCTCTCTAAGCATTCATACCCATACTTCTACACCATACATTAAAATCGGCTTCACATACGCATCCCACAGTTTACATGGCACTCTGAAATTATTCGCCATCCATTTTCCCCACTTCTCCCACACGATACCCCACGCTTTCCTTGCCTTCCCTTGCACCCACTTTATATGTTCCACGTATTCGCCCGTACTTTTAAAAATGAAACCCAAATACTTAAATACCTTAACTCTCTCAATTACTTCCCCCTTCCATTCAAGCTCTTTCTTTATTTCTTCCTTCCCTTCCTTTATTTCTAAATCTCATCCACTTCGTTTTCCCAACGTTCACCCTTAGTCCTCTCTTAAATTAAATAATAAAGGGCTCAGCGGGCAGCCCTGTATCACCCCCATCCATGTCCTAAATTTCTCTGATACATTTATTCCCACTTTTGCCACAGCCCACGTTTCTTCATACACTCTTCTTATCCACTCTACCATTTCCTTCTCAAGCACTCTATCAAACTGTATCGTACGCTGCTTTAAGATCCAAAAATACTGCATATATACTACCTTTCTCTTCTATCACACTCTCAGCTATCCTTGCCAGGGTAAATATCTGGTCCCTAGTTCCCATCCCCCTTCTAAACCCCCTAACTCCCCGGCATCAGTTCGCTTCCCTCTACTTCTTCCTGTAGCCGGTTCTTCGTCGCTGTCAACGCAATCTTGCATCCAATGCTCATCAACGATATCCCCCTGTAATTGTTGATGTTGGTGCTATCTCCCCCTTTGTGCACCGGGAACATTACTGCCACTCTCGAAGCTGCCGGTATGTTGTCTTCCCCTCTCCATATTCCGTTTAGAAGCTCCCTAAACCTTTTCTTCCCCTTTTCTCCTATCTCCTTCCACATTTCAGCCTTCAGTCCGTCCAGCCCAGCTGCTTTTCCTCGTTTGACCTCCTCAAACGCTCTTTGCACCTTCTCCTCCGTGAAGTCCTCCTTGGCTCCCCTTATCCGTCCCCTATCCCACTAGAACTCTTACATTTCTTTGTCCATTCCTATAATGGTATTCCTACCTGCCCCTTTATTTCCCCTCTTTTCAGGATATTCCACATTTCTGCTTCATTTCTACACTTTTTTTATTTCTTCACTCTTTTCTTCCAAAACCTGTATTTTCTTCTTTTCACATATACTACGATATTTTGCTCTAGCTCCTGTCACCTGCTTCTCTGAAGGAAAATCTTATTGAAAATACATCTTCATTAACTTCCCTCCTCCTTCCTTCCGACTTTATTGTTAACGTAATGCAAAAAATACAATTGTTTTATTATTTACTTATCTCACTTTTTAAGGAATGCGGTATTTTTTCTATATCAATTTGCAATCGTTATGTACTCTATTTCATTTTAGCGATTAAAAATGAGTACGCTTTAATTAGTTTATTTGCTCAGGGTCGGGATAGATCAATAGGTATATCATGAATACCAAATGAACAATGGAGAAATCATTTGGTGAAACAATATGGCAATAAAAGGATTATTATTAAGATTTACTTGGTTTGTTCAAATGAAACGGTATGAAACGGCACTGTGGATATAATTAAAGTCCTTATTTAAAGTACACAATATAGGCCTGAGCAAACGATTCTATTGATTAACGTGCGGAAGGATCCCGTGTGTACTCTTGTGGGCGAGATCCAGTTCATTACAACGCCCTTGATTGCAGATATTTTTTCAGGGAACCAAACACAATCAGCGCTCACCGATCATCAAACGGAGCTACGTTTGGGGTTCGAACTTTAACATCTGTTTAGGTATCATGAAGACCTCGCTTTCCAGAAGCGGATATCGTCACAGGTGTTGAGAGCTTGTTCCATTTAATATCATTAGCAGCATACAAAAATAATGGTTTCATGGCAAATAATGATAATTTGGTACAAAAAGTTTCCGTCCTGCAGGAAAAATTTATCGTTTGCAGGAATATTGAACATGATCACAACTGTTAGAAGAGCTTGATGTCATCGACAGAAATTTGAAATATAAATTGAAAAGCAATTAAGGTTTAAAAACGATCCAAATGGCAAAACTATTTATTGTTCTAAAATAGTAGCAGTAGAATCGACAAGAAAATACGTTATTGATGTGGTTTTTCATTTTTATTTTTCGATGTAGTTTCCTCGAAGATCAATGCACTTTTTCAAACGAGAATACTCTTCAAGCCGTCGGAAAAGTAGGATATTTCGAAGTCTGCAGAATAACCATCTGTAGCTCATTTGAGGCAAATCTCTATCCTGGCAGCGATTTTTTCAGTTTTGGGAATAGCTTGGGGCTAGGTCCTGTGAATATGGAGTATGAGAGATTATTTCGTAGCCTCATTCAATTAGGACAAAAATTGTAATTAACTTATTATTTCGAATAATAGAAAAAAATAATAACACGTTGGAATAGGTGTACCTTTAAATAATCGTCTGTTTAATTTTTTATAAGAATAGCTCCTTTATATTTGATTTACCCTCGATTTCCCAATGAAATATTTCTTCCATTTTCTATCAAAACCTTTAATATGTCCATTCTCATGCTTTCATGCATTCAAAAGGCTACAAAGGAATCTATTCATTTTTTAACAATTACTCCAACAATAAAAGGATTAATTCAATTTATGTTTCGTGATTCATAAAAGCCATTAAAACCGATTTATAAAAGCATTTTATTAATTGGATTCGGGATCATTCAATCGGTCGTGAAATTCTACTGATGATGGCAACACAGTGGTTATTAAGCAACAAAAATAACAAATTTTATTAATTTTTGACTTCCTTAATCGGAAAAATTTGTTTGAAGAAGCGTGAGATTTTTTTATTATAAATATTAAATTAACATGATCATAAGAATTACTTTATGGTAAAATTCATGATAAAATACTATGTTTTTTACACTTTTTTTTGTCAACAACAGCTATGGACAGGTTTCGATCTATTTGGGTCTTATTAGCGCAATTGAAAAATAGAAAATATTACTATGGAGTTTATAAACCTCAAGTGAAGGACACCGACAATTAAGGAACTCAAGATATTACCATAAAGGTGTGATCTACATCTTAACAGGAAACCGGAATTAAGGAAGTGTTAACAGCGATAATTAACAATAAAAATCATAAATATTAAATTATTAAATGTTTAATTGTGGGTTCACCTTTTTTTGGTACATCTTGAATATATTGAAGAAGGAGAAACGATTACGTAAAAAAAGTTGTAAAACAAAGTATATTCAAGATGTATCACAAAGTAAACGCCTCCACAATTAAACATTCAAAGTAATAGTGTCTCCTTCATCATTATATTTATATTAAATGATTGTTTCCCTGTTTTAATGGTAACACATTAGTGTAGTGATTTTTTTAAATGAAGTTATGATAGGTTGGTTGGGAATAAATAAAATAGTGTGTTTTTATTTGTGTGTGATTTAAGGGATTTTTAAATTTAGATTTGCTGTAGAGTTAAGAGAGGATTTGTTGTTATTCTCATTTTTAATTAGAGGCGTGCTCAATATCTTTCTGCTTTGAACTTTACAATGTTTGATAAATCCATATTTAATACTTTTTCAGCAAAATGGATTACCCTGGAGTACATCGCTTTTAATATTACATGTTATAATTCTGGTTTTATGAAGCGGTTTAACGTCTTTCATCATTTATGCCTTTGATGTTCAAGGTAGTAATGGCAATTACTGTAATAGCGTATATGCAATCATAATGATAATAATATAATAACTTTATTACCTACTTTACAAACTTCATTAAGCATTTGATTTATATTATTTAACAATTGATAGAATCACAATTTGTTAACATTGGGTTTCTCCTAGTAGTTCAATTTTCCAATTAAGGAATTAAAAATCCAATTCGAATGTTCTCCTCGCCCATGAATATTAATTGCTGGTGTCAAGTTTTGATGCGAAAATTGCACGAAATTACGTATGAAACGCGTCGGTGTAGAGGCACCAATTTCTTGAAGAATTGCGAGATTTGCCGTGACTTATTTTCGTTTAATTGGGACTATGAAATCTAATCGCGATATAGTATTACTAATGGAACGGCTAAATTTAACTGGCACGTAACTGCACGTTTGTCACTTCCTGGAGTCAAATAATCCGCGACGAATCGATTGCGAATGCTCTCGCCGATGCACAAACAACATTCGAAATGGTTATTTTATTATGTACTACGTTTAAAGTTTATTAGATTATAAAGTATAATATTAAATGCACGTGATGTTAACGGTGCGGTCTCTGGGATTTTAAAGATAAATTTTACCTTTATAATATATAACGGGACGTACCTTCGCTTATCGGTTGTAATATTTCACGTGAAAGGTTTTATCGGAGACAATTTAATATTAAATATTTTATTCAAATTAATGGGTTATTAAAATGGATATTAAAGTATTATGAAAAAATGGTGGAGGCGCCGATCTGTGATTGAGAACTTCTCGCATTTAATTTATGTCGCTCAATCAATGTCTTACTGAACATCCCCATCATACCAGCTACATAAATATCGATAGTTTAACGAAGTGCTCATCGAAAATAATAAAACCCACATTATGCTCACAGTATTTCCTTCCCAAACCGAGCCTCCTCATAAAATAGTAAGCGTCCACTAAAAGTTTCCCATTTTCTTGCATTATTATATTATTAATGGCACCATTCTGATATTTATACCTGCGCCATCTTCGATAAATTCGGCAGGTTTAATGGCCATAAATCACCGCCCGATGGCATATTAGAAATTCCGCGGTGCAGCCGGTGCCTGATCCCGCGCGATGCGATTAATCATGATTACAATTTAATCTACAAGTGCTCCGATTATCCGAAAATAATTACTCCCTCTTTCATTACGGCCGGCGCCTGAAAAATAATTGCCAACTTTCAGCGGCGAATTGGATGGAGGCTTCGGGGTAGACGTATTAATTTCCACCGCGTATATCAACATTATGGGTGGGTGGCTGTGCAGGTCGTCGGTTTAGTGCGGAGGTGATGACTGGCTGGAGGTAACACATTTGTCAGTATTGATTTATGTGTACGGTTTGAATGCGTTCGACTATTTAATCTAGATATCTATATGCTCTGTTTGTAAAAAATAATAGTGCTCATATTAACATAATTAAGTTCATACTTGTTGAGCTACCCTCTTGATGGAACCAGATATGTAATTTTGGTGAATAATAAGTGTTTTTCTTCACCAAAATAACATAATTAACTTTACGATGAATTAAATTCTCACTTAATCCGTGGTGAAACATTTTTTATGTTAATTAGAGGTTAATTAACTTTACTTGTGTATTTTAAAGTTCTAAATTTAAAGTCAAATTCTGAGCCAATTATACGAGTTAAAATTGTGAGAAGTTTTTTTACATTAGAATATATAAAAATTACTAATATATAAATGTCAAGCTATAAAGACAAAGAATCAATTATTAAATAAACAAGTAATTATTCTTCTTCATGTACGAGTTCCAAATAATTGAATCTAATTATTGTATTCATTAAACCGCCTCTTTCTCCATGTCTTTAATGACTATTGATTATATAGTAACCAGATTTTCCGAAAGAATTAACGTAAATAGGGGTTTTGCGGGGCGTTGGACTGTGATGAGAGAGGATCAAATAATTGACTAATTAGTTAGGATTGGAGATACCAAATAGATGCAACGTAATACCCTTTATGGAGTTACCTTCCTTTTAAATAGTGTTTCATTAAGGGATTTTATGTTTTTTGGTAGCAACATATTATAAAGAATCAAGTTTATTTATTTATAACACAGTTATGTTTTGAAATGATGTATTTTTAGAATAATTAATAATCTTTGCTAAAACATATTTTTAACTTTCGAAGCTCTTGTATAACTTTGTGAATAGGATACTGCTGATTAAGGGTGTAAAAAGGAAGGGTGTTTTAAAGCAGATGATAAATTGAATTAGTTACATGGATGTTTTCAATGATCTAGATGACCTACCTGTGAAGGTGCTTACAGGGCTTTAAGCGAGAGTAGCGATAGGATGATGTATGCGAAAAATATATGATGTGGTGGTGAATAAATGTGTGAGGGCGATAATGTATACGGCGGAAGTGTCGGGAGGGTGTAGGCGTGATAAGTGGAAAGGGTACAAATAGAAAATTTAAAAGGCCTGGTCCATATTATAGTGATACAATTTTATGGTGAAATAAAATAAATATATCACATAATAAATTAAAGAGCAAAATCTAAACTAATAAGTGCAAGCAAAAAAATTAAGTGTGGGGGGCGATTAAGCAATAAAAACGAACAAAAAAGGGTAAAATCAAGTAGATGGAAAATGTGTGCGTGTTGCGCGGCGATTGAGAAGATGGATGAGATCTCTGGCTGACTGTTTGCGAAGGGTTAGACAAGCAGTTACGTAATTGTGTGAAGGGGATCGTGGGGACAGCGAGTGTGTGGGCGTGAGCAGATTTAGGCCGTGAATAATAAAAATCAATGATGTTAATACGTACCAGATAAAGGTTAAACAAGCATTAAGTACTTTCAGTTGCGTTATATATGGTGTTATGTTACAATTAGCAATAAACCAGTACCATCGCGAAACGATTACATTGGAATGTAAGAGTGGAATCTTCACATCTGATATTTATAATCCAATGGAACAAAGAGAACGTTTGGCTTCCTTAGTCATCTCTCTTAACCAAGTTTTTACACTGAGCACGTACAAATGTACGTAATTAACTATGCTGGCACAATTATGGCGAGACTACACTATTTTCGTTAACGAAAAATACTAATTTTCTATTGCATCCCATCCACCTATAAATAACCACTCGTGCGTAATTAAAACATCGCTTGTAATAACAAATATTCGCATTTAATTACACGAAAGGTTAGAGCTGATCTCGCATCGGTTTTTTTTTTACTACTGTAAAGATTTCAGGCCAGATTATCCACACGAAATATACTCCAGTATCATAAATCATAATTACTTACACCGCTCGCCACCTTCTTTCTCCCTTGGTTACGGTGGATTTTTGTGCGTGAATTTATTATGAGAGGGGGGCGAAATTGTGAATAATGTTTTCGCTGGAGGTTAAACGCCGATTGCGCCCTAAGTGAATTATTCCATAATTAAACTACTGAAAACGTTTCCGCCTGATGTGGATTTTATACAATTTTAACCGGGGCGGAGTTCGTAATGGGTGATAATGTTATAAACATGACTGGCAAAAAAAGTTATAGTTTAATAATTATTTTTAACTAGTTTAATGTGAAAATGCGGCGTGAAAACCACCTGTAAGCATATAGTTGATTTATAACGTGCCATTAAATGGTTATAATAGACGCACTCAATTGTATCGTTTAAAATTTACTTTGTATATCAAACATAACCTACATATTAACATTTATAAATGCTGCTTTGTTGGTGTTTTAAACAATAAACACCTTTGTGTAATATAATGTAAACAAAGTAATTTCAATAAATAATTATTTTGTAGTACACATAATGCTTTGAGGAATTAATAACATGTATAATTTTATACACTTTATGAATGTATGTTCAATTATGGGGTTTCATAAAAAAAAAAACTCTTCAGTAGTGGTTAACATACGCTTGGAAAACGGTGTGATTTGGGTTATTTCATACAGTCGTTCGTTGGATGGATTATGGAGTTCGTTATTAGGGTGTCGCAGTTTGGACAGTGTGTGAAGTGCGGATCTTTCTGCTACTAGAAAATGATGGAGAGTTGAATGGCAACATTGGGTGAAAAGGATTGCACTATAATCCGGCTTTATATATATTTACAGCTGCTTATTTAAAAATACATTGGTTTTTAAATACTAAAAATCAGACCCTTCCTTTAAGTTTAGATTTAATAAATAATTTAAAGGACACTAGATTTAAATTTTAATTTTGAGTCAAATAATATATGTACTAAGTATTTAAATTTCTGATGTATGGATTTTAACTTTAACTGCTACGATGGAATTATAGCTTGAATTTTAAAGGATTGTTTTCAATACGCCACTTGAAAACCCACGTTTATAGAGAATTAATCAATATTTGAAGTTTTATTTTACACAACGTATTCAAACGACATTTAAATACCATTTTTATCATAAAATCTAGAATATCGAAGAAATATTTAAGGGTTGATTGTATCTTTTCCCTTAATTCTAATGTCATTCAAACATATTTAAATTTTAAAAATGTGACAAAATGGTGGAGGCGCCGATCTGTGGCTGAATGAAATTTTGCTCAATCAATATTTTACCATTATATCCGCAGCATTAGTATCGAAAGTTTACAGTAATAATAATAAAACCCACATTATACGATATCAGTTTTCAATACCTACTTTTACTTTTTCCCCAAACCAAGCCTCTTAATAAAATAGTAAATATCCACTAATTACTGCATCATTATGTTATTAATGGCAAATAACGTGATTAAGGAAAAAACACTTTATTTATTCATTCAACGTATGAATAAATAAAGTGTTAAAATCTATTTTTATTATGAATTTCAAGCTTTCGCGTTACTTCTAAGAGTGTTTACACCAGATGCAATTACAGGTAAAACGGTTATAAGGCGTTTTAAACCGCAAATGTAAGGAAAGCTAACGGAATTCACGCGCTTAGTCGTATTTACCAAAACACTTTAATACAAAAGCTTCTGTAATTTACGTCCGCGTCGTCTTATTAGTGCAGTAAATATTTAATAAACTATTTGAGGGTGTCATGAAATATTCAAAGGCGCCGCTAATTGGATCTTGCGTGTTATAAATATATCAACCGGTGACAGCCCGGCCTTAAAGACTGTCACCGGGGTGCAATTACTAATGTTGTGACTGCGGTAGTTCCTATGGGAACACCTTTCCGAAGATAACGAATCGTCGCGGGTACGCCATTATTTATCCAGCCATAAAGCGAAAACAAGTTGTAAACGCGACTTGAATCGTTTTGTTTGATCAAACGTTGATTGATTTCACAAAAAGAAAAAATTGTACGCTCCATGTTGTCAGTCATGTCCAAAAAAATGCGTTGAATTTATATCCTCGATGCTCTTTAACATACATTAATGCATTATTCATTTTTTTCACACTGTTTTGGGCGTCCATTCGGTGATAAACGAGGCCGGAGATTCGATAACGTTCGTTGTGTTCGTGGCCATAAATTCATCCGTAAATTGGTCGCCTTCAATTGTACGAATACTCGCGTGGGCGGATCCAAAATTAGCGTTCTTAAGTAGTTTTTTCCTTATTCAATACCGTTGAATCATGGCTTCTTCACCCACCTAACAACGGCAATTTTAGACCCTGTGGTATGCAAAAGGCAGTCATTTCTTCTGCCTCTTTATTATGTTGATTTGATTCAATGGTTAATATTTACTAATACATTATGTTAATTACAATTTCATGGTAGAAATCATTACTTTGTGATACATTTTAGAATTAGGGACTTTTTGATATCAAATAGCAGTTTCTCTTGAAGTTCCTTAATTAGTTTTGATTTACCCAAAATTTTAAATTAAGATAGGTAACACATCAATTTAGTTACTTTAAGATTTAGTTTTCTGGCATATACGATAAGCTGTTATTACACAAACATTAAATTTATTGTGTTAGGTCAGCGAAACTTTTTCTATAATGTATATATTTATTGGAGTAAGTCGATAGTGCGCTACTTAAAGTTATCAAACCTGGCGAAGGGCATTTGTAATGTTCCATGATGTTTCGAAATAAAATCGTTTGTAATGATATATAACACGAGTTTATATAAATATATCTAATGTCTTCCTTTTTGAATAATTGGCTTCTATTGATCTGTAAGAATAAGTTAACTCTTGATATTATCTATAAATCTATCTCATCTGATTGATTTATATTCACCCGATAGAATTTAAATGTTTGAAGCTCCTAATTAGTTACATAAACACATTTCGTCTGGTCAACAGATACAGATCTAACAGTTAGGAAGGTTTAAATCAAACCAACGCAATAAAAAGTGACAGTTTTGTAATATTTTCCAATAATCCCGTGTCGGCACATGTTTCTGTTGTGACGGGAGACGTGCAGCATGACAGCGTTGATACGATAAGTTCTCATTGATAAATGACGATTTATTAGTAATAGTAATTTTGGAAAACATGTCAAGGAAACGCCGAATTCTAAAACCAGAGTGCGTCCATCACTTTCCCGCGGATTTTTACGCCAATAATTGTAGGTAAATATGAGCCCGTCCATTTCCATTGCGTAATCGTCCATTAGCGCCGGGTAAATCGATACGGAGTTGTTTTGCTAAGAAACGTGGCACATTTCTGATGCATTTTGCTATCGTTATTAGTGGATTTTGTAGAGACTGGAGGCACACATCACGTCCTCAAAAAATCGAGCATAATTATAGCCCGACCCAAAGAAGCGTGATCGACGGAAATTTCTGCTTACATAAATTTAGCCCTAGCCGCGTACCTTAACACGGATTACATATTAATTAATGCATACAGGTTGTAATTAGTGCGCCCTTCTCATTTTCACGGGAAATTACGCAATGGACGCAACTGGGTCGTGCATTAATTAAGTGCGCGCTAATCACCGGTTAAATCCAAAAATCCGGAAGAATGGGCCGTCTGCCCCATATGCATACCACACGATACGAAAATCCTTCTATTCTTCCAACCGTTAATTGGATAGATATGTATATAAGGTGTACATTTACAGAATGCTGCATTTAATTGCACTTTATCGAGCAATTAATTATGCAAGGAATTCGCCGTTTGCTGGAATAATATAACCGTTCACGAGCGAAGAAGCTCGCGTTTATGTTTATTTATTCGGATTTGGATTAAATGTCGGGACGATTTAATTTAACATCATGTTTGGAATATGGCGGAATTTATTAATAATAGACTTGCCGTTTAAACTGCGGCTATTAATCAGTCAGGTTGGGTTTAAGTTTTGTAATTATTTAAACCCTGCAAGCCATAATTACACAACAGGCTTAACTATTTTGTCGTTCTGCAAAAATTATTATTACACAAGTTTTGTGAAGTTTAAGTTTAATCGCGAATTTTGCTTTTACCCTTTTTATTAAGGTTAAAAGCTTAACAACTTTAGAGGGAAATTTACTATAGTCGAATTTATCGTAACCTTAATGAAAGTTAAAAGATTTTTTGTTATGAAGGGTAATTTACCTCTTCAACTGATTTATGTGCACATTAACTACAAAAATTATCACCCTCTGTGCTTCTATCGGTTTTCCCATTACATTAAAACGCACTACTTCCAAAAGCGGCACGCCGGATGTTTCAAATACTCTAGCCAGTCAGTAATACCATACAGAGTTGAGCCGTGAAGGGGATGTAAGCCTTTGAGATGTGGATGCATAGAAGGAAATCTCTGTATATCGTACTATTCACAAAGAGCGTGATTTGATCGTGGAAATATTTTTCATCGTTCGATATAAAAAAACATGTTTTTTAAAATGCATCCGTTTAAAATAACAAATAATAATCGCATACAAAAATTTAATATATCGTATTACAAAATAAGTGGATACTGCTAACTTTCAATTCCCGAATTCAATTTCAGGGATCGTTAACACGTCACGGACGGTATAATGCAGTCGATTTATCCCGGGCATCACTAAAGACTGAGATAAATAGGAAATCAATATGTCCCTTTGACACGTTCCATCATTTTTTTTTTCTGACACGGCGATACACAAGAATTCCAGAGTTTCCCCGTTTGATCACCACGACAAGGGATCAAAATCTATCGTTCTGGCCATTTGTGTGATAATACCGTCCTTTGATTCCGGACGGTTCCATCAAAACTCCAATAAAGGGTCCCTTTTGCCCCGGTATCGATTCGCGAAATGATACGGACACAACTTTATTTATTCTACTGGGCACACATCAGGTCCAACAATACAGCCACCCGCAGTGTCGCCGTTAATTAACAATCGACGAATCAAACGATAAAACGCGAAATCAATTCCACGAACGCTTAATTAATCGCCATGACGAAGATATTATAATTACATGGTCGTTTTTATCAATTACTTTTTAATATCATCATTGGAAGATGTTACTTATAATATGCTTAATAAGATAATTACGTTAAATGAAAACATGAAACAGTTTTTAATTAACATTTCTGTAATCGCTGGAAAATTAAAAAAATGCGTCACCCCGTATTTGTAAAGCGACACGCAATCTGAAGTATCATATTGACTGCTCACTGGTTATGGTCACCTGATCTGGCTACCTATGAAAGTTTGCGGTTTTTGGATCGCATGTGGATACTTGAATTGCACCATATTCTTATTCATTGTGTTCTAGTTAACAACATGTATGTGTTAATAATTGAAAGCTCTGAATCGTCGATACAAATTGTGGTGTAATTTTCGAAATTAGGTCATCGAAGCTTCAAGTCAACCTAGACGTTAATGATGATTGTTTCAAATATTATTTAACTCGTTAATATTAAATGAAGTCATATTTTAGTATCCTTGAATTATGAATTTTAATAATAATAAGAAGTATTGGTATGTATAAATTTGGTGAAGAAAAACACTTGTTATGATCCATGATGTTTTTTTTATTTTCAGTCGATTGACACGTGTTTCGATCATTACAGATCATTTTTAAAGTATAAAAGGATCAGGCGACTGAAAACAAGAATATCATGTAACATAAAAAGTGTTTTTCTTCATCAAATTTACATATCTGGTTCCATCAAGAGTGTAGCTCAACAAGTATCAATTATATTTGTATTTATATTTTCCTTTATAAAAGAACCTCAATTCTCCGTAAAGATGTGAACGAACAATTTTCAAATATTAAAAAAAAATACATTAATAATAATTTAAATTATTAATTAGATTAGATTAGATTTATTTATTTACTTAGCCACCTATACAATGTATATACATGGAATTGTTTACACAATCGTAACATATATAACAAATGGCGGATGTATACGTCGCAACATGGGAACAAATAGTTCTCTAGTACAGTAATAATTATCAAAAAGATATTATTCTTTACTGAAAATCGTAATTTTATCTGTTGAAAATTCCTTTTCCAAATTATTAAAATGTGAACTACGTCTGCAAGTCCTGTGAGCAAAATTATTGTGATTTTTTTACATAGTTTTTATTTTATTATTTTTTATATGTATAGTAACAGGATATTGTAAAGTTTCAATAAATAAATAAATAAATAAATATCACTTCCTTTATTGGATTATTAATGTTGTTCATTATTAAACTTTTGTAAAATTGTTCGTGTGAACAATATTGGTAAATGATATCAACCAGTATCATTATTTTTTGCCAAAAAGTGGTTTAACAATTATAAATGAATTTTGTATCTCAAAACGCTATATATATTAAAATACCCTTTACTAATTCCTTAATTGCTGTCCAGAGCGCCAAGCTTTGTAGCCGCAGGGGTGCGAAAAAAAATGCTTCCCCTCTAAATGCTAGGAGTGCGAAGGAACCTTGTTATTTTAACATGATAAGGATTTAAACATTGGTGGTAATTACATTATGTTTAGGTTAATACACGCTTTCCTTTTTATTTCGTTTTAATTGCAAACTTAATTTAATAAAGAACAATCTGCCTTGAGGTTTTTAAAATTTCATAACTAAACGGTGGCTCGGTTGAAATTCGTTTATTTCCTCTTTCTGTGACAACTACTACTAACTAACAGTTAGGAAAATATTTTATAAATAATATTCTAAATTCCACAAAAAAACAAAAACTATTGACCCATTCCAATTAATTATTCATTAATAAAAGTTCTTATGGTAGTTATTCAAAATTAACTAATAACTTAAAAATCTAAATCTAAATTAATGAATTGTTTTCAAATTTTTAGGCCAATTAATTATTTAATTTTCTATTTTACTCTTGGTCTAGACTAATAAAGTATTCATTGTCCAAGAGTACTCTTGACCTATTCCAATACATACATAATTCATAGTCCGAGCGCACGCCGGACTTATCATCAATATTTTCCTAGTAAACATATCCCTTGGTCTAGACCAATACAGTATTCATTGTCCCAGCGTATTCTTGACCTATCCCAATTAATTATTTGTTTTTCTAGCGTCCTTTTGACCTAGACCAATTAATTATTTATTTTTCTAGCTGACTCTTGATCTATGCTAATACAGTATCTATTGTCCAACCGTACTCTTGACCTATTCCAATACATAATTCATTGTCATAGTGTACGCCTGACCTATACTCATTATTTTTCTAACATAGACTATTACAATATTCATTTTCCCAGTGTATTTTTGACCTATCCCAATTAATTATTTGTTTTTATAGCGTATTTTTGACCCAGACCAATGCATTAATTATTCTCATTGCGTTATTCCAATAAATAATTCATTGTCCCAGCGTACTTTTAACCTATCCCAATTAATCTTTTGTTTTTCTAGCGTACTTTTGGTCTAGACCAATTAATTATTTATTTTTCTAGCTTATTCTTGACCTAGGCTAATACAGTACTGATTTCCCAAACGTACTCATACCCCTACCAATACATAATTGATTGTCCGTGCGTACTCTTGACCTATCCCAATAAATTATTCTTTGCCCTAGCGTACTCTTGACCTAGGCTAATAAATAGGTCACTGTACCACCGTACTCTAGATTTTCCCACTGAATTATGCATTGCTCTAGCGTACTTTCGACTTATATTAATAAATTTTACATTAATCTGACCTTTTTTAATACATTATTAATTACCAGTTCGTATGTGAAAATCTATTTTTAAAAATTTGGAAACACTAAAAGTCGCAAATTTAATAATAAATTGTATTTAAAAAATTATAGAAATTAAACGTTCAAAATTTACACAGTTTTTAACGTCAGAACACTGCAAAAATTGTTTTTCCACACACTGGCTTTGTCAGGCAGATGACAAGTGGTTTTATAACCTACAATTTTCGCTTATACATATACTAAATAGTTATGGAGGAGATTTACAATTAAACGGGAGGTTTAGAAGTTCAATAAGGTGAATTGTTAATATTAGTTTACAAATTCAACAAGGGTGGGTTATTTACTTCAGTTTGCTCATTCAGTAATATACCAAGTTTATTAGATTTTTTAAATTTATTTCTTTATTAATTTATCTTTGGACTCTTTTCTTAAAAATTATATATATAACAAATCAATTTAAAAAAAAAACATACTTCAAATATGCACGGGCGAAGTTTACAATCACAAAGTGTTCTTCCACTCAAACCCATACTTTTCCACGATTCTAAGGGAGCAACTATCTTCTTGGACATCCGGATTTATTTATAAATGCTTTCATTTTCTTTTTGTTCCCTTTTAGGAGAGACCTTTTTTTAGCCGTTAATGTCAGCATGACAGGAAAAAAAATGTGTAGTTCAAGAAGATGGAATTTCACCACGTAACAAACAGCCTCCTCAATCCGATATTTAAAAAATTGTGCCTGAAAAGATATCTTTAATAGTCACTAAGTGCTAAAAAATAGTCTTTTGTTGAAGTTATCGAATTATAAAAACTAATTCGTTTTTTTAAGTGTATGTAAAATATTAAAAAAAAATCAGGTGTACAAAAAATCGAATTCGCAGAAGTAGTAAAAAAATTCTCAAATTATTATTTCTTACTAAAAAGTAGATATTTTGAAGTTCTGGAAGAAACCTTTTAAAATAACACCATATATGAGACAACCAAAATAAGACATATTTTTAAAAATATGTATTTTAACACATAAGTTTTTTAAGAAGTCACATTTGAAACAATTTATATTTTAAAAAAGATTAATATTTATTTTTTTTTGTCTGAAAATTGTAAATGAAATTCAAAATTGTAAATAAAATTCAAATTTCTAAAGAAGAGTAAATTAAAAAATTATCAAATTTTAATAAAAATTATTTTAAAATTTTTGAAAATATTAAAGTATCAACAGAAATTAGTAAACCATATCTGTTGAAATATTTAAAAAAAATAAACTTGTTTTTAAGAAATTTTAATCAAGCCCCTAAATTTTGGAATCAAATTTAAAATTAAAAAAGTGAGCTTATGAAGAAATATTCTTAAAAGTCATTGAGTGCTAAAACATATATTTTAATTCCTAAAAATCCTTTCGAAGTATGTTAGAAAATAAAATTCTAAAAAATAAAGTTTAAAAAGTATTAAATCTTAGTACAAAGTTAAAGTATTTGGAAGTTCTTAAAGAAATCTTTTAAAGTATTACCAGATGCTAGAAAGCCTTATCTTTTTAAATCTTTAGAAACTTTTTTTTTAATTTCAAGGATACTAAGATGTGTCCAAATGTTGTAAAGAAATTATATTTGAAAAAAAGAAGCTTATAAAGAAATAATTTATTAAAGTCATTATTAAATGCTACAAAATATTTTTTAATTTTTAAAAATTCTTTCAAAAATCATCAAATGATAAAAATCTATTTTATTTATCTTGTGTTTAAAAAAATCTTTAAAGCAGTTATTAGAAGTAGTAAAAAAATTAATCCTCAAATTATTATATCTTACTAAAAAGTAATGACATTTTGAAGTTTTAGAAGAAACCTCTTAAAATAACATCATATAGTAGAAAATAAAACATATTTTTGGAAATATCAAGTTTTTGAAGAAGTCACCAAATTTGAAACAATTTATATTTTAAAAATATAATATTTTAAAACGTCACTAAATGCTACACATTTTTTTGTCTGAAAATTCTAAATAAAATTTAAATGTTTAGTCGTAACTTTCTAAAAAGAAAATAAGTTAAAAAATTATCAAATTTTAGTAAAAAGTAAACATTTTAAATTTTTTGAAAATTAAAGTACTACTAGAAATTAGAAAAACTGAGTTGCATTTCAATAAATTATATAAAAAATTTCACCCAACTCCTGCGTATTATTCAAACTCAAAATTGAGACAATTATTAGGAACCACCTTTACCAAAACAAATGAATTAGAACAATCAGGAATTTATTCAATTAACTGTAACAATTGTGACAAAATATACGTAGGTCAAACACAGCGAAATTTACAAATTAGATTTAAAGAACACTTAACGCACGCAAAAAATTTAAATAATTAGAAATTAGAAAAACATTAAATAAACATTTTTTTAAGAAAATTTTAAGTTTTTCAAGAAGCCACCAAATTTTGGAATCAAATTTAAAAATTAAAAAAAATAAGCCTATGAAGAAATATTAAGTTTAAATGCTAAAACATATATTTTAATTCCTAAAAATCCTTTCAAAGTATCTAAAAAATTTCAATTGTTATTGAAATTGAATATGAGTTTTGTAAAAAAATCGAATCAAATCGTAGTAAAAAGTAATATAATCTATAAGTTTTTAAAGAATTATGACTATCACTAGAAATTAGAAATCCAAATATGTTGAAGAAATATTAAAAAAAATTATGTTTTTGTTTTTGGAAACATTTTGGAAACAAATATTTCAAATTTAAGCTTATAAAAAACTATTTTTAAAAGTCAGTAATGCTTAAAAACTGTTTCTTAATTATTATTTTTTTTTTACAAATTTTCTGGATAATCTATAAAAGTCAAATATTATAGAAAAAACATTTCTAAATAATTATCTTAGTAAAAAGTTAAAGTACTTTGAAGTTCTGGAAGAACTCTTTTAAAGTATTACCAGATATTAGAAAGCCTTACCTTTTGAAATCTTAAAAAAATAATTTTAAGGTTTTTATGTTGTGATAAAGTTACAATTGAAAAAAAAGAAATATTTTAAAAAGTCACCAAATGCTACAAAACATTTTTTTAATTCTTAAAAATTCATTCAAAAACCATCAAAGGATAACCTATTTTATTTAAAATTATCACATACTATAAAATTAAAAAAGAAAATAGAATTTAAAAGTCGTAACACAACGAGAAAAATATTTTTCTAAAATTTAAAGACATTAAAATGATACATTCTTCTTGGAAATCTTAAATTTTTGTCAAAAGTCAAATTGCAAAAAATAATTTTTGTTCTTATTAATTGTCTGAAAAATCTTTAAAAAATCAAATGTAACAGAAAAATCGAATCTAAGTGGAAGTTTCAGAAAAAGTAAAATTTAAAAGTTATCAAATCTTAGTATAAAGTAATAAAAGTTTTAACAGGAATATCTTTATATCTTTTGAATTCTTAATTTAATTTTTAATTTTAAGTTCTTGAAGAAATTAAGTTTTGGAAACAAATTATTTTTTATAAAGAAGTATAATATTTAAAAAAGTCCCCAATCCTAAAAAGTATTTTTTAATTCCCAAAAGTTTTTTAAATGACTGAAAAATCTTGAAATATTCAGATTTTATAGAAAAAAAAAAATTAAAACAAATCTCAATTGCTATATAAAAATAGAATTTCAATGTCCCCCCAACTTTCTAAAATAAAAATTATTTTAATTTAACAACTTTAAAATTGATTTTTATTTTTGGAAATCTTAAGTCACATTAACAACAAATTGTATTTAAAATTGTGCTTGAAAAGATATTTTAGAGTCCCTCAATGCAAAAATATTTTATGTTCAAATCATCAAATTATAAAAACTAATTTTGTTGTTCTTAAGTGTCTGAAAAATCTTTTAAAGTATTTAAATAAATATTATATAAAAACATAGAATTTAAAAGTTGTAATTTTCCGCAAAATTAAAATTTAAAAATCATCAAATTTTAGTCGTATTTCTTAAAAATTCTTTCGAAAACAATTAAATGACAAAAATCCATTTTATTGGGCTTAAAAATCCTTTTAAAAAATCTCAAATGCTATAGAATAAAAAATAGAATTTGAAAATCGTAACTTTTTGAGAAACTAAAAGTTATTAAATCAATTAAACTTGTAATTTTTAAAATATTGCCAAGTATTATGAAACCATAGCTTTTGAAAAATAAAAAATCTGATGAATAGTTAAAAGTATCAAAACAAGTTGAATTTATCAAATGAATTTGAAAACAAGTAATAATCGGTATATTGCTGAGATTGTTAAAATATATAAACGTTGTTAAGGCCAATTGAAATTTTTCAAAAATATATGAAAATAAAATTAATACTGGTTCAAATTTAAAAAATCTATATATAAATATCACTGTTAGTAAACAGCAACAAAAACAAAAACAAACGTATGCCATTTTGTTGATAATGTGTTATCAACACACTGGCATACGTTTGTTTTTTGGGCATCGAAGTCAAAATTTTTAGTATAGCTTTATATAGAACACGTTTGTTTTAATACCGTAGAATTTCATTTGATAATTATGAAATTCGAATGTGCTTGTTATTATTTTTCCTTTAACTTTCTACATTGAATCTTACGATATAACTGACAGTCCTCACCTGGTTTCTTTCTGGCATATGTATGTAAAACGCTAAAATACTATAAAATTAGCCTCAAATATTAAAAATCTTAATATTCGGTACTACTAATTGCTTCAAAGTGCGAAAGCAAATTTAAACTAACTAAATTCTACTAAGAAAAAAACACTCTAGTATCTATTTAGTCTTGGGTATCTCAAGAAACAGATATAAAATAAAAGAATAATAACTAAAAAGTTTTTGATTACGATATTACCATAAAGGTGCCATCTATTAATAAAAGTTTTTGCTTAAAATATCAGACATATAAATAATATTAATTATAAACGCATTTATGTTTAGTAATGCCACTAATAAATGAAACACATTATGGCCTTTTGTTTGCAATTGATGTTCTAATGCAATTTGTTCTGATTAATGTAGCTAATGGTGAAACTGATATTAGTTTAAGTTCCCACACACATTTGCCAAATTGCGTTTCAAAAGCAGCATTTGATCGCAAATAAAAGATTAATTAATGATTCCCATGGCCGTGATCAATAGCATCCCGGTCGTGTTGCATTGCAGCGATTAATTAAATTCAAAATTCGTCAAAGTGCCATCCCGGTTCAATTAAAACGAAATGTACACGCTTTATACACAAAAACCGGCCGAAGATAAATCCTCAAACCAGAACCGCCCCACAACTAATTTAACTTGCTTCGAACGGCGACCGCCCCGGGGGCATGTCGCCATCAGAAAGCATCCCCATTTCTCACGACTTGTTCTTTTTGTTTCAGGACGTTCTGCACACGATATGTCAGTCAAGTGGCCAGGTCCTCAGGATCGTTATATTTAAGAAAAACGGGGTCCAGGCCATGGTGGAATATCCTTTTCATACTAACAATTATTCAATTTTTACAATGCACCGTAAATCCCAATTATTAACACCCTAGGTAATTGGATAGCTCAAGTCCGTTTGGGTTTACGGTGCGTTGGCAAATCAATCATTACCGAGTGGGAAATAGATTTTCCTTAACTCCAAAGCACGTTCGACGGCGTGGAATCCGCCATGAGGGCCAAGGACACCTTAAATGGGGCTGACATTTATTCCGGTTGCTGCACGTTGAAGATAGACTTTGCAAAGGTGAGTGAGCCTCTTATCGCTACAATTTTTGTGCATGTTTGCCTACGCGATTCAACAAATAAGATAAGGATTCGTTCTCCCTTATAATAAATTATCAGAAGTCGGGCCATGCTATTTATAGATAATGCACCTTCAGCAATAACAATGGTGGATTGTATCGCCTAAGAGATTAGTTTGAATAATGCGGCCATTTAGATTCTTTGCGCCAGTAATATGTCTGTGTCGGAAGGAGTAGTTCATGCAGTAGTTGTTTAAAGGTACTAAAATCAAACTTATTCTACTGAAATCAAACTTATGTTAGAAGAGGTGGATGATAATGTATTTTTTTGTATTTCACTTAGTTTGAAAATTCTATAAAGAAAAGTTTTAAGCATACAATAAAAAGCTGCATTTTCTATTTTACATACAGTGAAGCTTACCCTACGTGAGATACAGTTTAATACGGCCATTCACAATTGAAACTAAGCACAGGATTTCCTTGTATTCTCACACATACCTACAGTAAATCTCCCCAATAGCGCCCATCAAAAAAAGTTTTTATTAACTTAATCTTCCACTCCTTACTGGCTATTCCTAGTTTAAGAAAACGAAGTTCTGCAAGTTGCACGTGTACATAGTGGCGAAGTTCTGCTTTTTATTTCTTCAGGCGCCGAGACGTTTTTCAAGTCGGCAACTCGAAATTACTTCGGCGGTATCTTAAGAGGGATTATAAACAATCCTCTCCTCGCTTCATATTAGATGTGGGCTACATGTACACTGATCCCATCTTAATTACCCCTACGTATATGCATTCCGTAATTACTGTGGCGCCCAAGATAATTTGATTATTTCGGTAAATCTGGTGTTAGGATCTAATATCTACAATCTCGGGTGCTATGATGCAGATGAATTATTTAGTTCAATTAGTGTTCGCAGTTCGCCCGTTTCTTAGTCTTACGATGCACTGTCTTTAAGTTTTAATTTGTTTCTCCGTTTTACGATGTTCGAATCACGAAGTCTTAGTAGTTCAGCTCGCCGGTAACGGCTAGTTGAGACGGAAAGAAAAAATTGGGTCTCTTTTCCTTGAAATTGAAATTGACAAATTTTACGCTTAGCTGAAGTTCGTTCGTTCGATTTTTTTTATTGCGATGATATAAAAGTTCGAGTAAAGTAATGGCTTCTTTAATATATATTTAAATAGATTTAATTGGTTCAAACCAAATATTTGCAGTCTAAAACATTTTCAACAAATGAAAGGATATTTAAGTATTTATTATTGTGTATAAGAAACTATTAATAGTAGTAATTAATGAGAATTCTCATGATTTAGTGTAGGACCATAATCCTTTCGGTTGTAGATGTAAGGTCATTACTTATGTTGGATTGCTTAATTGAACTTATCATCATAATAATTATTTGTTGTAATATATTTTATACGACTGATAAGAGAAGATTTGTAGTCGTCCTTATTTTTTCCCTTGTATACATACACGTTTGTTATATCTTTCGTATATTTATGTGGCAAATAGTAGTATACAATTTTTATGATTACACGTTGCATTGGCCCTTTTTTATATTTCCCACGTTTCCGGAGAATTGGGCAAATTTGCGGCGGAAAATACTTGCACAGATGCCGCAGGGCCAGCACACGGCCAATAAACTCCTAAAATTCCTGGGTGAGTATTTTCTTGATGGGGCCATCCGAAGTCGATTCGGCGATCGGCCGAGGTTGAATGGCCCCGCTGAACATATCGCCCTCGAACGATATGAAATCGTTTTGCGAACCGAATATCTATATAATAAATTATGAATTTGTTGATTTTATCTTAGAATTTATTTTAAAGTATGTATGTCATAAATAGATACATAATGTGATTGATGGTGGATATTGGAATCAGGAACTTAAGAATAAACTGTGCCTTGGTAAATCACACAGCATTTATTTTTTGACAAGGCTATTAACAAACGTCTAACATCAACAATTGCAGGTTCTTTAAGCTAATAGATTCATAATATTTTAGAATTAATTTTAGTCAACCATTATTTTATTCAATGTGGCTCAACATTTTTTTTCTTACAATGGAGAAGCCATTCCTATCTAAACCATTACAGATCCAACACCAATTCTATCCATTTCCTGAATAGAATTAACTCTAAATTCTTAGCATGGACCCGACCATCACAACGATTTGGCCGAAACCTGTTGCCAAACTAAACAGTATTTTTGTTTTGGTAAGAGTAGTGTCTGACTCTTACCGCTAAAACCTCTCCTCCGCGATCGCTGTTGTGACTAGACGAGGACCTAAAGTTCTTTTGTAGTCGATGCGATGGATCACAAAAGTTGGGGATCCTGTCGTCCTATGTGGCGCTCTCCTCGAAAGAATTAGCGACAGCGGTCGGATTACGGTGGCTCTAGGCTTTGGGGAGCCAATTGATTGTCAATTAGAATCATGTGTAGCCTTCGATGTTTGCTGTGTGCAGTGACATCGTATTTTGGGAATTTAATTCCATGAGGAGAATCGTCATCTAGTTTGCTGCAGAAGTTTACACCGAGCGCTTTGATGTGCTCCAAGACACTCGGGGTCTTAGTTTCACGATGAATCATTGAGTTCCGCACGCAGGGAGCTGCATTCAGTACGCTTGAGAGCGATGTTTTGCTACGGTAGAGTTTTGCTATTTGAATGGGTCTACAATAACCCCAAATCGAAGCGGCGTATTCAAGCTGTGGTCTTATCACCATAGTGAACAGCCTTAGTCTGTTTTTACAGACAAAGTTGATAGCGTGTTGATAAGATGTACCAATGAAGCTCTGGCCTTTTGGACGTGCGGACGGCAATGTGTTAAGATGAATCATCTTATAGATGAGACCATCGTGCCAGACTCTGTCAAAGATGTCGAGGAAGACTGCGGCAGTATCGCGTTTAATAGAGAAGCCCTCTGAGATGAACACGGTCACCATGGAAAGCCAGCTTGAGAATCCGAAATTATATTTTGATCTTGAAGGAAGACCGAGATGCGACTCAGCAGAATCTTTTCGTTCAGTTTACCCAACACGCTGAGCAAGCTGATGGGACGGTAACTAGATGGGAGTGTAAACAGTTCAGGACGGCTAATGGTATATATACTCGAAGCCTCTAAAACAGCGCACAGGGTCTATTATGAAAGTAATGCGCATGTTTTTTTTTGTGTCGCGTCTATCCATCGCAGCGGAGTAAAACGGATTGGGAAATGTGGTGAAGGGTCTGCCATTCCAATGCAGCCTGTCGCCAGTTTGCTCCGAGCAGTCTGAGTGGAAAGAAGTGTGTTTTTCGACATTGTGTCACAGCGCGATGGATAGCTTGAAATAGCGAAACGCAATTAAGTTTTGTGTGCGGTTTGAAAGGAAGGAACCGTCCAGATGTTTCAAGAGGCCTACAAAGGTTCAAGGATCGCCGACGAACCTCGATCTGTGTGTTCTGTGTGCGCGAAATTTTGCGTCGATTGAGCATCCAGCAAATTGCCGACACACTAAACATGTCCACATTTGCATTACATGGGTTAGTGGTCGAGGACTTGCAAATGCGAAATGTCTCCGCGAATCGTGTGCGGAAGACCAGAAAGAAGAGAATTTCGTGCTGTCATATTCCTGAATATGATTCAAAATGAGCCGGACTTTCATAACTCTGCCGTAACCGGAGGCGAATGCTGGATGTACAAAAAGGCAGAGCAGCGAGTTGCACGCAAAATCATCCAAAAAAGCGTGAATGAGCAAGTCTCGCATCAAAGCGATGCTCATTTTTTTTTTTGACGTCCGAGGAATGGTTCATGTTGAGTTTGTACCGCAGGGAGAAATTGTCAACTCAGCCTTTTACCTGCAGGTGTTTAAGAGATTCAAAGGCCGATCCGCACGAATCAGAGCTGAAATTAAAAGTACGGTCAGACTCCACCAAGACAATGCCCATAAACACGCGGCCTTCATCGTTACCAATATCCTGGCCCGGAGCAACACTCTGGTGGTCCCAGAGCTCCCTTACAGTCCCGACTTTGTGCGACTTTTTTTGTTTCCCTGACTGAAGATAGAGCTGATAGGAAAGCATAGTTCCATTCACTTGTAGGAGGAAGCTACATATAAAGGTTCCCTCCCTGAATGGAATGGAAATAAACCTCTCCAACGAAGTGAAGTATCTGGGTATTATTATGGATGCCAAACTGACGTGGAATCAGCATATCAACAAAATCATGGCAAAAGCAACTCTGGACCTATCAGCGGCTAATGGGAAAAACCTGGGGATTAAAGCCCAAAATCAGGCATCGGCTATATAGAACGGCGGTGTCACCTATGCTGCCCTTCTGTGGTAGCCAAAAACCCAAAAACTAGACAGACAAAATAAGCTAGGTAGGCTTCAACATTTAGCATGTCTAAGCATCACAGGGACCATGCAAACGACCCGCGGGAATGGAGGCAATCATAGGTCTCCCACCGCTCCATCTAGTGTTACAAAAGGAGGGACTTGTGGCGACCCTCCAACTACACCAGAAGAAGAAAACACTGCCGGGAGACTGGACAGGACACAGAAATACTGCAGCAAATCGACCAGGTGCTTTGTCCAAACCTACGAAGAACATGTCCAGCTGGCTCGAACTCGAAATACCGTTTAAAGACTCCAAAACGGCTGATACACGGATGGTGCTAAGAGTATCAGAGGTACTGGACTAGGTATTTACGGCCTTAACCAAAACCACATAAGCTTCATGGCTGTGAGTCAGGCAGCCAAGCCTACGAATGTTGATAATCCCTCTCGCAACTGGCGAAGAACAACTCGTTGACCCTTATGTGGGTCCCAGGGCACTTGAGTATCGAAGACAACGAAGTGGCAGATGAACTAGGATCAGAGCCGTTTAGTGGACTCCTCATGGCGCACAGAAGAGAGGCGATGCAAAAATGGGACGATAATAGAAGACGTAAGTACTAGGATGATATCACAGGCCTACGTAAATTAAAACGACTCATCAAACTCGAAATGGTGCTTGAATTCACAAAGAACGAGCTGAGAACATTCACACGGACTCAAGCGTCTTCACAAGCATCTTTCACAATTCGGTAGGGACTGATTATCCCACGAAGAAGTGAACAATATCACCTCCAAGAAAGTGACCAAGTTCATGTAGGACGTGGGACTGATTGAGAAGTGATTGGTTAAGGGTAGAACAATAGTTCTTTTTGGTTGCAGTTCAAGACGGGCTAACTCACCTCACTAGCACCCTATTTTAACCTATAACCTATATAACGGGACTCATGACAGGGCATTGTGCTATCCGGTACCATTTGTGGAAAATAGGAAAAGAGGAAAGTGAATATTGTAGATTACGTGATTGGGCAGATGAGACGACCAAGCACATACTATGTAATTGTGTCGCGATTGCCCACAAGCGTTTTTCACACTCTGGTAGTGACCGATCATCCCACGAAGAAGTGAGCAGCATCAGCCCCAAGAAAGTTACCAGGTTCATAGAGGACGTGGGACTGCTTAGGGACTGATTGGTTAAGGGCAAAACAATAGATCTGTTAAGTCACAGTTCACGAAAGTTTAATTTACCTCACAATGACCCTAAGTCACCTGTAACCTGTAAGGAATATTCCCGTCGATGAGTATTAGGGTATTGATTCTGGGGGAGAGTATTTTGGAGAATCTTAAGCATTTGTACCGGTACGATCAATAAATTATAAATAATATTGTTTTTTAAATAATAAGCATTACTTTTATAATGGACCCTGTACGTCGAAGATGCCAAATTTTGTTTTTTAAATAATTCGCATTTTTTCATAATGTATAAGGCAACATCTTTTAAGTATCTAAAGTCCTTTTCTTAATTTGTTTTTAAGAGTCTAATCAGAAATGTCCGTGCTCGTCTTGAATTACTATTATAGAAGTAGATGGTGGAAGGACAAACAATTCGTATTTATTATTTCGAGCAGTATTTCGTTTGCCTAGCTCGTTTAGAAGATTGTACAACCTCCAAAAAACGATTCTATATACATTGAAAATCAAGTAGATTGTCAAACATTTATCTTAATAAAGTTGATTAAATTAAATTTCCTCATTTAAAAAAAAATGCGCTGATAAGACCAGAATATTTCAAAACCGGTATCTGTTATTGACGGGGAAAAATAATTTAATTTATAATGTTTTGTTTTGTTTTTAGATTTTTATAATTTTAAATGCATTCTTCAAATGATCCCCCACCCTGTGACTTCTCCAAATTTTTATAGTTTTGTATGTTCTTTAATATTACCCAAGTTTTTGAAAGACTGAAGATGCCACCAAATACATTTGGAACATTAAAGGACAGATTAAAAAATGTCGCATTTTAATGCTTTTAAACACTGAATATTATTATGTTTTAACCACAAAAATTTAATCTAATATCTACAAATTGATTACAAAAATACGATTATCATGTTTTCATGCACCTGTTAAGGACCTTCAAACACCGAAACTTTAAGGACGTTGTATTTAGGTCAATACGTTATTAACAGAGATTGCTTAAGAATAAGCCGTGCAAAGACAAAATATGTTGAGGTAGGTCGGGAGTACGCTAGATAAATTCATGTCTTACAGAGGTTTATTAATTATTTATTGGAGTAGGTCGAGAGTACGCTTGCCCAAATTGTTGTTGTTTAAGGCAGCTCAATCATATTTTGGATTAATGTGTAATCCTTAGGTAAATAAGGAGGAAAATAATTATTTTTTAAGTAAAAGAAGTATATGTTTGAAACAAGTTAACAACAATAAAACTTATTTTAAAAATACAGTGCAGCATCATAGTTCGGGTCAGAAATTGGATGGGTTACTAGTACCAATTGCTAGTGAGATTCATTCAATGAGGGTGATCCTTTAAATAAACAAGCTCATTCACGCAAACATAAGTACACAAAACACGGAAGAACCACGTGGTCGATAGCCAAACAATACTACTACTAATACTAAAAGATACATTATCGTATCTATTATAATCGTGTGCGCTCCTCTACTTTTCGTCACTTTATATTATCTGTAACCTCTTTTTCTATCTTGTACATAATATATACATAGTATGAATTGTAGTATATCACATTTTGATTAATTTACCGTCGTTTGCGCGCTCGATTCTTCTGAAATTGGCGCCGTCAGCTGAAAATAATCGCCGCCATGAATATTCCGCTCTTGCATCCGAACTCCGAATGAAATTTAATGGTATGCAAATTGGTGCAGACAGTTACCGCCATTACACGGCGGACGTACTTGATCGAAATGCAATTATATAAATATTCCGATGTCGCGAGTTATTGAGCCCGGGCCAGCCTCAACGCGAAATTAATAACCGCCGCGTTTTCGTTGCACAACCTCCTTTTTTTGGGGGGGCCGTTTGATCTTTTAAATTGGTATTTGCCGTGGATGCATTGTGGTCCCGAATTAGAGTCCGTCGAAAAATCAAAGGGCGCTTCCGTATGGTAATTGAGAGATACGTGATTCCGGGGAGGAATTTTACCGGATTGATATTGACTTTTCTTATGCACACGGAAAATTTCTGTCAGGGAAATTTCTGCAGTATATTTCCCAAATGACTTTGACATTGTTATTCTTTTTAAAATGTATCAAAAATTATCTAGTTAATATTATTAAAGGATATTTTATTTCTAGGCTTATTTTTTTGACATAAAATAAGAGAAACAAAATAAGGCACTAAAATTATTGACTTCATAGTTACATCAATTAATTACTTCATTATTATTATAATTATTCATGTAAAAGAGTCGATTTTGTTTCAATAACAATTTATTATTCATGGAAATCGAAGTTATTAATTATTTTTTATTAAAAATTTGAGAGGTTTTATGAGGATAATTAAACATGCACTATACAATAAAGTTATTTTATGATCTATCCATGTTTATTTCGGTCAACAACCTCAAACCGTTATGTAATTTATCACAATAAATCGTGCCATAATGGTAAACATAAGGTTTGCGCATTTATATAGATCATTAAAACCGTTTGCAGCGAGCACTCCATTCCATGGTGAAATGATCAAAGTAAAGGTGAATTTATGTCTGATTTCCTCCTCTCTTACGGCAACGGCGGGGAAAGTCTTTTTGGGGTCGCGTGATGAATTTTAGATTACGGCACAAATACGTTGCTAATCTCATCCATCCTCATCTGAGGTGATAATTACCCGAATTACACATCGTTTATGAACAAAGCAAAAAGATTCAATATTCAGGGAACACCATTACATCCCATTAATATATTATATTTGAAGCCTTGTTAGGCTGACGTAGTGACAAAAGGCGTAATTAATCACTTCGGTTTTTAGGAAGTAATAGCGCCGTGGTTGCTGCTCCTCCTAATTTATATTCCGTCTAGGTAGTACTAAACAAACCGAACACAGCCTGCCTTTACACGTTTATTCGGTCAATACTCTTTTATGTAAATTAGCAGTCGCTCGTACATACAAACCAACACGGCGAAAAGTAAAAGTGAAACGTTCCACTGCCATTGAAAATAATGATTGCAGGCAAGGTTGGTCGCTTTTTTCCCCCGTGAATCCAAATGGCAGGTAGCGGATAAAATCGCTCGCGAACTCAATGGTAGATGTAGATGTAATCTTCATAACATACGAAGTACGTCCTTTGCGTCAACACACTGCCACGAATTTCGGACGCTGTCGTGTGTGACATAACGGAGATTTCTATCGCAGAAGCCTTTCGGTGTGTGAAAACAGGAGATCGAATCGATATGGCTTTCAGGAATTTTTCCACGGCGCCATTCAAGTAAATAAATGTATTAGGGAATTTTCAATCAGTTCCTATAATGGAAGGATGGATGAAGGCTCAATTAATATGAATGGCGTCGATGAATCGCCTTTTGTCGGGGCGGTTTCTTTGAATATTTATTAAATTCTTTAATGCCTACCTTATTTACATTAAAATCCATATATCGAACAGACAAGTGATTGATGTTCATTAAATATACTCGTAAATGGTGAACAGTTTTCATTCAGAGAAATGATGATGGCTCTCTACATGAGATGATTGAAAGAGTGTTCTGTAATGTTATCACTTCATTTGTTACATTGATTATGCCTAAAAGGAAAATTAAGTGGTATCTCTAGAATTGTCTATTCCAACATGTACGCTAGGGCAATGATTAATTTATTGAGGTAGGTCAAGTGCACGATAGGCAATGAATAATTTATTAGCCTAGGGCAATGAGGTCATGGGTTATTTCTAAGTAGTAACTAATAACATTAATTATAGTGAGCCACGGGTCTACGCATTTCGTCCAAAATTTTCGAGGGTGGTCCTCTAATGTGTTTATCACAATGTGTCATCGCTTACAATAGAGAGATTGTCGCCATCTATATTTCTGAGGAAACCACTTCTACGTCACCATATGCTTCTATCATCTAGGTTCAAGATGTAGCAAGATAGTCAAATGGTTGCCCGTGGAAGGACGCTAGTATCCACTTGTAGTGTGATCAAAGTTTTTGTAAAATTTATGTATGTATCATTTGAAATTATTTAACATAAAATTGTTAAACATACCAAGGAAATTCAGTAATTAGGTCACAAAGGGTATTATAAAAAATAATAATATAAAAACCAGTTTTATTTTTCCTCAAAATCTCCACCTACATTTATACACTTATGCCATCGCTTTATTAATGTTCCAATACCTGCTGCATAAAATTCTTTGGACTGCCGGTTGAACTACATGCGTACCTCTTATTGAAGATTTTGATCACCCTCGAAATGTTTGTCGCCTAGATGCCTTTTGAGTGGACCAAACAAATGATAGTCGTTTCGGGTTAGGCCAGGACTGTAACTCGGATTTTCAAGAAGTTGCCTGATTATTCATTTCTCGATTGGGTTAATCAGGCCGCATGCGGCCTAGCATTATCGTAATGCAGCAATATTCTTCTGGAAGTTTTCTTCGAATTGCATCCCTAAGCAACAACAAAACTCTACCGTGCGATTCAGCATTAACGTTCTCATTTTTACTCTGGAAATGGGCTAGGAACACTATTTGATTATTCCAGAACACGGTAAGCATAATCTTACCAGCCGAGGGCACGACATTCAATTTCTTTAGAGGCTGTGAAGAAGGATGTTTTCATTGCATTGAATCACGCTTTGTTTCGGCTTGGTAGTAATGCACCCATGATTTATCACCAGTAATAATCCTGTTAAGTATGCCCTCCCCTTCATCGGCATACTAACAGCCGTACTAATAGTCAGAGATTAATTCTCGGATTGTAGAATCCTAGATTCATTGTCAGATTTAGTAACTTTTTTAGTAACATTTGAATATCACTGGTTTTACGTTGTTATCACGGAACAGCTGAAGTGATTGTCAGTAAAGGAGGACGTGGAATGTTTGTTTGCAAGGTTAGTTTGTGTGATAAGGGACAAGGAATAAGCATTGTTTTTATTTAATCAAGATTAAAGTAAGTACAGTCGATAATTATTTTAAATGAAAATTGTAGAATTATTTTCCTTTAATGTTTTTGCAAACAAACTTTGCACATGCTCCTCAACTGACAATCATGGGTTATATTGACAATACCATCAGCTGTTCCGTGATACCAACATAAAACCAGTGATATAAAATATGACAATTTATCTAGGATTCTACTATCCGAGAATTAATCTCGATCTATTAGTACGGCTGTAAGAGATGTGTTGCAAGGATAAGCCCATTCGATTCCTTTTGTGTTCCTGAGTCAGTTGTCTAAACAAAAAAATTCAAACAATCGTGCAAAATTTCATAGCCCAAACCACGAGAACACCCTATTCCAGTTGCTGTGTTGCTTATTGTTACCGGCCTATCATTTCGAATCATCTCGTCTACCCGTCGAATTGTTGCATGTCGCAATTTGTTCGATGTTTGTCAACAATTTTTGAGCGCCCTGGTGAGAATTTCTCGACCCAGTTATACACTACTTTACGCGACAAACACTGTTCACCGTAAATAGGAGACATTTCTTTATGGATATGATTTGCAGGATGTCCTTTTGTCCAGAAAAACCGCACAACAGCACGCTGCTCTTCTACAGTACACTGTCTACACATGCGCATGGCAACTGTCACTTGAATATCATAAAGCTAGATTGTGCTGTCACCTATTGACACATAGGGAAATAACCAACTGCTATTTTCAGCCTTCTCGCATCATTTTGTGGCCTAATTACTGAATTTTCCCTCCCCAATAAAGAAGAATTGAAAGAGTTTGAAAATCTAACAGTTTTGTTATCTATGTAAATAGTGAATATGGATTTTCAACACTTAAGTGCCTCAACAATCAATCAATAAAGACAAACAATCGAAAAATTAACTGACATTGTGAAAAGCAACTTTTTTGTAAACTGTTTTTTTTTAAATATTCTTTTCAAAAATCTTAACTTTTTGACAGGGATCAATTGTTTTTTTCAGCTTTCATATCTTGTTTTCTAACAATTTTAACACTTGGCGAATGATTTTTTTGGAGATTATTCCATTTTTATCAATAAAATGTTCTTACAATTTGAATTCTTTTTTTTAGAATTTCCAAATGGTTTTCCATTTTTTATCAATAAAATGTTATTACAATTTGAATTATTTTTTTTGGAATTTCCAAATGGCTTTTTTGACAATTGCCAATTGTTTTTACACGAATCTTTGCGTTATTAAGAACAATTGTTTTTCACGAATTTTAAAATGTTCCTTCACAAATCTCAATTGTTTTTAATTGTTTGCAGGATATTTCTAAAATTATTATTTTTCAAAAAACAGTTGTAAACAATCACCAACATTTTTTTAGATAAATGTTTTAACAATAATAATTAAATACAATTCAAAATAAAGAAAAAACAATGACTTCATTTTCAGTTGTTCTTTTTGTTTGAGAAACAAAAATATTTATATTTTGTTTCTCACAAATTCCTACGTTTTTGACAATTATAAATTATTTTTTAGGCTCATATGTTCTTTATCTGTAATTAAAAAAAAACACAATCGACAACTGTGTTTTTGGAGTGATAATCTGTTATTTTTAATCGTTTCTATTAATATTTATGAATAATAATATTTTTTAAACTTGTTGAATGTTTAAATTGTTGTTAATTTCAAATATTTTCTATAAATTTCTACGTACCTGATAATTATCAATTGTTTTAGCGTTTTTTGGTTGTCAATCTAGTTTTTTAAAATTAATTCTAGAATATTTCTTCATAAATCTCAATTGTTTTTAATTGTTTGCAATATAATAATAATTACTTATTTTTATTTGTAAAATTATTATGATTTAAAAAACAATTTTAAATAATCACCAATATATATTTTTTTAGATAATTGTTGTAAATAAGCAAAAACAATTCAAATAAAGAAATAACAGTGTCTTCTTTCTCAGTTGTTTTTTCTTTGTGTTTTCAGATGTTTTTTATTTACAAATCTTAAGTTTTTGATAATTAAAATTGTTTTTTATGACTTTGCGTATGTTATTTCTCTATTATTTTTAATTTAACACTTGTCGATTTTTTTCTGGAGTATTTATCAGTGATTTTTTTCCAATAGTTTTTCCTGTTTTTAAATATTTTGTGCTCAATAACATTTTTTTCTCAACAATATTTTTCTGAATGTTTACTTATTACTGATAATGACTAATTGTTATATATTCTTATGAACTATGATATTATTTTTAACAATTGTCGATTATTTTTTTAAATATGTTTTGTTCAAATGTTTATTTTTTTCAATAATCTCTACTCTTTAAAAATCACCATTTGTTTGGTCCTTTTAAATTTGATCTCAAAACGCTGTTAGACAATTGTAAATGGTTTTTTAGGAATTTGCATTAAAAAATAAGAAATTTCTACTAATTTTGACAATTTCAAATTGTTTTCAGTACTATTTTTTAAATTTCTTGAATCACGTTCGCATTTATCACTTGATGAAACATTTTGAACTATTGCAGAAGAAGATTAAATTAAATTACACTTGGTTTATTTGACAATTTTTCTTTATTTACTCTTGATAATGCCTTAAAAAGCATTAAGTCTAATTTAATTTAAAATACTATTTTTAAATTTTAAAACTTAAAGATAAGATTTAAATTCGCCATCAAAATTATTTATTGTTAAAAATAACAAAAAAGCATTAGGAAGTTATTTGTTTGTAATTTTTTTTTCTTGAGGTGGGGAACTATTTTTTTCTCTCACAAATCTACGCTTTTGATAATTGTTAATTATTTTTCATGAACTTTCATATGTCTTTTAGGCGAGGGCAATAAATGAAGAATTAGTTTAAGTTAAGAGTACGCTAGAGCAATGATTAAATTATTGGGGTAGGTCAAGAGTACGCTAGTTAATGAATAATTTATTATTATTAGGACAATGATTCATTGATTGGGATAGGTCAAGAGTACGCTAGGGCACTAATTAATTATTTATTTATTTATTGCATTTTTGTACTTTGTTCTAACTTATTAGTATAGGTTAAAAGTACATTAGGGCAATCATGAATATATTGAGATAGGTCAGGAGTACGCTAGGGCAATGGATAATTTATTAGCCTAGGTCAAGGGAACGCAAGGGCAATTTATTAGCCTAGGTCAAGGGTACGTAAGTAATGATTAATTAATTCAAGGGTCGTCATTACATTGAATTATTTATTACACTTAAAGAAATACTGACACAGTATAGGGTTTCAGAATATTTTAAATTTTGTACTACAACAATGTTTCACACAGTGGCTTCATCAGGTAGATGAAAATATGATGAAGCCACTGTGTGGCGAAACATTGTTGTAGTACAAAATTAAAAACATTTTGAAACCCTATACTGTGTCAGTACTTCTTTAAGTGTTATTATGGAGTTTCGACAAGTAACAGCCGCATCAATCCAATAATTATTTATTAGACTAAGTCAAGAGTAAGCCAGGACAATGATTAATTTATTGGGATAGGTCAAGAGTACGCTAGGATAATGTTATTTTTCTTGGATCTTTAAGGTATTCACTTGGTGGTACATTTCCATATTAAGAATAAAGAAAACACTTTTACTTTTTTATACCACTTTAAACTTTATTTGCAGTGACTAGTTTCGACTACACAGTAATCATTATCAAACGAAGTTTACAAATTTCTAAAACTAAGTTTGATAACGATTACTGTGTTGTCGAAACTAGTCACTACAAATGAAGTTTAAAATGGTGTAAAAGAGTAAAAGTGTGTTCTTTATTTTTAATGTTACTTTTTTTTTAAACGCTATTTGTTGTAAATTTATTTTTAGGAATTTGCAAAAATTTTTTCATAATTTTTTACTGAGACAATTACAAGTTGTTTTCAGCACGAACTATTTTTTAAATTATTTTCATTAAATAAAGAATTTACTATAACTTTTAAAACTATTAATAAAAATGCTTTTAAATTGATCATTAGAAAATAGTTATTGTTAAAAATAAAGAATATAAAAATATTTTTGATTCCAGTTATACAGACACACTATCAAGTATTGTAAACATATTTTTGTTTAAATTTCCAAAGAAGATAAGAGTAAAACATTAGGAATAAAAGAGTGATTTGTTTGTCAATTGTTTTTATTATGGAAACATTCAATTTACAATTATAACGATTAACTTTGTAGGTATCGCACTTTTTATTTATTTTTGTGACTGCAGTTTCGACTACTTTAGCTTGTTCTTGTGGAACTAGAACTGTCGAAACTGCAGTCACAGAAATAAACAAAAAGTGTGATATTAGTTATGTTAATCGTTTTATTTGAATTGTGTCAAAGCCTCCACATTCACACAATTTCAATTTTGTCTTCACAATTCTTCGTTTTTAACAATTACCAGTTGCTTTTCATATATTTTTTAGGCTATATTGGTCTAGATCAAGAATGTGCTTAGCGAATAATTAATTTATTGGGATAGGTCAAAAGTACGCTAGGGCAATAAATAATCTGTCAGTGTAGGTAAAGTTTACGCTAGGGCAATGCTTAACTTTTTGGTATAGGTTAAATATATATTAGGGTAATAATTAATATATTGAGATAGGTCAAGAGTACGCTAAGATAATTAATCATTTATTAGCTTGGATCAAGCGAACACAAGGGTAATGAAACATTTATTAAAGTAGGTCAGTAGTACGCTAGGGCAAGATAAGTAAATTAGCAGTGAATTGTTTATTGGGATAGGTCAATCGTACGAGGGGTGGATTTGTGATCTACGTATTTGACAATTATCAATTGTTTCATGTTTTTCATGAATAAAGTATGTACGAAATATTTCGTAAATATTCAACAATGAGTCTTATTAAATACTACAAAATAAATCATTTATTGAAACAACAACTTCCCTGGCTAATAACACGGCATGTATTGAATTATTTAAAAGAAATTTGCGTGTTCAAATAGCACAATTATCGAAAGCAGCATTTGTTTGTGTGCATTTTTTTCTGTCAAATAAACTTTAAGAATTTTAATTTACATTGAAAAGTTTTTGAGTGAATTTGATGTAAAAAAGTATACAAAAGAAATTAATTTAAGGTGATATAAATATAATGAAATGACATGAATCGTTTATCGTAATAGGTGAAGAGTAAGATAGGATGTAGAAACAATTATTGGGATAGGTGCATAATATGCTATGACAATAAAAAAATATATTGTGGTAATCAAGATAGTTCAAAAATGTTTCACCACGGGTTAAGTGAGCAATCAATTAAATATACATTATTCGAAACAAGGTGCTCGCAACTATTTACTTATTTGTTAGAGCAACTTGCGATAAATTTATAATTTAATAATTTAAAGGTAATAAAAAATTGCATTTAATACTATTTAGATTCTCTTATGCTATACATATTTATAAGTGATATTCAATAAAAGCTTCATTACATATTTATAATATAACATTAAGATCTAAAAGAATATGAGCTCGGGGATTCCTTTTGAAAATTGGTTTGTAATTTATCAAAAGGATCAAAGCGACTTAATATGATTTAATAAATATTAGACAGACTTTCCTTGAAGACAATGAGAAATGATCTTAAGGAAAATAAAAATACGTTGACAGTGATGCATACCAGACGCCAGACTTCCTCATTAATGAAGTGGAAATATTTTAAATGCTACTTCATAAGAGAATAATGAGGGCTAGATATAATCGTTTTACATTCTTAGACTAGATAAAATTAATGGAGGAAACTGGTGAAAACAGGTTCTTTCTAACGTAATAATTGTAATATCTGTGTCGAAAATGTTTCATCGATCTCGTCGAAACTTTAATTATGGAAAGTATACTATTATAATAATTATTAATGTGGATGATTGATGTAGTACTGTTTTGGACTTTAATAGTTTCATTCTTATGTGGGTGTGTAACAAATATAACATATTTAATTAATTAATTTTATTAGCGACTTTTATTATATTTCGAGTTTTTTTTAAATTTATATTTTCACATAAAATGACGACTACATAAAAACACCTTTTTTTAATTTATAACTCTATTAAATTAGGCTCTCTCTCGTGTGTTTTGTTTTCTTTCTACCTTCGGGCGGCAAAACTCATTAAACACACATCTGTTTGCCCTGTGGTTATTGGCCACCACACAGGAAGACATGCTCGTCTGCCGCTTATGTAACTAACCAGCGTTTTACTTATCTAAATAGAAACGAAAAGTCGAGACTATGCTATATTTTTAACCTAGAAACTTCAAAGAGGACCGTACATCACTTGAGCGATAAATTCTGAATCTTAATATTGTAACGTTAACTAACCGCCGCGTTGCCACAAATATGATATTTAGTGGTTTTGTTAATTATATAGAGCTGTAAATAGGTTGTACGCGGAGTTGTGAATTAGATTGATTGCAAACATGGGAAGTTTACTACATTGTGAATTGATTGTTGCGGAGGATTTCGATTGTGTTTCGCGTCAACTGGTGTAAAATATGGTTCGCCAAGGCGATGAGACGTAGCTATAAATTAACATGCGAATTAAGAAGAAGAAGTCTAGAAAATATCAATTACGAGATCTTACCGTTGTAACCAATCAAACTAAAAGATTAATTTGATAATTAAAATTATAATAATTTAAAAACATCAAAATTATTTAATATTCTACAACGAACTAAAGGATTTTAATACATTTTATTAATTAAAATTATGAAATTTAGATAATTGTTATATATTTAGCTGTGAGTTAAGGAATGTGTCTGACAATAGAAGAACAAACAAACATTACACATGAAAACAAAACGCATATACATTGTGGCAATGATGGATCCGCACAGAATCTTGGCAGCGCAAACCTAACCCTACACCCAGATATTTCAAGAACTGCTTTAATTATCCACATGCACATCAAATGCTCCATGCGCCGCAATCAGCACTGCGAACATTAACGCCCCATTAAATCATAAACGCCTCGATGTGATGACAGGAACGGTGAATAGGGTATCCCCCTTAATTCAAAGCGACAAACCATAGGCGCCATTTAACCGTTACGACATTCATTGATGGCGTTTTAACGTAAACACATGCGTATGAAATACCATAAACACATTACGATCGTAAGGATCCGACTTGATGAACAAATAACAGGAGTCCCGTGCCAAGAATTCGTGACACTAAGTTTGTCTGATGCTCGTAAATTACGGGTTTAACACGTGTTCATATAACCACAAAGCTATAGCGTACTATTATTCGGGTAACTGTAATAAGATCTATCTACCTATCGTAAAACTGGTTATTGTACAACTATTGCCGTAAAATGTCAACAGCTTCAATGAAATATACTTGTAAAAGGAACGTGTACTTTATTTAGTACTTTAAGAGTAAAATACGACAACATAAGTACTCCACTATTTTAATATTTATAGATTAAGAAAAATTTGGGAAAACTTTTCCTTTCTACTTAAGTCATTAATTGCCTAACTAATAATTAGAAAAAAAACACAAAAACATTTCGAAAATCTACAACAAATGAGTCTTATTAAGACTACAAAATAAATCAATGTAAACAATATTTGAGTTTAACATCCAATCGCAAAGATAATAACTTTTTCCTCTAATATTGATTACATAAAATTGTTTCGAAGATTCTTCGCGCGTCTTAATATTCCATGAAAAAAGTTTGATAAACCGAAGACGCAGTTGGTGCTAATTAAGTCCGTTGTAGTAAGGTACAACACGGAGACTATAATAGACGTGCTTACATTTCTAAGTATTAGTCTCTTGATGACATTTTACGAGTACGGCGCGCTATTTCTGGCCACAACAAAATGCATTTTGCGTAATAAAATTCTTCGTCCGCCCACTCTTTTGTGTATCGTTGCACTTTAATGATCACTTAATATTCCATCTTTACTGTCTCTGCGTGCGCCACCGCGACCGTGCCGGTTGGTACTTCTAATTTCCGAGTTGTTTACTTTATAATAAAATTTTACTGCTTGCGGGCGGTGGCCTTGTAAATCATGCTGCAAATACAAAGCACTTGAATAAACGCATCTGGAGGTAAACACTAACACTGAACGATTATTCTACACTTTAAGAAATCTAGACTGAACATATTCATGTGTCAAGCCAAATATTACAATAATAAAACTAAAAATAAAGAATATTATTATTATTATTATTATTATTATTATTAATTGAAGCAGTAATCAAAATATTATATACATTTTATACTTCTGAGATACATGAATCTTAGTTTGCTTGTTTTTAATAAACGACCTTGACAAGTTATCAATAATCAGTTAGTTCTTCCCAACAACAACGTTTGAATATCCTGATCAAAATTGTAAGTTGTGTACATTCCAAGAACCAATATTTCATGGAAAGCATTTTTGCATAACATAACCTAGGCTTTTATAAAATGGTACAGCTTTTGATAAAACTAAAAGCATTAGAATAACCTTAAAGCTTCGGATTACATTTCGGATGTTACATAAGTATTTGCACCTTCTTCATGTATTGCCATACGGATTTTTAGGAGGATGCTGAGGTCATAGAGTGACGGCTTTTATAAGAATATTTTACGTTTTTATTTAGAAATAGCTATCCAATCATTTGAAGAGGTTTAGGTTTTAGACAGAGAAATAATTTTCAAAATTGAGATTTTGAATTAATTGTCACGAACTGAAATTCTAGATATGTAGAAATAATAAATAATAAATGAACATCTATTTAACCCAAAATCAGTTTATAACAATTTTATTAGGTGTGAAAATTTTAGGTTTTTTGCTATTTTTACTTATCTTCAATTGTTGATTTTGCCTAGAATATTCCAATCTGAATGCCAATTAAGTTAATTCTACAGAGGTTATATCGTTGGTTTTTCTATTAGAGAAATTGATAATCGCCTTAACCGAAAGCAATCCATTGCCATGCGTTAGTATCAGTCATGTACTAGAGAGGGGCAGGAACGTCGTAGAAGAACAAATGAGATTCAACATTAAACTTAAGGCGATAAGTACAAGTATTCTCCAGTACCAGATTCACTGTTGATCTATGGTTAGCTAACGCAGGCAATCCTGTAACCCTTCGAACGGTTTACCGAAGAATCAGCACTTGCAATCGGGTTGTGTTAGCACGAACGGCTCAACATTGGCAGCAACTTTTGGAGTGGTGTAACGACTGCACTGAACTGAGATACGGTGGTGTTTAGTGATAAATCTCGATTCTGTTTTGGTATGAGCGCCAGACGAAGGGGCGAGGAATGTTGCAACATAGAATTTTCTGTTGAAAGACCCAGGGATTATGGTACGAGGTACTAGAACTTATGGAAGTGGGTCTCGTTAGGTTTTCCGTTTCTTTAACAGTTGGATTATTATTAATAAATCCTTTATTTCAGTTGGATTATTATTAATTAATTAATCCTTCGTTGGCATCATTTTCATCATTTCTACACAAATTATCTCATACTTCTACCACAAAACTGACTAAAAACTAGTTATTTCCACATGACTTTTTCTTTTCCTCTATCCTCCTCATTATGCCCATTACCTCAGTAATCTTGCCCATTCCCCTTGTCCATACTGCTTTCTGCACGGGTCTCTAGTCCCCACACTGTCTACTCTCCAATGCTCTAACCTTTCTTCCTTCCTTCCCTTCCTTATTCATCCATCCATTTACTTGTCGTGACGAGAGCGAAAATGTCGTCTCACTTAGTTTGGAGCATTATCAGGAACAACAATGCCTTCTTGCTGAAGAAGCGCAACATCAGCAAGCCTTTCAGTACTGAAAGCCAAAACCTCACCAATCTGAGCACCTACAGGTATAATGGATTGATTCACAAGAAGTCCCTCGCCATCACAAAAAAAAGACTTTTATTGGCATATCATCCTCCATTATTCAAAACATCATTCTTACAAACTATTTACAAATCTACCCATCTATATCTTCCTTCCTCTCTCCTCCGATCCACACCTCGCCCTTGCCACAATCACCCTATCTTCTCTACTCCATCCCCTCTCTATCAAATATTTCGGTACTCTTCCATATACCTGCCACCTCCCATACATATCATTGTACTCGCTTCTCTCTATATACCCTTGCCTTTCCTGCCCTTCCACCTCCTTCCCTTTCTCCCTCACCCACTCATCCACCTTCACCCCGTTCCCTAGCCATTCCATTACTTTTGCCTACCCTCTCATACATTTTCCTCCTCTCACCCCTCCATCTACCCTCACCCCCACCCACGCTTGTCAACCATATATCCTTCACCAATATCTCTTCCCCCAATTCCCACAATCTCCTCTCATACCTCACCACTCTCACCATTGCCTCGCACACTAACCTCTCTCTATTCGTCTCCTGAAGCACTATGTAACTGGGCGTGGACCTTTCCACCTCCAACATGCGCTTCAGGAACCACATCTGCTCCCTCTCTATACATTCATACCCTCTCGTCCCCCATACTTCCACTCCATACATCAGCACCGACCTCACATATGCATCCCATATCTTACACGCCACCCTCACATTATTCCTCATCCACTTCCCCCATGCCACCCCCAAGCCTTCCTCGCCTTACTCTGCACCCACCTCACCTGCTCCTCATATCCTCCCGTCCCTTTAAACCAAAACCCTAAATACTTAAAACTTTTCACCGTATCAACCTCTGACCAAGTCTCGCTCATTGTCGCCTAATTCAAATCAGCAAGTTCCCCTACCGCACCCTCTACTACATACCATGAGGTACTCTTCTCAAGCCCTAACATTCTCTTCATTGACCACATTTGTACTCCTTATATACTCTCTTTCATGCTTAAACCCCACAATTCTGCTCCATATATTAGAATTGACTGTAGGCATACTTTCCACATGGTCTCGCTCGCCACCATTGAATCTCTCATTATCCTTCCCCATTCTCTCCACAGACTTCCAGCTGTTGACTTCACCTTCTTCGTCATATACTTCATGTGCTCTTGCCACCTCCCATTTTGTGTGAACACTACCCCCAAGTATTTGAAACATTTGCTCTTTCAATTTCTTCTTCATTCCAATAAAACCTTTCATCCTTCCTTCTTCCTCCCTTCATACACACCATTAATTTCGATTTCTTTACATTCACGCTTAACTATTTTTTTCTTCAAAATACCGTTTTATTATCTCTACTATGCACTCCAGATCCCCTTTTCTCTTTGCCATTATTGCTATGTCATCCGCATAAGCAATCACTTCAATCTTTACTCCCCCCAATTGTTACTCCACCGTCCTTTCCCTGCTTCAATACTCTATCGATGTCTTCTATGAACAAATTGAAAAGCATTGGGCTCATTGGACATCCCTGTCTTAACTCCTTGGTTGTTGTGAACCACCCTGACTCTTCCCCAGACCCTCTCATCCTACATTATGTCTTGTCATACACTCCTTCCATCCACTGTCTCATTTCACTTGATATCCCCATTTCTCTAATACATTCATACATTTCCTCCCTATTAATCGAATCGTATGCCCCCTTCAAGTCTACAACTAGGATGTAGACTTCCCCCCCCCCCCTCTCTTTAATTCTCTAATAATTTGGCTTTAAGTTAGTATATGGTCCACTGCCCCTGTACCTTTCATGAAATCTGCATGTATGCCGAAAATAATATCCTTGTTCTCCATCTTAACTTCTAGTCTCTTTGCAGTTACCTTCATGCATAGCCCACAGGGTAGGATTCAAAAGTAATGAGCCTTCGTTCAGAAAGACAGATTTATTGAGCCGAGCGATACATCTGACTAATACTCTACAAAATAGGAACCTCCTGTATCAATACACTTTTATAGGTGGCTTTTTTATGACTCAAAAGATTCCATTAAGGCCTGTTCCGGGATGGCCTTGACATTTGCTTGGATCTCCTCGATCGATTTGAAACGTTTTCCTTTCAGCACTTTCAGGATGCGACACGTCCGGACTGTAGGGAGGCTGGGGGACCACAGAAGCTTCCAGTTGTCCTTGATGTCTCTTCGCTTGTGCGCGACACTTCTTCTCAGCATTTTCAGAACTTCTTGGTAGTAAGCAGCGTTGACGGTCTTCCCGGGCGGGACCAACTCGTGGTGGTCACTCCGAAAAATGTGATGAGCAGGGTCTTCGTCTTCGATTTGCCCATCCGCGCTTTCTTGGGGCGGGGTGAGTTTGAGGTGTGCCACTTAGCGCATTTCAGTCCCAAACGTCTGTTGAAGCTTTGTGAACGTATCAGAAGGAGACTTGCCCAATTGAAAGCAAAATTTGATCGCGTTGCGTTGCGAATCTCACACCTGCCTTCACCGTCGCTGTCAAGGGGAGTGCACTACGAGGTGCGTACGCGTCAGTATAAAGTGAGGCTCATTACTTTTGAATCTTATCCTGTATATGTTGTACTTGTTACACTTATCGTTAGCCTATGGTTAGCTGGATCTTTATTGTCACCGGAATATTTTCGACTTGTGTCCCGGTTCCCTCTTCCTGCTCCATATCATCTTCAGCTGTCATACTAGTCCCTTCCATCAATCTTCCTGTTCTTCTTTTAATATTTTCATCACCTTAACCTCTACTTCTTACGGGTCATACACAATTTGGTCCTTCACTTCGTTCATTGCCCTCACAAGCTCCTCTTCCTCTAAATCACTTCTTTGGTCCACTGTGACATTTTCCTATTATATTGTCTTTGTTCATACTCTCCCTGAAGAACGTTGTCTTTTTCCCATGCAGACTTTTTCTTTTCAGAGGTTGTATCTCTCTTTTATTTAGTTGGTTCATTAGTTCAATAAGAACATCGTTGATACCTTCATGATGCTTTGATCCTTTAATCGGATTAAAAAGTTACGCAGTTCATTATTGCACTTAGCATATCTCATTAGGGAATATTCGTAAACGACGAGTAAGTTTAGATGGTGTATGGTTTGGAATATCAAAGTTTACCTCTTGGATATTAAATATTAAAACTTCTCATGCGTGTGTAATATGTATTAGTGCAATGTAATAACTTAAAATTAAATATACGAAGTATTTTCATTCGATGAACCCTAATTAAAAGTAATATATTTGAAGAATCTCTCAATTACCATCACCAACATGTTTAAAGCCTTTGTACAAACGTGTAAGCAATCTGTTTATATTTGGAAGAAACCGTTAAGCTGAGTGCTTTTAGTGCAGTCGCTACTTTGTGCTCGGTGATCGATCTAAGTTTATGGCATGTTTATCTTCTCCCATTAATTTACTATCCCTGCCCGGATTGCGATCGCTAAGCAGGTTTCTGCAATTGGCTTCATTAAATTGTCAAGCCCCTGGAGGACGAACGGTTAAACGGTCGCTTATGCATAAACCAGATTAAATTGCCCCGAGGCTAATGCAGCCGCGCAAAAATAGATATCGCCACTGCGAAGTGTTCGAAAATTAATACGCCGCGGTATCATAATTCGTTTCATTTGCGAGAAGAGGCTGCGACATGATTTTATCATCCGCACTGTTTCATATTTTCCTGTTAACCTCGCGAACGGTTCCAGGCGACGGCCGCAATTTTATGTACGCTCGGGGAAGTTTAAGGGCGCCACAGCGGTAACTCGGTTATAATGGAAATGAGTCTGACTTGTTTTACTGTCGAGGTAACCTATGGCAACGGTGAAATTTAAACAGTCGGACAGGAAAGTGTCACCTTCAATTACCGCTGAATATAGAAACGGTGTCTATATGGGGATGTGTCAAGGTAAACTAAGCTAGTATCATCCATTAGATTTACACATTATTTAACAGTTTATTCTAATCGTATCAACTATATCAATTTGTATATGCAGATATAATAAAAAAGTTGACACTAGATGTTATCATTTCATCAATTTAACTCTTCTTGTATTTCTAGCCTATTGTTCTTCTGCTTAAATTAGGAACTATACTTTGTTGATTTATAGTTTCGATCTTTGCAAGGCCATTATCAAACTTTGATACTTGATGGCCTTCTCCTGCTTAAATGTTTTGTTGTAATACCTTATGATTATAATTTGATAAGTATAAAGGTATTCTTCATCAGTTCTACAAATCATGGTTGGAAAGTCAAAAATATTTTTGATATCGCTACCTTATTTTGATCTTAGGAACTTATAGTTTTGATCAGTAGAACTATAAACAAAATGGACAGATTAGTGATTTTGTTTGTTTTTGTAAGATGACCAATGTAGCATTAACATGAATTCGTTAAAAGTTGGCCCACTAAACGTATTCAAATAATAATTTAAGTGACAAGACTTTGGATATTTGCTTACGTAAGGAAAACTCATTGACAATTTTCCTGAAATATTGTAATGGCTTCGGGCGATCGTTTATTTTATCAAAAGTTTTTATTGGATTAGTTAGTACAGAGCCAGTGGCTGTCTGGCAATTTTGATCGAAAGCAACATTAGCTGTATTTATGAAGTATAAGGGGATCGCAATAGTAATGATAATAAACTTAAATTATGGCCCGGATCGCCTCCACGAAGTCGTCACGGAAGCCATCCCATCGCCGTTCCAGCTCGCACAGTGCGTGTTCTCTTGCGCTCGCAGGTCCGCCTTAGTTTTTCTAAATTTAGTCCACTCTTCTCCTAATTTACGATTTTACGGTGTAATTATAGTTCCGCACTATAGCCGGCGTTTTCATTGCTACAGCTATTTCCGTGCCGTCGAACGTGGCGCGTCTCATCACTTGTCACGTCACGTGTCAGGCCGGTTTAGACACAATGGCTACATTTTTTTCGAAAAAATGCTACACAAAACTGGGCTGCCTTAATTATAAATCGAAACGCGCCCTTTTTTTCTATTTGCAGACATTCTGCACCGTATTAGTTTTGGCACCGGCCCGAAGGAATGTTAATTAGCACGCAATAATAAATATCGACCTATTTGCTTCACTTATGTGCAACAGGAAATGGAGTTAATTAAACTTTGCATTAATGTTCATTTGGAAATTACGGATAAACATTAGGGATAGATTTGCTTTTACTGCTGAAACTATTAAATTACTATATTTCTAAGTAATGGACGGTCAAATCAGTAAATAAAGCTGTTTTGTCAATGAAGGTAATTGAACTCTTTGAAGTCTTTTAACAGATCAAAGCTTTGATCTTAACTAAATAAATTCCAAAGTTTTGTGTTATTGGTCAAAATGTAGTGCATGTTATGTTAATGCCCAAATTTCTAAGAAACTATAGCTTTGTTAGGAATATAGTTCTTCAAAATATTCTGTGCAAGCTGATATGAGAAAATAATTGTATCACTAATTAATTACTAAAAGAAATGATGATAATGATGGTCATTACAATAACATTCTCCTCAATCTTTGTCATAAGGATGGTTGCAACGCTTACAAAATAATAAAAACATAGCAAGTATATTAGTTAATATTTGTTTTTCATTTCTATGCAATATTCGTAGACCTTTCCTTTTGACAAGATTTGTTAGCGATCCCTCATGATTTTAGATGAACTAACTCGAAAAGAGTTTCAATCTATTCCTTGTGAAACCAATCAATATCAATGCTTTTTCACGTACTCCTTCCACTTTAAGGTAATTGGTTGCTGTCAATCATATGAAAATGACAGAAAACTTATTACATTTAAATATACATCTTTTAATATAACGTATATTTATGTTCATCAAAAATACGGTGGCCTGACATTTTGAATATTATTAACTACCTTTTATTTTCATACAGAAACAATAAAGTACGTGATGCTATTAACAAATTAAAATCACACAAAAGTGCAGAAATATACAATACAACGGAGCCTTCTACTTTATTATAAATTTCGGATAATAAACTTAAAATCACTTACACTTTGGTCTGTATAACTTTAAATGGTATAAAGTACTTATAGTTTCATAATAAGCTGAATTACAAAAACCATAGCCTCTTAAAATAAGTGAAAGTTATACATAAGTTTTATGTTAAAGTACCATTCATTTTTATGTTTGTACACTTTGCATTAAAAGTCATTGACAAATCGAAAGACATTTGCCACCCAATTGCTTAACAATTCCGATAGGCCCGACTTTTCCTCGTATCTCCCCGACTTGATTGGCAAATCCCTCACTTTCCAGATTCCCATTATGTTATTCAGGAAAACGTAATATTTTCACGTGTTCGAATGAATGATTCGGTGCGGGCGGATAAAGTCCTTGTTCGAGAATTTCCAGAGCCTACCCTTTTTATGTCGCCCTTTCCAAACACCCGCCATAAATTCCTACCAATGAACTTGTTGGCTCACTTTACAACCCCCGAAAAAAACTCCCTCTCTCCCTCTAATCAATGGATATAAAATAAAAACCCTCTCTGCAAAATTTCAGTTTTTTTTTTGCTCTCCTGCCGCCGCGGCCGGGGCGTAATTAAGGCCCGCCCCCCCACCTCCGGTATCGATCAAGCCGGTCGGTAGTGGACGATAAATTTCGACGATGGGCCAAACTTCGGACAATTCAGATATATATCGCTGATAAATTCCGTCGCGTTTTGTCATCCGACTCCGGGGCTTCGTGTTTGCGACAACTACCTGCCGGAACTTTTTCCAATCCGGCCAGAACTTAATAGCGCAAGTATGAAAATTAAAAAGTTTCTTAACGGGCGCAATGAATCCGCTTCGGGGGGTGCCCAACAATTTTAATTGAATTACTTAGTGAACTCTGAAATATTTTATTTAATATTAGGCTAAATTTATAAGTGAGGGAAAAGTTTTATTTGTCACTGGGGTAAAGTGAATTCAACGGAATTAAAAGTTGGACTCGTGGAAAACTATTATTTAAGGTATTTTATAGTTAATTTGAACACTTAATTTTACTCCAACTAAATTTTGCTACAGTTTCTAAAATATTTCAAAATTGATCTAAGCTAATATTTTTGTTAACAAGGTCACCAGTTGATTCAATAAGTCAGGTTAAAAAATGTATTCTTCAGTTGTAACGTGTATATCAGCTTTTTACTTTCCTTATATCCCTCGATTCAATATATAATGCAACATTTTTTTCTGAAACAAGAATTGTTTTATTCAGCATTCAAATATTCCCCAATCCTTTCGCTACAACACTATTTTTCAAAGTATTCTCCATTCAATGTTACGGCTTTACCCCTGTAGTTCTGCGCGGTACCAGCCCACGGGTCTATGTTGGAGCCAACGTGGTGCTGCATCAACAAAGTCTTCATCATCCGCGTAGTGCTATCCGCGGATTGCGTCCTTCATTTAATCAATCAGATGAAAATCGGGGATGTAGGGTGGATGAGGAAGAACAGTCCACTGAAGTTTTGTGAGCTCCTCTAGGGTGCGAAGACTTGTGTGAGGTCTAGCGTTGTCCTGAAGAAAGAGAATTTTGTTTGTTGTTTGTGCCTACAAACACGCTGAAGTCGTTTCTTCAGTTTTCGAAGAGTAGCACAATACACTTCAGAGTAGATCGTTTGACTATGGGGTAGGATATCGAACAGAATAACCCATCCAGAATCCAAGAAGACTCTAGCCATAACTTTATCAGCTGAGGGTATGACTTTAAACATTTTCTTGGTAGGGGAGTGGGTTTGTCGCCACTCCATTGATTGCCGTTTTGTTTCGGATTCGAAGTGATGAACCCACAGTTTCTTCGCTTATAACAATGCTTGACAAAAAAATTGTCACGATCACCCCCATACCGAGCAAGCAATTCCGCACAGATGGTTCTCCTTTGCTCTTTATGGTCTTCGGTTAGACATCGCGGGACCCAACGGAAACAAACCTTAAAATATTCGAACCGGTGAGCAATTGTGACAGGACTACCAACAGAGACGTCTAGTTGAGCAGCGCGGTGTTTGATTGTCATCCGTCGATCATCTCGAATGAGACTGTTCGCACAACTTTGCGGCTATGATACAACACGCTCTGCCCAAAGACACATCGTACTTTTGTGCACTGCCAGATCTTCGTAGACATTCTGCAAGCGCATATGACTATCTGAGATGCTCTGTTTTTCCGCCAAAAAAAAAACTTAATCACTGTCGTTTGTTTGGAACGCATCACCTTTTTCACAGCTACGTATAGCTCTGCCAGCTATCGGAAATCAATGAAACTATATGAGACGAAGCGGGAATATTGAACGATGTTCCACACGAAATGTTCAGGAGAAAAAAAAAATTATTGCATTATTTATTATTGTACGAGGATAAAATAAGAAAATTTATTTTAATCGAGAAAATTTTTTGATCTGTTTGATAATAAATCTCACCATCTATATTTTTATAAAGAACTAAAGGTTTGAATATTATAATTTCCTTGTTTTGAATTTTATGAAAGTTTTGTTTAAATTAAAGTCATTTTGATCCGGACTAACAAAAAAGCTTGTAATACTCATCTAATTTTGATACATAAAGTTTTACCAAATTTTGGAAAGAATCAAACCTTAAGCTTAAAGTTTGATCTAAATATCTATATGGTGTCCATTTTCCAAAAATATTTTCAATAATTTTCTTTGGTTCTTGTTTGCAATTTAACCATTTTTAAATAACCACAAACACTTTCTAAAATATGAACTAGTATTATGCACTGCCTTATATAATCCTTTAATAAATTGGTGGGGGATTCTGTGTAAGTAGATCACTTCACAACCACTTACTAAGTACCTCAAAACCACCTCACATAATCTTCTCAAACAGAACATCTTCACTACCTCTTATTTTAACGTGTTTGCCAATGTTGCTGATGTCGTCAATCATAATAAAATAATTTCCAATATTTAATACTATTAAAGAAACACCTATAGGGCCAAAACGTTATATTAAAGCTCTCGGTCGTTTATACAAGGTAACCTGTAGAGTTCAAGTCTGAAGATAGGCTTGCGTCTCTTTGGTTTCCAATTAAATACATTCTTGCCATGATTATATGCAATATTTACTATTATCTACGTATATGACAACTTATTCATTATACATCAGTTGCTCCTGAACTAGAAACATATCGAGTGTTTGGTCGGCCTATAACGATATGGCACATATTAAGTGTAATTTATCCAGGCATATTTTGGAAGAATCAAAGCTCTAAGGGAGCCAAGGCCTTTTTTGGATTATGATTGATATATTATTTCTATCTCCTATAAATGTTTTGCAGTACCTTAGATCATTGAACATCAATACTCCAGGGGTAACCACTCTCCTTTTGCTGATTCTATGGACCTAATTTCGACTTTGGTTTAGGAAATTTTTTTTCCAATTATTAAGAGTTAATTGCCTCCTTTGGACGAATAATCACAAGTACCCTTATCTCTTCCTTATATATCTAATACGGGAGAAGAGAGGGTGCAATAATTCTTTAGATGTACCAAAGAGGCACCTCCTCACAATAAGAATGTTTTTACTCATTTTCTCAAAAAGAGGTATACTAAACCTCATCCTCTTTTGGTGGTCCCCTTCTACTAATAGTTATTTATTCTCTAGGAACCTTAAAACAAAATATAGCGTAACTATAAATTGATGCATTCTAGTCCTATCAAGAATACATAAATCCCAAAAGAAAAGACATAATATAGTTGATACTTGTTGAGCTACCCTCTTGATGGCACCAGATATGTAATTTTGGCGAAGAAAAACACTTGTTATGTTCCATATTGTTACTTTTATTTTCAGTTTTTCTTTTCCAAAAAAGACATAAATATGATATTGTACGAGGGTAAATCAAATATAAACAGAAATTTAGTTAAAATAAAAGTATGTATGAATTTTTGGTTTATTTTTCTACATAGGCTTCATTTTTATGTACACATTTTTCCCAGCAAAGCGGAAATTTCTTGGTACCATTATCGACGAATGTAGTCGGTCGTGTCTTCAGTCAATTGCTCATAAACGATTCTACATTTTGATCACTGTGAAAATGGCGTCCTTCCAATTCGACTTTGAGTGGACCAAACATATAAGTCCCATCGGAAGAAGTTGAGGCCGGATGTTCCAATATTTCCCAATTAATGTTCTCTTATTTTTCTCGGGCCAAAGCAGAGCATGGTATTCCTCGTCTTTTCTGTCAAGAAGCCAGTTTGGCTTCATCAAAAAGCTTGCAAAAATATCCAGTATTGACTGTACGTCGCTCATGAAGGAAATCAACAAGCAGTATGCCTTTTCTATCCCAAAAAATAGTTACAAGAGCTTTTCCCGTAGACAGAAGTGTTTTGGCTTTTCGAGGTGGAACTTCTCCAGGTTGTCTCCACTCCATGCTTGCCTGTTTAGATTCTGGGGTGTAATGATACATCTACGTCTTATTACAACTGACAATGTAACTTAAAAATATTATCATCCCCTGTTTGGTATAGCGGCAAAAGCTTACCACAAGACGGTTCGCTGCGTGATTTTCCATCAGTAGGCGAGGCGTAACCCAATTCATTGGAAATGACTGATTGAGCACTCCCGTACTATAGGGTGTCCAGGAAGTAAGGACGAATTTAAATTTGGCACCATTTTGTCATATGACCGTCGAGTTTGTTTTATGTTTGTTATTTGCTATCCTTCCCATTAGCAGCCTGGTAGTTTTTGTGTGTTGAGCATTGTAATCTGATGTTTATTTCTGTCATTGAGCGGATTATAACTAAGCAAGGTATCCTAGTGATAAAAAGTTATTACAAAAATAGTGCCGACGAGCCCAACAACTCAATTTATCAACAAGTTCAAAAGATCTGAAAATGCAAGCGTCAAAGATTCAACTTTCACAAAAGTTGAAGCCTGCAGACCATGGAAACACAGCTCAGTATGTCAATAAACACTTACAGAACCCATACTTTCTGATTGGGTATTCGCAGTTGTGGATGAAAACGACAATCTTTGGTTTCAACAAGATGATGCGACATGTCACACATCCCATGAAACGATTGCTTGAATGAAAAGTTTTACCAAAAATTATCTCTATTCGTGGCAACCAGAAATTGCCTTGCCAGATCATACGATCATACGTTTTGTGATTTTTTTTTGTGGGGATTTGTGAAATCAAAAGTGTACGTAGACAAACCACAGACAATACACCAATTTAAGAATGAAATTCAAAAGGTTATTAAAGGCATTCCACCAGATGTTTGTGAACGCGTCATTGAGAACTTCAAAGAACGCATTGCTCATAGCCGCGCGGCCTTGGGTGGTCAAGTGGATGATATAATTTTCCATAAATATAAATGGGAGATGTTACCTAATAAGCTTGTGAAGAAAAAATACATTTTTAATAAATTTTTATAGTTCTATAGAACTTTAATATTCGTCCCTACTGTCCGAACACCCTCTATATTCCTACTTCTGTAGCAATTTTGTATACTGCAATTATCAGCGAACGATTCGAAAAATTTTGGATAGTTTTACCCGTTCCCGCACCTAAAAATTAATACCTCACTTAGCGACCGAATAATTAAAAAGTCCAGTTTATAATTGATCCATCCTCGTATAACTAGTGCAAGACAATTTTATGTTAATTAACACATATAATAAAAACATATTACTTCACAATAAGGAACTGTTTTATACATAAAGATTTCTTTTCAATTACATTTATAAATACTTAATAACATTTTACACATGTAAAAACAAATGTAAAAAATTCTATGAAGAAATTAGGAAGTGTAAATAATTCCAATTAAATAAATTTGAAGAGTTTTTAAATTCGTCAATTATAACATTTCAAAATTTCATAAACGTGTTTATAACAAAATTACAGAAAAAATGTTTAATTAAGTTTAGAAAATCAGAAGGATTGTCAAAATAGTAACAATTTAAACCTTTTATTAAAAATTCCCAAAGTTAAATTAAAATTAAAAGAGTAAAATCATCTTTAGAAAATTTATAAATTTGTTAAATTTCTTTCAAATATAATGCATAAATTTAAAATGAGTTGAACACTCAGTCTAAATCAATGCCAAAATAGTAATGTTTGAAAAAAAATATTCGTGAATTCTTCAAGAAATTGAACAAATTGTGGTAAAGATGAAATTTTTTTAATCTATTGGAAGTGTTGCATTGAAAAACCTGAATATTCATGAATATATTTGTAGAAAAATAGAATGTTGTAGAATATAAAACCCGTTAAGAATATATTATTAGTAAAATTAAAAATTAAACTAAAAAGTGCCCAAAAGTGTTCAACTATTTGAACGTGTTATTTGACCTTTTTATGGGCACACAACTCTCCCTATTAATTGGTTTCCTAGAATATGCCTCAACATTATAACCCTAACATTGAACTCACAATCAGATAAAAAAGGCAAAAAATTGTGGTACTATTTTTTAAATATTCAAAAATTCTTGGAATTGGTATAGCATCGAGGTGTACTGTTTAAATAAATACAATTCTTTACATATCACATCTCGTCTCCTTAACTTAATCGGAAATATTCTATATCTAGGAGTCTGTTACATGTTATTAGAAGTTAAAATCCATACGGTATTTCGTTTTTTTTTTTTTTTTGTTCAATGCTCTCCCCTATATAACCTATCCTTTATCAATACTGTAGTTTTATTATTTCTCTATGTAGATGACACATCGATGGTAGTATATGCCCGTACTCAGCATAAGGTACTAATTACATTACAAGTGCTGATGGACTAGATACAATTGTGGTTTATAATATGATGAAAAAGCATAATCCCAAAAAAAACATCTCATCTACTAATTCCCTTTTTATCGCTCACATAATACACCATCCATAATAATTATTAATATCAATAAATTTCATCATTCATTGCTTCAAAAAATGTGGTATAACATTTGAATTTTAAGTTTTCCTTCAAGATTAATACTCAAAACGAATTTCATCGTCCCCTTCCTTCAAATATTTTGGTATAACATTCGATTCTAACCAATTTTCATCATCCCCTTCTTTTAAATACTGTGGCATAAAATTTAGTTCTAAGTTGTTCTTCATAATTCATACTCAAAACCAATTTTCATCATCCCCTTCCTTCAAATACGTTTTGATATAACATTTGATTCTAAGTTGTCCTCCTTCAAAACTTTCAAGAAGAAGGCTCGGAATTTCAGAAGCCTTAGTAGTAAGCAAAAGTTTACAAACTCTCAAATACCCTAAATACTCTCTTACTTCTCCATTATCCTAAATTTTTCTTACTTTTTTCCTATATATTGAAAGCGTCATGACCTTGTTCTTAAATATAACAGCATTAGAAGAACATAAATAGTATTAATTACACAGACCGACATGATTTTTGGTGTTTTGAATTTGATAAGTGTTCTTAGCTAATACGGGTACGTTGATTCTGAATGTGAATCTGGTTTGAGCCCATCACGTCAAGATTTTTCACAAAATTAAAAAAAACCTTGTCACATATTTTGTACTAGAGCAAAGAAGTACCTTTATGATATTTCCTAAATTGCATTAAAATTATTTCTTTAAAATACTTCATACATCTATAGAAATTATTTTAGTATAGTATTATGTTTATTTCACTTCAATGACTTTGTGGAGACCGCAAAATAATATCCATGCTTTTGGGTCAGCAGTCTGGATTCACAAAGTATCCATGTTTTTTGTGCGAGTGGGGCAGTCGAGCACGAAATTTACATTACGTTAAGAAAGAATGGCCACTCAGAGAAAGACTTGTACCGGGACAAAAAATGTTGTTAGTTGACCCAAAATTAGTTCTTTTGTCTCCCCTTCACATAAAGTTAGGATTGATGAAGCAGTTTGTCAAAGCTTTAAATAAACATGATGCTTTATATACCTGTGTGACAAATTTCCTGCACTTTCTGAAGTTAAACTTAAAGAAGGATGAATCTGAAGCATAGAGTTCCTTTGTAGAAGTTATAGACGGTTTCCTTGGAAACAACAAGTCTCCAAACTACAAAGAAATTGTAGTATGGTCGAAAATTATAAAAAATGGGATGCAATATGAGCATCAAACTTCATTTTCTGAATTCCTACGTTGACTCTTTTCCCCAAAATCTTGAAGCTGTCAGCGAGGAACAGGGATAGAGGTTCCATCAAGACATAATGGAGATGGAGAAACGATGCCAAGGAAGATGGGATATCAGAATGATGGCTGATTACTGCTGGACCTTGAAGAGGGACTCGCTCACAAAAATCCAAAAAAATAAAACTACAAAACGCAGTTTTGAGGGAAAAAGAGAACGATTTTATTAAAAACAACGATTGTCTAACGTAGATTATACTGCATTGTTTTTTTAATGAACAACTCGATTTTGCAGTGTAATTTTCTATTAAATATAGTTTTAATAAATATTTTCTCAATATTTTTGGCAGTTTCTATGAACAAATTTTTCTCCTGAAAACCTGACGTGTTGGAAAAAGCTAAGCACAGATTCGTGATTAGCACACCCCCTTTACTATAGGACACCTTAAATTTGAAACACTTTTTCATCAAAAAAATGTACGCCTGTGTAATTATTGAATTTAGGTAAAATAATAAATTATTTTTTTGAACAAAAACATAATTAAAAAAGCAATAATTCGTTTCATAACAAGGGTGATGTAATGATGAAGGTAAACATATTGTACAACAACGAAAATAAAAAAATAAAAACAAGCATCTGATACGATAATGTCTCCTGACAAACAAGGCTTGTGTCTTAATTATTTATCAGAACCAAACGTTAGAGGAGATCATATTCCTAATTGGCAATTAATTCTCGCACGTGATCAATCAATAATACTAAGAATTATTCTGTGGTAATATTTGTGTACTTCAAATCAACAATAACGCTGCATCCTTAGTGATTTAATTATTAAAAAATTAAACTAATTACACTTTAACTTAATAAAATTACAGCAGAACTCACAATGATTAGATCTACAAATATACTAAACGAAATCGTTTTTAAAATCGTGATCGTGGAGTCTTTCACCTTATAAGTTTAAAAACTCAAGAAAACTTGGTTTCTATCACACACTTGAGATTTTAAAGAAATAGTTTTTGTTTCAAATCGGTTTATTTCTTAAAGGTAAGGTTAATTTATTAGATCGAATTTTAGATTTTTAGAATATTGCTGTACATTTATCGTGACTAATACAGTGCGATCCTCGTTGGATTTGCATATAAAGTGAACGAAAATTAGTATTCTTTTCGCTGTTAGAATCTACATAAATGATTTACTGGCCTTACTCTTTTTACTAATTTTCTGTTTTTTGTTTCAGGTATGTATAAAAACGCAGTTTACTCAGAAGTGTAAGTTTTATCACTAAATAAATATTTACAGGTGATTACTTTCTTCGTTATATAACATAAATTTAAAAAAAAAACTGTTGTTGATAATAAGCAAACATTAGAAAAATATTTTGATTGTACAAATTTTGTATAATAGGTTAATAATGTCATATAACTTGATTATTTGTGGTAATTTGCTTTAAATGCACTAAATTCTGTGAATCCTGGAGTGCTGAGCGTGGGATTTATTACCGCAATTACAGTATTGATTCATGTCTTTCTTCGAACAATCTCTTATTTCCCCCAATAGACTTTATTATTCAATTCAGAGAATAATGCACGTTTAGCTTGAATGTTTACATTGCGTTGTTTTAGCAGAAGTTGTTCGCGGTGGAATATTTTACAAGGAATTCTTTATGAAAACAATAATGCGCTCAGGGAAATATGTTTATTTCCATAGCCCATGTTTTCTAATAAAAGTTGAAAGGGTATGTTCAGCAAGTAGTTTATATTTATATTATCAATTTTTGATCACTGCTTGGTTAAACAAGCTTTCAGCTCGAATACAACTAGACAAAATGTCATCCTTGGTTATAGCTAGAAGAACTGTTATTTAGAATTATTTTCCAAAGTATGCATACGAATTGTTGCTCAAATATTCAAACAGTAAAATAAGTGGTTAAATGATGACATGATCTGTTAAAATTTTATTTATATAGTAGATTTTTATAGGTGTTCAGTGTAAAGGTGCGGATATTGTAAAAACATTTTTCTTTTAGAAAAGGAATATACAAAAACAAACTAATGACTATTAAATTATCAATAGTAATATCCATGAAGTATCGCAATTCTGACCTATACCAATAATGTGAGAATTCGAGTACGCTAATAAATTATGTATTTAGCTAGCTTAATACTAACTTATATTAAATTATTTTACATTTAAATCTACTGTAAATACAAACTCATCATACCTCAAGGAAGTTTGCATTATATTAGGTATTATTTATTTTATCCAAGATGCTAACAAAAGTATTCCAATTATATATATATTAATTCTTTACAAAAATTTCGATCGCACTTGAAAAGGCTTCTGCTCTACGAAGACTTTCTTGATGATTATTTATCAAATGATTTGCCAAATATGGCCTTTTTTGTCCCAAAAAGGAATTATGATTTTATACTAGAAACACTGCTGAATTAATAAAATAAAGCCATTTCAGGTAGCGCATTTTGAACTAAAATATTGAGGTATTAGTACTACTTTCTGTCATTTCGAATTTCTCACTAAAAATACTTAAAATCCGTCCACTACAGGAATAGAGTTTTTAGAAAAGTTCTGAGCATTAATTCCGAACGTGTAAGCCCCGCATTAAAACTCCCCTAGGCCGACATCAATATTTTATTAAGTTTCAATAGTGGTGAGTGCGGGATCCATACAGTGCACATTATGGACATTTCGGGATAACCCACTTTTCAGGATGGCATTAAAACGTTTGGGTGAGACGCGCGAGGCGTGGGGGCGGGAAGTAAAAGAGGCGGTTTGTTAAAGTGCCACACGATGTTGGTATATCGGGGTACCCACTTGTTCGACAACTCCGACAACACCAGGTGCACTTCCACGCGGGGGGGATGCGGGTCGATAATGTAAAGCGCCACCCCGCCGGCCCCGCAGCTACCTGCCGCCCTTCCGAATCCGTGCCATCTGAAATTCTAATCAAATCCGGACGCATTTTGAATCGCAAACGCTCGCCTCCCTTAAACATCCCCCCAAAAGCCGGAACTTCGGATTTCGGACGCGCTAATTGGGATTTTGTCGGAGTTATGAATGTTACGTGTCAATCGCCGACCGTCAAAATCCGGAATATTTTTTTTTTCGCCCCGTAAACAAACGTAATTACGTTAGTTGACTCGTGTTACGTAATGTTCGCCCTTTATTCCCTTTAGGTCGATTTAGATGAAAATTTCATTTTTCTATTTGCCTCGTGTGCCGTTTCAACATACGCAGTGCTTTTACTATATAACGGCGGAATAATATATTCAAAATATATGTCAAATAAATTTTTGCAAAAAATATTCCATACATAATTATTACATATACGTGTTCGTATGACATCGGTTTTATTAGCTTTTGGGAGGCTAAACAAACGTGATTTTACGAACTGTGTAATTCCATAGAATAAAATATTGCGTATTCGCATTTAATAATGGACAAAATTATTATTGCATAATCAATAATTACAAATTGTGCATAAATGAGTATTGCATTCGACTATGTCTGGCATCAAGGCTTACTTTACAAGTGTCACCTCTTAAATATCCCTCCCCATATCATTTTCATTATTAAACAATTCCTCTCTAATAGATCCCTAAAAGTAAAAATCCACAATTCATTCTCTTCTTCCTTTACTCCGGAGCAAGGACTCCCTCAAGGCTCTCCTCTCTCACCTCTGTTATATAACATTTTTTGCGTTGATATCTATAAACCTGATCCTTTCTATTTCAATCCATCCAAATACCTCCTGCAATTCGCTGATAATACTGCCCTAATTACACATGCTCCCACACTACCAAAAGCCCTTCAATCCCTTCAAGAGCTAATTGTCTCCCTTCAATGCTGGTTTGCAAAATGGCGCATTAAAATAAATCCTCATAAATCGCAACTCCTAATTCCTTATCATCGCACCAATAACTCACTTTACAAAATCCATATTTCCCAAACTATATATTTTATTCTTAGTATGGCCTTTGACATTAAGTATTGGCTGAAATTTACTCACCAAATGTTCAAAAAGAACATGAAAAACCCTCTCTGATAAAGATGGCACTCTTTTCTTTGTATCTTCCCATTAATTTTGTATGAACTGGCTTAATGATCAAGATGCATGCTCCATTATAAACCAATATTAAATATAAAACGATTCTATAAAAACCTTCTCATCATTTTTTCCTCTCTTCATGCTAGAATCTTCTCAGTGTTTATCGGTTTCACGTAATCGACGTGACGAATCGCCGGTCTTGTGACCAGTGGTGAGTTCTTTGTGTGCCCGATGAAAAACAGTGTCGACGATTTGCACGGATCGTCACAAACAATGACGAACGGCTATTTAATCCGTCTGCTGTGCACGTCGACCTGAATATAGACATTGCAGTGTCATCTCGTGTCCGCTCTGATTACTTATGCGGATCTCGAGATCTTCGCCACGGCGCAGATGAATTAATCATATCCCAGAAACTGGTTTGCAAGTTGTGTTCGAGACTGCTGTAATTACGTTCCGGATAGTTCGTTCCGAGAGATGCTGAATTAATAAATAAATTTAATCGCGCATTTATGTAATAGAATTGTAGATGCGTCTGTTCTATATAATGATGATACTTTAATGCATCCAGAGTAAAGTTTTGTGGAAATTATCTTTTGCCCAAAAATATATCAACAGCGTAATTTATTACTAAAATTAGTGGTAATTTAAACTGAATCTGCTAAAGGATTTGTTTTGTTCATTGAGCTTTTTTGATTCAGGTTCTGAGCTGTAAAATTTCTTATTTGTAAGAATTAGAAGACTTCAAGGATAAGTAGGCGGTTACTTTTATTTAGATTATTAGTTTTTTTTTGGTTCGCCAATATAAAAACAATATATTACACATTTGGAAGTCATTACCCAACAAAGTATAAAAGTAAGTAAAGTTTTACACCACTACTATACGAGGGTAGATTGATAAGTTTCCGGAATGGGCAAGAAAACGCAGTAATTAAACAGGTTTTATTTTTTTATTTTTCAACATAGTGCCCTTGCAGGGCGATACACTTTTCCCAGCGGTGCTCTAACTTTTTTAAGCCTTCAGAAAAATATGATTTCGGGATCTCTGCAAAATAAGCTTTAGTGGCGTCGATGACCTCCTCATTTGACGTAAAGCGCTTGCCTCCGAACAAAAAGAAGTCGCACGGGGCCAGGTCTGATCGTAGCCCAATTCAACCAATTTAGCATTGGCGATTCGGGATGAATGGGCCGGCGCGTTGTCGTGGTGGAAGAGCACTTTTTTCCGCTGCAAATGAGGCCGTTTCTCCTTTAATATGCCGTTGAATTGATCCAATAAATCGCTGTAGTATTGTCCCGTGATAGTTCTTCCCTTCTGCAAAAAGTCGATGTGTATCACACCTTGCGAATCCCAAAAAACGGTGCCCATGACCTTTCCAGTTGATAGGATGGTCTTTGCCTTCTTCGGAGCAGATTTGCCTGGAGAAATCCACTGTTTCGACTGCTGCTTGGTTTCTGGTGTGTAGTGGTGGATCCATGTTTCGTCCACGGTCACGAATCGGCGAAAAAAATCCGTTGGATTACGCTTTAACAAGGTCAAACACTCTTTCGAAGTGGTCACACGATTTCGCTTGTTGTCCATAGTCAGCAAACGCGGCACCCATCGCGCCGACAGCTCCCCCATGCCCAAAAGTTCGTGCACGATATTTTGCACGCGTTCATATGAGATGCCCGTGGCCTCTACTATTTCGCGCAACTTCACTCGTCTATCGGTTAACACGAGATCATGGACTTTGTCGACCATTTCTTCATTTGTGGCCGTTTTTGGACGTCCACTGCGTGGTTCATCCTTGGTGCTCGTACGGCCACGTCTGAACTCGCTCACCCAGAAACTAATAGTTGAAAATGAAGGTGTGGATGTGCCATGAACTTTCTGCAAAATATCTCGTATCTCCGTTGCCTTTTTTCCCATCCATCCAGGAATGTTTGATGACTGCACGAAATTCGATTTTATCCATTTTTGCAAAAGTGCCTAACTTGCTTCACAAGATATCCTAGTAAACAAAAACGGAACGAGGCACGTGTCTGAAAATTTGATAGCTTACCTAAAATAGGTTAGCCTTGACAACCATCATAACAATTTTACGATACGCGCGCCATCTCTTACCCATTCCGGAAACTTTTCAATCTACCCTCGTACATTGATATTTATTTAAATCTTTGAGAATGTTGACATATTTAGTATGAATTTTTCTCCATGATTGCTTGTCAACTGTAATCTTCGAATTCGTAAATTTTATTCGTTCTGAAAAGAAACAATTTGAAAAAAACCAATACGTCATGATTGTTAGTCAACTGTAATCTTCGAATTTGTAAATTTTATTCGTTCTGAAAAGAAGCATTTTGAAGAAAACCAATACTTCTTGGCCAAAACGTTGCAAATAGGTTATTTCAAAACATTTTGCAAATTCAAAGAATAAAGCGGACTTGCAATTAAAGATTTTATATATTTTTTATACCCTTAAAAGAGAGTACTTAAATATTTTAATCCTAAACGAGGTATTCATAAAAAAAAGATCAATTAGTTCCATGAAGATTACTCACAAAAGTAAACTCCTCCATTCTGCAAGCAGTCACAATTGATTCTTAGATTGTGTGTACAATTATATTATTGCTTTATGTAATAGATGAAGTTAATTACATTTCGACTTTTTATTTTAAAAGTTAAAATATTTAGTACTGGTGGACTAGAAACTTAACTAAACTTATAACTAAGTTCGATATGTTTATATTTAGATGGAATTACTCGGCATAAAAAAAAAGAGTTTATATGCACGCGGACGCACTCACCTCCGATGAGCCACGTATTTTTCATTGGCAGCCAGACAAAGATCTAATAACAGAAATAAATTTTAAATAGGTGATTTAAAATGATAGATACCGGCCGTAATGTGTTTATTTTAATGTGGCCAGACGTGACATGCACTCTTCCAAAGAGACCACTTGATCTCTCCCTCGTCGTACACGGTCTGTTTACAGTTAATTATTGTAATTATTTCTGGCCTAGTCACCTTCCGTACGTCCTTTGTCATCTAGCGGTGCATTTAATGTAACGTGCTGAGTGAATTGCAGTTCCTGTGTTAAACGGGCGCATAGCTGTATTTAATTATCCTGTTTAACAACATGATTAGATCCTCATTTACAGGAAAGATTTATGCTAAGTGAGTTAGTTTTTGGTTAAATTGCAATTGCTATTAATTGTGATTAAAGATTGAAGGGAGGTAAAAAATAGTATTCTTCTTTAATTGTAAATTTTCTTTGATATAATTTTTTGGACACAAAAATTTATTCTTAGAAAAAATCATAATTGAAATGAATACTTCTTGATGGAACTTCAAAGGATTATTAAAATTAAGACACTTGTGTTCCATGTTTCATAATTTTAATAACCCTATGAAAATCATAATTTAACAGTTGGATGTTATATTCATATTAGAACATGTAACTCATGTAAATTTTCTTAAATTTCTGGTGACTATGTTGAGAAAAAGCACTCTTGTTTGTTTAACACACATTGCGTGATTTTTTTAATGAGAGGAAAGAAAATAAATCATAGATTCTTATAGTAGCCTACCAACTAAAACCACTCCTCCAAGATCGCCTTTGACCATGGGCCTTGCTTAATTGGAACTAAAGCAAAATCGATATTCTTACGTAGCTCAAGTCATTTCGTAATGCCAAACTTTTCTCAAAAAACAGTTATCATTATTATTTCATCTCATATGCACTTTGTTTTTCATCAATGATCAAAATCAACACATGGATTTTGAGGAAACAATTTTTGCATCAATGACCACAATTATCTTTCACCTAGTTTTTTTATTTACCTTATTGTAGTACAAATTATTAGTAATTAATTATCGGTCTAATTGTGGTCTAAAATTAGACCATGTGGATTTAGAATATACTGCTCCAGTAACGCTAACAAACAAAAGAAGTGACTACTGCTGAAGTTGACATAATTGGGCGATGAATCTTAGTCAAGTAAACAGCGTATTATTGGTACAGAGTTTTGGCGGGCATCATTGGCTGCAATACGTCTGGCGTGATGCGAACAAGACTTGGCAGTGGCACTGCACGGACTTCATTTATACTCGATCCGTTCCGGGTTTGGTGTCCCGACCGTCGCGCAAACATATGGCTCTGCAGCGTTTACCAGATTCCATGCGACGTCGTTCCAATAATTAATTACGCGAACTATCAAAATCCTACTAATTTAAACTATTAACATGAGGTGCGACACCTAATTAGTTTCTATAATCACAAATTTGCGGCGATATATCATTTACTTGTACTTTTGCTACATAAACATAAACGTATAATTTTGGATTTCCTTTAGAGACAATTTAATAGTATTTATATGTATCTTTATTGTATGTTTTCAAGAATTTAACTTAAATTCTTATGTACAAATATACACAATTTACTTTTAAAACCATGTGGCGTATTAAACTAGAAAATTGATTTTTTAATGCCACCAACATTGTTCTCTACATCTATTATTATTTATTACTCTTCGTTTTTATCCTCTCTCATTTTTTCATCATCTACGTTTCTTCCTTTACTACGCTTCCTTTTTGGGATTGGTATGATATACATTATAGCAAAATATGTACTAGGATTGTGGTGATAATGTAAACTTTGAGGAATACCTTATTGAAGAGTAGAGGATTACGATAAGGATTATCATATTTTCACTATAGAGATCTGTTCCATATTTTGGACAAAACATACAGGGTGACTGACGAAAAACCTTTGGTGCTGTATCTCACTTATTTTTTATCCGATTTTAATAAATAAAACATTAAATTAAACCATTTTTAAAAGACTGTAATAGGATCTGAACTCTTATTTTTTCTCGCACCCAGTTTTTGACAAAATACGATCAACATTTTTTTTTGTAAATTGCACTGTATATATATTTTTATTGATTCGCAAGGAGATTTTTTTTCTGAATATAAAATTGTAGACAAATTTATCCATACATCAAACTTTAGTCGAGAAATTGAGGATTAAAAAAATAAATAAAAAGTCAAGTATCAATTGTAAACAATATACAGACCCTATTTTAAATGTCAAAAGTGACAGTGACAGCCATTGATACAATACTGCAACGATTTTTAATTATTTCATAATTAAAATGTTGCAATATTTCAAACACTGTACTAGAATTTTGTGCTTCTACAGAAATCGTTTTTCAGTTTTTGAAATCTTGCAACATTTTTATTATGAAATTATTAAAAATCATTGCAGTATTGTACCAATGACTGACACTGTCACTTTTGACATTTGGAATAGGCTCTGTATATTGTTTACTATGGGTATTTGATTTTTAATTTTTTTTTTAATCCTCAATTTCTCGACTTTGGTTTGATGGATGGATAAAATCGTTTACAAATTTAGATTCAGAAAAAAATCTCCTTGCGGATCAGTACAAAATATATATACAGGGCAATTTGAAAAAAAAGTTGATCGTCTTTTGTCAAAAACTGGATGCAAGGAAAAATATCAGTACAGTTCATATTAAAGTCTTTTAAAAATCATTTAATTTGATGTTTTATTTATTCAAATTGGATCAAAAATAAGCGGGATACAGCACCAAAGGTTTTTTGTATAATACATAAAGTTGTATACTATAAGGTATAATGCATTCTAGAAATCACTAAAACAATTGAAATATAAAATTTGTTATAATTTTGTTTTTAACCAAAAATGTTTACGTAATGAAAATATTTAAAAACCGCAGTGACTTTTCTAAATATACTTAAACATTAAGCTTATTTCTCCTACAACTTTAAAATATTTCCATTCAAAAATATAAATTGTCTAAAGTTAATTTTTTTAAATTTACTACTCTAAATTTTAGAAACATAGTACAGACAAGAAATCGAATATTGTTTTTGATTCAATCTAGAACTTTTACTACTAAAAATGAACAAAATTATTTTTTTTTCTCATGTATTATGGCTTTATTAGTAAGAGAAAACATTTCCATTATGGAACACAAATTCGTTCAAGTGGCTGCCTCTGCTGGTCGGCTGGCTTCGCAGAAGCGCATTCTGTCACACCAATTTTCAAGGACCTTGTTGATGGTTTCAGGATGTAGCTCACGGTTTGCTTGGATGATATTGGCCTGAAGTGCTTGAATCGTTTCTGGATTATTGGCATAACATCGGTCCTTCAAGATACCCCACAAAAAAAACCAAAGTGGTCAAATCGCAGCTCTGAGGCGGCCAATTAACATCTCGAAGACGGCTGATATCACGGTTTGGGAATTTGGTGTGCAAAAGATCGATTGTGGCATGGGCTGTGGGGCATGGCGCGCCATCCTGCATAAACCAGAGGTAGTCTAAATCCATGTCTTCAATTTCAGTAAAAGAAAAGTTGGATAACATGGCTCTGTAACGCTCACCGTTGACCGAAACGTTGTTGGTTGGTTGTTGGTCCAATGGTGCCACCACTCCACATTCCGCACCAAACTGTCATTCTCTGTGGATATATTGGCTTTTCGACAATAACATCCATGTTTTCCGAGCCCCAGATGCGGCAATTTTGTTTGTTAACGTAACCGCTAAGATGAAAATGCGCCTCGTCAGAAAAGATTATTTTTCTCCCAAAATCATTGTCAAATTCAAGCTGCTCTAAGGCTCAAACTGCGAAGCAATAACGAAGCGGGTGGTCGTGCGCCTTCAATTGCTGAGTAAATTGGAGCTTGTAAGCGAATAATCCGAGATCTTTGTGCAGAATTCTCCTCAGGCTAGTGCGTCAAATCTTGAGCTGTTGAGATTGACGGCGAGTTGATGTCCGTGGATTGAGTTTCACACTCTTGGCTACAGCAACCACATTCTCATCTGTGCACACCGTACGAGTACGAGGACCATGAGTGTTGTCCATTAGCATGCCAGTCTCACGAACTTTCTGCACAAACTTGCGTACAACAGGTGCGATTCATTTTGGCCAAAACTTCTTTTTAACAAACGCACTGTTTGGGCTACACAGCACTCACTTTGGAAATAAGTTTGCAATATGCGACTCATTTCGTATCGCGGAGGTATCATACTGACTTTCTGTCAGGATTTCAAGCTAGAAAAAGCTGCCAGTTTCAAAATAACCTATGATTAAAAAAAACTACTAGATGGCCCACCCTTTAGACTACTCTTCACTTTTGATAATACGTTATTTCTAACCATAGCGTACTCCTGGCCTATTCTAATTAACTATTCACTGACTTAGCGTACTCTTGACCTATCCCAATAAATTATTTATTACCCTAGCGTACCTCTTCACCCATTCCCATGTAATATTCATTACTCTAGCGTACTTCTATAATAATAAAATCAGTTAAAAAACTGCAAAATCGGCCAAAAATACAGTTAAATGTTTGCTAAGACTGTTTAAATATAAAACCTTGCCAATATTCATACTGTTGAAATATAAATATAGTTTCGAGTAAATACCTACTTCTGACATACCATAAAAAATAAAGTTTAAAAATACAATTCATTTTGTAATTTAGTGTTTGTATAGTCAAATTCACTCGTATTCTTTTGATGTAAGTCCTATACATTTCGATAAAATAAAATAAAAATTTCTCAAATCCCACTTCAGGTTCACCAATTTTCACCAAAAGCTTTTCAGATCTTCCGAAAAGAAAGTTAGCGCTTAAGATGAAAGCTTCAGATAAAAATCTTTATTGATTCTTGACATATAAAATCAAATGAAATCAGCATCATGTTTGTCATGAATAAATGCAGAAGAGTCTGGACGAGAGTGGAAGATCATCATAGGTGAACTCAGTCCATTTCATGTGCGATTTAAATTTATTTTAAGTTATGTATGTATATAAATATTTAGACCATTTTTGTTAGCACGTTGAATAAAGTTAATAAACACTAAACACTAACACTAAACACTAATAGACACACATTCAGAGATCAAAAAGTTTTTCTTTCTAAAAGTTGATTATGTGATATTGAAAGACCTAATATCAGATATTTCAGTTGTAAAAAAATTTCGAAATATTTTCACAATCACAATTCTTTCCCGCACTTCATATACAGAAGGTTAAAATATCAACTAAACAATTCGATATTAACCGACCATTCATAAATTCCTGAAACTTTTACGAGAAAATTAAAGAGTACATTTACAACATCACAGAATAATGCCTACGACGAAGAGGACTTTCTTAATTTTGTTAATTAATGATATGATTCCTTTTACAAATCTCCATCACCACATATTAAGTGATATAATAGTCGAGACAGATTATTATTTGATAGTACACTTTGGTATTTACTCTTCAGACTATAATAACATAACAAAATGAATGTTTATTACAAAAATAATAACTTCTGCTACTCCTAACAATATTTTTCTTGGAAACAAAGCATAACTGTATGCATCCTCAAAACCAAAAATTATGTCACGCTTGTTTCCAGCTGTTCTATTACACTTTTTCCTGTTAGTAAAACTCTTTGAATCCTTTATAAAACAAAAACTACAAACGCCTAATAAATTAATTCTAGAATATTATTTCTTCCAAAAATCAATCCTCTTTCCATTACAACCTTCAAAATGGAAACTAAACACCTTAAATACAGGGTCCGGTAGGGAAGTATGATGTTTTCGGAACACGTATAACTCAACGCAGGGGCAGCCTAACGTTTGCAAAATGGTTGATATGTGGCCACCCGAACTGTACGAGGGGCGTTTGAAAAGTCCGTGCAAAAATAAAAACTACTAACGTGTTTGGGGTAAACCTTTTTTATTTTTCGACATAGTCTCCTTTTAGGCTTATACATTTCGTACAACGATGTTCTAGTTTGTTGATCCCTTCCGAATAATAGGATTTGTCCATGTCTGCAAAATATCCATTAGTGTCTGCAATAACCTCCTCGTTTGAATAAAAATAAAATTGGGGAACAAATAGTAGTCCGAAGGTGCCAAGTCTGGATAATAGGAGGGATGTGGAATCCTATTTCCATTAATTTTGCGACCACAACTGCTGAGGTGTGTGCTGGCCCGTTGTCGTGATGGAAAAGGACTTTCTTGTAGGCTAATCGCGGGCGTTTTTCTTGCAGCTCAGTTTTCGAACGATCCAATAACGACAAATAACATTTACCTGTAATAGTTTTACCTTTTCCAGATAGTCTATGAGGATTATCTCTTGCGAATCCCAAAAGACAGTCGATGAGGATTATCCCTTGCGAATCCCAAAAGACAGTCGCCATAACTTTTCCGACCGAAGGAACGTTTTTGAAATTTTGAAACGACTTATAAACTGTTCCAATCGAAGATGCAGAGTCACCATAATGTTTATCAAGCTTCTCTTTAGTCTCCTGAGGCGTTTTATAAAGTAATGTTTAATTCTTTTTCGTCCATTTCTTGAAAATCACTCGACTTCCTTGATTCAGACGAATGCCAATCACAAAGAAATAGACCAATATGGCTAAAACTTGGTGTGCGTTCATTCAAGAGATGCTACTAACTAAACATGAGACCGATACGCGCCGGTGGTGCCATATCTCGGACTTTTCACGGACTTTTCAACACACCCTCGTAGATGCCAGAGCAACACGTATTTGTTTACCGCACTTACATCGAAACTGCACGTTCTGTGGTTGCTACACAACGCAGATTTCGATCATAATTCAATGTTGGAATGCACTGTCCACGGTTGCTACGTGAAACACAATCCTGGGTACAGAACCTCCTTATTAGAGGATCGTTGAAGCTTGTAGTACCTCTAGGTGGAGATAGAAGTGTCAAAACCCAGAAAATGTGGCTCGAGTTAGGGCAGCTATGGAAGCAAGTCCACATCTATCGGTATTGAGGATAAGTGAGAGGTTAGTACGGCGAATTCAGCAAGATGGGACAACTTGTCACACCTCAAGGGAGTCTATGACATTTTTGAGAGAATATTTTTCAGTAACGATCGCCTGTTCTTACGGCTTGCGATTTTTTTCTGTGGGAGTACTTAAAGGTGTATTTATTGAAAAACCACGGTCCAATGCTATCATCCTAGAAATTCAAGCGATTTCAGCTAACATGTTGGAAATATACATGAACAACTTCTCAACTCGACTTCAGGAGTGTGTGAAAAAGAACAAACATTACTTAGATGACATATGAAATGGAAAATCCACAAATAAAATTTTGATTTTATTAAAATTCTTCTAGATTTTCAATTCAATAATATGTTATAAAACATACCACTCATTAACTCATCACATACTCGAGAATCTTATCACAGCCATCTTGATTCCTCAACAAAGGCTTGTATTTGGTAACCTTATCCAGCACCATTTCCTTGGAAATATTAACCATCTTAAAAATTGCCACTTGAACTAAATCCTGAAATGATGATTCGTCATCATCAAAGTGTGTCAATAAGGTATATTCGTGATGTGCTTTATAGGTGACGCGTTTAAAAGGTTATTGTTTTGATTAAGAAAATTCAAAGCTCTTTATATATTATATTTTAATTAAAACTTGTTAAAAGGGATATTTTCATGAACCTACTAATTAGTATTATATTTTGTTAAATACTTGATTGTGTAGGCGTTTACTTTCTGTTATATCTTTAATATGTTTAAACTAAACTCGTTAACTTAGTTGTACCACAATATTTTTTTTTTATGTTGTGGGGGATTAATTTAGAACCAACTGCTGCAATGAGAATTATCGGATGTTTCCCTAACGAACTAGTGAACGTATGGGCAAAAATAGATGGATATTTATTTTTAAATTAAAACTTTTAAGTAGGATCTCGTTACTCGTCACCCTTAACATCATAGGACTAATGTATTCATTTACGTCCCAAAGGTTTTAAAAGTAATTTAGTACACCTTAAGTATGTGTACTAAAATCTATCATCCTGTTAAAATTACACGGAAACACGCTCGATCAACGCACGTTTTTATTTATTTACTTTTAAATTAGCCTAATTTATAACGCCGCGCCACGGATTTATCGGGCCGGCGGCGATATAAATCGTGCCGTTTTATTAAAATATAAAGCGCGACTGACGCGGCCAACGAAAAATATTGTATTGATTTCTATACGTCATTTATTCCAATTATGGTGATAAATGCCGGATGTTATTAATGATTGCCGGCAACAGCGGCGAGTCGTAAATCATGGAAAATAAAGCTTTTTTAATTATTCCATCTAGTGGAGGGTATTATTTTTACTTATTTTTAATAAAATTCCAAGGGGTAGATTTGGGCCATCATTGTCTCGTTTGTTTCGGGTGGGAAGATGGGGGAATTTATGCATAGGGACCATGCTATAATATCATTATATTCCCGTTGACGGATTTATGTATTTCGACGAGATGCGTCTGAAGCAGGCCTATCGAATCAAACCGCGTAAACCTATTATCTGCCCACATTATTCAGATACAATCCCATTAATAAGGTACTGTCAAATCTATATCACTTTCTGCCGTAAATGTATTGACAGAATTAATTACTACGTTGTCGGACCCGTAAGCACAATGGAAAAACATATCGCTTAATCTAAATTGTATTATGTTATAACAATCTTATTATTGTATCATATAATTTAAATTCAATTAATAATGTAAAAATAATATATTAATGTTTGAAGGCTACTATTGTGCAATCAAATACACTCTTCATCAAGATAGATGTAATTTATTTATTTTTACATATTGAATTGACAAGGCTGTTATTTGGTGGCATTCTATAATTTTTCCATCCATTGTATGAACTTGACTGAATACACGACTTTAAATCAAAACGGATTAAATTTCTTTATATTCTTAAATTCTAGTAGTATTGTAAATAATAATTAATATCTTGAATGTGTTAATTGATAACCAGGGTGAAGGAATTGGTGTATGTTTGGTTGCATAATTGCTAATTAATTTTTCATAACCTTAGAAACAATAACATCGTTTTTATCTTATAATTGCTACGTGTATTGACACAATAAAGGTTTCAGGAATTCGCGTGTGAAGGCCCACACAGCTTTTAGGTGCTTGCTACCTATGTAATGACGTTAGATACAAGAATGTGATATGTTTAATTATTACTAAAAACAACGTTCCAAAAGACCAAGGCCTAGAAAAAAGTTGAACAGAAAATTAAAAATTAATACATTATCATCGGTTATGTGACCATTTTTGTTATTGGTATAAAATTAATATTACTTTAGAATTACAGGCGCGATTAATTACAGTGATATTTATATAAAATTTAGATATATTAATGTTCAATCAATATCCAGGTTAATAAAAAATAACTTCACATGAAAACATGGGTATTTTAAAAGATCTATATGTTAATTATTTAATCCTTTTCAACAGTGTTTGTATTGTGTTGAATAAAATAATTTTATGTTGCTACTTCTATCAACATAATTTAAAACTTTTACTATTACCAAGGTTTAGTTTCTTTCTACACCAATTACTTACTAAAAATATAAATTAGCTTAAGTTAAATACAATAATTTATATTGCCCCGCGCCTCCACCAAAATTACCACATATATCAGAAATATTTTTTATTGTAGACGTTTAAGGAAAAAGTTAATTTAAATATATCTATTTCTACCAAAACCAGTCACAATTACTGGTGTAAAAGAAACAATCCTGATTGAAGCTTACGGTCTTTATTCGCTCCACTTTAGAAACTTGAAACAAATTTAGAATCGAAAACTTTCTGCAACAGTCAAAAATATAAATTATCTTATGAATTAAAAGGAGCAAAACTGTTTCTTTATCGTTAAATTTTTATGTAAATCATTTATGAAATTTTTAAGGAGTTTTAAAAAAAAATTTATAACAATACTTTTAGATTTCTAAAGGTTTAAATTTAAACATTTGAAAGATAAATTTGTAGAAAATTATAAAAGTCTTAAAAAGAAATGCCTTAAAAATTTTGATAAGATGAAGGAAGAACATTTTCTAAAAATGATTACTGAAAATTTTGGAAGTACAATTGAGATTAATTTGCAAAAAATGTAGAAATTTAAATGGAAACATTTTACAGGTAAATTTGTAGAAAATTCTTAAAATCTTAAAAAGAAATATTTAAAAAATTTTGAGAAGATGAAAGAAGAACATTTTCGAAAAATGATTACTGAATTTTTTTGAAGTTAAATTGAGATTAATTTGCAATAAATGTAGAACTCTTCCCTTAAACATATAGAAATCTGGAGAATAAATCGAAATGGAAACATTTCAAAGGTAAATTTGTAGAAAATTCTAAAAATCTTAAACACAATTCCTTAAAAAATTTTGATGACATGAAGGAAGCACATTTTTGAAAAATGATTACTGAAAATTTTGGAAGTGAAATTGAAATTAATTTGAATAAATTTAGAATTCTTCCCTTAAGAATTTAGAAATCTGGAGAAGAAATCTAAATGGAAACATTTCAAAGATAAATTTGTAGAAAATTCTAAAAATCTTAAAAAGAAATATCGAATTTTTTTATAAGATGAAGGAAGAACATTTTTGAAATTTGAAAACATGCATTGTATCCACGTCCAATTTTTGTTTTGATGTATAGTTCCTCGAATGATCATTTTGCCTCGGGCGACTGGTGTAAATCCAGTTACTTTCAAGTCATCATCTACACGAAGCGTCTCAGTTCTGATAGGTTTATTACACGCTCATATTACTGTCTTGCTAAATATAGTGAAAAAGTTTTTGCCCCATGTAGAATTGTTCCCTTAAGAATTTAGAAATCTGGAGAAGAAATCTAATTTTTTTGCTTTCATTTTGAAAATTCTGAAAACAAAACTCGCACAATTTGAAAGAAATATTTAGAAAATAATCAAAAAATCTATAGAAGACATTGCTGAAAATGTTTGATCTTAAAAAGTGAAAGAGAAAGCGAGTTTAAATGTTTAAATAAAAAAAAATGTTTTTGGAAAATTCGAAAAATGAAGAGAAGAAAAAATTCCAAAACCTTGAAGAAAAGAAATTGTTAGGGAATTAAAATATTTGGAATTGCTCAAAAATTTAGAATTCAGACAAATTTCGTTAAAATCAAGAAAGAAGTCGGGAAATATTCTCGGAAAATTAAAAAAAAACTAATGTTGAAAACACTGGAGTTATTAAAGAGAGAACAATAGAAATAAGGTAACGGAAATTTAGAAATCTTGAGGAAGAATTACTTGAAAAATCTAGAACTCTGGAATAAGAGTATTTAGAAAATTCTAAAAACCAAACTCAAACAATTTGCAAGAAAAAGTATGTAAGAAGATTCTAAAAATCTATAGGAGAAATTCCTGAAAAGAAAAAGTAAGTTTAAATGTAAAAATTTGAAACAAAAATTTCTAAAAAATTCTAAAAATTAGAAATTCTTGAAAAAATCTAATACAAAAATATTTTAAAAATGCAATTAGGCAATAAAATTTAGAAAAAAAATGTTGTGATTTCTTCGAGACTTTTAAAAATATAAAAATGCTGCAAAATTCTATAACAAAATTTAGAAAAGAAATGTAGTATCTTCCTCCAGGTTTCTAGATACTTGAAATCTAAAAATCCGGAGGAGATATTGCTTAAAAATTCTAGAATTCTAGAAATGAAGTATTTGGAAAATTCTAAAAAGAAAACTTGATCAATTTAAAATAAATAGCTGAAAATATCTGATAAGTTTAAAAAAAGTGAAAGAAAAGTTAAGTTGAAATATAAAAATTTGAAACAAACATTTCTAGAAATTCTAAAAATTCCTGAAAAATCTATCAACATGATGCAGAAATATTTTCGTACAATTAAAAAAAATTCAATTTGCGAAGTAATTTAGAAAAACAATGTAGTATTTTACTCTAAATTTCTAGATTCTACAAATCTAAAAATGCTGAAAAATTCTAGAAGAAAATTCTCTTAATTTGAGAACAAAATTTAGAAAAGAAATGTAGTATCTTCCTCCGGGTTTCTAGATTCTTGAAATCTAAAAATCTCGAGGAGATATTGCTTAAAAATTCTAGAATTCTAGAAATGGAGTATTTAGAAAATTCTAAAAAGAGAACTCGAACAATTTAAAAGAAAAAAATTGTAAAAACAATTTAAAAATCTATATGCGAAATAGCTGAAAATCTCTGATAAATTTGAAAAAAATGAAAGAAAAGTTAAGTTTAAATGTAAAAATTTGAAACAACAATTTCTAAAAATTCCTGAAAAAACTATTAAGATGATGCAAAAATATTTTCGTACGATTAAAAACATTCAATTTGCGAAGTAATTTAGAAAAACAATGTAGTATTTTACTCCATATTTCTAGATTCTAAAAATCTAAAAATGCTGAAAAATTCTAGAAGAAAATTCTCTCAATTTGTTAACAAAATTTAGAAAAGAAAGTAGTATCTTCCTCTAGGTTTCTAGATTCTTGAAATCTAAAAATCTGGAGGAGATATTACTTAAAAAATCTAGAATTGTAGAATTGCAGTATTTAGAAAATTCTAAAAAGAAAACTCGAAGAATTAAAAAGAAATTTTTTTAAAAATAATTTAGAAATCTGTATGTGAAATAGTTGAAAATATCTGGTAAGTTTAAAAAAAATTGAAAGAAAAGTTAAGTTTAAATGTAAAAATTTGAAACAAATATTTCTAAAAATTCCTGAAAAATCTATTAAGATGATGCAAAAATATTTTCGTATGATTAAAATAAATTCAATTTGCGAAGTAATTTAGAAAAACAATGTAGTATTTTATTTTACTCCAGATTTCTAGATTCTAAAAATCTAAAAATGCTGAAAAATTCTAGAAGAAAATTCTCTTAATTTAGAAAAGAAATGTAGTATCTTCCTCCAGGTTTCTAGAATCCTGAAATCTAAAAATCTGAAGGAGATATTGCTTAAAAATTCTAGAATTCTACAAATGGAGTATTTAGAAAATTATAAAAAGAAAACTCGAACAATTTAAAAGAAAAAATTGTAAAAATTAAAAAATCTATATGTGAAATAGCTGAAAATCTCTGATAAGTTTAAAAAAATGAAAGAAAAGTTAAGTTTAAATATAAAAATTGAAACAAAAATTTATAAAAATTCCTGAAAAATCTATTGATGATGATGCAAAAATATTTTCGTTCGATTAAAAATAAAATCAATTTGTGAAGTAATTTAGAAAAACAATGTAGTATTTTACTCTAAATTTCTAGATTCTACAAATCTAAAAATGCTGAAAAATTCTAAAAGAAAATTCTCTCAATTTGAGAACAAAATTTAGAAAAGAAATGTAGTATCTTTCTCCAGGTTTCTAGATACTTGAAATCTAAAAATCCGGAGGAGATATTGCTTAAAAATTCTAGAATTCTAGAAATGGGGTATTTAGAAAATTCTAAAAAGAAAAGTGGAACAATTTAAAAAAAACAATTGTAAAAATAATCTAAAAATCTATATGTGGAATAACTGAAAATCTCTGATAAGTTTAAAAAAATAAAAGAAAAGTTAAGTTTAAATGTAAAAATTTGAAATAAAAATTTCTAAAAATTCCTGAAAAGTCTATCAAGGTAATGCAAAAATATTTTCGTACGATTAAAAAAAACATCAATTTACGATGTAATTTAGAAAAACAATGTAGTATTTTATCTTACTCCAGATTTCTAGATTCTAAAAATGTTGAAAAATTCTAGAAGAAAATTCTCTCAATTTGAGAACAAAATTTAGAAAATAAATGTAGTATCTTCCTCCAGGTTTCTAGGTTCTTGAAATCTAAAAATCTGGAGGAGATATTGCTTAAAAATTCTAGAATTCTACAAATGGTGTATTTAGAAAATTCTAACAAGAAAATTCGAACAATTTAAAAGAAACAATTGTAAAAACAATCTAAAAATCTATGTATGAAATAGCTGAAAATCTCTGATAAGTTTAAAAAAAATGAAAGAAAAGTTAAGTTTAAATGTAAAAATTTCAAACCAAAATTTCTAAAAATCCCTGAAAAATCTATTAAGATGATGCAAGAATATTTTTGTACGATTAAAAAAAATGCAATTTGGGAAGTAATTTAGAAAAACAATGAAGTATTTTACTCCAGATTTCTAGATTCTAAAAATGCTGAATAATTCTAGAAAAAAATTCTCTCAATTTGGGAACAAAATTTAGAAAAGAGTATCATCCTCCAGGTTTCTAGATTCTTGAAATCTAAAAATCCGGAGGGGATATTGCTTAAAAATTCTAGAATTCTAGAAATGGAGTATTAATTGTAAAAACAATCTAAAAATCTATATGCGAAATACCTGAAAATCTCTGATAAGTGAAAGAAAAGTTAAGTTTAAATGAAAAAATTTGAAACAAAAATTTCTAGAAATTCTAAAAATTCCTGAATAATCTATTAAGATGATCTAAATGGAGTATTTAGAAAATTCTAAAAAGAAAACTCGAACAATTTAAAAGAAAAAATTGTAAAAACAATCTAAAAATCTATATATGTATATCGTATATGCGAAATAGCTAAAAATCTCTGATGAAAATTGAAAGCAAAGTTAAGTTTAAATGTAAAAATTTGATCAAAAAATTACAACTTTTTTTTAAAAATCTATCAAGATGATGCAAAAATATTTTCGTACGATTAATTAGTAATTTAGAAAAACAATGTAGTATTTTACTCCAGATTTCTAGATTCTAAAAATGCAGAAAAATTCTAGAAGAAAATTCTTTCAATTTGGGAACAAAATTAAAAGATACAGTTTCAGGTAATTTCTTAGCAGTTTTATCAATTTTGACGTGATTTTACTTAGTATAAGTACTTATTTTATTTCGTTTGCTCTTGTAAACGGCAAGGGTACATCAATTCGATTGGTACAACAATGCTGTCTTTTTTTAGTTTGCAAGTTTTCGGCAGTTCCCTCTTGTTTGCGCATAATGTTCTAAACAACGAAATATTTTTAGATCTTAATAATTTTAACGCCAAAGGAATACTTGTAAAAAAATATCGGTTGTTACAGTTCTACCCTTTATAGTCTAAGGTTCAAGAAGTTTAATTACGATAAATTCGCTTAGGGGGTTGATGTATTTCGAGCCTCGTCTTTTCCTAAATACGGAAAGCTACTAACCATATATTTCGTCTGTACACGAGATGCCAGCCAAAATTTTATGCCAAATTTACCCAGTAGGTAAATTTGAATCTGGGTTTGTTGGAAAAAGTTGTTCATTCATTGAAATATAAGCTCTCGGTTTCAAGATTCTTGAGAACAGTTTAGAACCTACTTTATAAACTTAATTTTTACTTTAGGTCTTAGGTCTTTAGTTATTAGTGCTAGGTAATTTAAAATCATTTGTTATTGTGATAAATTGCAATTTTATTTTAGGCTTACCCTTACGCTTAGATTTTTTATTGTTGTTGTTGAAGCAATAACTGTTTCCTTACAGTAAGCAAATTTGTTGGTCGCTTCTGCTTTATTTATATGCAGAGAAATACACGTATAGGCACCCTTTTTTTTAACTTTCCATACATATTCAATCGGCGTATTTGAACGAGCTCGAGGAGTAAAGTATAAAGGGGCACATGTCCTTGCTCGAGTCCAATCTAACTTTCGTATGTAACGCCTACAATCGTGACGAACGCTCGATGAATGCGTACAGGTGGTATAATACTCGAAACACTTGCACTACAAGGAAATGTTATTATGCATACAGGAAAGTGAAAACTTTTGCATTAAACAAAAATTAATAGTGAATACTATGAAGGATTCTCTCATGATGTCAACAATTTTATTTTTATTTAATTTAAATGTGCGAAAAATTGCACCTTTAAATTAAATAAAAATTAAAAAATTTTGATATCATGAGATAATCCTTCATAGTTTAACATTCGTATCAGAACAGTTTACAAGTCATTAGTAATATTGAGTGTTTCTAAATGAATATCACGGTTTTAAAGCTTTGTAATATGTTTACATAAAACTTTTTCTTCTAACAATTGGGGAAATAGCCATAGTTTTAGAGTGTCAAGATATGAAGTACCAGTTGTAGTTGCTTCTTCGAACAAAGAAGGCCCATAAATTGACACAAAAAACATTCAATTTAGGGATTGTATAATCTCATGAGGATTATCTGTCGCCATGTTTGCTTCTAGTACTCTCTAGAGCATGCGCATACCAACAAATCGTTCTGTGATTTTAGTTCCAGTTCAAGTTTTACGTATTAAATATTACGAAGCGTTAAAACCTCGATATTCATTTAGAAACACCCGATATTATGCTGGGATCTAGAATTGATTGACACACTTTATCATTCAACAATGCTAAGGCACAAATATTTTAATAAAATAGTTTTATCGTCACTGGATTGGGAAGTAAATCAATATTTATATTAAGTTTTTTTTCTCTGCAAAATTATCTCTGAAATAATTAGCGAAGCCAACATTTGACCATTACAAAACATGGAAATCCTTGTAGTACCAATTCTACACTCTAAAGTGATAAAACCTTCAGTACTCGTCCATAATTCACGCAGGCCGAATATAACCTAGAAAATTTAAAAGTTACCACGGTTATGATGTAAGCCGGCGCGCTGAAATGAAAACGCGCCTCATGAAATGTTCAGTTATTTCGGCGGCGTGTAACTCATATTAATACCCGGCGTGTTTACAAACAAACAAAATCCAAATAAAACATAAATACAGGTTGATGTATAAATAACGTTTTCTGCATACATTTCTCTAAAAATAGGTAGCGGCGGTCGATCGGTTCGCACCGGAAAGATGAGACACCTTTGCGGTAACGGTACACACGGCAATGATCCGATTGATACGGAAAAAAAGAGATTACCACACGCTTCGTGGTTTTCAGATTTATAGGAACTTACAGGACATGGCGTGTTGGGGATTTCGCGAGATTTACTAGTTTATTGCGCTGGTCAGTTTATCTAAAGATACACTTTTTTATCCCAAACATATGCGGCTATAAAAAGTAAATCTAGTTGATTTATACATTTTTTTATTAGAAAATAAATTTGTATATGTAGTAAGATGAATAATTAAAACGATGAATTAAATTCTCATTTAACCCGTGATGAATCATTGTTATAATTGTCGCTGTTGACAGATCCCTTCAATGTCGGTGTTAATCCACACATTTGGAATCTAGTACAGCGTTTAGACAATAGATGGCACATTTATGGTAATATTGTAGTCGATGGTTAACCCGGAGAGTTAAATACTCCTAAGTAAATCTCGATTTCCTGTATAAGGATGTCCATGAGGATTTCCTCTCCTCTCATAAAAAAAACGATTCCCTGTCTCCAACTGATCGTAACAAGTCCGAGGATATTGTTGACAGAGAACAATAATTAATGAATCATTTTTAATAATAATTAAAACTATAATATAACACATAATTAAATGATGTTAGTAAACTGCGATACACTCGTGAGATACAAAATAGATCAAAACCGGTCCATAGCTGTTGTTGACCCGGAAATGATAATTCTATGCATATTTATTATAGTTCTATTCGTATTTATTTGCATGTTTAAAAAGTGATGTTTTTAACGAAATCGCGAAATTGTGGTGTGTTTCTACTCTTATACAGAAACACACCACAATGTCGCGATTTCGTTAAAAACATCACTTTTTAAACATGCAAATAAATACGTAAATATGAGTGATGAGTGTTATGCAAATATGTACAGAACTATTTCATACTGAAACGAAAAACACGTCGTGAATTTTCCCATTTTTTTTAAATTTTCGTAATTACAACTATCCGTCTTTATATCATAATTTACAGATTTTGTGGGGCTTACTTTCCTAAGTCGGCGTTAAATCGAGTCGGATAATCGATGATTGGTGCTTAATCACGAAGCTAAATATTTGTCTTCGCTGTTTCGCGTTATTACGCAGCCGACAGACGTGTGATTGATTAAAATTCTGAAATATTTAACGTAGTTGTGATTTCAGGGAATATTATGAAAATATTAGTTCATGGCGCAGATTATAATCATTGAATTATTGATTATTAAAAAGTGTGAAGAGCTAGTAGCATATTTTATTAATATTTAAATAAAGTAAAACTCACTTTGTTGATATCACACTATTTATTTAAAAAGTGACTCGAGTTTCGATCAACAGCTGATCATTTTCAAACTCAACTATTAATCAATTATTTTATTAATATTTAGCATATATAACGAAGTAGATGCCTTCAAAATAAATAATATCATATGGAGAAGTCTACCTCACCAACCATTAAAATTGTTTCTAATCATAAATTCTCGACAAATTTGTGTCTGAATTTCTGGTAAATATGTTAATATTTGTAGATTTCTTTAATTTACTTTATATACACAATTTTTATTATTTGTAGAATTGCTTCTATGTAACTTTATATAATAAGTCCACAGTAAGAAACTGCTTTTCTGCCTTCAACTGCGCTGCGTTGACGAGATCCGTGCAGGTCTAAGTCGATCCGTATCTATTGTTTGACAACTAAATATTTGCACTATAAATATCTGAAACTGTTATGGATTATTTTATTTAAGTTTTTATTAAATGTACATTCTGTAACAGAGAGAGCTTACACTACAAAGAAAATTCTCAGCGTTTGTAAAGTATAATCTTTTTTTTATATAATCATTTAATGAATAACTTACTATTTGTCATTAAAAATGTAGGCTCACTAAAATGTGCTACTATTCATCCTTTGGATATACTCTTAAAATAAATTATTGTTAAAATATATGTACGAGGGCGCCCTGAAATGTTTCCGGAATCGACAAGAAAAATATAGTATTGATGCTGTTTTTTATTTTTATTTTTCGATGTATTCTTCTTGAAGATCAATACACTTTTTCAAACGGTGCCCAGTCTCTTCAAGCCGTCGGAAAAGTAGGATATTTCGAGGTTTGCAAAATAACCATCTGTAGCTGCGATGACCTCCTCAATTGAGGCAAATCCAGGCCCGCCGGGTGCGGGTGTGCAAGGTGTGCGGCGCACACGGGCGCACTTGCAAGGGGGCGGCAAATCCAGGCATCTGATCATCTATTTCATTGACATAATTGGATAGTTCACTATGATTTTTTATTATGTCACCAAAAGACATATATTGATCTATATCGAAAATAAATGGCAATTGAATAATTCCACTCGGGGACTTCCCCGTTGTTCCATACCGCGCGATAATTTTACATTCAGGGAAATGCCCGTGCCTTGCCGTGTCAATTGCGTCTCCAAATTTTCATTCTTCAGTCACTTGTTTTCACGTAACGTAGTGTCATACCTACATATATCTTTCAGCGATTATTATAAGTGGGAAAACATGGTAAGTACGGCTTGTATTTACTAATTACTAATGATTGTTCGGGAAAGTATTGTTTTCGTGAACATTTTCGAATTCGAAATTACAACGGATATATCAATTTTGAGGTCCCCCGAGACGAATCCAATCATTTTCACTTTTCCTATATAGAATATATAGGAACATTTTTTGAAAAATTTTTGGTTACCAATTTCCACTAATTTCTGGATTTTTTGTGTGTATGGATGTGTGTGTGTGTGTCTGTCTGACTGTCTGTCGGTGGGCGCTGTATCTCAAAAACGAACTAGAACTGAAAAGCGTGTGGTGTTTACTCGAGGCTTTCTTTATTTTTTCCAGATATTCTTGTAAATATGAAAAATATAGACACAATAGAATCGTAGTGCGCGTATAAAAACTAAAAACAGAATAAACATATACTTCACAAATATACAGAGTATTAGAAATAAAATCAATGAATTTGAAGCATTTCTATCCGAACATAATAACATATTTAAAATAGTTTGTTTTTGTGAACATTGGCTCAATGAAGCGGAATGTAATATAATGCATTTAGACACACTAAGTCCCGACCCATTTTTTGCGCGGAAAAACTTTCAACATGGGGGTGTGTTACCGGCGTTCAGTTTACCTGAACGTCGTAACAAATGCGTAATTATGTTTTAATCCATTTTAGGAGCTACCCATTGCTCCTAATAATAATTTGCATAAATTCCGCATTATTGAAATAATCCAAACGAGATAATTTTCCAAAATGTGCAGCTGCCAGTGCGGAACAATAGGTCGGGCCCTTTTTCGGCGAAGAGGATCATTACCTGTTCCCGGAATTGCGGGGCCTACGTGACCGAAGCAAAGCCGCGGTAATCAAGATCACCGTATAAAACCAGGCTCCGGCCATCGCTCTTTACCAGTCGTCTGCCATCAGCAGCGGTGGTCAGCCTGGTCGGTCCGCCGATTCAAGCCTCTTGCTCTTGTATATATTGTATATTTTCTCTGTCTATTCTTTCTGTCTTTTGTAATATATTTTCTTCTTCTCTGGCCCCATGTTTTAATTTACACACGTCTCTCTTGTTCTTTACTCTGTTTCACAGCTAGCCGGTGCCCATTCGTTGACGTGGCGTGGAAGCCCAAGTAAGTATCACCAACGGGAAACTGTTTAATCGAAGCCTGCGGCTCTTAATCGATGGTGAGCCTCGCCAGGGACCCCTGTGCCGCCAGTCCGTCACCAGGACGTCTTCCGCGGCCACCGTTAACAGGTGTGATGCACCTAATCAACAAAAATATCTCATTTAAAAATCTTGTACATCTCAATAATCTTTCTCAAGAAAAATGCTGTGAATTAGCTGCATTATTCATCCCACCTTTAGATCTCTATTTAATTGTTGTGTATTGTTCTCCGGATAGAGATTTTAATAATTGTATTTATACTTTGGGAAAGTTATTGGATAATATTAACATTCGTAAAAATATTGTTATTTGTGGTTTTTTAACGTCCAATTCAACAATGGCAAATACAAAGTATTTGATACCTGTGATATGTTAGCATCATATGGTTTGTATCCGCGAGTAAACTTTCCAACAAGAAAAACGAATTGCTTAGATAACGTTTTCTCAAATATTAGTGAGGTTTTCATTGAAGTTCGTCCAATCCACACAGGACTATCGGATCATATTGGAATACACATTCAACTTGATATCGACGTAGATTCACATAACATAAATCAAGTAAGTAGGCTTATAGCCGAGCATGGCAAATTCTACCTCTGTGTCCTCTCGAGGACACAAATTTTAACTATATAGATAATCCTGAAATAACGATTAACGATAAGTTTTCCACATTTATCGGTATAATAGAAAACTATATACTTAAATGCTTTCCTGAAAAAAACAAACCTCTTAATCAAAATCAAAAATTTCACTGGTATAATAATGAGTTAAGACAAATACGCGAAACTCTCCTTTTACTAAAATCCGCTAGCGAACGTATACCAGAACTAAAAAGAAACTATGTAAATTTTAATTCCTGCAATATTAATTCGGAGGAATTTAACTGTTTTTTAACACTGTTGCTCAAAAATTAGTCAATAACTTACCTCCCGCTAGCATTGACCCTATACAAATTATGTCTTCCAATGCAAACTATACACAAAATGTATATTTTAATTTATTTTCATGCCGTTAGTGTAGCCGAAGTAAGGGACGTAATACTTTCCCTAAAAAAACTCTCATTCACGTGATGTTTATGGGATGACGGTTGGAATTTTGAAATCCATAATAAATGTAATAATAAAACAAAGTTGATAAATCATTGCATCAATACACAAACTTTTCCTGCTGGATTAAAGATAGGATGTATTATTCCATTATATAAAAAAGACTGTGAATCAGATCCTAAAAATTACCGACCAATTGCATTACTTCCTATTTTTTTCCAAGGTAATTGAAAAAAAAATTTTAAGCAAATGGTAGAATATCTGGACATTCATGATATATTGTCGCACGAGCAGTACGGTTTTCGAAGAGGGAGGTCTACGAGCGATGCAGTTATTGCTTTTGTGGATACTGTTCCGGAAGGTTTCAACTCGAACCTATACACAGTTGCATCCTTCTTGGATCTAAGTAAAGCATTTGACTGCGTCTCTCACGACATTCTCGTTCGAAAACTGTATTTCTATAACTGTATTCCGCAAAGTTGCCGGCTACTTAGGAAACAGAACTCAACGTGTGCTGTTAAACAAAGAAATGTCATCAGATGCGACAATTTTACATGGGGGTCCCACAAGGGTCAATACTAGGACCATTACTTTTTTTTAATTTACGTCAACGACTTGCCAAGGAGTGTTCACTCTTCTATAATACTGTTCGTATATTTTTGTTGAATCTTTTATGAATTGTATTTGTAAAGCAAGTTTGATAAAGTACTTATAAATAAATAAATAAATAAATATGCAGACGATACAATATGTATAAATAAATCACAAGACCTACAATCGGCACTAATCATTAATGAAGAGTCAAATAAGAACATATTAATGTGGTTTCTTTCAAACAAATTATCATTAAATCCTGAAAAAACCGTTAATGTTACTTTCACCCTCAAACGACAAAGTGAAATATCGTCTTCTAAATTCCTTGAAATAACTTTGGACAGCAAATTAAACTGGCATGAGCATGGGAATGTTATTGCAGTTAAGCTTTGTAAGGTAATTTATTTATTGCCTCACATACGAATTTATTTACCGAAATCGGCTCTAAAAGCTGCATATTTTGCTTTATTTAATACGCATATCACATATGGCATACTAACCTGTGGCCATTCTACAATTAGAGGTAGGTTGTTCGGACTACAACGACGAGCAATTCGGACTATTCTTTCTCTTGGCTTCAGGGAGGACTGCAAACAAGGTTTTATCAGCCTTAAAATACTTACCTTACCTAGCATATATGTACTTGAATGTATAATGTATGTTAGAAAAAATATATCTTCATACGATACCAACTCTGACATACATAATCATTATACACGGCAAATGTCAAATATATGACTGAAATCGCTGAGGTTGTCAAAAAACAGGAATGGCATAAATTACTACGGAGCCATGTTGTATAACACTCTACCCGCTCCCATCAAGTCTCTTGATGATCATGATTTTATAGATTTTATTGATTTTATTGTTTTATTGTATTTATTGTTTTTATTGATTTGATTGATTCTACTGATTGGATTGATTTTACATAGTCTATTGTTTTTATTGGTTTTATTGCTACTTACTTGTTTTGTCCCATTTATAATGATAATAGTATTGTTTTAATTTTAGCCATTATTTGTACTGTTTTTATACTCTCCGTTTGATTTTAGTTTTTTCTTTAAAATATTGTATCCGTATCCATTTTTTACTATTTTTTTTATTGCTTGTCTCGGTAATTTGTTTAATTTTAGATTACATTTGTTTAATTGTATCCTTAATTTTTTTATTTTTATTTACGTATGCAAGCGTGATTGTAAATGTTTGTATTTTGGTAATCCTCAATTGGTTCATCTCACCAGATTTATTTGCATATGTTTAATCCTATTTGTGACCTGTGTAAACTTTGTGATAGAACCAAAAAATATTATTATTATTATTATTCATGGCCACATCAATATGTTTGAAAAATATCTGTGTGTGTGGCTGTGTATCTGTCTGTGGGTGCTGTATCTCCTGAACGGATGTAGGTATAAAATTGAAACTTTAAGCATAAACATTATTTGACAATCCGGATCTAAAAAGCTTTTGGTACAATTTCATACACCGGAAGTTGTTATGTATGAAAAAATATTACAGAAAAACAGAAAGAAAAAATGATATGGCCATCATAGTACTTTCCCTATATTTTTCTAGAAAACTATGAGGTTTACTGTTAATAATTTGTTCATTTTTGAGTTATTTACAATTATTATTATATAAATTTCATGTAAAAATATTTCTTTAAAATTTGTTCATTTTCTCATTCTCTCTATCTTTTGTTTGAAGAGTTTTGTAATATTTTTCACATTAAAAAAAAAAAACAAAAAACGGCCTCGAGTAATCATCCATTTACGGTTTTTGAATGTTCACCAAAAGCTTTTCAGTTCCAGTTCTTGACGATAAAACCTTAAGTTTTAAGTTTTTATCAATCGGATCATTCGTTTTTGAGATACAGCGCCCACAGACATTTTCACGCACGAAAACAATACTTCCCCTATATATACTATATAGGGAAAGTAATATATGCAGGGTGTCCCGTTAATGCGGGGAAATGGCTGGACCATAGATTCCTGAGGTCAATTTATGACGATTTAACGCAACTTATCTATATCCAAAAATTTAAGGTTAAGCCGGAATTTGGCTTCAAAGTTTCAAATTTTTTTATTTCTTTTGTTTATAACAATTGAACGCTTTATTTGATTTTAATGAAATTTATTAGTAATAAGTACCATAATATCATACATCATTTTAGTTATTTTGGCCATTAATGATTGACAGGAAGTATAAAAAACAGTAGTACCACCACTTAAAAACTAAAATATTTTTTTATTGGTGTATCCAATAAAATCAAAAAAAAATATACTTGAAAGGGCATTAGATTTAAAAACTTTTTTGACTCTTACTTGTTTTTGATATCTTGTACGGTTTTTGCACAAAAAAATATGAATATAGTATACACATTATGCACTCATTAATAAGTAAATAAACTTACTCAATTGAATAAAAATTAAATAATATCAATTAATAAAATAAATCAAAACAACATCTAACACTTTTCAAACAATTTTCTTTGCAAAATCCTAATACAAACGAGATATCTGTTTGTTCCAAATATGAATATTAATGAACTATAATAAAGTTAAAAATTAATTGTCAAAAGATACTAAATAATAATTATTATACATAATTTACATTTTTTAAACAAAGACTGCCACGAAAAACATTTATTTTCGATTCGATAAAAAACTAGATTTTGTTTTTACTAGATAAAAAATATATATTTTATTTTTTTGTGGGAAAACCGTAAAAGATATCAAATATTATTAAGAGATGAAAAAGTTTTTAAATTAAATGGCCTTTCAAGTAGTATTTTTTTAGTTTTTATTGGATCCACCAATAAAAAAATATTTTAGTTTTTAAGTGGTGGTACTACTGTTTCTTATACTTCTTAACGAATAATAGTCATAATAACTGAAATGATGTATTATATTATGGTAGTTATTAAAAATAAATTTCATTCAAATCAAATAAAGCGTTCAATTGTTATAAACATAAGAAATAAAAATTTTTGAAACTTTGAAGCCAAATTCCGGCTTAACCGTAATTTTTTGGATATAGATGAGTTGCGTTAAATCGTTATATTTTGACCTCAGGAATCTATGGTCCAGCCATTTCCCCGCATTAACGGGACACCCTGTATATACTATATAGGGAAAGTAATGAACATCTTTTGTTAATAAAGATTTTTCAGAAACTCCTTGATTTTGAAAATATTAAGTTTTTCAAAATTTAATTTATTTTTCCGATATCTTTTTAAATATAAATAATTTTACTAAAACCTATAAAGAAGTATTTTAGGTACCGACAAAATGAACATCTTTTGTTTATGAATATTTTTCATAACCTCCTTGATTTTTAAAAGAAAAAACAATTTTTTTATGTTCTATTTCCCGATATATTTTTAAAGATCGTAAATTACAAAAACCTTGAAACAAATGTTTTAGATACTGAGAAAACGAACACCTTTTGTTAATAAATATTTTTCATAAAATCCTTGATTTTGGAAAAAAATAAGAATTTTTTAATTTCTTGCATTTACTTATGAAACAATAATAATAGATTATTATTAGTGCTCCCATTAGAACTATCAATGTGCATAATGAATATACAGGGTGTGTAAATAAAAATTATTGAAAAAAGCACAAGAATACAAATAAAAATATGTTAATAATAAATTGAAAAATACGAAAACATTTCGTGAATGTACGACAATGAGTTTTACTAAGACTACAAAACAAATTTGTTTTGAAACAACTACTTCTCTGGCTAATACCGCGATAAAAAAATGTATTTTGGGCAAAGTTAGAGAATCAAAATATTTTTCTGTCATATTAGACTGTACACCGGATGCAAGCCATACAGAACAAATAATTGTAATTCTTAGATATGTTCATCTAAACAATACAGATAAAAAAGTAGAGGTATGCGAACACTTCATTGGTTTTTGTGCAGTCACCAGTTCAACTGGCGTGGGTTTGTTAAATTTCGTTTTGAATTTATTTTCACAATCAAACCTTGATATTCAAAATTTGCGCGGGCAAGGTTATGATATTGGTTCTAACATGCGTGGAAAACACAATGGGTTGCAGAATAAGATTTTGGAAATCAATCATCGTGCATTTTACGTTCCATGCTCAGCTCATAGTTTAAACTTAGTAGTCAATGATGTAGTAAATATCTGACACCAAATTATCTATATATCTCTATATTTTTTCGACATAATTCAAGAAATCTATGTTTTCTTTTTATTGTCTACAAAAAGATGGTCAATAATTTGCAAACATTTACCAGATTTAAAATTAAAAGCTTTGAGTACTTTGTGATGGTCCAGCAGAATTGACGCGATCAAACCATTACGGTATCATCTAGAAAATATATTTGATACTCTATTTGAAATATCTGAAAATACGTCTGAGTGGGATACTGCCACAACACACAAAGTGCATTCGCTTCAAAGGTCAAAATTATAAATTTATATGCTCTGTTGTAGTTTGGTACGAAATTTTGAATGAAATTATTTATTTAAGTAAAATGATGCAAAGTCCTACAACGAATATTCCAATATGTATTGTATTTGCTAAATAATTTGATCGATAAGTTTACAAATAATTGCACGGATGAACATTTTGAAATTATTTTACAAGAAGCTACTGAAATTGCACAAAAACTAAATGCTGAAACAAACTTCCCACCATTAAGTACACTTCGTCCAAGAAGAAAACCGACACAATTTCAATATGAACAACGCGATAAAGTTATATTAGACCCGAAAATCAATTACAAAGTAGAGTTTTTTTTAGAATTTTAGATCAGACATTAACTTCCTTAAAAAATAGATTTGAAGAGTTAAAAACTTTAGACAACGTGTTTGGCTTTCTTTGTAGTTCATTATTTAGTAGCCTCAAGGAAGAATTGATGAAACATTGTGAACATCTGAAACTTAAAGACGATTCAAGAAATGAAGCTGACATTGAAGGTATTGATTTGTACAATGAAATTAACGCCTTGAAGCTATATTTTGTAGAAAATCAGTCTACCGATCCACATACAGTTTTGTAATATGTTTAAACAAATAATTTAATGTCAACTTTTCCAAACACATCAATAGCATTAAGAATATTCTTTACTCTACCAGTTACAGTTGCATCTGGAGAAAGATCTTTTTCTAATTTAAAATTGATTAAGAATTATTTAAGGTGCATCGACCAAGACTGAGTATTTATCTATTAATTCGATAGAATCTGAAATATTAGATAGTTTAGATACTAGACAAATAATAGCTGATTTCGCAAATGTAAATGCAAGAAAAGTTAAATTTTTATAGGTACTTGCCTGTACAGTTAAGTTATATTGTAGACTTTAAAATAAATTGTTTGGTTATTATAGCTGTTTTTTATTCACTCCCATAACTACCTAACCAAATTCAAATTTCAACTTCTCAAATTCGAGAAAAATAGGATAGAGGAGGGGCGGCTCTGACAGTTTCGCACACGGGCGCTCAAGCGGCTAGCGGCGGGCCTGGGCAAATCTATTTTCTGACAGCGATTTTTTCAGGTTTGGGAATAGTAAAAAGTCGCTGGGGGCTAGGTCCCATGAGTATGGAGAATGATAGACTAATTCGTAGCGTAACTCGCGATTTTTGTTTTTGCTCCGGTGTAAGTAAACGCGGTACCCATCGGAGCGAAAGCTTTTTCACTCCCAAAATATCGTGTAGGATATGGCCAACGTGTTCTTCTGAGATGCCTGTTGTCTCTGCTATCTCTTTCAGCTTCAATCGACGATCGGCTAACATGACATCATGAATTTTGTCGACTATTTCACCATTGGTAGCGGTTTTTGGGCGTCCACTGCGTGGATCGTCATTTGTGCTTATGCGGCCACGTTTGAATTCACTCACCCAGATGCTGATGGTCAAAAAAGAAGGAGTAGCTCAGCTATGAATCTCTAGCAAAATATTTCGAACTTGCGTAGCCATTTTCCCATCCATCCAGAAGTGTTTTATCACTGCACGAAATTCGATTTTATCCATTTTTCGAAACCGTCTGACTTGCTGTACAAAACACACTCTTAAACAACAACTATTGACAGTAGACATCTGAAACTTTGACAGTTGCTATAAAAAACGGTTGCCTTTATCGACCAATGAATCCACTTCAACCATCGTGCACCATTTCTTGCCGATTCCGGAAACATTTCAGGTCACCCTCATATATGTAGTAAATAGATAAAAATTACTAACACTATTATTCGCAATGATTTATTTCTTAAAGATATTACAATTATATTATGGCATCAAACTTGCTTCATGACGTAGCGGTTTTCTTACCCATCCCAATAATTGCTGCTTACTATAGACCTACATTAAATTACGTCCGTTGAATAAAACCACACACTTTTCATTTACTTAAATTTTATATTTTTTCTAATGTTTTTTTAATAATGTCAAAATAATGATGTTTTAAAATGAAATTTTAATGGTTGTTACGCAAACTTTCAACTGTTTTAACAAAATTCACTTTTTTGGTAAAACTCCATATATTTTGTTTATATTTACTACTTAAAGACAATTTTTTGTCTGTGTTTTTACTTAAAATTTCAAATATTTTAACTTTTCAGTTTTCAGCAGTCTTTTTAACAGATTTTCAATTATTTTTCTTTTGGCAATTTTTAGTTTTGTTTTATTCTAAATCATTTCTCCTTAAGATTGATTGATTGATTGATTGTCTTTATTGTCACTTAAGCCACAAACGAAATACAATACAATTTCTGTGGATGTGCGCGTCAATGTAATAATTACAATAATAATAATAAAATAAGACATAAAATTAAAATACGGTAATATAAATAAGATAAAATTTACATAGATATTCTAGAAATTAACATAACACGGTATAAAACTAGGACGTCACAAAATATTCATGTTTGTTTGTTGATATATTTATCGAAAGTATAAAAAAAATTTTGTACCAGAAATTCCTTTAGACTTAACTTATATTTTGTTAAATTAGTATAATTTTTAATGTAGGTTGGTAATTTATTAAAAACTTCCATGCACGAATACATCGCAGATCCTTCATATTTAGTAGTATGATGTAAGGTAGCTCTTATATCGGATCCATGTCGTGTTGCATAATTATGAAAGTTATTGTTTTTTATAAATTTTGTTTGATTATTAAATACATATATACTGCACACTTGTAGATATACACACTGACTACAGTTAATATTTTATTTTTTATAAATGTGTGGCGACAGGTTTCAGTTTGTTTTAAGTCAAATATCAGTCTTAGTATTCGTTTTTGTGCCACGAATACCCTGGTGGTGTCACCTTTACCCCAAATTAAGATATTGTATGCCAAGTGTGTATAAGCAAGTGCATAATATATATCAATTAATGACTTAATTGGAAATTTTGTTTTTAATTTTAAAATGGCGTAATAAGAACTACTCAATTTTGAAGTTACGTGATCAATCTGTTAGTCCCATTTAATTTTCTCGTCAATATAGCTTCCTAAATATTTAACTGCATTTGAATTATTGGCAACTGGATTTTCTGGAGGTTTCCTGTTATAAAATTGAACGGTAATTGTTTTGTCAGCATTTAAGATAAAGATTAAGAAATTTTCAGTTCTTAAAAATGAAAAACCTATGGTTTTTTCGAAAAATTCAATTTCTCCTTAAGAAATTTTCAGTTCTTAAAAATGAAAAACCTATGGTTTTCTCGAAAAATTCAAAATGCTTTAAGTGTTTGAACACATTTAAGTTAAATAACTTAATGCTATATTTTTGATTTTTGCAATTGTCAATAGTTTATACTAACTATTTTAATCGAATTTCAAAATGTTTTTCATTTTCAGCCGTTTTTTACCAGATTTTCAATTGATTTTTCGAGATTTTTTTTAATGTCATCTTTTCTTCTTTGAGAAATCTTTCACCCTTCTTGAAGAGAAAAAAAACCATATATAAAAGTATTGTTTCTAAAATTAAACTTAAATTTTTAGGCAAATTTTAAAATGTTTCAAATGTTCTAAGAGATTTCAATTATCTTTTTGTGTAATATTTCATCTATTTTATTGTTTGTTTCCTTAAAATTATTTTTTTTGTCTTAAAATAGGTGTTTTGTTTTTCTTTACGAATGTCAATTTTTTTTTTTTAATTTGAACCGTTTTAAATAAATGTTAGAATGTATTTTTGGTTTTTAATGTTCAGCTTTTTTTAAGAGATTTTGAATTATTATTGGGTTTTTTATTGTTTTTTTTCTAAATCAATGGTTCTTTGTTGAGAATTTTTTTAATTTTCTTAGGTTTTTTGTCATTCTTTTGTTTACATTGCTACGTTTTATTTACACTACTTTTTTTTTGTAAAATAGAATTTATTTTTTCTCTTTTAAATTGTTTATAATTTGTTCTCAAACTCCAATTTTTTTGTGCATTTTAAATCATATATTTTTCAACTGAAAACATTTTTTTTGTTGTAAATGAAATTTTTATGGTTTTTACTCTAATTTTAAAATATTTAAAAGCTTTTAACTTTTCAACATTCTATGTTTTTTCTTAAAACTGTGACTTTTTCTTTCTTAACGAATGGCAACTGTTTTTATTTGTCTAAAATTTCAACTGTTGTAAATAAAGTTTAAAATCAATTTTTAGTTTCTATTTTTTGGCTTTTTAAACAGATTTTTAAACGTGGTATTTTTAAATCATTTGTTTTTACATCATATTTATTATTTTGAAATTGAAATTATTAAGGTTTTACGGAACTGTTTCAATATTTTTTGCGTAAAATTCCATGTATTTCATTTTTTCTCTCATAAAGTTTTTGTTATTTGGTTTCTTAATAAATACCAATTGTTTTTTAGTAAAATTTAAACTCTTTTAAGCGAATTTTAAAATTTATTTCAACTTTTACTTTTAGTATTTAGCTATTTTTAAATAGATTTTCATTTTTTTCTTTCTTTTTCTTCGATAAGAATAAATATTTCTTAAGAAGAACAAATAATTGAGTAAAAACTCAATTATTGGTTCTTCTTAAGAAATATTTATTCTTATAACAATCAAAATATTAACTTTTTTTAAAGTTTAAACAGTTTTTTGTTGTGTCCAATTTTAGAATGGTTAACAACAAATTTCTATTTTTTTTTTTTAATTTCATATTTTTTTTCTTAAAATTGTTATTTTTTGTAATTAATTTAATTTTTTTTACGTAGAAATTCAACTGTTTTAATTTAATATTTTTTAAAAATATATTTTTTGTTTTGAGATTTCAGCTGTTTTTAACAGAATTTCAATGATTTATTATAATTGATTTATTATCTGTTTTAATATAAATCATTTTTTCTTTAAAATTTGTTATACTGGTCGTAGGTAATATTTTTTTAAATCTTATTAATTACATTTTTAATTAAATTCCTTCGTTGTTTACGCAACTGTTTAATTTTTGTAAAATTTCATCCTTTTTTTCGTTTTTTAAATTTTTATTATTTGTTTTGTTATCGACTGTCAATTTTTAAAAAATAATTTAAGCGAATTTTAAAATGCATCTTAAAAAAGGTTAAATGAAAATAATTTTTAAGTTTTTATACCACTATTTATTGTATAATATACACAAACAAAGTTTACAATATATTATCAATTTTGACACAACTATAGTTTCGACCTTTGCAGGTCATTATCAAGTGTTGAATCAACACTAAATTGTAAACTTTGTTTGTGTATATTATACAATAAATAGTGGTATAAAAACTTAAAAATTATTTTCATTTAACCTTTTTTAAAATGAACTACCACATAGTAACGGTCGCTACCATCATTTTCATTAAAATGCATCTTTTGTTTTTAGTATTCAGTTATTTAAATAGATTTTTCTATCGTTTTTTTTTTGTACAAATTATTTGTTATTCTTTAAGAAAATTGAATAATATTGACTTTTTAAGAATTAAACTGTTTTTTTACTAATTTTATATTTTTTTTATAAAAAATATTTTTTTAGAAAGTTCTTTCAATAAAATTTTAGAATATTTTTTGTTTGCAAAATTTGAACAGTAAAAAATATTAACTGATTTTTCTACAAAGTTTTATTTGAGAATTTTTCTACTGCTATTAATTAAGACTTTTTAAATGAGATTCCTACGTTTTTTATGCAAAGGTTTTAATTTTGTTTTGTAAAATTCTATCTTTTTTAACAAATGCTTTGATTATTTTTTTATAATTTCAAACTGTTTTAACTAAATTTTAAAATTTATTATGAGTCTTTAGTAGTAAAATTCTAACGTTTAAGAAAATATTAAACCAAAAAAAAATCAACAGTGGTTTCTTCTAAAAGTTCAATTTTTCTATTTTTAAATTGTAAATATTTTTCAATCAATTTAAACAAGTTATTTTAAATATACTTTCAATTGTTTTTTAAACTTTTCGATCGCCTGACTTAACACTCCATTTTTGTAGGGCTTGAAAAGGTTGAAAGCATGTAATTTTTGTAATATATAATGCGTATAGAATTTTTCTAGACTGAAGAATATATATTTATAGGATGTGCGATTGGCTTATAAAAAATACTCAAGAAAATATTTACTAAATAATTTAATAATTAGTTTTAATTAAATAAAAATGTATCTTTAAGTAACCTTAACCAGTTAATTAACTTTAAAATTATTTTCGTATAATTTATCAAGCGTATTATTTATTCAAAAATCTAAAATGCTTAATCTTGACCTGCTCTAATTTCCGTAACCCACTCCTGACCTATCTCAAAGAACTATACATGGTCCTAGCGTACTTCTAATCTAATTTAAATAACTGCGTATATCTTTAAATTATAAACGCTTTCTTATTTTAGTTTAATTGTGACCTACCTCAAATATATTGAGATTGTAGTAGGCAAAAAGTTCATCAAGACAATAAAAGGAATTACTAAAGTGGACCAAAATATAGGTCATGTATGTAGATTATTGAGATACGCTAGTCTATTTTTTGAGGTAGGTCAAGTGTACGCTAGGCAACGCATAATTTAAGTAGGTCAAGAGAACGCTATTTAAGGTAGGTCAAGTGAATACTTTTTAAAGCAGGTCACGAATACGCTAGGCAACTCATGATTTATTAAGGTAGGTTATGAGAACGCTATTTAAGGTATGTCAGGAAGAATGAATTGAAGGCCAAAAGCGAGGAATGAGACGTCGCGATATCTCGATAATGAATGCAATATTTTAAATTATTTAAAATTTTGTTATAAATATAAGGTAGGGAATATATTTCCGTTAAAGTTTTTTCCCCAAATTAAATGGTTCATCGCTATGTAGATGAATTATTTACTCTATCAGAGAAGTTCCGGTCTAGGGAGAGTAGTATAATGGCTACATAACCATTTTTTAATGTGTAGGATTGAACATTAATTCTATTTTTAGCTATGTCGCCTTAAAATTAATTTCATATAAACAAAACAATAGATTCCGACGCACTAATTGAATTGTCGTCGTCCGAAAATAGGTTGACGTGAAACACGAGCCTGATAAGACATTAAGCAGCTAGTTTACAGTACTTATAAATACGCCACACGGCATTTAAATGCCTTTCTGTACCGGGACGTACCGCACGGCACCCCACAGCCCCATTAGTTTTAATCGATGCGATTCCTCCCTCATATTTCGCCCACCCTCGCGACCCCGCAAATTACCGACGTAATTGGTTATCAATAAACACTAAAAGCTAGCTGTCGCAGTGCATCTGAATCAGCTTACGAACGGCTTAATTTTGGCCGAAGCGCCCGACCGCACAACAACAGACCAGTTTAGAGGTTAGGAAACCATGACAGTACAAAAATTTGTTGCATTGTGTTGATTGGGATTACAACCATGTACGAGGGTAGATTGAAAAGTTTCCGGAATGGGCAAGAAAACGCAGTAATTAAACAGTTTATTTTTTATTTTTCAACATAGTACCCTTGCAGGGCGATACACTTTTTCCAGCGGTGCTCCAACTTTTTTAAGCCTTCAGAAAAATATGATTTCGGGAACTCTGCAAAATAAGCTTTAGTAGCGTCGATGACCTCTTCATTTGACGTAAAGCGCTTGCCTCCGAGCCAAGTACGCACGGGGCCAGGTCTGGAGAGCACGGGGGATGCGGCACCACCTCGTAGCCCAATTCAACCAATTTAGCATTGGCGATTCGGGATGAATGGGTTGTCGTGGTGGAAGAGCACTTTTTTCAGATGCAAATGAGGCCGTTTTTCCTTCAATATGCCGTTGAATTGATCCAATAAATCGCTGTAGTATTGTCCCGTGATAGTTCTTCCCTTCTGCAAAAAGTCGATGTGTATCACACCTTGCGAATCCCAAAAAATGGTGGCCATGACCTTTCCAGCCGATGGGACAGTCTTTGCCTTCTTCGGAGCAGATTCGCCTGGAGAAATCCTCTGTTTCAACTGCTGCTTGGTTTCTGGTGTGTAGTGGTGGATCCATGTTTCGTCCACGGCCACGAATCGGCGAAAAAAATCAGTTGGATTACGCTTTAACAAGGCCAAACACTCTTTCGAAGTGGTCACACGATTTCGCTTGTTGCCCATAATCAGCAAATGCGGCACCCATCGCACCGACAGCTTCCTCATGCCCAAATGTTCGTGCACGATATTTTGCACACGTTCATATGTGATGCCCGTGGTCTCTACTATTTCGCGCAACTTCACTCGTCGATCGGCTAACACGAGATCATGGACTTTGTCGACCATTTCTTCATTTGTGGCCGTTTTTGGACGTCCACTGCGTGGTTCATCCTTGGTGCTCGTACGGCCACGTTTGAACTCGCTCACCCAGAAACGAATAGTCGAAAATGAAGGTGTGGATGTGCCATGAACTTTCTGCAGAATATCTCGTATCTCCGTCGCCTTTTTCCCATCCATCCAGAAATGTTTGATGACTGCACGAAATTCGTTTTTATCCATTTTTGCAAAAGTGCCTGACTTGCTTCACAAGATGTCATAGTAAACAAAAACGGAACGACGCACGTGTCTGAAAATTTGACAGCTTACCTAAAATAGGTTAGCCTTGACAACCATCATAACAATTTTACGATACGCGCGCCACCTCTTGCCCATTCCGGAAACTTTTAAATCTATACTCGTATTGCAACACATAATAGTTATATAGTTAAATTCCTGGTGGTCTTTTAAAAGTGCGAGGAAAAGTTGTTTCAGCTGTTTCTAATTAATACTAATCATAATACTAAAATGTAGTAAATGAAAAGCCCTTGTTGAGAATTTACACAGTTTTTAATGTTCGAACACTACGACAATTGTTGCGCCACACAGTCAAATCAAAACTTGACATCTGCCTGATGAAGCCACTAGAATTTCACGAGGTAACAGCTTCCTCAATCCGATAAATAATAATTTAATTATAGCCAGTTAGTCTGGTTTCGATCTAAACTATATTCTATAGTAAAACGGACTTTTACTAAGAAGTTTTTTGAATTTTCAATTTTTCAACTATGCTAAAATCGCTTTTTTTTAATAGGGAAGCAATAATTGTTTTGTTGATCACTACACCATGGATCCTCTTAACCAGAAAATTAAAATAGTTCTTTGATATTACAAAAATTAAACCTTATCTAAGTGGTTTAATTTTCGTAATATCATTATTATTATAAATAATGTTACATATAAAACTATAGCACTTATAGAAAATGTTAATGAATTATGTATTCAATAGAATTTTCGTTTTGCTAACGATCAGCCCCACATCATATGATTTAGACGTGTGTTAACTGGCGAAATTAATATGCATCAATGAACTTCCAAACAAAACTCGACGTCAGTTATGAAGCTGAAGTTCGAGCCCATCAATTACTCGAACGCACAGACCTGTAGCTGCAATTCGCAAAAAGTAGGCGATAAATTACCATCCATTCGATTTCGATTAAAACAATTTGCATCAAGGGGAAACATCTCCAGCGCCGGCTTTGATCTGCCAACGCCGAACAGTTGTAAAGTCAGGCTCAATTAATCCGACAAACCAGACGCATATTTTTGTACCTTACCGGGACGATGCATTATGTATGCAGATTAGCGTTAATTAAGTGCGCCTACGTGTGGATGTTTCCATCGTGCACGAGTGCCGCTAATTTGCAAACCCCCCACGGTTTGCTCCTCATCCTTGATTGCAATTCTCCCCCACTCCTTTTTAACGACTCGCGACTCGCAGAGGCCGACTTTGATGTAATGCATTTGATCGCGAACACGAGTGCGACAGATGTATCGCTGGTTGCATTCATTTCACACCTGTTTTCATTTTCTGGTTATTTATTTACTTTGGTTTACCGTCCTGATACAAGTCATGTTTGAACAAGGGATTTAATTTCACGTACTACTAGAAGTTATCAATTTTAGCTATTCTAAAGGTGTAGATTCAATGGATAGATGGATATCTAAAGTTTGAAGACCTTAGAAAACACTTCAAGGTCATGTAACTCTTTTAGGAAAACCTTTGACAAAATTATAGTTTCTCAACCTTCAATTTCTGACATGTTCAGCTTGTTCAGCTCTTACATTAAAACAAACTCCAATAAGGGAAACACCGAGCGTACCATGAATTTGGAAATTGTATGTCTGGTCTGAATTTAAATCATACCAGTGAAAATTTTAGTTGACATGATGGTATATCAGATGTCGCCGTTTAACCATGATCAAAATTTTGCGTATGTGATCTATCTTAGGACAACATCGTCAATTTCTATTGAATTCTCGTTGTTGAGTAAGTGGGTTCAACTTTTGTAATCTTGCGCACTGTAAAAACATCAGAAAACATGGAACGCTTGAGTTGCACATAGCATCAATTTCACTTTATTTATTTTTGTAGGTTTTTGCAATTTTGGAAAATGACAAAAGTCAAACAATTTTTTTATTGATGTCAAATGAAGCTAAGTTATTGAAAAACCAAACTTTTCGTACTTTGTTGTTGATATTGAAGGCTTCTACTTCGTTATACATGTTGAATAGAAATGAAACACCCTAATAACTTTGTTTGTGTTATACAAACAAAGTTATTAGTGTGTTTCATTTCTTTTCCTACTTTCTAAAAATCTGAATTTATAAAATTTTATTTGCTACATAAAGAATTAACTAAAATGAAAATTATTAAAGTATACCTTGATTACATTTAAAAATATTCGATGTTATTAAAAATTAAATATTAATTGATGATTTTTTTTTTGAGAAATAAATTATTCATTAATTTTTTTTTAAATCGCGATTTTCAATTAAATACCCTTCCGCAAGAGGGCAGAGCAAAATACCTTATTAAATTTCCGTAATTAAATTATTAAAAACATAAAATCTTTAATTCCCCATGAAAATTTAATCACCAATCACGGCATATTTTCCTAATAACCAGGAAATTTTAATATGGTTATTAATAATACATTTATAATTAGAAAGGCGATCGTATTGAAAATGTAATAAAACCCTCTGATCTTTATGTAGAGCAGAACATCAATTGAATTCACCCGGAATGAGTTTAATTAATAAACTTCGCAGCGAGAAACGCAGAGGAATTATCAAATTACAAGGAAACCCCATAAGAATATCGTGGTTTTTCCAGTCCACCCCACCCCGAACGTGTCATTTGCGTAGAGCGTAATTATCTCTCCCTTATTTCATTACTGGAGTTGATGGTACATTTGCATGTTCCGATTGATTACTATCTATTTTTGTTATTTGTATTTTAAATTTGATTAAGTTGAGTAAAAGTGATGAAATATTTATAAGACCAGAATAGATCCAAACCTGTCTGTAGTAGTTCTTGACGTGGCGACATGTAACTAAAAATGAATTTTAAGTTGAAGATATTAACATTAACTCACTACTACAAATATTAGATGTAGGAGGAAACATAATAAAGAAATTTCAAAATAGACTGAAAAACAAGGGGGAAGATTAAGAGATTTAAGATAGGAATCTTCAAATGAATGAAGATTGAAGTTAGATTAACAAGTTTTCAGATGGGACTAATGATAAATGGAAGATAAAATATAATGAACTTTTCTTTTATGAATAGAGAGATAAAATATAAATAATTAAAATAATGAAATATCAAGGAGAAAATTCGAATAGATTGTTATTAAAGTTACTGATTATAATCAAACGATATATTACTTTAACCTTTCCAAAAATGGAAAAACTCTACACCTCATATAAAAAAATGATACAAATCTAAATGGTGGTGAATAAATTAGCCTATGGTAATTTTAAATGGAATAAATTTAAAAGGATTGCAACCTAATAATTTACAACAGTGCATGATCCATTTGTTTTGTTTTGGATATAAAGGGATAAATCCGCAATTCGAATGTAGAATATACTACATTTAATGAATACAGATTTATAATAAAGTAGAGGTTAAGCCCAGCAATAAATAGTGCGTAATATAACCGATAAATAATCTAGAATTACAACGGCAGCACCACTACCGATTAATTATTATGCCAATATTGATTGCGGTAGGTCAAGCACTAATGTGCGCTCGTGCATTTTCCACCGCATCGTTTTTTTTCCCCAAAAGCGATCCTGCACAAACATGTGAAGGAAGCTGGTATTGATCCCCACCACTGGAAAAAATTTAAGCTGCTCTGCTAGGAATGCCGTATATTCTTCCCGAAGGACACTTGATTCCAACATTTCCGAAATCGCAACGTAATACTCGCATTCCCCGCAGGAAAATATTTTCATGACGGTAAAAAATGAACTCAGGTGCGCTCCTCCGGGTACCGAGTACAAGGTCAGAGATTTAATATTCTTGCCCTTGTTGGGCGGAACGGGAAGCGCGGTTGTTTGCATCAACGTACTGGTTTTGGTGAAGGAATGAAGGAATTGCGAGAGTAGTCCTTACAAATGCAGGCACAGCTCCCGGCCGCAGGAAAGGGATATAAATCCCGCGTCGGATTGGTGGGCCTTTTGGATATTTGTATGCGGGAGCAAATGTGTAATAAAACGCCAATGCACTGCCCACACAATCGCTCTCCTGCTAAAATATTCTTGCTGATTTATTCGTCTTACGTATTCGGACCGAAAACAACGTACGTATAAATTTTAAACGCACGCCTTGGGAAAATATAACTAAATTTAGATGGTTAATGAAAATTTTTGATGTTGAAATATTAACTTAAACTATGGAATATATAATAATAGAGTGAACAAACATTATATAAATTTATTTCATTTTTGTAATTTTGCATTGTAAACACTCAAGATACTTGAAGTAAATTTTTACTCCAATTTTAAACCATACAAAAATGTTTGAATTAACACATCAATTATCATACAAAGCATTTTGTTTACACAAAATGTAGTCGGTCACATTTATAACTTCCGTATCTTTCAGAAATAGATTTTTGTAGTTGAAGCTCGAGGTAATTACATCAATTAGTTATTTACGTTTTGAGAACCCTTCTGACGGCGCGTCATAAATAGCTCACATATTAGAGGCTAGCAAAAAGTGCATTAGGAAATATTCCCCGTGGCACATTTACGGACTGACTTACGGCTTCTTCATGCGAGCAAACACTTGAAGACGCAGGGAAATTAAACAGATGCAGAACATTCCTCGGAGATGGGCGGGCATTTGGAAATAATTCGAAAATAAAAAGACAATACTCTCGGGTAGCATATGCTGCAAACACATGACGATCCTTTAATGAACGCCATCGACTAATTGCTTTAATTCCGAGCGACGAGCACTCTGTCTGTGCACGAGAGGAGTGAGGTATATTTTCTTGTAGAAGGTTAAGGTTGGTGAGGAATGGCGGAATTTTAATTGTCTCATCGCGGAGCGAACATTTTTTGAATACGTAATTTTATTGGGGAATCTTAAATGGAGAAATATTCGCCAACGAAAGTGTAGCGCCATGGAGGCAAGGCAGCAGGGAGTTTATTACATTTCGTCCTCAGATGGAAAATATAATAAGTCGTTTAAAATTTAATTGAATTGAAAGTTGGTAAGATGTATTCTTTCTCATAATATAACAAAATGTTTATAAATATGGAAAGCTAGTTAGGAAATCAATTAATATAAAGTATAAACATGAGTTGTTAATGTTTGCTTTTTCTTCCAAAAGTACTAAAAGTTGGAAAAGATAATATTCTGAATCAAAAATTGTCTTTTTAATGAATTGAAACATGTCTTCATTAAGATGACACGCATAAAATCATTTTTGGGGTTAAAGAGTGGCATTTGATAGTCAACGTCACAATAAATACTTGATTGTAGCTTATCTCCGTCCATTTTTTTTGAACGTTCATTATTAGCCCACAATCAGTTGGAGAGACCAATTTCCAAAAATTGGTCATTGTTCTTAAATGTGAAGACGAGGATTATGTTTGTTTTAGGTGATTATGACGACTTGACTGCCATCTGGTGGCGCTACAGATAATTATCATATATTTATCCCTTGAATGTCTTAGAAATACTAAATACGGATGTACAATGGTCTTTTTAATTTAGCCACTGTTATGAGTCAATGATCAGTTAAAGAGCCCTATTAAAAAAATAGACAATATCCTCAAGTGTGACGACAAGATCAGAAACTGTTCAAGGTGATTATAATAACCTAACTGCTACCTGATCTCACTTCAGTTGATTGCCTTCTATTTTCTCCTGTAGAGTTTCAGAAACAACATAAAGAGATGTGGTACGAAAGTCCAGTTGATGTTGTCGGTGTCAAGAGCACAAAATGGTTTACTTATTAACTATGTTGTCACGAAAATATAGAATTTTTCAGATGTTGCAATATAATAAAACAAGCTGTGTATAGAAGTCCATATGTGTCATGTGTGGGTGGCTCACGGTGGCAGGGATCCGAGTGATCAAATTTTGAATGTTTCTGCCGCATAGATCCGGCTGAATTTAGGCGAAGACCTAGGTTAAATTTACTTTAAGTCTAACAGTTGATTGCTGATTATTCGCATATATTTGTGATCTCAGACAACTCCACAAGAAAAGGCAGGCAGAATGTTCATTGTAGCACTGTATTGCTTAAACCTGATAATTTGGGCGAAAAAAAAAATTGGTCCTGTAGCACTTAATATAATAATAATAGTAAACTATTGATGATTTTCGCTACACTGTAGCTTCTTCAGGTGAAGATATATTTCTTCACCTGAAGAAGCTACAGTGTAGCGAAACAATTGTAGTGAGTAAAATAAAAAGTTGAAAATCATCAATAGTTTACTATTATTATTATATTAAGTGATAATGGATTTTCAAAATATAAGTGCCTCAACAATCAACGAGATGGTCCTGTAGCGTTTGTCATTGACGGTGATAGCCTCACAAATGTCGTTTAAAAAGAAACTACGTACCAATGACACAGCCGGCCTAAAATCCGCACCTAAAAGATTTTTTTTGATACATTGCTACTTTGTGAACCTGATGTGGGTTGGCTTTGTACCATATACGGCAATTATGCTTGTTGTCATTCATTCAAAAAAGGATCACGTCGCTTTAAATGTTTTTTAGGCCAACACTGGGATCCTTTTCCAAATGCTATGAAGCTTAGTCAGTGAACAAATAGCGTTTATCTATAGTGACTCATTTTGAGCTCCTGGGGTTCGGATCTTGTACGTGTGCAGGCAAAATGTTCAAGTTAAGGTTTGCACAAGGCCAAGTTCTTGTACACGGCAAGGAATTCATTATCTCAAATTCTCCTGTAGGGGCGATGTTCTCGGCGTTAACTGATCGTTTAAAGAACCGGTCGTTTCGAATTTGGCCACCAACATTGGAGAGTCGACTTTGAAGGGTTGCCGTATCTGCTGTAAAATCAGCCTAACGCTTGCAATTATTTTGATAAAAAGGTTTTATCATTGAGCTTCCTATTTAATCGTGTAACTAATGTTGACTTTCAATTAGTAGCTGAATAATAAATAACAAGTTAGATAAACGTCGCCAAAACAACATGGCCGCCAAGTATGGATTACCACTTAGTAACAGTCGCAACCATTTTCTTCCTGTAATACTTATTGAGAGTAGCTTGTATTCTTCGTTTATTACAAAAGGGATAAAAGCTCATCATAGGACCTAACTATGTCCACTTTAAGAAGAATGATTTATACTAAAAATACATCCAACACACTATACTGATGTAAGGTCTTCTACATTACCTTCATGCTTTCTTGATTATTCATCTGCCTGATGAAGCCATTGTATGGCGAAACATGTTGCAGTGTTCAACAGTAAATGTGAAACCCTCCCAACTGTTTTATTTTATTTCAACTCGTCAAAGAGTTCGACAGGTTAATCCAGAACATAGAAAACCCTAGAGAACTTTGCGAACTACTTTTATGTAACGCAAACAGTCATGCTCCCAGGAACATCAGCAAAGGCGGCTATCTAAAGCTTAAAAATGGAGTCCAAAAAATGCTAAGGGCCCAATTAGGAACAGAAATTTCACGAAAGACATTGAAAAATTTTGGGACAAATCCCTAACATTAGCGTTTACTTTCCTTATAGAAAATTCTGCAATTATTAAAACAAAAAGTCTATACACTGAAATATTATATAAACTTTTAATTAAAATGTAATATTGCGATTTTAAGACCCTACAGTCAGGTGTGTTGTTTCATCGCTCCTTGTAGCAACTGATTGATGCATTTCTCAGTAGGGTAATCAAGTCAGGGAGGGCGGCAGGGGAAACCATATGCTATTCTGCTACCTCTGCTGTTGTTGTGTCCTTTCGCCCAGCATATGTTCACTTTATTGTCACAAGTCACTTTTTCCAAGGCTTCGCAACATCCCCCTATTAATGCTGAGGTAATTTTACAGCTGGAAATTGACAAAATTGCTGCTATGCTTTCCGTTATGTGAATGTTTTTTTCTTTAATTTTCTTGTTAGAGATTATCTTTGCTGCATATAGTATACCCACGAGTTCCACCGTTGTTGGTGTGTTAATTGTCTTACCTAGTGCAGTACTTTTTTCAGGGACAGGTTTTTGCAAAAAATTCTACACCTGTACCTGTTTTCGTTAACAACCCATCAAATGAATATCTTTGTGTTTGCTTCCTACTCTTCATATTTCAGGTCAGTTTGAAGCTCTCTAGTGAATATATATTGTCCACCGTTGCTTACAAGCCTTCCCTTTGTTGCTCATAGCCTTTTAGCCAGCTTGTTTTCTGATATATATGTTTAAGGATGGCAGGTACAGCAGGGCTTCCATAGCCGCTATTGGTGTTGTTCTCATGGCTCCTGTCGCGCTCACGAGAGAGCTTCGTTGAATGTGATCTACGGTTGTTTTTGTGGTCGTTCTTGGCCACCATATTACTGCCAACAATGGTCGCACGATGGCCTTCTACATTCATAGAGCTACCTTTGGAGATAGTCCCCAAGTTTTCCCCACAGTTCGTCTGCAATGCCAAAAGGCTATGCACGCGTTCTTGGATCTCTCCGTCAGATTAGTTTTTTGTCTAGAAGAATGCCCAAATATTTGACTTCTTCTTTCAGGGTGAGTTCCTCACCTCGAAAGCTTGTTGGCGTGAAATCTTTTATTTTTCTTTTTCTTATGAACAGTACCAGTTCCAATTTTGTTGGATTTACGGATAATCCTTGGTCTCTACACCAGTCGTTTACTGCCGAGAGCATCTGACATACGTTTTGTCAAAATACTTTTCCAGTTGCCGGAATGTAGGATCGTGATATCGTTGGCATAAACTACCGCACAGAAGCCCTGCTTATTCAGTGATTCCAGTAGTCTGTCGACGACTCCGTTGCATACGCACTCGTCCCTGTGGACAACCCTTTGCGTCCCGACATACAAGTTTCGTGTCACCTATTTAATTAATTCAATTAATTAATGTATTTAATTAGCATTATTTATGTAAAAATAGCTTGTGTACTCTACAGGATCTAAGTGTTATTTCGAGGCAAGGTTCGCTTGTGCCGCTTTCTTGACTTTTATGGCCTCAATGAGTTCTTTGTAGCGTTTATGATATTAGCTGTCCTCAATTTAAGGTCACCGGAAGGAGGTCTTATCAAAGTCTCCTTCTATGTTCATGAAAGTCGCAAGGGTGAAAGCTTTTTGCTCAAAGGATCGGCCAATTCTGCTTACCATAGTGTACAGAGCAGAATTCGCCGACCTGCCTTCTGAGTATGCATGTTTATTGGGATGTAGAGGATGTTTTACTATCACTGTTTTGATAATGTACTGGTCGTATAGCGTCTCCAGTATCTTTAGGAGAAAGGATGTGAGGCTTATACCGGGTGACCCATTTTAATAAATCCACTGGAATATCTCGACACATATGCGTCCTACAAAAAAATATTTCAAATAAAAGTTTGATAGTTTCGAAAGGGCCATCTGATCCTATACAAATTTATTCACCCCCACCCTCCAGGGGGCGGGGCAGGGGGTCAACTTTTATATCTTAAATGGGAACCCTTATTTTTTATTGCAGTTTCGGATTCTACATAAAAAAATATGAAGATTTCATTCGAACTCTTTTTCGAATTCGTGATAGATGGCGCTGCAATGGCAAAAATAACATTAATCAAGTCAATTGAAATGGAGTGCGTCATCTTATCACGTAGGGTCAATGCACCAGTGATGGCCGGTTAAGATCATGTATCAGTAAATGGCCACTCATTTAAAATGTGTTGTCTATCCTTGTCACTCTAATGCGATGGCCATTCACTGGTACATCTACCCTATTTCGAACATCATTTAGCCTTGAAAAAGACCGATATTCTAGCAACAATTTTGACAAAAGAATGCTAAGCCGCGCACCATTTACTTCCTGGAAAATGAAAACAACACGTTTGAAACATTGTCAATCAACCAATTTTTATTTGTTTATTATTTAAAGATGTCGGGGACATTTAATCAATGAGATGCTCGAACGTCGCACCGTTCTTCCTCTGACAAAGCTAAATTCGGCGTTCAAAATTAATAACTGTCTGCAAAAGCGTGTTGCGCCGAATATTGTTGCACGCTGTTTGGATCCTTTGAATCATGTCAGCCTTGGTGGTTGGACGTTCTCGATAGACCAAATCTTTCAAGAATCCCCACAAGTAGAAGTCAGGCGCTGTCAGATCAGGCGACCTTGCTGGCCATCCAACAAGGATACGTTTCGTTCAAATGAGTCCTCGCGATGTTTACAAAATGTGGAGGTGTGTCATCTTGCTGAAACCACATTCTGATCCTTGTCTCTATGTCCACATTTTCGAGTAAACCGGGTAGGACCTCTTGAAGCAGATGTAAATAATTTGCTCCATTTACGGTACCCTCAAGAAAATATGGACCGCACCATACCAGCGGTGTTGATGATCCACTTGCTGCATCCACCGAGGGTTGACCGGCGACCAATAGTGACTGTTGTGTCGATTCAACAACCCGTCACTCCGGAATGTAGCCTCGTCGGAAAACATCACGAACTTGAAGAAGATTTCGTCATTTTGCAATTGCTGTATTGCCCACTGACAAAACAATCGCCGTTGTTCGTGGTCCTGCTCACTCAATGCCTGATTCAAGGATACGTAGTACGGGTGATACTTTGCGTTTTTCAAATACCTTCTCGCAATCTCTCTCTGGATGCCACTTTGGTTCTGGATCTCGCGAACTGATATGTGAGGGTTCAAATGAACCATCGCCAGAACGGCGATAACCCGCGGATTCATACGATGATCCTCGATGGTGTTTCGCCTTCATTGACGTCGAATAATTCCTCTTCTGCATCTCAATTCAATCCGGCGAATCACTGAAAGATTCGGATGGCGTTGTCGTCGAGGAAATCGTCGTCGATATAACGCTGCAGCTCTTCGATAAGAACCCCGACATTCTCCTAAAACAAGGAGTATATCCACCTTTTCATTCGGTGAATAATCGGCCGTTTCGGTTGATTGTCAGATAATGCAATTATCACGTCACGAGCTAAAACTAATTGCAACTAAACAACATTGTTGGCAAATTGCTTGTTTTGATTTTCGTCAGAATGTTTGTTATGATTTTCGTCAGACGGTTTGTTTTCATTCCCGCCACAATGTTTTGAATGTTTTGTTTTCATTTTTCAGGAAGTAAACAGGGCGCGGTTTTTTGTCAATAATTTGAAAAAAATTGTATAGGATCAGATGGCCCTTTCGAAACCATCAAACTTTTATTTGGAACATTTTTTGTAGGACGCATACGTGTCGAGATATTCCAGTAGATTTATTAAAATGGGTCACCCGGTATGTCGATATGCTTTCGCTGTGATGTACTCCAAACGTTCTGGTTTTGGTATACAGATATCTTTAGTTTCCCTCAAAGCATAGGATGTATGCTTATTGTTATTCATTCAAAAATGAGCCATGTTTCTAAAAATATTTTTTTTGCCAAAATTGAGGCCTTTTCCTAATGCTCCGATGCTTAGTTAGTGAACTGCTTTATCTAAACTCATCAACTTTGAGCCCTAAAGTTGTTAGATTATGTACGGGTACAGGCCTAAGTCATGATGCAAAATTTGCCAAGTTGAAGTCTGAGGAAGGCTAACTTCTTGTGCATGTATCATAGGACCTATCTACGTCCCCCTTAAGATAAAGGATTTTTACCAAAAGGCCATCTAACGTGGATAGCTCTTGAATATTGATGTACCATATGGTAATATGGTTTAGATGATGATAAAAAACTCTCATTTATCATTATTATTTACTATGGTGTCAATTGACGTAAACACCAATAAGTTCACTTGATAAACTTATTGGTGTTACGTTATTTGACATCATAATAAATAGTAATGATAAATGAAATTTTTTTATCATCATAGAAGGCAATTGTATTTGTAGATGTAGCACCTTGCTGATTTATTCAAAATTCAAGAAAACTGTCTCATCTGTCTGGCTGGCTAAGTCAAATCTTAGAGTGCAATATATCCCAAAAGATGCTACCGTCCTCTGATAAGTTCAGAAATTGTATTCTTTCAGTTCTGTCTTTTCTATAAAGATTGATAATGGCAAGGAAGAGTATATCTTGAGAACTAATGCAGATTTTATATCTTATAATTTTAGGTTAAATCAGAAATAGCAGAAATAAGTCATTTCAATAGGTAATCAAATAAAACACTTTCTTTTTCTGTTGAGCTTGATCAACTACACTTTTAAGCATTTTCTCTTATGTATCCTGCTTCTTCATGTCTAGTTTTGTATATTCACGTCCAGTATCACGACTTCGAGCAATAAACTCACTTTAGTAATATGTTTTCAAGACCTCAGTTGTGGAACTTAATAGCTTAAATAATTAACAAGCTACTTTATTGCTATTGAAATATACATCGAGCAAACATAATAATTTATTCCTTGATTTATTAAAACGAATGGCATGCAATAACCCGAATCCGTACCTCCTAGCATAATTTAAAACAAAGGAGAAATTTTTCCAGGAATTGAGGCATTTCACAAAAAAAAAAAAAAACAGTAATAACGCCCAATTATGTACATTGCTTTTTATATCGTAATTTCGTTGGTTGACATTTTCTTTGTGAATTACGTAATTACGTTCTCGTTTTGTGTAGATAGATTGCATGCCGGGCCTAATACATCATCCTGATTATAATTATATTAGCATTACAAGCGACACAATCACCACCTAACGGCGTTGCGAAAATAAAAATGAATTCTTTCATTTGATGAGATTTTACCCAGTGGCGAATGTTGATTTTTCTGAAAATATGATATAGTGAAGTCGCGGAAGGATAACAAATGCAGCGTTTACTTCCGAACGCGAATACTTCGATAAACTTTGGAGAAGTTTATTTAGGATCCAAGAAATATACCTCGGGAGGAATTCGGTTCGATAATGATTCGAGTGCGTGCAGCAGGCGATTCCTCCGAATTTATTGCTTGTTAACAATCGATAAATAATATCTGCGGACATAAATATTCCGCGGATGATGGATGCGGGCATAAAATTTACATAAGAGACGGCTAATGATGTACAAGGTGCACACGTGTGAATCCCTAACAGAACGTTCCTGCGTGCATAAATTTCTGAACTATGATCATCGCGTATGATCCTAGAAAATGTTCATTAAACGTTTGGCACCTAGCCAGCCAAAAAAACGCGGCCGCATGTTAAAATGGCGCTGGGAATTTTATCTTTGTAGACCAGGCTACATAATATGTATCTCTTAACTCATGCGCCTCGTTCAGGAAGGGATTAAATGGGTTTAGTGCGCGAAGATTGGCGGCCTTTTCTACCCGGCCGATTCTTATATATTTTCGTCGGGGGAATTTTAATGTTCTCGCTCGAAATTGCCCACGCAATTAATTACAGCGTAATTGCGGTATTGTTTCTTCGGCATTAGAAAGCCGCTTTTCGTTTTTCACGTTGCTTGCGTAATTTACGTTTCGGATGCGATTTCATAACTTTGTTTTTAATATGTGCATAATTTTATTACGCTCCGTTTGGTTTGTAATATTTAGAGCGGCCTTTGACAGATGGTCTAAACTCTTGACCAGGAAGTGATTATCTTTCTTGATTAATTGTTCCTCTTATTTAATTATTATTTTCTCACCAGCGGACCATGAACCGGTTTTTATTAACTTCGATGGATTTAAATATCCTATTCATTAGATAAACTATGTTTTATCATTTCCTTTGATTTAAATATGAATTTTAATTTAGTTCTAAAATTTTGATTTCATTCAATAATAGTTATTTAAGGTACAAGTGTAAAAAGTGATGCTTTATTGCACGAACTGGCGTTTAAAAACACGAGCGAGGAACGAGCGAGTTTTTTTAAAGCCAGGAGTGCAATAAAGAACTTTTTACACGTGTGCCTTACAAAATTTTATCTTCGATCGTAGAGGATTTCAAAGAATATATTCTTATGAGTAATATTTTAATGTCATTTCAATAATTCAATTAATGAAAACATAGTTTACCCGCAGTGCACTAATGAAAGCGTTACTTAGCAACCAGTAAACAAGTTGCACAAATGTCGGCCACCATTATTATTTATGGAAAAATTTTTCGCTTTATTGTAATCGCTTCGACTTGCATTAAATGAAATCTTCAAAGTCCTTAAATCTGCCATTTGGTTTGTATTATATATTTTATTTATAGTTTATTAGTTATTTGTATCAATTAATACAAAATTAAGTTTTTCGTCGAAAATTTGTGCTATAATATATTCATCTGTCAAATTTGACATTTCTGTGCAATAAAAACAGTTTGACATTACCGTGCAATAAAAACGTAAAAAAGCACTAGTGCTTTAAAAAGCCACTTTTGCAATGAAAAATGATGCAAAAAGCGTCTACTTTCTGTACGATCGTAGATAAATAATTTTTGTATAAATTCTTCCTAATTTTAATGTAAAAAACGTTCTAAACAAATAGGGCTGTTGATCTTTCTTTCTCTAAGTGAAATGTTTGTGTCAAACCATAAAAGATGAATGGTACTTTTAACTAGAGAAATACATATTCATACGAAAACTATAATTTCCTTCATAATACAGCATTCGTTACTAAACTACCATCTTTAAATCCCCAAGGAGTAATAATTTACATCTCCTGATGCAAATCGTATATCAACTAATTAAAACCGAACTAATTAAAGCGACCTGCATTTCCATTAAACCGGCGACCAGGAACAAGAGCAAAGATCTGAATATTTATAAACTGCCGCGCAACATTGACGCGGACTAGAAAACCAACTTTCATTACCACTTTCCACCCGAAGGCATTAGTCCCCCCCCTGCAAAAAGGCCGGTTAAACATTTAAGCTGAAAATTAAGTGCAATTTATGATATAACATAACCCTAACCATTTCCACCTAGGATTAATTGAGTTGTAAATAATAATTCATTATTACCCCCGTATTACGGTCGAATTTGCACCACCGGATACCGTCCCGTTTTATCTCCATTTATGTAATCTACCATTTATTAGGTTTTTTTTTACGTCGTACGTGAGCCGACTCTAAACGAAGTCGATTTTATTACACCTGGCAAATACGCAGCCACTTTTCAATTTACTGCCTACGGAAAGACTTAATTAATCTTTAAATATTAAATAGTGATATTTGATATTAATATGGTGGGTAGGAGTAGAGTTTCAGGTTGTTGATTTAGGGAGAGGTTAATTAAATTGGGAAGTCGTTCCTTGATTGAAAGCCTTAAACGAAATTGGTATAGAGGTGTGCGCTATTAAATTTTTTATTATTTGTACGTTTATGGAAATATGGCTTAACAAACTTGTCAACGGTCGATAATTACCGTTAGGCGAGATAACGAAATGTGTAGGCGATTATAATTTGTTTTGGGGTTTATTTTCAATTTAAAATGATTTATTACGTTAATTATATATTTTTGAATGTACGGAACAGTTATCCAAAAAAGGGATTGTCCTTATGCAATCAAATTTAATATCATAGAGAGTTTTGAAGAAAAAAAAATCACAATCCACCTGTTTTTGATGATTATGTGATGAAATTAGGCCACTGAATTTTAAGCATTTATAGGTCCTTTTTTATTACAGAAAGATTTCTTACAGCTTCATTTCAAAATCAATTGGTTATCTAAATCTTTCGAAAAATGTAACGTGTTGATCTTGTTAAAGAAATATTTTTACCATAGGGTAAAGATAAAGTTAAAAAATTTGATTACTTATGTAAATTATGAGATCGATAAACAATTTTTTGAAGAATGTTACAGAAGTGTGGGAAGTGGATACAATATTCTTGGACATTCAGCTTTTGGGAATGATGCAGTTGCAGTTGCGTAGGATTTAGTTGGTCATCGTCCATTTTTTTATAACTCATTGTAATCGGCCTGAAAAAAAGTACATCAAATATTATTCATACCTAAAATTAAATTAAAGAAAAAATTATTGGTCTAAAAAAGTTGGTCATAAATAATGATTTTATGCGACTATTTTCGTGTCTTTGTGGATTATCCTCGGAACAAATTCCTTGCCGGAGCTTAGTAATTGCCATAAAATTAGCCGCTTAATTTCATTTCAAATATTTATGGCGGAATTGTAAAAACGCCACGGGCACGTTTCTATTATTAATATCTGAGCGGTTTGCGCTTTAATAGATGCGCTAATTATTCTCCGTAAACGATTGCGTGCCGCCGATTCTGTTCTGTACTGTTCTGTAGGGTAATGGACTCTAGCTTCTGTAGAGTTTTCTTTTATTGGGGCATTACATCGCGATTTTCTAAAAATATTGCGCGAACAAAAAAGTGGCGCTCATCATCCGCCTAAATTTATGCCGCTCGAGTAAATCACCCACATGCTTATTCTTATAGAACATGCGAACATGAAACATCTGATGAATTTTCTAAACGATTACTCATAGTTTCATAAGATCGGAAAGTATAGAACACATTTGTGCAAGATTTTGAATGCGTGTGCTATAACTATTTTTAAATATATTAATGTAGGAATTGGATCTACAAAACATATTTCTTTTGAGTGGTAATTTATATTATAAACACTAATTTAAAACCTACTGTGTTTTACCACTAAGGTGTTAAAAATTATTAGTGGTAGAATCATTGTAAGTTTTCCAATTTTGACGATTTTAAATTTTGTTCTATAAATTAAAAAAAAAACCTGATTGGTGTATAATTGAAATCACAGTATCTCTTCTGCTCTTCATTTTCATAACTTTATTCTACGAAAACTCACAGTTTGAACTCTGAATTCCTAATTTTTCTAATTCAGTTTCTAAAGGCACCGTTGAAATCAAATTGTCGAAACAAATTTTGTCAAACAATTGTTTGGGTATAATTTTTGCCAAACGTTATACCACATTACCACTACTTCCAACATTATCGAAATTATAAATGAGTCGCACAGTAAGTTTTGTAGCCCCATTTTTTTTAGAATTTTTGGGCATATGTTTGTTGCATTGGCTCCTACTAAAATGTGATTTTTGATTTTATTATTATTAACAGCAAACAATCTTTCATGTCTTTGAATTCCAATATATTTCAGTTCTCGGTAAATGGACATAAAAAAACAGCTGCCAAAGAATTGTTTGGTTTCATTCACTGAAACAGCAATGGGTTTTTCTGGTTCACATTGCAGTGCATACATATTGGTACAGTCAAATATATTGCTTATAATTTTCTTGTCAAATAGTTTTAGAAAATAGGCCATATGAGATGGGGTGCTTCGGGGGCGTTAAGGCAATCTCCTTTCCGAGGGCGATAGCAACTATTATTCGTCTGGGATAGTGGTTGCCAAACAATTCTTTGTGGTCTTGCATCTTCCTCATCTGATGAGGTTTAAGTACTAAATTCTTCGTCACTGTCAATACCCAAGAGAAACGAACTGGGTAGGATATAAAGAGTCCCTCAGAGAAGCTATCAAGGGAGGTACAGCATCGACAAGAGAGATTGATGGGCTGGAGCTGGCAGTGGAACAAATCAATGACGCCATCAGGACGGCATATCTGGAAAACTGCCCGAGAAAAAACAGCCAAGTAGAGGGGCTGCGGAACAGACTGATAGAACAAGAACCTCGAAAATAATAATAATATTCTTTATTACCCAACAGTATAAACCAATTACAGGACAATATAACTATAATACAATTTTATACTAAGTCTACTAAATTACTAATAAAAGAGGAGGATCGAGGTTCGAAGGCTATTCAAAAGGGCCAAAAACAACCAGGACTGGGACACCTACAGAGGAAAACTCACACAATATAATAAAACAATTCAAAAAGCCAAAAGGGACTCGTGAAGAAAGTTCTGCGAGGAGATTAACGACACTCCGGCATGTTCAAGAATTCACAAAGTCCTGGCTAAGGACGGCAATGTTGCCAAAGAGGTAGGCTTCCTAAAGAAACCCGAAGGAACCTACACAGAAACAATAGAGGAAAGTCTCAAGGAACTATTAAAAGTCCACTTTCCAGCCTCAATAATTCTGGCAGAACATAACCAGACAATCCCAGCCAAAGACCTAAATGGCCCGACCGAAAGGACTGGAGATTAGCCACGGAGGTCACAAGACCCATTAACATTTAATGGGCCATCAGCAGTTTCCAACCGTACAATTCCGCGAGACCAGATGAGATTTATTCCATTCTGTTACAAATGGGCATAGAGAAACTGGTGCCGCACCTGTCAAAAATCTTCAAAGCCTGCCTGGCATGGAGATATATACCAAAATCGTGGCAAAGCGTAAGGATAATCTACCTGCCCAAGGTAGGCAGAATAGCTGATCTAACGCCAAAGTCATACAGACCTATCAGACTATATTCATTCTTACTAAAAACGATGGAAAGATTGATAGATAGGCACATAAGGGACGAGATACTGGGGAAAGATTTACTCAACAACAGGCAATAAGCATACCATCCGGGTAAGTCAACGGACTCGGCGCTGGACAACCTAAACAGGCTCATCACAAAGTCAATGGAAGACAAAGATATACCATGGCCACATTTCTAGATATAGAAGGGGCGTTTAACAACGTCACAACAACCTCTTTTGAAGAGGCACAAGCAAGGAAAGGAGTCCCGCCAAGCCTTCTGGAGGAGGATGTCCCAAGTTTGTTTCACCCTCTAGTCAGTTGGCATCATGTTCTGGTCTAGAGAGCAGCAGGCGTTCCCGTCTAGGGCTTCTTTTATAACGGTCGCTCACTTGTTGGTACGCAACGTGCCTTCCGCGCTCGCTTTGAAATTCCTCCTCCCTGGCCGTAATTTGATTCGGTCGTGGTTTCACTTATTTCAGAAGTGTGTAAGTGGCGCTAAACCCAGAAATGGACATCAACGAACCACCAGAACTCCGGAAAATGTCGAAAGAGTGATCCAGTCAATTCTGCGTTCTCTCCGGCGTTCGGCTCGCAAACATGCAGCTGCTCTGGGAATTTCTGACATCACTGTTCGACGAATTCTCCATGAAGACCTTCAACTTCATCCCTACAAATTGGTTGTTGTGCAAGAGTTAACTGAACGCAATTTTGTTGCCCGTCAAAATACATGTGAAGTGCTGCTTGACAACCTGCCTCAAGACGCGGTCGGTTTGTTCACTGAAGAGGCTCACTTTTACATTTCCGACTGAAACAAACACGCAAAACATGCATTACTGGAGTTGTGAAAATCCGCGTGAACTTCACCAGAAGCCACTTCATTGTGAACGAGTTACTGTCTGGTGCGCGATATCGGTAATGGGAATAATTGGTCATTATTTTTTTTTGAAAAAGAACGAACGCGCAGTTACCGTGAATGCAGTTCGTTACAGGAACATGATGGAGGAATTTTTTCTTCCAAGCCTCAAAGAAATGAACTTTAATGACGTGTGGTTTCAGCAAGATGAAGCCACAGCACGAGGCTCAATGGATTTGTTGCGACAACATTCCCCCGACCGCCTCAATTCTCTCAGAGGTAAGCTCCCATGGCCGGCACGCTCTCCAGATTTGGCTCCATGCGATTTTTATTTATGGGATTATTTGAAATCCCTGGTTTATAAAAAAAATCTCAATCGACCACGGATCATAGCTTACCTCAAGAACAACATTCGCGACGCAATTGCCAACATACCGATTGATATGCTGCGAAGAGTGGAGATGACCTTCAAAAATCGACTTAATCAGTGCTTGCACAATGGGGGTCGCCATTTAACCAATGTAATTTTCAAAACTGTATGAAAAAAAAACTTGGGATGTTGTATTCCCAAATAAAAAAAGAATTAAAACAATAACTGAAGTACTTTTGTTTTTATTGTCCTTTCAAATAAGTAAGTTTCTCTGGCGCACCCTGTACCTGGGAGTAAGCTTTGACGCCAAAACGATGTGGAGACCACACATCACAAAAGCCACCAAAAAAGCATTAATAGAATTGGGCAGGTGTGGCAGAATGTGCGGGACTAAACCCTAAAATGACTATGGCTTTACACCAGGGTGATAAGACCCATGATAGCCTATGGAGCAGTGGTGTGGTGGACTAGGACAAAGCAAAAGGGGGCGATAGGACTCCTGGGCAGTACGCAAAGACTAGCATGTCTCAGTACAACAGGAGCCCTAAGCACCACCCCAACAGCAGCCCTAGAAGCCATCTTGAACATACCACATATAGACTGATACAAGGACAGGCGCTCATAATCCGATCACACGGAAAAGCACACCAACGATTAGAAGACGAGCTGAAGGCTAACGCTATCACAGCGATTCCAAGTGATGCCATGGTGAAAAAATACAATTTCGAAAGGAAATACAAGGTATTGGTCCCGAAAAGAGAAGACTGGGTCGAAGGCCAACCTACCAAAGCAGAATCATACTGGTTCACGGACAGCTCAAAGACAGACAAAGGGGTAGAAGCCTCTTCTTGGAACACCAAGGACACCACGGTGTTCCAAGCAGAGGCGATAGCTCTTCACCACTGCACTAAGCTCCACACAGGTCGAATCTAAACTAGTGTGGGACTATACGTGCTCTTAATGAACTTGGCTGTCACAGAAAAGTAACAATCACATAGGTCCCAGGACACGGATGACATCCGGGAATGACAAAGCGGACGAACTGACCAAAAAGGCTTGTCAAAAGCAGTAATTGGCTCTGAATCTCCAAAACCGCAGTCAAACGATCCATAAAAAATGGGTGGAAAAAACCCAATAAAAGAAATCCAAGGGCGAAAGATCGGGAGACCGTGAAGGCCATTCGATAGGCCCTCTTTTTCCTATCCATCCATTTGGAAACGTGACATCCAAACATTCTCTAACTTACCGAGAAAAATGCGGAAGAGCTCCACCTTGCTGATACCATCTTAAGTTAACTATTTCTTGCCGAATTAGTTGGAGGTATCGCTTACCAGTGAAATTTCCCTCGATAAAAAAATGCTCCAATTACATGTCTCGAAAACAATCCAGCCTAGACATTAACTTTTTCTGGGAACATTGTATACAGTTCTTCATACCAGTTTGGGTTATTTCGCTCCCAGAAACGGTAATTTTGGTTATTGGACATTTTGTGTATTGTGAAAGTCCCTTCATCCTAGAAAAACAATATGGTTTGGAAAACGAGGGTTTTCTTCAATCTTTCTCGTGATTATTTTATAAAATTGTAGTCAACGTCACAAAGTTCTTGTACAGCATTAACTTTTTATGGATTTATTTTCTCGATTCTTACAGATTTTTGATCAATTTCATGATCCAAAGCAAGGTGATTTGTGGATTGTCTGGGATTTTCTTGTATTAAAAGCATAATGTCCAATTTTTTTTGTCATCGACGGGAGCACTCTTAGGTCTTCCAGATCTTTGTCGGTTTTTTACACTCCCAACCATTCTATAACGCTCTACAGTTCTGAAAACTGCTTTTTTTAAATTTACCTGTCTGGGTGAAAATTGTTATAAATATCACAAACCTCCTGATATGATCACTGTTTATCACCATATTCTCTCAAAATTAAAATATAAATTCTCTCTGTTTCAGTATGTAAAACGGCCATGAACCTATCGTGTTTGTTTAATTTTGAAAGAACTTAACTTTCAGGTTATTTTCCAAGACCATACCTAATTTGTGTTGGTCAGGTAACTACGATTACATTTGTTATTCGTTATTATTTGAAACGTCGATATATATGAAACTAATTAATTTAGGTTTAATATATGGTTAATAAAAAATGTTCAAAATTGATAGGACTATCGAAATAAATAATAATATACCATTTAAAACAAATCCAACCTTAATTGATATGAAGTTTATGGGCCATCCTGTATATTCCAAATTTAAAAAAATGTAACCTTAATTAATCAGAATTTTGTGGGCCACCCTGTATATTCCAATTTAAAAAAATGTAACCTTAATTCATCAGAATTTTCTGGGCCACCCTGTATATTCCAATTTATTACAGATAAGTAGATTTTTTATTTCGTTTTAATTTTTTTTTTATATTTCCATATTGTGTGGACTTTTTTTTGCTCCTGTATATTTTGACATAATCGACCTTTCTGATATTTCTCTTAACCCTGTATTTTATCATCACGATTTTTTTTGGCGCAGTTATTAGGATTTCTGGAAAAAGAATTCAAAATAACCATGGCTTCATCGATATCGTCATCCATGATCAATACATATTTGGCGAACAAATTGAAGCATATGACATTATTATTATTTTTAAATCTTCGCCTGTTTAAATTAAAATCAGCACTTACATCATAGCCATAAATAAATGGCAAAAATTGTATGAAAGCTTTTTTATGAGTACAGTTCATTTCACCGAGGAATGTTAATTATTATGTTTAATATAATAATTCACAACTTAATCATAGTTTTGGCATAAATTATTATAATAAACTATATATTACTACATTATTATAATAAACTAACCAATACTTAACACATGATTAAGTTTTAATAACGCTAAATTGACACAAACTTTAAAAAAATGTTAAATAATTTTTTTTAAATAACAAATTATTACTGTTTTTTGTTCTTCTTTAATATTGTTTAAAAAGCTTACTAAATGTATTACAAAGTCTTGCTTACTTTCATATTGAAATCCTTATAAGATTTTAATAAGTAGGTCAATATTTTTAATTGTATTTTTGAGTGTTAAAAAAACACATGCACGTACATTTTTGTAAACAACGTTACGTAACTATATTTATAGAAAAAAATAAACATTTGGCAGTTTCACAGTTTGTCGCCCTTGCATGTGAATATTTAAAATGCATCTCCCGGTAGTGAGTCATTTTTTTGGAAGACTTCCAGGTATGACTGGCGAGCGGGGAATTCATGAATGGCCGAAAATCGGAAAGGCATCCGTAATTGTAAAGGAAAACCTCATGCGTCTTGTCCCCGGCTCTCATTCATCCAACGAGACAGATTAGATAACGCTTGATTAATAGATGGCGCCATTCATCTTCTTCGGGCGTGAACGTGCGATGCGCTCTATGTAAGAGCGAGGGTGCAAGTAAAATAACAAAAACATAAAGGACCCCACAATCATTTCTCACACTTGAAATTCTTTGTTGAAAAAAAAAACGTTGCTTTCTGGGGGTTGTGACTCTAATTAATAAACGTGTTTGTTTCAGCCCGACAAATTGAACGTCCACAAGAACGACTCGGAAAGCTGGGACTACACCGTATCACTGAGTAAGTTTTTACCTCGTAAAACGAAACTTAATTCATTACGAAAAGTATATAACATCATGAATACACGTCATAACACTCCTACTAAATATTTATAAAAAGGTCTGTACTTTTTTTCTACTCTACAAGTTATTGAACTTAAAAAAAAAAATTGGCACGGAAGTGAAAAGTTTATTTACTGTTTATTTTACTGGTAGATTTATTATTCTTAAAATTTAATACATATTATATAGTACACAATGTATATAAAGATTAAGTAATTAGTAAGATAATATATTATATTTAAAAAAAAACTGATAGAAGTTAAATTGCTAAATACGAATAAGTTTTATAACTTAAAAAGTTTCTCCTTTAGTTTACTACTATATTATCTCGCTGAATTCATAAGTTGCATGTTGTGAATTGGTTGTATTTGACGTGGGATACAAAAACGTATTCTGCATATTTTCCCAATATTCTTCTATAGTCGCTCAAAAGTTTAAAGTTTTTGTAATTTACATTCCAATTACATATGAATGTAAAAATGAAAAAACATCTTTCATACACTCGAATCTCGTCGGTGAAACTGGATTAATATAGTGTACTAATGTTGGGTTCTCAACTATTATAAATAATCGGTTCTGGATTAACCTAGTTTTGCTATTTCATAACACTGTTGATGTTTTTTTTTTCTCAGTAAACTTATTATTACGTTGATTCCTTAAGGCTATCCGCCGTGTTTTATTCGGAATGCAAAATACATCGCTTGAGGATTATCGCTTTCACTCTTTAAAACATATGTTCAATATTTTTTGGGCGCCTAATCATTCTCATACGCAACAGACTTCAATTTCCAACCATTATTTTTGAAATTTATTGGATGAGAGAAGACTAGAGGAAATCCATCTTGAATATACTTCTTATAGTACTACCCTACTATAATTATTAATGATGGATTTCCTTTTCTTTCATTATCAAAAAAAAATATATAATAATTCGAAAATTATGTTTGAAAATTGAAATCTGTTGTTGGATTCCTAACGACTAAAATTACTCCTCCGTGATCGCTGCTGTGACTTATTTTAGTCGAATATCCAGCCAAATGATTGCTAAGATTTATTATTTTCGAGATATTATCAAACAGAAGTGTTATAATAAACTGCAATAAAACTTTTACGACAGTATATTATAAGTTCGTTTAATTTCCCGAAAACATTCTCCTTCGGCTATAACTCTTTAATTTTCGACCGGAATTGTAAATCAAATCCGGGCGGATATACGAGACGAAATAAATGCGCCCGCTGTAATTCAAGAATAAATGTCTTTTTAACGTCCGTCGTAAATAAGACGGACCGCGACATAAAATTAGCGCGCGCGGTACGCCATTTTGCGCGGTACTATTGTTCGCGCGCTTTCCGCGTTCGATAATGTTTTCAGATACATTAAACGCGGCACGTGAAAAATGATGAATGTTCCCACTCTGCCTGTAAAATATCACCTTCTGAAATTTGTATGAAACGTTGATTTTGTGAATGATGCGGCGGTGTCATTTTTAAAAGCGGAAAATTGATTTCACAAATATAATTTGTTTTATATAAATAGCGTTTGCAGATATGATGTAATTGGATGCGATCCTGCTCGTATTCAATTATATCATATTTGGAAAAAAAATATATAAAGGTTGAAAGGTTTAAATAATTTAATAAAATATGTAGTTAACAATTTAATGATAAGGGCAATTTAATACTTATTATCATTATTTTGTATCGTTACCAAAAGTATCACATAGTATCGATATTTTGAAATTTGAGATTATTTAGTTAACAAAATATCAACTCTATGCTTACAATTTTGTTCCGAAGCCCAGTTGATTAGTTCAACACTGTTAGCAAAATACTCGAATGTAATTGAAACAAAACATTCGAGTCAGGAATGCCATACGCCTATAACAGTATCTAAACTGCTTCATCACAGTTCGAATTCTCATTCGATATTAATTTCAACGGTTATAGCTTTACTTTATATTAAACAATTATTCGCAACCCTTTATTAATTCCAAGTGGAATTACATTAAGATCATTAATTCCGCGCGTAATCTCCGAACAATTCCAGCAAACACTGATTTATACCGGAATGCGTACCCATTGTTGCGTACACCCATTTGATCGCACACATTCCTAACATTAACATAATGCCATTGTTAATAGAAATGCAAATGTATCATAAACGCGGCGTCGAGCCCTTGTCAATCCTTGCGACCTGTCGTGCTGAAGATGGAGGGCTGCCGTTCCTCAATTCGTAAGGCGGTTTACGAGGCAAGGCAGGTGACTAAATGGTTGCAATAAAATCCGTGTTTATCTACACACAAACCCATGTTGTTTCCCTGTACTGGAATATTATAGATAACGTGGAATTATCCTGGATACGATGGCGTATGTGGTGTAGGTAAATATTTAATTACATGTCGTTAATTACGGGCGAAGCTGGAGAATGCCTATGTACATGTATGGTTCATTATTGTTCATTTTGCAACTATGTTAATTTAGTACAGGTCGCGACATAATATCGGTTAAATGGTTCAAATCATTGTATATAATTATATTGGCGAGCATTATATTTCGATTTCTTTGCTGCCTTTGAATAAGTCTCCATTTAATGTCTCAGTTTTTGCCTTACTCTTAAGCCGTTCTTAAAGATTTTAATCGTAGAAAAACAGTTTTTGACTTCTAACAATTTTGCACATTTTTAGACTCGGACCTTCAACGTTGTTTTTGTAATTTTTGAGTGTCCATAGCATATCTTCAACTCTTCGATCACCATTCTTGAAACGTCCAAACCATTTTCTACATGATTTATCAGTTGGAGAACATTATCATGATATACTTCCTCAAGGTTCGAAACACTTCAGCTATACGTTCCTTCTAATTAAAGCAAACATAAGAAGAATTTATCAGAGAAGCTACCCAAATCGTCACCAACCAAGAAGGCAACTTTTCAGAAAAATTTGTAGATGTTTGTCAAAGATTGGTTGTTTTTACCCAAAAATTGGTGGGAATTCCAACAGATTACGTCGAACCTCTGCATTCGAAGAGGATGTACTTAATATTGTTGAAGATAACCCATCGACGAACACAAGGGTAATAGCTAAGAGAGTACATGCAAATCATGTGACAGTTTGGCAAATCCTGAAGGAGCGGCCATTTTGAAAGTGTATTATAAATGTCTAGTGTAATTGTCAAATCTAATTTTCTTTTATTTTATTGTTCAATGACAGAAGCTACTTCGTTTAAATGTTTTTTTTTTACTTTGTTGATACTTATCTGTAATTCAAGTAACCGAATAAAGACTTTTTTTTGATAGATTGAAAAAATGTTTAGGACAAATTTTGTAGTAGATAGCATAAGGATTTTATAAATGTTTTACTTTCAAAAATCGATGTAATGGTTATCAAAATATTTTGTTTTTAAATTTTGGATCGGTCGCAATTTTGTTATTTCAAACAATAAAAAACAATTGTAAATACAAATGTGTTAGAGAGCCGAAAGCTAATTTTGAAAAAGTTTGGTTTTTTAAAATAGTCCTTCAAATAAAGGAGTTATAGCTATTTTTAGAAAAAAACAAAAGAACTCCAATAACTCCAATAAAATAATTATGTGACAGTTTGGCAAGTTCTGAAGGACCGGATATTTTGAAAGTGTATTATAAATATGTAGTGTAATTGTCAAATCTAATCTTCTTTTGTTTTATTGTCCAATGACAGAAGCTACTTCGTTTAAATGTTTTTTTTTTAGTTTGTTGGTACTTATCTGTAATTCAAGTAACCATTTTTTTGGACAGATTGAAAAAATGTTTAGGACAAATTTTGTAGTAGATAGCATAAGGATTTTATAAATGTTTTATTTTCAAAAATCGATGGAGTGGTTATCAAAATATTTTGTTTTGAAATGTTTGATCGGTCGCCATTTTGTTATTTCAAACAATAAACAAAATTGTAAATACAAATGTTTTAGAGAGCCGAAAGCTAATTTTGAAACTTTTTGGTTTTTTAAAATAGTCCTTCAAATAAAGGAGTTATAGCTATTTTTAGAAAAAAAAACAAAAGAACTCCAATAACTCAAATAAAATAATTTTGTGACAGTTTGGCAAGTTCTGAAGGAACGGACATTTTGAAAGTGTATTATAAATATGTAGTGTAATTGTCAAATCTAATCTTCTTTTGTTTTATTGTCCAATGACAGAAGCTACTTCGTTTAAATGCTTTTTTTTTTAGTTTCTTGGTACTTATCTGTAATTCAAGTAACCATTTTTTTGGACAGATTGGAAACATGTTTAGGACAAATTTTGTAGTAGATAGCATAAGGATTTTATAAATGTTTTATTTTCAAAAATCGATGGAGTGGTTATCAAAATATTTTGTTTTGAAATTTTTAATCGGTTGCCATTTTGTTATTTGAAACAATAAAAAATAATTGTAAATACAAATGTTTTAGAGAGGCGAAAGCTACTTCTGAAACTTTTTTTTTTTTTAAATAGTCCTTCAAATAAGGGAGTTAAAACGATTTTTAGAAAAAACAAAAGAACTCTAATAAATCCAATAAAATAATTGTAAATATAAATTTTTTACAGAACCAAAACCTACTTGTGAAACTTTTTGTTTTTTAAAATAGTCCATCTAATAAGGAAGTTATAACGATTTTTAGAAAAACAAAAGAACTCCAATAACTTCGGACCGGAGCACCAAATCACAAATCGGAACTAAGAAGAGTTGTTCTAACTGCCATTTATTTTGGGGTGTAGCGACTTAGTATTAACTCCCTGTATACATAATGACCTTGAAAGACCTTTAACTAAAGAGTGTTAGATGATCTTAAATTATATCAGATTACCTTAGATAACCTTTAAACACATCTAGATGATTTTGGCAGATACGTTAATTACAAGTATACACGGTTTTAGACCTGAGCAACTAAAAACTGTTTATAAGGTAAATTGGGGGCTGAATCCCAATCAGCAGCCCGTTTCTTTAAATTGGTTCTAGTTTTCGAAAAATTCAATAAATTCATTGTTTAACTGTTTTTGACCATTAATGACCATTTATTGAATTAAAAAGTATAAATCAGAAGTGAACAGAGGTTGAGCTGAGTCTTTTATACTGCTTGGGATCGGTTTGGCCCATTAGGGTTTAACAGTAGTCGCTCATCATGCCTTCGTCCCAAAATCCTTGATATCTCCTTTCGATTTTCGCAATATCTTGGTGTAGTAGCTCTCCTTGCTCGTCGTTCGTATCACCCAAGTTTTGTGAGAAAAAAATCAAGATGTGAATGCAGAAAATGTATCTTGAGAGAGACATTCGGGCTCCAATTTTGCAAAAAAAAATGTCGATTACTTGCTTGTAGTTACCGAGAAAGTTGTGAACAACACGTTGAAACGATGCCCACGCTGCTGCTTTAAAAGGAATTAAACATTTTGTAAACTTTACACCAGCCATTAGTTTTCGAATATCAGGTCTGACAAAAAATCCTTCTTTGATTTTTGCGTTTTGGAAACATCTCGATTAAGTACTGGAAAGCCGGTCTTTCGCGATTGAGTGCTTTGACAAAGTTCTTAATAAGGCCAAGCTTAATGTCAAGAGTTGGCAATAAAACGTCCTGTGGGTTCACAAGTAGTATAGAGAACACGTTTCGTTGTTCTGGCTCATAATGGGAACGACTCAGCCACGTCTTGCAAAGTACTGCAAATACGTATGTTTGAGTGCATTTGTCATAATTTTCTCAGCATATAACATCAACAAACGTAACAAAAACACTTGAAACGTTGTCTCTGCATTTATACATGTTTCGAAGCAAATTCACTGCACAAAAACACACACAAAGTTCCGAATGATGTTTAATGCAACGTGGTTAAATATAAAAGCGCAGTGCTGCCACCATGCGCGAACTCGAAAACTAGAACCAATCTTGACACACGGATTGAAGATCTGAGTTCAGGGCATTAAATAACGTTAAGAATAGTTCTCATCTTCTCGTGTCCAAAAGTTGATCCGAATTTGTAAACACGTGTATTATTGGACAGCCTTTAATGATTTTGAATCATTATTGGATTTTGAATTGAATAACCTTGAAAGACCTTTAATAAATTTTAGATGACCTTCAATGATATTTGATTAGCTTTAATAATATTGAATGGCCGCTAGATGATCTAAGATGATTAAATGAATGTTGGATAATTTTAAATAACTTTGAGAAGCCGTTAGTTGATCTTAGTTGATAATCAGAAAACTTTGGAATGACCATTGGATGAATAGTCTGTGGAAAATTGATAATCAGGGTATACGAACCATAAATTATTGAATGCTTTTCAAACTCAAGATTGTATAGAAATGTTGTAGAGATTATTTTTAAGGGTTAATTTTCGTCCAAAAGTTGACCCGAATTTGTAAACTTGTGTTATTGGACAGCCTTCAATGATTTTGAAGCATTATTGGATTTTGAATTGAATGACCTTGAAAGACCTTTAATTAATGTTAGATGATCTTAAATGATATTTGATTAGTTTAAATAATATTGAATGGCCGTTAGATGATCTTAGATGATTGAATAAATGTTGGATAATTTTAAATCTTAGTTGATCAGACAATTTTGAAATAGCCATTGTATGAATAGTCTGTGGAAAATTGATAATCAGCATATATGAACCACCAAATTATTGAATGCATTTCAATCTCAAGATTGCATAGAGATTTTGTAGAGATTATTTCTAAGGGTTAATTTTCGCTGCAAAATGTCACTATTTTCTATAGAGAGATGTCTAATTGTTTATTATCTGAGAAGACCCATTATTTGGTCATCTTGATGATCAACTTTAACATCTCTCGACTACGTTTTTTGAAGTTCATCAAAAATTTGCTGCACCAATAGAGTGAAGTCATTTTCTTCACCCTATGAAGAAAATGACTTCACTCTATTGGTATAAATAAAATCACTCTATTGGTATAAATAAAATTTCACAAGCTATCAATAACATTTAATTGCGTATTTAAAGATACTTTTTGCAGAAAGGAAAATAATTTGAAAATTTTAACCTTTGGAATATATTTGATGGTAGTCGGAGCAACCTTTTACAAATGATATCACCTCCCAACTAGTTTAATCCTATTCATTTGCCATACTGAAAAATACATTTTTATTCGCGACATTGGCCGAAATTTGGAATATTTCCAAAATATTTAACAAAGTATGTTTATTAAGAATGCCGACGTTTAATTGGTTTATTGGTATTTATACGAATTTTCGTAAACACGACATCAAACATGGACGGAACTAACGTGACACTCGGAATTAGTCCGTTTCCCTTTAATTACCGCAATATTTATGTGGGCCATAAATCATGGCCACCGCGTAAAAGTGGGCGTCAAAAGTTTTATAGACTCATATGAATTATAGCGATGAAGAAAAACAAAACACGCGGCTGTTTTTCAATAGCAAAGAATGTAAATCAATCAAGTAAATGCGAGTGGATTTTTGGAGATTATATGTAAATTTTGATATTATTAAATTTAATGGTTTTTTCGAAATCAACTTAACAAACAATAAATTAAAAGTTATTGTGTCAGTATTTTATTAAGTGATATGGAGTTTCAGCAAGTAATAACCTCATCAATCTAGTATTTAAAAGTTATTCCTTACTTCACTTATTGATAATATGGTATAATAAGTAAAACCAGTTTTTTTTTTTTAATTTATTGACGAAAAAGTTTTTATATGTTTCTGTTCTATTTATTCTTAATTTTGTATTGTAAGAATGGTAACTATAGTCATAGTTCAAAATCAAAATTGTGAAATTGAAAGATTACATTTATTTTCTTTGTGTACAAAAAAATATGTTTTGTATACATTTCTGTAATTAAAACAAAGCATTAAAGTACATGATCACTAAAGTTAAAAGAACAGTTATATTTCGAGTTAGTTTGATGATGGGAAGAAAATTTTGTCTTCCAACAAGTTTGCGCCAAAAATGTTGTTATACAGTGACTAACATCTAATACTTTTTGGCAGCACTATAGACAATTTAAATTTTGTCAAAATGATCCATTTAAAGAGAAGATACAAAAGATAATAATATCATCATAATTGATTTGAACGCTTCCGATCCTGGAGCATAACGAATCTTTCAAACATATTTTTGAAGATAGCACAACTTCCTCATGACAATTTCTAATGTTCTAATGAGGAGTTAGACGATTGAAATGAACAACAATCGGTTTTCTTCTAAGTGGTTTTTGGTATTCTAAAATTTTGGTGTGGCCAAATTATATTGAATAACCACATAAAGACGACATAGCTTTGTCCGGTTATTTTAGGTTTTTGCATTACCTAAAATAACCGGTTATGAGATTCAATTCAATAAGAGTTATGTATTTAATATTTAGATTAAGCTTCTCTGAAATTTTTAAATATTAAATTAAGCAAGGCAGCCTTTAACCATTTAATAAATCAATTCAATACGATGCAACAAGCAAATTCAGAAGTAATTGGCCATAAAAACCTTCTCGTACAAATTTACACCTCCTGCAGATTTCCCATGCGATATCGCGATGCATCTTTAATTTCTGGCTGAATGTACAATCCAGGAGGGAAAAAAGAGTAGCGCAATTCAACGGTCCGGTACGTAATAGACAATTACACAGTAATGGAATTTGTTTCGAGTCCCGGAGATAAATGGGACCTAATTTCGCCGGATAGTGGCGGTCCCAATTTAAATGATTGCAACCTAATCAGACGCGCGGTATTTTTTTTTTCAGGAATTGATGGGACCGCGCACAATTGGACCGGAAATTGTTGTTTTTCCGGTGCCGTGGGCTGATAGCCGGACGCAAATGGACGTTCTGTGATGTTAGCGTGTAGAACGGGCGTTGTGTTTTTGTTTGTCTTGGGTGGGTGTGCGCGCACCCCCCCATTGTGTGTTTTCGGTTGACGATAATTCAGTTCGTGTGGACACTTTTGTGTTAAATCAACACAACCGTAAATTCATGTCATAGGTTGATGTATTCCAACAAAGTTCCAAACTTAGTCAAATAATGTAATCCGCGTTTATGGGCGGTCAATAACTTGATTAATTAACACTTCTGTAGAAACAAAATGTCCTCACCGTCGATTTGTGGCGTTTTGAATCAAATCAATAGCTTTGGTTCCATTCGTGTTCACTTATCCTATAAGAAATTAATTCTCCCCCCAATTTGTACCTGTCACATTTCGTTTCGGCCATTATCCCGCGTTTCCACGTTCGTGCACGCATCTGAAATTATCTTTTTTTCCTGGGCGTCGCATTTAAAATTTTACAACGTCACAGATAAAATGTTCATTCCGCATCGGATAATTTACTTCAGGCATTGATGGCTATTTTATTAAAATTAATGTACGCTATGTGTTGCATGACGTTTGTAATCAGATTATTCGTTTTTGTATACATTTTTTTTTCATGGAAATTAGGGTACTTTATCATGTTAATACAAAAATAGCGTTGTTTAATTCATTCCCATTTACACCTCGCTAATGTATCTAACAAATTGTTGCTATAATACAAAATTGATTAAAAATCTAATACTAATCTATTAATACGCCATTGGTATTATCTTTAGAAGAATTTGTTCTATTCAACATAACACAGTTAAAAGAAAAATCTAACCTTTGTACTATATTAATATTCTTTGTAGTAATCAAAGAAGAACTTTGGTTTAAAGTAGTAGTAGTAGTTTTTATTTATCCACTGTGCTTACATAATAAAATCGAAATTCTTACAAAAATTTTGTTTGCACATGGAAAGGCTTGAGTAGTTCATAATGAAATGTTCTTCAACTCTTGGATGCATCGTTGACATTGTTGCCATAGAAGGTCTTTGTGATGAAGGTTCACCACTATCTTGCCTAATTTGGCTTCTTTTCTTCTAAGGATTTTGGATTTTTCAAAATATTGCTGATTCCTAATCTAATTACAACTTTGGATTTTCGTAATTTATGTTTAATCCACATTGTAAATAAAATATTAACTCTTCCAAATTTAATTCCATCAGTTGTTCAAAAATTACATGACGTGTTACAGAAATACTTTAAATAATTTCGAGCTTGTTAATTACGCCACGTTCTACTAGGTCACCAATGAATAATTCAGCGTCAACTTAATATCCTATGAATCAATAATTCAAGAAAATACAATACACCGAGGTGTTCGAAGGGAACTTAATCGGTACCTCATTAATAGTGTAGCAACTCACGAACTTGTAATTACTCCAATATGCACACAACAAGCCGCCGAACCTTCCCGTTTCCGCCGCCGCCACAGGGATTACTTGTTACCCCTCAGGTTTCTTAAATGCTGGAGATATATGCCGCGTGCATTAAATATCAAATCATGTTTCCTCTAGCAGATTCCGCTCGCTCCGATAAATTTACGATCGTCGTATTTGAGTTCGGGCATAAATTAAACCGCACCCTTTGGTAACGGTTACCCGATGCTAGTTGCAAACGCGCAACTTAATATAGTTTGCATAGCGTCCCCGCCGAGGAATTCCCCAGAAGTATGGGCCGAAATAAAATAACATTAAGGGCGGCGACAGGTCCGTGTCGCGAATACGGGATTATGGAGGACGTGCACGTTGCTAGCCAAGGTGGTGGGTTTTTTGACGTAGGGAACGCCATTTCAAAGCAGAGTAGTTCGTCACTGTTTGCGTCCGTGTCACTCGAAGGATCGATACAACGAAACGAAAAGACGTGGAAGGGATTCCTCGACTGCTCTTATCAAATTTATGGCGACGTGCTCGCAATGCCTGCGTTATCAATAGTTTTATGACGGACCTTTGTTGTTTCTGGAATAAATTGAAAATTGATCGGTGGTCGGGAATACGTGCACGATACGTTTGGAAAGATACTATTAGATTTACGTGTCATATGTTCGGTTACGATATTTTTATAGTTTTTCGAATGTTATTTATCATGCGGCTGTATAACAGCCCAGGGGCACTTATTATTGTGGACAGGGTTTATCACTGTATGTCATGACGAATTTACATCTTTTCCAAATTTAATTTTGCTCAATACTATTACATGTTAATATTTGTAAATCTTAGTTCTGAAAAAGCTTTTAAAATCTGAAGAAATTCTTATCCGTATTGGCAAAAAAACTTGGGCAGCTCGTTTTCACAAACTTTACTTGAGGCCAGGTTTTAACTACCAGGAAAATTTAGCAAATGCTTAAAGAGTATGATCTGGACTATACAGCGGGTGCGATAGAACCCATTCGAACTCTAGGAGCTTCTGGCGCGTTGTCAATGATGTATGTAACCTGGAATACAATTCCTTGTTGGTCGATTTTGGCCGCTTCTGGTTGATTACCTGCTTCAATCTGAATTAAGTCTTTGACCTGATGAAAGGTGCTCATATTGAATGATTACTTTCCGATCATCAAACACATTACAAAACCTTTTTGGCGATTTATTTGGCTAGCAATTGAATTTTGATTGATTTTTTTCGGGCCATAACTATTTCCCTCAAAGCTGTGCCTGCTTTGACGAGAGATACTAGATTTCAATCTGGGAATTTTACAGAGGTAACTTGTCTACGTTTCTCATCCTCAATGTCTTCCTCTTCTATATTTTTTAATTTTTGAGATAGTTCCTGAGTCGGATATGGTTCTCTGTACTTTCATCACTCCACATAGAGCAACATCTGTACTTGGCGTAGCTTTGTATACATATGATCTTCCTTGAGGTCATCAGGCTATCAGGTCATGCTGATAACAGTGGAGGGAACTGTAAGAGTGAGTATCGCCCAAGAAATCTAGTGACCAACTGATCAACCGGTTTAAGTTTAGCATTGGAAACCTACTGAACATGAAGGAATTATTGGTAAGGCTGTTCCGACCATCACAAATGTTAAATCGGAACTCATCATTGCAAAGGGATCAGCAAACAAAGAGTTCATCTTGTTATTCATCTGCCTCATATGTGAAACCAAAACCGTATCGTTTTCAATATTACCCATCAAGAAACCGAATTCTCGCTGATGTTATTTTAATTGGAGGGTATGATAGTGGCCACCCACCCACCCTACATATTTTTAATTTGCAATCAACTACAATGGTGATTTTGATTTGGTGAATTTTTCTTGAATTTCGTTTTATTTTTTGGAAACCAAACGACTATCCGTAGCTAATGTACAAAAATATGTAGGGCGGGTGGGTGGCCACTATCCCACCCTTTAATCAAAACAACATCAGCCAGAATTTGATTTAAAAATTAATTATTTCATCCCAAATTTAAAATTAATAATTGATTAATTATTTACACCTTAAATCGATTTCAAATGAATTAATGGATTATTCCGGTAAAATCTAGAGAATGTTTTAGTGATTAAACGTTGTGATAGTGGACACCCGCCCACCCTATAAATTTATTATTTATTTATTATACATTAACTGCATTGGTGATTTTATTTTGTTGAAATTTCGTAAATTTCTTGGTTTGAAATTTTGGAAACCAAACGACTGTTCCTGTTTTTTGTGCAAGGATATATGTAGGGTGGGTGGGTGGCCACTATCATAACCTCCAATCGAAACAACATTAGCTAGTTCTTGATTTAAAATTTAATTATTTAATCGAAATGAAGACGTTTGAAATTAGTCATGTATTAAATGAATTATAACTCTTTAAGACTTTAAAACTCACTCTCTATTAAATTAATGATTTATTTAAATAAATGCTAGAAGATGTTATACTGATTTAAGGGTGTGATAGTGGCAACCTACCCACCCTACTTATACATAGAAACTTAAGCTAATCCAGTAATTCTTTTTTGACTATTATTAATAAACTATAAGAGTTACATTTTATTTATGTAATGATTAATTCTAAAAAATCAAAAATTGAGCAAGTTATTAAGAATAGCATTTTTGCTTAAACCCCATTGTTTACGAATAAAATATAGGGAAAGTACTATGATGGCCAAATCACCATTTTATAATTTTAAACTTATGGGCCGTTTTATGGCGATATCTGTTTGTTTCGGTCTTCAATAATAAAAAGTCGTCATTAATAACTACTACTTGCGATATATCTTCTGGATCTCTTGGAAAAACTTTAATACCTTTATTTCCTAAAAGTAATATATTTACAACAGTCTGAAAATTACTTCTTGAAATAATTTCTTTATTTTCTATGTTGAGACGTTCTATATCACTCGTATCCGATTCGCTTAAAAATGGTGAGGCTCTTCTTCTTTTGGTGGATACGAAAACAGAAAAATCACTGCGAGTGTCCAAAATATCTGCACCACTTTCGGCTTCAGACAAATTATCGGCACATATTTCATCATTAATAGACTCACTTTCTGCATTCATGGTAAAGTTAACTGTTAAAAGTAAATTAATTTAAGATCTGCACAGTTTCTTAATAAAATTATTCGACGTTGAACAACAAACATACGAAATAATAAAAAAGACGTACTACTACGTCAACGGCTACACGGAATCAAAAATGAAATAACGTAAAATTACGTCAACGGCTCCTCGACAATAAAAATTGATTGACGTATTAATACGTCAACGGCTACTAAATTTGGAATGTATAAGACGTAGTATTACGTCAGCGGCCAGCAATGTGTTAAGTTTGTAGTTGAATGGGTGATCATCACATACTCACGAAGTCTTCAGCATCTGTTCTACGAGGGTAGATTGAAAAGTTTCCGGAATGGACAAGAGATGGCGCGCGTATTGTGAAATTGTTATGATGGTTGTCAAGGCTAACCTATTTTAGGTAAGCTGTCAAATTTTCAGACACGTGCGTCGTTCCGTTTTTGTTTACTAGGATATCTTGTGAAGCAAGTCAGGCACTTTTGCAAAAATGGATAAAAACGAATTTCGTGCAGTCATCAAACATTTCTGGATGGATGGGAAAAAGGCGACGGAGATACGAGATATTTTGCAGAAAGTTCATGGCACATCCACACCTTCATTTTCGACTATTAGTTTCTGGGTGAGCGAGTTCAAACGTGGCCGTACGAGCACCAAGGATGAACCACGCAGTAGACGTCCAAAAACGGCCACAAATGAAGAAATGGTCGACAAAGTTCATGATCTCGTGTTAGCCGATCGACGAGTGAAGTTGCGCGAAATAGTAGAGACCACGGGCATCTCATATGAACTTGTGCAAAATATCGTGCACGAACATTTGGGAATGAGGAATCTGTCGGCGCGATGGGTGCCGAGTTTGCTGACTATGGACAACAAGCGAAATCGTGTGACCACTTCGAAAGAGTGTTTGGCCTTGTTAAAGCGTAATCCGACGGATTTTTTTCGCCGATTCGTGACCGTGGATGAAACATGGATCCACCACTACATACCAGAAACCAAGCAGCTGTCGAAACGGTGGATTTCTCCAGGTGAATCTGCTCCGAAGAAGGCAAAGACTGTCCCATCGGCTGGAAAGGTCATGGCCACCGTTGTTTTGGATTCGCAAGGTGTGATACACATCGAGTTTTTGCAGAAGGGAAGAACTATCACGGGACAATACTACAGCGATTTATTGGATCAATTCAACGGCATATTGAAGGAGAAACGGCCTCATTTGCAGCGGAAAAAAGTGCTCTTCCACCACGACAACGCCCCGCCCATTCATCCCGAATCACCAATGCTAAATTGGTTGAATTGGGCTACGAAGTGGTGCCGCATCCCCGTACTTCTTTTTGTTCACAAACATGAAGACTTGGCTCGGAGGCAATCGCTTTACGTCAAATGAGGAGGTCATCGACGCCACTAAAGCTTATTTTGCAGAGTTCCCGAAATCATATTTTTCTGAAGGCTTAAAAAAGTTGGAGCACCGCTGGGAAAAGTGTATTGCCCTGCAAGGGTACTATGTTGAAAAATAAAAAAAATAAACCTGTTTAATTACTGCATTTTCTTGCCCATTCCGGAAACTTTTCAATCTACCCTCGTATCTTTTGAATTAGAACATTAAAAAAATAATTTTTGGAAAATTAAAATAAAAGAATTGTTTTTTGTCTATACTTAGATGGTTGACCAATACCATCCCAAAATGGTTTAAGTCTAACCCATTTTGGCAATTGAAGTAATAACTTAATTCATATGTAATCAGATAAATAAAATATCTAAAAGATCTAATGATTAAAGTGTTACTATTACTTTACTAATGCAATATGATTTGTATACAACATGTTCCATTAAATCCTCTAAAATCACCCGTGGCGGCACTCGATAACGAACCCCATAAATACACAACAAATCCGATGTTATCGAATCTGATGTGCTCACCTGGCCCCATTAGCACTATCGCAGGGACGATTTGCATGCTGTGATAGGGATGGATAATCCACGTACAAAAAGTCCAAAATAAACAAAATAATTCGCGTTCGCGTTCCGAACGGCGATAATTTTCCTTTATCTGAACACAAAAATAAATTGCTCCCCACACGGATATTATCCAGCCCCCCCTAATACCAGTTTTCCGGTTTCAATAATAATATCGGTCGTATTAAGAGAAAAATTAAAAATTGAATGTCGCCGAGCACGCGACCACCCCGCAGTAATAACCGGGGTCTAATGGAAGCGGATTTAAAATAAGTCTATTTTGATTTAAAGGGACTGTTGCTTGGATACGTTGCGTTTCGTTTGAGCTGGTTTTCAATTGCGGAGAAAGTCGTCATTAAAACGGCGAAGTACCCACTTTTTGTACAATCGATTAAAAACAAAAACGCCCCGCGCCAATGGAAACTTTCCCAGTGGAATGAATTAAATGCAGTTTTAATTAGAGCGGTTTTTGTTTCTGGTGTTATTTAGAGCGATTTATCGAATTTGTATGGTGCATACATGAATATTTTATCGGCCGGATGTATTATTAATGAGGTTCGGATTAATTAGTTTAATGTGCAGTCAACTTTTGCTTTATATTAGTATTGATTTTAATGCTGCTGTATAAAGCTGTATTCTGTTGCAAAGCTCAAATATTGGAATGACTAGGGTTGTACTTGTTGATCGTCCAAACTCCGTAATAAAATTACATCTACAGAACGTGTAATGAATGTCAGGTAGAAAATTATATAATCTCCTTTCATTTCTTAGAATTCTTGATTATGTTCGGAATGCTTTATGATTATTAAAGTTTACTCTGGGATGGTAAGTCGATATGCATAATTACTTGTTTTCGTGGACAAACTATAGGTTAAGTTTACCTATAGTTTGTTTTAACTATAGTTAAAGTTTATTTATCGATAGGTAAAGTTTATCTATATTTTGTAAGGGTTAAAAGCTCATTTGATCCGAATTTCCATTGTAAGATTTATCAGTGTCAAAAAAAATGGAAACTTAATACCTTACAGGAGAAAGTTCGTGTGCCTGTGGAGCACCTAGCTTCCAGTCAGAGTAATTAGTGTAATGAAATTATTAGTGAGATTAATAATATTGTTCAAACCATGTTTCCTTTGTGTAAATGACGTAACCAGTTGTCTTTATTTCTATCTTTGCAGGCCAACTCCCATTCTATCTCTCTCAGATATACTTTTAATCTCTCTCTTTTAGATACACTCTCAATCTCTCTTAGATACACTCTCAATCTCTCTCTCTCTCACTTATATACATTCTCAATATCTCTCTCTCTCTCTCTCTCTCTCTCTCTCTCTTATATACACTCTCAATCTCTCTCTCTTATATATACTCTCAATCTCTCTCTCTCTCTCTCTCTCTCTCTCTCTCTCTGTCTCTCTCAGATACACTTTTAATTTCAATATTCCTCCTTCTCTTTAAGATATACTCTCCAATTGTCTTTATAAAAGTATGTATGAAAGAAAGAAAGAAGAGTGTGTCTTTCTTTCATACATACTCGTAAACCTTCTCTTTCTTTCTCACTGAATCGTCCTCATTCTCCCTCTCTCTCTCTCCTCCTTTTTTTGTTTTCGTACTCTTATTTTTCTCTTTCTTTCTCTCTCATTCTCATGATCATTCTTTAATTATCTCTCACTTAACACGGTGTGTTTATATGTGTCAAATGAATTTTATAACTTCGTCTTCACGTGTTCTACATTTCATCCCTTCGTGCTCGAACTCATCCATTACCCGGTCCGCTGGATTGATAACAAAAAAAAGTGTCATACTTCGGACTCGTTTTTAATTAAAAAAAAGGTAAAATTGATAATTACCGATGACACGTTCCGTGTGGTTTGTTGCTTCTGGAAAAATAATTAATGAACGCGATAAACGAAGCGCGCCGCATAATATATTGTCCGACGCATCCCATCTATAATGGATTATTAATCAAATAACTGTTGGTGAAATATTGATCAATATGCACGGTATGGTAATTTTTATCACGACCGACCGATGTTGGGTGAACGAATGATAAAATCAATATGGCTAAACGTTTCGCGTTTTTACGTCGAATGGATGTTTAAATTTGATCTAACTCTAAACACTTAACACTCAATTCAGTGTAAGTATGGATTACCACGTAGTAACGGTCGCAACCATTCTCTTTACTTACAATTTTTATTTATTTGTAACATAGAAATAATAATTTATGACAACGTCATTTTGGCCCTCGGATAAAAATGACCACGGATGTTGCCCCTTTAGCTAGTAGGCGTACGGTGGGTAACTTTGAGGCAGTGATGTATTATTTCCTAAGATTTATGTTTTATGGCGTCTAAGATGATACCGATGAGGCATCGATCTGTTGTGAAAAATTGTTGCAATCTCGCACGCGGATGTACGCTAAGCCATTGAACATAGCTACAAAAAGCCTTTGTAGTGTTTGTAGATAATGCACGGGGCATTCGTGCAAGGCAAATATAAATCATTGTTATCATGTTTTGAGCGATACATTTTATGTTTTCAATAGAGCATTGAGGACATTTTGTATTGTTTATATGAAGAAAGAATGATGTACGAGGTCCATCCGGAAATTAGTACTTGTTTGGGAATATAAGAAAAAAACTAATATACAGGGTCTATTATGAAAGTAATGCGCATGATTTTATTGTGACACTAGTATTAATCGTAGCGGGGTAAAACGTGTCGGGATATGTGGTGGAGGGTCTGTCCTAACAATACATCCGATCGCCAGTTTGCTCCAAGTAGTCTGAGCGTGAGGACGTGCCTCCGCATGTAGTAGGTTTTTCGACTTTAAAACACGGCGCGTTGGAACGTTCGCTTGAACAGTGATACATAATCAAGTTTTGTGTCTGGCTTGGAAAGAATGCAACCGAAGCTTTCCAGATGCTTTAAAAAGCCCTTAATGGTGATTGCGTTTCAAGGTCGCGATCTAGGAGGGCCGGGAGGAGATTGCCGACGAACCCCGTTCTAGTCGCCCAGCAACGGCTGTTTGACGTCCGACGAATCATCTATTTAGAGTTTGTATCGCAAGGAAAAACTGTCAACTCAGCCTTTTTCTGCAGGTGCTTAAGAGATTGAAACACTAGGTCGTTCTCGCGAGGGCTGACATCAAAGAGACAGTCAGGCTCCACCGTGATAATGTTCTCAGTCACACGATTACACCAGAGGAAGAAAACAATGCAGTACAAATACTGCAACAAATCGACCCAATCCCCGTCCAAACGAAAGGACATCATGTCAATGAGTGTCAAATTCGAAATACCATTTAAGGTGTTGATGAAGACACCAACATGGCTTTGATGATTTTCAAGCACGTTGGTCGAGGAATATCAGCAATTTACGTCCCTAACCAAAACCACAGGAGCTTTATGGCTCTGGGTATGATACCCACGATTCTGCAAGCGGAAACAATTGCAACTAATATGTGCTCCAGGGAATGTCTGGCGCGCATATACCTATACATTTGTTCAGACAGTCAAGACGCAATAATGGCCTTTTGAGTCTTCAGCCACGTCTCACAGACTGTCTGGGAATGTTGACGATCCCTCTCGCAACTGGCAATAGAACAATTCGTTGACATTCATGTGGGACCCAGGGCACGGGGGTATCAAAGGCAACGAAGTGGCAGATGAACTCGTCAAAAGAGGTGCAAATGCAACTCCTATAGGACCAGTGCCGTTTTGCGGACTCCCCACGGCGCACAGAAGAGGGGTGGTGCAAAAATTGTAAAAGGATAAAAGACGTAAGCACTGGAACAATGTCCCAGGCTTTCGTCAATCAAAACGGCTCATCAAACTCGATCACAGCTATAAGGTGCTTGAACTAACAAGGAACGAGCTGGGAAACATTCACTAGACTCATGACAGGCCATTGCGCCCTCCGGTACCATTTGTGGAAAAAGGGAGGAAGAGGAATTTGAAAACTATGTGATGAAACGACAAAAGCGCTTTTCACACTTCGGCAGGGACTGATTATCCCACGAACAAGTGGGCAGCATCACCCCCAAGAAAGTTACCAGGTTCATGCTTGGGAAGTAATTGGTTAAGAGCAGAGTAATAGATCTGTTAGGTATTTAATTAATTGCTCACCTACTCCTTACTACTTGATAATGATATATAGTCGAAACTAGTCGGAGAAAAAAATAATAAATATTCTGTGAAACAAACCAAGTGCTTTTAATTTCTAATCAAGATAGATCTGTTAGGTTAACTCATCTCACAATGACCCTATTTAACCTGTAATCACACGATTTTTATCCTTACTCATTTTTTGGTCCGGAGGAACCCTCGTTGGTCCCCTTACAGTTCCGTGCGACTTTTTTTTTGTTTCCTCGACTGAAAGGAAAGTATTGGAAGCCTGTGGAAAACTCACAAAAGCATGTTACAACGTTCCCAAAAGACACAACCGCTAGGGTGCCTACCATGCATGGCAGATATGTTTCAGAAAGTATATTGATGCCAGGAGAGAGTATTTTGAAGAATTTTAAGCATTTGTACCAGTATGATCAATAAATATATTTTATCCCAGAAAATGCGCATTACTTTTACAATCGACCCTGTATTAACAAATATTAACATTACATTTGTAAAAAAACATACCTTAAACTGTTTCTTTACATAATCACCTCACAAATTTAAGTATTCGTCGTAACGTGTGAAGAGTTTTTGTATTCCAGATTCAGCTTTTTTTGTTTGATAAAATTAATAATATTCTAGAACGTTTCTAAGCTTCAAAATTATTGAATTCTTGAAGTTTTGAAATTTGATAGAAATTGTATAAAATTGTTTTGTTTGATAAAATTAATAATATTCTAGAACGTTTCTAAGCTTCAAAATTCTTGAATTCTCTAAACTTTTGAAATTTGATAGAAATTGGATAAAATTGTGTTTACTAAAATTTTAGAAATCTGTAAAAAAATCAAAATTCATTAATTACAAGTTTCTAAAATTTTAAAACTCTTAATTTAGAAAATTACAAAAATTAATTGACTTTTAAAAATTATTCAATTAAATTTTATAATTTTTATAAATAATACTTTATATTTATAATTCTACAGAATTTTCTAGAAAGTTTTTTTTTGAAAGATTTAATTCTAAATTTCTAAAACTTTTCAATTCCATTAATAATAAAATTTTCTATAACTTTTAAGTTCTTAAATTTTTGAAATTATTTAGACCATTTTATAGCTTTAATTTTTGACTTTTCGACCTTTCTTAAAAAAATCTATAAATTTCTAGAAAAATATTTTGTTTTGTAAATAAAGTTTCTGAACATGGTAAGCTCGATAAAGTTTTAAAATATTCTAGAAGCTTTCTAAACTCCTTTAATAACAAAATTTTCTATAACGTTTAAATTTTTGAAATTATTTAGAACGTTTTATAACTATAAATTTTTGAATAAGTAATTATCGAGGCTTTCACTTCGTTATACATTTTGATAATTCAAAATAAAACAATTAACTTTGTTGGTATCACTTTTTTACATTTTTGACTTTTGGATCTTTTTAATTTTTTTTATAGATTTCTAGAAAAATCTAGACCATTATAAATAAAGTTTCTGAACATACCATGTTCAACATAATAAAATATTCTAGAAACTTTCAAAACTCTTCAACGTTCTCTAAAATTCTTGAATTCTCTAATATTTAAAATTGATAAATTTCCAATTTCTATAAAAAGTTAAAATACTAATAATGATTATTTTTAAATTTAATTTTTTAATAGTCTTTTTTACTAAAATACTTTTTAATTCTAAAAAATTCTAAAAAATCGAATTTCTATAAAATTCTTAAATGTTTAAAGTGATATTTTTTAATTTTATTACTTTTTAGAGTTTTTCTATTAAAATACTGTAACTTTTAGGTTCTAAAAATTTCTATAACCCCTATATTTCTAAACTTAAATTTTCAGAATTGTTTACAAAGTATTAATACCCTAAAATATTTTTAAGGTGTCTAGAATTTAGAAAAAGTCAATAAAGTTCGTGAAAATTCTAGAACTCTATAATATAAGTTTCTGTACATAGTAGATAAATGTTTTCTTAAAAATTTTTCAACTTTTAAAAAAATTCTTGAATTTTCAAAAAATTTGAAATTTGATAGAAACTGTATAATATCTGATTTTAAATAAGACAATAAGTAAAAAATGTTTTGATAAAATTCTAAAATTTTGTACCAAATTAAATCTAAAAAATCTAAAATATTTAAATGTTTAATACTTTCTTAAATTATAAAATTTAATTTTAGGTTTTGAAATATTCTAAAAAAAAATAAATATCCAAATTCTATAAAATCGAAATCTCTACAAAATCAAAATTTTTATAACGTTATAAATCTTGAAATATTTAAAACCAGAATTGTTTTGAAAGTTCTAAACTATGTTTTTTTTTAAATTCTGGTTATTTCTATAAAAGTTCTCAAGTTTTTTTTAGAAATATATCTGAATATTGCAATTTCTATAAAATACTAAAATATTCAAAAAGTTTCTAAACCTTCAGAGTTCTTTAATATTTTTAGATTCTCTGAAATTTTTAAATTGGATAGGAACTGCATAAATTTTTCTGTTCGCTAAAATTCCTCAAATCTTAAGACATTTTTAAAATTTAATTTTTTTCTACGGATTTATTACGAAACTAATAATACTTTTATTTTAAATTCTAAAAATTACTATAAATATTTAATAATAATTTAAAGTTCTCAAGGTTTCTTAGAGTCTAGAACTTTTGGTACTTCGAGTTATCTTTATACTTTTTTCATAGAATTTTAGTTAATTATAGATAAACTCCTTACAGTAATTTATCTTTTTCCTTATTTTAGATATTTTATTTCTTAATTCATCAATAGAAAAACTGTTTTAAAGAGACTTATCAAGCGTTTCCAAAAGTTCGGCAGTTTTAATGAGTTTATTTTTGTTAAGAAAAGTTCCCAAAATTTGCTAAAATGCAAATGAATTTTTTTTTTGGTGTTTCTGGATTTCAATTGTAAAGTTTTAGTTTTTCAAATTATTCAAAACTCTAGAATCTTCTACAATTATTTGAATTACTTTTTTATGTGCCCAAGTTTCTATATATTTATATACTACACAATTTTTTGAAACTCTTCAAAATAATGAAAAGTTGAAATTAAACTAATTAGATTAATATTTAATTAATTATTAAGTTTTTAATTCTCTTCAATAATTTAAAACTCTGGAAATTGACAAAAAGTGAAATTTTTAAGTTCTCAAAAATTTTAAAATGCCTTCCAGATTCTATAACATTTTTGAATTTTTAGAAAGTATTTGAATCAGTTTGATTGTCTTAAAATATTCATTTTCATTGCTTCAAGTTTTTAACACCTTGAAATAAAGTATCAATTAACTATTTGTAGTTAAAATTACAATCATAGGTAAAGAATTAATCAAAACTTGGTTTGTTACACTGATTTTTTGTATTTACTCCATTAGTTTCACTTGTTACAGCATTATCAAAATTTTTACAGCATAACAAGCGAAACTGGTTTAGTAAATATAAAAAATCAGCGAAACAAACAAATTGTTGATCAATTGTTTACCTAATGTTTTATAATGTTTGACCAAGAGATAAGTGAGAAAATTATTCAACAAAATTAAAACATTAAAAATTGTAATAAGTATAAATAAGTTGCATTCTTTGTTCTGTTCCTTGTGGTTAAAATATAGATTCCAGCATTTGCCTCAAGTTTGGTTAAAGAATAGCTATGAAATAAAATGCAAATTGAAACGCTTAAATAGGACAAGGTTGTGAAACGTGTTTTTCTCTAAACCTCAAGAGATTCAGTATGCATTTCCGTAGGTTTGTTTCCGGATGCATTTGTAATGGTTTCGTGTAGTTCCCTAGAATCCCGCGGGCGCTTCCTTAGGGTTACACATGCGCTTCCTTAAGACTCTATATACTCTTTGTTAATAGCCCACGTACACTTCCTCCAGGGCTTCACATGCATATTCCCAAACCCACTCAACTGCACATATTAAAAAAAAAACAATCAAATTCAAAAAAATTAAGCCTCGACAATAATTTAGTAGGCACCGCAATTCATCCAGAAAAAAATCCGTATTTATAGCCCAAACTCTGATGAGCACTCTAAGCAACTCGTTAGTCGATTTCTTCGCGGCCGTAAAACCTAACGACCAACTAAAAAACACGCATAAATAAGCTAACACGCGTTTAATGTCTGTCTCAGTGTCATAACACTAAACCCGGAATATCGGTTGCCGTGTTTGTAGGGAACGTCCGGATCGATAAGACTCGATAAAATATGTAATTCATGTACTCCGTAAACACCGAATGCCGATCGAATCGGCGGCCATCCGCGGAGAGCCGAAGGGATTGAAAAATTGAAAACTATTTCCGCGCAAATATTTGATTATCGGTATTCCCATCTGGAATTCAATTCCAGAACGTTTTTGGTTATGTTGGTTATGATCATGGCGGTGGAAATTAAGCGGTTCCGTATTTCGGCGCTGGATCATCATCGTGAATGTGATTGATTGACATCCCTCTGCTCCGATCTGGTTTGCTTTTGTTCGACTATTTCCAGCTTTTCTGCAGTGTCTTGTAAATATTAGATAAAGTTACAGGAGGAATTGCACGTTTACTTACAAGACGAACTTTCGACGAGTTGTTATTATTAGTTTCGCCGGCTCAGGTGATTGAGTATAAATATTTCCTCTCCTGGCCGCTTCTGTTTCGCTATCAATCATCCTTGCTCGAGTGAATTTTTTATTTAGATTAAAATCTTGGCGGGTGTGTAGTTTTGCGTGACGACTTTCCGTACAGTCGTGGGATTATCTTGTTTTGTTTACCTAATATTTTTCACACCGCGAGCATAATTTTATGATTCGACACCTATTGTTGAAACCCTGTAACATAGTTCAAAAGTGTTTATTATTAGAGGCACGGTCTATCTTGATTATAATTTGGAATAAAACACTTTAACTTTGTTATTCTATTAGATTATTTTCAAAAGTTATAAATACAGTGGCGAAACAAAGTTTCAAACTATAATTTCCACTCAAGTTACTTCAATATTCTCTGCTGTAACTTATGAAACATAATAATACGCGGTGATTGGCGTATTCGGCTGCACGTCAGTCTATCCCTTTGAAGCGATGCAAGCTATCTTCTGAAAAGAACTTAAATGTCCGCATTTCTTACTTCGTACATACATTCATTTACGTAAATAAATAAAACTACACACTTAATATATATATATATATATATATATATATATATATATATATATATATATATATATATATATGTATATATATATATCACTTTATGATAAATAATATTAATAATATACAAGTTAAATTAAAAACTCTCACGCATATATTAATGCGTGTATCGAGTGGAAAATTAATTTGCGTGTATTATTTATTATATTCGGACAAATAAATATTATAGTAATTGCAAATTATTTTCAGATAGCGAGCAATTAATCAAATACTCTCGTTAAATAATATCGCGTAACGTAATTGTACACAACGATTAATTGCTGAAGCGAGTTGTATTTTAATTTTAAAAATATATTGGAAAAAATGTTAAAATGGTAAACCCAATTAATGATTGTGTTTGTAAATTTATGTTATTTGTTCATACGAAAATAAGAGTAAAAATACAAATAATCAAAATTTTTGTAGAACTGCAGTGCTGGTACACAATATTATATATATATATTAAAATCGTTCAACATCATAAATCACATGCAGAAGGCGTATGTCCAATGATATTAGTTGAGACTTAACAGTTGACAAATGATAAGCATTTGATAATAGATGTGTGTAACAGATGGCATGTGGTATTTGATAGATAATTAATAATATATAAAATATGACATTTAATAATTTACTTAACAAAAAAATTAAAATCAAATGACAGATTACTGGTAACAGTTGACAGTTGGCAGATGACAAGCAATTGATTACAGGTGAAGTACGACTTTTAATAATTGTCTGATAACAAATACAGTTTTAAATGGCATATGAGAAATGATAGATGACTGATAGCAGAAGATAAAACTCATAACAGATAAAATACAACATTTAATAGTTTACACGTGATAGATTTGATAGATGAGAAAACAGATAGAGTTTTAAATGTTAATATTAATATTATGTTTTATAAGAATCCTTATTGACAGGTAATAGACAACAGATAACGACCAATAGAACAGATGACATATGGTATAAAATAGATAACGAATAGCAGGTAAAATATGATAATTTAGTAATTAACAGACCAGAGATGGCATACAACGGGTAACAGATTTCAAATGACAGATGGAAAACAACCAAAGACATTTGAGGTGCCAATAAATGGAAATGTTTAAAATTTAAAACGTTCTTTAAAATGATATTTACATACAGGGTGACTGACGAAAACCCTTTGATGCTATACCTCGCTTATTTTTGATCTGATTTGAATAAAGTATCAAATAAAATCATTCCTAAAACACTTCAATATGAATATATATTTTGTATTCATTCGCGTGGAGATAGATTTCTGAATATAAAATTGTAAACAATTTATCCATACATCGAAGAAAAGTTGAGAAAAAAATTAAAAATCATAAATCCATTGTAAACAATATACAGAGTCTAAATGTCAAAACTAACAATGTCTGTCATTCATACAATACTGCAATGATTTTAATAATAACTTCACCAACACTAAATCGTCTTTGGAAAATATATTCCTCAACAACATCATCATTTTCTCATGACCATAAAAAAATCTCTTCTCTTCTTTTCTTGAGGATCATTATCCTAAGAGCATGTAGTTTTCGTGGAATGTATAGAAAAAAAACGTGTGTTTCTCGAGAATATGATAAACGGTTTGCTGAGAAACTTTCAGATTATGAGCAACTTGAACTTCAAGTAAAACATTTAATTCAAAATTTTCATCTTGTATTACACGAGCATTTCGTTTTCTTTTTTTTAAGAAGTTTTTTAAGTTACGCACGTCTTTCAAATTCGTAGGAACATAGAATTACTCTATCAGGGAACCGATTTCTTTAGTGGCACAAAATTCCTGTACCATTAACATTTTCAAAATCTTTATAGTACGAGGATGGATCAAATATAAACCGGAATTTTTTATTTAAGCGCAATTCCGCCGAATGTGTTGGAGGTGATTGTCAAGGGGAGGTGAGGACGCCGATTTGGTTCACTAATGCTTATAGCCGCCAGTAGCATTATGTCTGAACACTAGATACATACGTGTATTGAGCAACGCATCATAATTAAATTTTTGACGTGGGAAGGCGTAAAACACTTGTACACTTCGCTGATAATACGCTTTAGAAAAGTGTACGAATAGCTCCACCTCGAAAACCAAAAGCCAAAACCCGTCTGTTTGCAGTTTAAATTCTTGCAATTTATTTTTGGGATAGAAAAGACATATTGCTTCTTGATTTCCTTTATGAGCGACGTATAGTCAATGCTGAATATTATTTCAAGCTTCTTGATAAAGCCAAACTGGCTGATCGACAGAAAAGACGAGTAATGCACATCCGAAAAATGATTCTCTTCATGTCAATGCTCGGCTCCACACGGCTTGACCTGAGAAAAGTGAGAGAAAATTCATTGTGAAATATGGGAACACCCGCCCTATAGCCTCGTGTGATTTTCATATATTTGGTCCACTCAATAACGAATTGGAAGGACGCCAAGCTTTGGAATCATTTTTGAGCATTTTGGTGAAGACACGACCGACTACATTCTTCAATAATGGCATCAAGAAACTTCCACTTCGCTGGGAAAATGTGTACATAAAAGTGGAGATTATGTAGAAAAATAAAACATATTATTATTTTTTTATTCAATAGACCAGCCGAACAAAGAGGAGAGCAGAGAAGAGCTGAGAGCAGATTTATATTTGATTGATCCTCGTAAATGACAGATGACAGAAGAGTAGACAAATTGATAAAAGATGAAATATGATATTTAATAAATAATCGCAACAGATGTCAAATCATAGATTACATACCGGTGATAGATAACAGATGACCGAAAACATAACTTACAAGAGATTAAATATGATATTTAGTAATTAATATATGATAGATGACAGTTGCTAAATAGCAGATGACAGATAGAAGAAGACCGTTTCTTTTCCTCATGAGGTGGTGTCGCTTAGCGTCCCTGCATTTTGGTCTCCGTGGTCCTTTTGTGCGCCTCTGGATGTTTTACTCCCTGTTTACTCTTGTGTCTTCTATGAAGTCCAGGAGTTTCTGCCAGGAGCTGTTCTTCCCGAATTCACCGTGCATTCACGTTTATATGCTTCGCAAGTATTCAGTAGGGGTTTGGGGAGTTTCCTCTTCTTCCAAACACCCATGGCATAAGGGGCTTTTCTCAATTCCCATCCTAGGTTTTGTACTTATTCAGGTCATAGTGCCCAGTGACTAGTCCTGTGATTTTTCGTAGTTTCAATCTGCTCACTCTTGGTAGCACCAGTATGCTGTTAGGTACCGCACCATCTAGGAAGAGTCTCGTATGCCTCATTCCGTTTGGGTATGTCTTGCCATTTTATGCTAGTCTGCAGCAAGTTGGTCTTTGATCCTTGGGTATCCATACTATCTGTGTTTTCCTTGTTGTCGCCAGTGCGTCCAGCCTGGACTGCTCTATCGGCGAAGCTAGCACTTTTATGGCTGCTTGGCTGTACGTCATAATGGTAATTATATTTTATGTCCCAACTCAATTACGTGATGAGCCCACCAGTCAATGGCGGCTATTTCGGCCTGGAAGAAACATGCTTCCATCTCCAGAGCAATCGCGAGTTGTTTGCTCTGGTTGCAACCTCCATAGATACCAGCTTCTTTTAGTATTTTTCTCCCCGTCTGTGATGGTTCCTTTACTCGTTCCCATGTATGTTTCATTTGTCCATTGTGTTATGATTGTTTTGAATCTGCGGGATGGGTGTACGATTTTAGTGAAATCGGACTTCATTTTTAGGATCTCTTCTTCTTGTAGTATTTTAAATGTTGCTGGTCTTGATGCCCCCACATTTAAAGTGTGTCTATTTATGTGCATCCTATAGGTTGTTTGTCTAGCTTCCATCATAACAAACAGATGTATTGGTGGTAGCGATGTTTTGTGTTCCATGGCTGCCGTGGGTATTCTCCTCATTGACCCAGTTACCAGCAGACACGCCTGTCTTTGCACTCTTTCAAGTTTTACTGCTGCGCTTTTGGTTTGGGTCTTTTCGCCCCAAACGAGTGCCGCGTATGTCACTATAGGTCTTATGCCCACAGTGTAGTGCAGACCATCTTTCTGGTCGCAAAAAGTCCTCTCATGGCCTTTTTGCTTATGCTCTCTAGGTGGAAGTTGAAGTTTAATCTGGTATCAAGTATGACCCCTATATATTTTACTTCATTTTTGATTGGGACTTCTATTTCATACACTCGTAGTGATTTTATGTCTCCTATTGAAGGGGACGATTGCCGTTTTGACCGGGTTTAAAGTTAACCCTTCATCCCTGCACATTTCTACAGTATTTACTCCCATCTGCATCAAGTTTGAAGCAGTGGTCCCAAACTTCCCGCTTACTAGAATGGTCAGGTCATCTTCATACCCAAGTGCATATATTCCCTGGCTTTCGAGTCGTAGCAGAAGGTCGTCCATGAGAAGACGTTACAAAGCAAATAAATGAAAACTATTTAAATTTAAAAATACAAACGATAGATAAGAGGTTATAGATGACGATGACATTTAATAATTAAGAGATGACAAATGACATGAAATACAGCAATTGTCAGATGACAGAAGACCCAGGACAAATAATTGATAAGAGATAAAATATGACATTTAATAATTAACTGAAAACAAGTGGCTCTGAAACTATACATGATTAAATACATAAAATAGATGACAAATAAAATATGACAGATAGCACATGACAGCTGATGGATGATGGATAACGGGGAACAGATAAAGTATGACATGTTTCAGTAATCAACAGTAAAAATTGAAACCCTTTTGTTTTGTTTTATTTCAATAATTGATAGGAGTTGATTCTTGCAAATATATGAGAATGTTGTAAACATTTGCAGTAACGATTTGCCTAACTGATGAAATCCTTCAGGTTTAATATAATTGCTCTAACGCAGCATGGATTTTGTACTTATCGTACGATAATATTTCTAGTGATGCAGAAATAGAAATAAGTCTTAAAGTTTCGAAAAAAAATTAACACAAAGGTCGAATCATACATGAAATCACAGTTATATTTATTGATGTAGTCTTGATTATGACTATTGTTATTCAGTTGTTCAGAATTATATTATATAATATCATTACGTAATTTAAAAACTAATATAATGGTTTGAATAATTACTTATAGGTAAATATACGGAAATAATTTATTGGGGTAGGTCATGACACTGTAAGGCTAATGATTAATTTATTAGCCTAGGTCAAGACTTCGCTAAGCGACTTGATAATTAATTGGCGTAGATCAAGAGTAAACTAGCATATAATACCGCGTATTCAACGTTTGATAGGCGTTTGAATTTCCCACTCATTAAAAAAACTTTTAAGGTGGGTACTTACCAGTGGCAGGACTTGAAGGAATTTGGGGAAAAGAAATTTTTTTAAATTTTTATTTTTCTATAACGTTTGTTCAAAGATATATAATATAATATACCCGGCGTTTCATGTTGTTGAAGACATTTATTTATTTATATATAAAAAAAACATTGTATGTACCGAGCGATACATTTGTTTGTGCAAATGAACAAAGGAGCGATTTATTCGGACTCAAATCTATTCTTTACTGAATATCTGCAATGACTGCTTCCGTAAGGACAGTAGGCCGGCCTGTAAATTTTTTTAACATGTTGCACAAAGTAGGTGTGATCAAAATCAAGCTCATGAAATTGTTCTTCACATTGTTGATAGGAATAATACCAGTTTCCTTCTACGTTGCGTGTTCCCGTTCGAAAATATGCTTCAATAATAAACTTGTTATGGAGCTCAGAGTCACTTTTAATGATCAATCAAACGAATTCGCAAGCGAGATACCAACATTGTAAAAATGAAAAAGACGCGCCAAATTCAAACGTCTATCAAACATTGTTGAACGCAGTGTATATTAGCTTAGGTGAAGAGTACGCTAGGATAATGGTTAATAAATTGGGATAGGTCAGGAAGACGCCAGGCCAATGAAACTGTATTGGTATAGGTCAGGAGTTCGACAGGACCGTGGATATTTAATTTGGATAGGTTAAGAGTACGTTAATTATTTTTTGAGATATGTGAAAACTAAGATTAGGTATTGAAAAATGTTTTAGCATAGGTAAAGCATGGGGTGTGATAATAAAAAAATAATAAGTAGGCTAAGAGTACGCTGGGCCAGTGGAATTTTTTTTGGGCAGAGATCTTATCCTCATCACATACACTAGCCTATATAAAATATTTTTGAAGTGTTGTTGGCTTTTTAAGTTTATTTCTCAAACAGATATTGCCTAAACCATATTGGTTTTTTGAAATTAAAAAAATACACTTTCTCTGCTATTTTTTTAATTTTTTTTTTACTTTGGCCTTCTTCATCGATTGCTAAAAGTTTCGTTATAAGCAATAATTTCATTAATTCATTATGATTTTGTTTGTTGTTACAGGTAATGTAATGAAGTATTAACGTAACTTGGATTTTTTAACAACTATTTTTTTTTTCTTCTTCTGGTATTATTGAATATAAAATCATAGAATATCACGTAAAATGATACTAATTTTAAACTTCTGGTGTAACGGGAAGTAAAGTCATGGAATATCATTTCCAATGATATTAATTTTATTTTTTTTCTGCATTCATTAATAACTTTCATAATTTTCCACGTCTGCTACAATTTATTCTAATATGTTATTCATTATTATAAGTGGAACATAATTTAGTATAATTTTCACTCTTTAGCAGTTTTAATCTTTAATTAAATTATTCCTACATATAACTGCTTTTTTAAAAGACTGGAGAAAGTGATTGAATTAATTGGCCATTAATTTAACGGTCTGTGTCACTTATTCAATATAGGTGATTTAAATACTGGCTAATTATTTCTACACTCATTACACTGTCATCGATACCTACTAATTATTAATAATCATTTTTGTCTTTAATATACCACCGAAAATTTGTGTATTTGTCAATGTTTTCGGTAAAAATATTTTTACATCTTTGAAAGGGGATTTTTCTGAAAATATTTATCGACGCTAAACGCTGTCCACATGTTTGCTCTCGAGGTGAGCCGAGGAGAGTGGGATTGAATATGCAAAGTGTAATCCCACCGTCCGAATACGTAAACGCGATTGTGATTTACGCCGCCTGTAGGATTCCCAATATCGGGATGATGATACTCTTGCAGGAAATATCAATCACTTTCACTTCCGGATTTGGCCGACTCAATTTTCGAGATCGCCGAGGTAAACAACAATTTTTCAAGCTTAACGGCGAATTGAAATTGATGGTTCGGCGTCGCATCTTATGCTATTTATTATGGGAAAATAATGAAAACCCTTTTCTTGTTGATTTTTGGATCTATTGTATACATAGTGTAATAATAATTTAATTATTGTTTCTTCATTGGACGGTTGTATAAATTACTACAATTTTGGTAACTAGGCTAATCAAGGATTTTCGTTGGATGTAAAAGGAAAAATTGATAAATACTGTATTGATTTGTTGAAACTCCATATCACTTAAAATATATTTTAGAAATCTTATACGGTGGCAGTATTTTATAAAGTAATTGATAAATGTTCTAAAGAATTAATTGCCAATTATTATAGTTCATCCCTTCTAGCGCTAAATCAACCGTGCGTTTAATTGAGTAAACATTAAGGCTTCGTTTAATTTATATAATTAATTATTTTGCTATTAACTAGTTAACAATGTTTGCTTGTAACAGCCTTTGACTCGAATTCCGATGAAAATCAATGTGTATCATTTGTGGGAAAACACTATATATTATTTACGTTTTAAATGAATAATACACAAATTCAGCCCTGTTTATTTCATAATTAGAATAATATTAATGATTTAATTACATAATAAATTCAAAAATTAATCGATGCATTAATTACCGCATCGGCGTGCGCAAATATATAATTTATTTAATCAAATATATATTAGCCAACCTGTGCGTATGGATATTATTAATTAATAAAGTAATCATTAAATATTGTAATATACACGTATGCTTATTTTAAAGCAATATTTTACCAGATATTTACGAAATTTAGAATTTGAAAAATACAACTTGTTCAAAATAACAATTCAGTTACACAAACAAAGTAAAAATTGTGCTTAATTTATGTTTAATGATGTATAACGAAGTAGAAGACTCCATCGTAAACACATATATATTTTTGAGTAGTGGCGCCATCCATATGTCACCTATAAACTTATAGAGTCGCGTAATTTAATTATATCTTCTATATAAAAAAAAATGAAGTCAATCAACTTTCGTAACACGTTTTTCCAGCCGCACAATCGTCCGGACTAATTAAACATGACCGTTGGACCCTCCGTAACAGGAAGGTTGCTTTTAATTGCCCGATACACAAAAATTACGCGGAGACGTGCGCAAGAATTTAATTAAACGTGTGCAACATCTGATTCCGACCGCCGAAATCTAATTTCCAAAAATGAATGCCTCCAATAACGGTTCGTCGTAATGCCATTATGGTACTACTGCTACGTATGCGCCGCTTATTGAATTGAACGAGGCTTTTTTTATATCCTTTGTATCATTATTTTTTGTCGCTAAACTGATCACGGCAATAACGGGAAATAATTTCTGCCGATTATTTCAAATGAAAGTCGAGCTTTTCCGCGGAGTTTTGGTAATGATTCCGACGCTCGTTAGCTTTTATGCGGTGGCAGCCAACCGTTACTAACGATTTATAGCTTTGATGTGTCCTTAAAGGTTGTATCAGTGGAGAGATATTAATAATTTTACTGAGGAATTTATTATCTAAGAGTAATAAGGTAATAAATATTCCTCAGTAAAATTATTAGGTTAGGTTAGGTTATATAACTTTTTCAGTTAGATGATTTTTAATCAACAATTATTGTTCCCTGTCTACAACAGCCACGGACCGATTTTGATGTATTTTGGATCTCATCATCGTTGCTCACTTGGAAAAAGGGAAACGGAGTATCTAACTATTTTTAATCTAATTTTTTTTAGTAGTAATTGTGGATTTTGGTTTGGTAAATGGGTTTGTTACTTCAAAGAATTTTTTTTATTATTTCAGAAATTTAAAAAATCCTACTTTTTAGAATGATTTTATGATTGACAATAAGCAATCTGTTAACTGTGAATTACTCAAGACCCTTCAAAACGATCCCATCTAAATTTACCTCCTAATTTCTTGGCTTTTTTACAACCACTGGGTTTATATAAAAATGAACATCGCCCGCACTTTTTTATTGCGCCTTGTCCGCTCTAATATAATTTATACACCCTGTTATGGAAAATGTGAAAAGAACGAGCGGCCGTAATGACGCGTTCGGGAGATAAAAAAGCCCTGATTTACACCCTTATATACAGAGAGGCGGCGCGGCAGTGGCGCGGCGGGGGGGCTCGGCGAAACAGTAGCTGGCGCGTCGAAAAGGGGTTAATGTGATACCGGTGTAGCAACAAATTCCTAATGCATCCCTCCGACTGGCATGTGTTCAGTTTCCCACGATTATGCCGGTGCTTAAGGTTAATTGTTTTCGTTCAATCAATAATGCATGGAGCGGAAACTGTTACAAATAGAATTGGAATAAGAAAAGGTTGGTGGGGGAGAGGTACTCATAAATCTTAACTTCACGTCTTTAAAATGTAACGATTCCAGGGAAAACCCCAAATGGATAATGTATATCTGTTGCTAAGATGTTGCAATCTTTGAAAAAGTTAACAACATATCCGTTAAAAATAATGATGGCGAAGAATACTATAAACTATTTAATAAATTTTATACTATTGTAAAGAATAAATGGTATTTTAAAATGTAAGGTAAATGGAATTTCACTATGTATCAGCCTCGTCAATTCGATTTTTTAAAAATTGAACTTCTAATAATGTTTAAACTATGAGTAGAAGAGATGTTAACAGAAAATGATGCTCTATCATTGCTTATTTTCCATATTAAGAAATCTCTTCCTAAGATTAGATAGATAGTAATATATAAGGAGAAGATATGATAAAGAAGTACTGGGTTTCTAAGGTTTTAGTAGCATAGACACCTTAATAGAGCGAGTGGCCAAATTCTTACGAGTAAGTAAACTTTGTAATGAGTTGTTCTAACAAAACATAAACATTTGGAGTTGCATCGAAGTTATTCGCTCAGAAGAGTTTTGTTAGGCCGTATCTCACTAAACCGAAATGTATGAAACCAACATTACACACGCCATTAGGAGCAAATTTAATAGCGCGGTGAAAATCGCCGAGACCACGAACGTAAATCCCACTTCCCAGGAGTGGGCACTACAAAACCGACTGATAAATACCAGTGTCACAATTCACCACCGAATAGTGGGCATTTAATATTACAAATGTATTCGCCGACCCCCTGTCGCGGCGCACTTTGTAAAATTCCCACGCACCGAACCCTCCCAGAAGGAGTGCACACGCACGGCGAAATATCACTTCTGCATACATCTCCGGAGGGCGCTGGTGGAACGAGATAAGTGAAAAAAATGCGCCGGCTTCCAACCCCCGGGGCAGCAAGAAACGCATTAACGTGATGATTCCGTGTCCTGGATCCGGTACTTTTGTAGCGGTTCTGGGGGATGATCTATTATGCACGTGTGCTGATTTATTGGATATTTGCGGCGATAATCTATTTTAAATACCCTCGAAGAGAGTGACGTGGAAAACCGCCTCCGGGTTAAGGACAGCCTAATTTTAACCCCTCGGCTGCACGAGCACTGACTTTTTCGGTTGGTGTAAAAAATCTAACGTATTCATCATTCTCTAAAATAGCTACAAGGGAAATTCAATATATAACAAACACTACCACTTCCTTTAGATTAGATGAGACAGGTTTCGCTTTTGACAGCCTTACAGCATTGCGACATGGTTAGATCTTTTGTACTATCACTTGCTTTATTATTAATTCTGTTTAGGAATATATTTGTTTATTTCTTCTACGCCTGCTTTAAGATTTGCCATCAGCATAATGTCTCCTCATGTTTTGAAGTATAGTTTGATGCTTCTTGCTTTATTTCCACCTTTACTTCTAGGCTCTAGAGGTGTGGAATCTTTAAAGTTTTTTTTATTTATATTGGCTTTAAAAAACTTTATTCTCAAATATACATAAAGTCTTTAATTACAACTAAACCTTCACTTTTGAGAGACTTCAACTTCCCAAAACGTTTATTTTGAAATTCCTCCAAATCTTCACTTAAATTTTGAGAGATTTCAACTTCCCAAAACGTTTATTTTGAAATTCCTCCAAACCTTTACTTAAATTTTGAGAGACTTCAACTTCCCAAAACGTTTATTTTGAACTTCCTCATTCTTGTAATGGTATGAAGCTGTTGGTAAAATCCAATGTTTCAACCAATCTTGATCGTGCTTATACCTTTTTGAATTCCTTTGGCGAACTGGATGTTTACACATACAGCAAATATACTCAGTTGCTTTCTGTATATTGTTGCAAAAAGCGTGCTACAAGAACAGAACATTTTTGCATTGTGTCATAAGACCACCTTCTTCTGTAATATCGCATTTGCATTTGATCATTTCTTCTGATAATTTTTATGATTTTTCCAACTCTATGGTCTTCTGTTTCTTTTGGCACTTCTATTTTGACATATGAAGAAGTAATTTCTAAAACAGAATCATCTTGTTTTGATGTATTACAACTTCTGATACTAAATATATTGATTGAATTACGTGAAGATCAAATTAATTTGACGAATAAAGCACTAATAACCTTTCTTCGTACTTGAAGCAGAAAAGTTATTAGTGCTTTATTCGTCACATTCTGATACTATTTTTTTACGTTTCATATCCTTCCTTCATACAGGTTTATTAGGTGTAGAACCAGACATCAATTACATTCTGTAAATATTAGTATAAATCACCCAATAATATGGATTACTTTACTAATTATAGATCAAATATTAGTTTTGCGGTATTGTTAAAAACTAAAAGTATTCCCGAAAAGAATTTTTTTTTATCTAAACATTACTACCTTTAACTTTTCGCCTTTAGTTCTTACATAAAGGTAAGAAATTAATTTTTCTCGTTAATAATTTTAATCACATTCTTCATAAAACATCAGATGATAAATTTAAATTTTAATCAAGTTAAAGTTAAGTACCCCATTAATACAACACTAAAACTTAGAGAAGTTACTGCGATGGAGATATTAAACTTTCAACTTGTAACATTTCCGCACAATTAGAAATTTAAATCGAACACGTGTTCCCAGCCCATTCGGACTTAAGTCTCAATTGCGACCAATTGACTCCTGGAGAGAACTTAAGGCGGCCAGCTGCAATTAACCGGTTCCGGTCCTCTTTTGTACCGTTGCATAATCTTAGCGGAATTATGAAAATTATTTGGAGTGCCTTTGATCCCGCGCCGTCGGCAGCCAAAAAAAAAACCGGTGTAATTCACTGATTTAACGAAGTTGGGTCCCTTTGACTCTTCGTTAATAATAAATACGGGACGCCTTTGAAAATGCAATCGCTTTGCAGACGGAGCAGTGTGTTTATACTAATTACAGGGTCCGAGGATCGTATTTGCTCGGGTGGTGTTGATGTTAAGACAGAGTGTTATCTTTTGAAGGGATTAGTTATTTGAATTGAGTTTTTATTTGTCTTAATAAATTATGTTTTTATCATGTATATTATTTATTTCTAAATCAGGAGTATTTAATAATAATCGATAACGTTAGTCCTGGTCAGAAATTGGATGGGTGACCTATACACTTCGCTTTTTTAAACGGGAATATTCTTTAAAGTAATAAGCTTATTTATACATAAATCGATAATAGCACAGCGAAAGAACTACATAGATAGATAGATAGATGTTATATGGGTGGAACCAGCGCCTATTCCACAGCGACCTTTTCAGATCTATTGTCGATCCCTGTTTATCTCAGATGACCAGCTCTAGCTTTGCCTCTTTGATTAGTCCTATTAGCCCTGTCAGGGGGTATACCCAAGCCCCCCTGTCTCTGCGCTTGGGTTTGTAGTGCCCAGCTTTTGATATCTAATCCTTGCTAGACCCTTGCAGTGGCATAGGATGTGGAACGAGTCCTCTTCTTTCTCTAGGCAGAATCTGTATGGTGCTTCTTCCACCAGGCCTATTTTGCTCATATGTTTGTTGAGCTTGCAGTGTCCTGTTATCAGACCTACTATTGTTTTGACCATTTTTCTGTCTTGGTTCAGAAGTTCGGTCGTGAATTTTGGCGATTGTTTCTTGAGGAATTGTTTCTCCTGTCTCTCTCCTGGTGAGTTCGTCTACCAGGTAAGGGGTTGTGTCCCATTTTTTGATGGATCGTTTGACTGCGGCTTTGGAGATTCCGCAGGAGGGTTCCGGGCCAATTACTGCTTTTGACGAGCCTTGTTTGGCCAGTTTGTCTGCCTTGTCATTCCCCGGATGTCCTCCGTGTCCTGGGACCCATGTGATTGTTACTTTTTTGTGACACCCAAGTTCATTAAGAGCACATATACAGTCCCACACTAGCTTAGATTTGACCTGTGTGGAGTTTAGTACTCTTAGCAGCGCCTGACTGTCGGAGAATATAGCAATTGACCTACTTTTGGTGTCTTGTCTTGCTTTTTCTCTTGTGCAGTGGTGAAGAGCTATCGCCTCTGCTTGGAACACCGTGGTGTCCTTGGTGAGACTGACAGAAATCTTTGTCTCGGGTTTTGTGCCGTATATACCTGCTCCTACCCCTTTGTCGGTCTTTGAGCCGTCCGTAAACCAATGTGATTCTGCTTCGGTAGGTTGGCCTTCGACCCAGTCTTCTCTTTGCGGAATTAGTACCTTGTATTTCTTTTATATAAAATATAATAAATAAATAAACGATAAAATATATTTTTTGCTGATCTGTAAGAGGTGTTTATTTTACACTCGTGTTTATATTATACACACATTACTCTTTTCGTTCCAAATATTCCTCAGTTTTCTTATAAGCACCACCAGATAAAGTCGTACGTGTAATTTTTACTATATTTTGGAAAAAAATGTCTAATAGAAATGCCGCACAGACGTTTACAAGGTGAAATTATAAATGTATTGGACAGTAGTGACGATGAATTTTAGATGGAGTCGTATGATAGCGAAAACTTAGGTAGCGGTAGATGTAATGACAGAGACAGTGATGAAGGAAGTGAAATTGTAGTAAATAAAAGAAGGTGAACAATACCTATAGCAGCAAGTTCTAGCAGCAGCAGCGAAGAGGATATAATAACTGAAAGTAGAGATAATTTCGGACCTTGGGAAGACGTCACCACGCAGGATACCATACTAGATAGGATTGAATTCACTTTCGGTGATAAAACTGAAGGGCCACCCAAGTTCCTGGTAACTGTACAAAACCGATAGATTTTTTTAAACTTTTCTTTACCGACGAACTTATTGAAAAAATAGTAAACGAGACAAATAATTATGCTAGAAATAAAATTGCACGTAAAAGATTGTCAACACGCTTTACATGGCACTCGTGGGTTGATTTTACTTTAGAAGAATTTAGGGCCTTTCTTGGGGTTGTCGTGAATATGGGCACAATAATTGTTTCGAATCTACAAGAATATTGGTCACAAAATTTCAACGCCAAAATTCCTTTCTTTGGCAGTATAATTAGAAGAGAACGGTTCTTACAAATATTTTGGATGCTTCACTTAAACGAAAATGATCCAAACGACCAAACTCTTAGAGCTCGCACAAAAGAAGTTAGCCATTTTTTAGATTAGTTGGATAAACGCACAGGATGGATTTTACTGCTGGTGATGAAGCTGAAGGACTACAGGCTCCTGACAATTCTGGATCTCGATCTAGATTTGTACGATGGGAGGGCAGAAAGGTCCACAGTACGTAGGCCCGATTGAGCCCTTGGTACGTCCTCCCATTTGAGTTCACATTCCTTGATATGTTCGAGGCAAACCAAGGCTTTGGCAAACGCCAGGATCGCAGCAAAAGGGACTCTTAGAATGTCTGATGACTGTAAACATCCCTTTCCCATTGTGGATTCACGTAAGTTGGATAGAACCAGGCAGTCCAGAAGTACATGCTTGGCGGTCTCTTCTTCCTCTTTACACCCTCTGCAGGTTGAACTAGAGTATAGTCTCAATCTATTCAGGTGCGATCTTAGATTTTAGTGTCCTATTAGGAGCCCTACAATCCTCCGTAGGTTTTCTCTGGATAGTTGCATTTCTCGCGGCTCCTGTCGCGCTCAGGAAAGCGTGATCTAGAAACCTTAGGGCTTATTTCATAGTCGTTCTTGGCCACAATATTACTGATGCAAATGCCAACATTGGTCGCACGATGGCCGTCCGATAGTCCCCATGTTTTCCCCATAGCTTGTTTGCATTGCCAGAGTGCTATGCATATCTTGGATTTCTTCCTCTGATGGGCATTCCAGCCCAGTTTGTTATCTAGAAGAATGCTCAAATATTTGACTTCTTCTTTCGGGTAGCTTGAAATCCTTGATTTTCCTCCTTCTTGTGAACAGTATCAGTTCCCTTTTTTGCTGGATTTACAAATAGTCTTGGTCTGTGCACCATTTGTTTACTATGTCAAAAGCATACGGCATACGTTTCGTTAACATACTTTCCGAGATGACGGAAAGTAGTATCGTGATATCGTCGGCGTAACCTACTCTGTAGAAGCCCTGCCTATTCAGTGATTCACTCCCTACTGTGGACAACTTTTTGTGACCCTACATACAAGACTTGTGTCACCTATTATAATATTTCTCTATTGCACCATATTGGCGATTCACTGGCTCCCTGTCAACAGTACTTCATTAAACTTTTTTTTCGGATGAATTGATGGAAAAAATTGTAGAAGAGACGAATAATTATGCTCGAAATAAAATCCACGTGGAATACATGGATGGATCTTGCAGTGGCAGAATTTTAAGCCTTTTGAATGCAAATCTTTTGAATGCTTCATTTGCATGAAACAGATACAAACGATCAAAATCTTTGGAGTCGAATGAAAAGGTCATTATTTAGATTTTTTGGAGAAAAAGTTCAAGGAACATTTTGTTCCGTCAAACTTTCAGTGGATGAGTCTCTAGTTGGATTCAAAGATAGAATAAGTATTTTGACTTATAACCCAAATAAACCAACAAAGTGTGGAATCAGGATATATGTGTTGGCAGATGCTAATACTGGATATATATATAAATTAAATAATCAATTTAGCATATTCATTAACAGATGTCGCTACACGTATATATATATATATATATATATTCCATTTATTTATTTATTTATTTAACTTTGGACTTCTTTCTTAAAACATTATAAATACAACAAATCAATTCAAAAAAAATAACGTACTTCAAATTTTGAAAAGTCCTGACCTTCCTATAAGATCACGAGTTGTGCTGCATTTGTGCCAAAATTTACTGGAAGGCAATCCTGGCAGTAAAGGATACTAAACACTAAAATAAGAATTTCTGAAAATAAACGTGTACTTAACCGGAACTATACAAATTAACCTGAAATTCGTACAAAACTCTATAAAAATACCGTAGTTTTCCGAGGATAATACATTTGCCTGTAAATCGAGAAACTTACTATTATTGGCCTGGAAAGATAAAGGGGTCGTCTAATGCTAGTCTTTGTGTACTGCTCAGGAGTCCTATCGCCCCCTTTTGCTTTGTCCTAGTCCACCACACCACTGCTCCATAAGCTACTATGGTTCTTATCACCCTGGTGTAAAGCCATAGTCATTTTAGGGTTTAGTCCCCAATTTTTCTCGCACATTCTGCGACACCTGCCCAATGATATTGATGCTTTTTTGGTGGCTTTTGTGATGTGTGGTCTCCACGTCATTTTGGCGTCAAAGGTTACTCCCAAGTACTTTGCCTCCCCTACGAAGGGGATTTTCGTACCCCCGAGCTTCAGTGGCTTTAGGCCTTGTAATGCTCGTCTTTCTGTGAATATGACAATTTGTGTTTCTTGTGGATTGATTGTCAGTCGCTCCTGTTTGCACCAAATGTCTACTATGTTTAGGGCTCTTTGTGCTCGCTCCGAGACAACTCCCCTGATGACAATGGCTAAGTTATCCGCGTACCCTAGGCAGTGGATATCCTCTTTGGACAGTTTTCCTAGAAGGTCATCTACTAGTATTGCCCATAGCAGTGGAGACCTCACTCCTCCTTATGAGCAGCCTCCCCCCACCTTAGCCTTAATGGTATGGCCCCACAAAGTGGATATGATTCTCCTTTTCTCTACTAATACATGTCTACTAGTCACTATTGATGGTTTGTTATTGATAATGCTCACCTTGTGAACGATCTGACAACTAATAAACAAGTGAATCAAGGTATAAACTGTAGTGTTATCTTCAGGTCTACTAATGCATGTGAATTTCAGACTTTTTTCAGAAGTTAAACGCTTGTTATATAAAAAGAACAATGCTTTTGATGATTAAATGATTAAACACATCTTATAGTAGATTTTATAGTTACAATTTACTACGTGCAATAGTTTAAATATTAGTTCTGCATCCCTACGCATAGTAGTTTACACGCAGGGATGCATAATTACGCGCACGTGTGCACAAGCTCTATTTAATACGTTTAGTCTAGTCTTGTTATTATAATGCCAATAGTAATATTAATTGGGATCATGGAAATGATTAATTGCGGTGAAACGAACTTTCTACAAATAATCATTTGCGACAATTTGCATGCTGCAGGGAAAACGAGTGCGTAATGGCGACAGGTAGATATGAAAGTGCGTGATAATGACGTCGAAAAGTAGGGCATTGGCCACCATCGGAACCGGAGCGGTTTTAATTTGGTAATTTGGTAATTTGTGCGGGGGGGCCAGTGATCATTGGGGCCCATGTAATGAAACATTGTCGCCGATCGAAGTGAACATTACTAAATTAAATTCCATCCACTTCATAAGTTAATTAACTTTCCGCCTTCGCCGCTCTACAAAATTTGATAATAATTCCCCAAGTATCGGCGAAGTGGGTGCATTTTCTATAGCTTAATTAGATTGGTGTTTGTTTATATCCGGTGTACTGATGGATTCTTCGCTAATTGTCTTAGCAAGTTGATTACAGGTTTCGCTCGGTGTGTACACAACGACATAAAATTTAAATAAACATTATTTATTTCGTATTCATCTGCTAGGGATGATCTTATAATATATATATATATACAACATCTTCATTAACAGACAAAAATAAAATACAGATAAGACAAATATAATACATTTATGATGATATGAGAGATGGGAGGTTAGTCTGTTAATTGGCTATCGACCGGCGGTCTTTCAGCCCTGATTTGTCCTTGTCGATGTGTCACGTTAGTCTGTCTCTGATGATGATGGGTGATGTGATGCGATGAATTCGAAAACAGCAAATGGAGGGGTTTTGAATTTTGGGATTAGGTTAGGATTTCTACGTAAGCAGTAGAGGGTAAGGATTTGATGGTTGAAGGGATTTTTGGAAAATTCCAAGATCCAAGATCTTATAATAATACCTTACTAACAGCATTAATAAAGTAGATGGCTACACGATCGGAACATAGTAGTTTTGAAAAGGATCAAAATTTTGGAAAAATAGATTAATTGAGTAAATATTAGTTTTTTACTCCTAGTTGATTAATTTTGTTGATCGTCATGATCATATATTTTTTGAATTTAATGTAAAAACCTTATATAAACATCATATAATTTTATCAAACGCCGTATGGTAAGCATAACGTTTCCGGTTTTCAATTCTTTCAAAAGTCCGAACTAAACTAAGAGAATTAAAGACTTTCAAAAATAGAACACATTTTCCCAATGTATTACAAACACACGATATGTGGGCGCGAAAGTAAGCGCATAGTTTTCAAAATTTATACACACACAAGCATCCAAAGTAAACACCCCGCGTGCACTTATTTATAGATGCGGCTTGTCGTTTCATCTCATTCATTCCATGAATGATGTGTATACTAAGGGATGCAAACCACGCAGGATGCAATTATAATATTCGGGAAGCGACGTGCCGAAAGTAAACACGCCGGCAATTAATTGCCTCGGTAGATTAATCCCGCCGCGCGGCATTAATCTAGAAATTACAGTTAACAGCGGCAATTATTATAGTCGCCAAGATTAGAATATTAACCTTTCGCCCAGTTAATTCCGGGAGAAGCGGGCCAGCCGGTACCTGGATTAATCCAATTAATTCCGCTCCAGATTATTGGAAGTCGCGCGAAGACTGCACCATATGCATACTCTCGAGTCCGTGAGTTATTTTTAATTTAATGAAAAGATTGAGTTTTACTCTAATTATTCATGTCATTAAAAGGTAATTTTCGAAAAAAACATGTTAAGGGAAAGTGGATGTTTTATGTCAGGTCGATCAATATATTTTATGTTGTTTTTATATGTTTCTTCATTAGATGTACAATTAAGGGAGACATTCATAAATCATATAGTAAGTGTCAGTAGAGTAGTTATCACCATTATGTAAAATAAAAACCTCATCAAGTTAAACAGTCCCCTTTGGTTTAATTTAACATCAAAGCTATTTTGCAGTTTCTGAAATTTTTAGAATTTTATATTAAATTTAAAAAGACATAGTGTTTTTTCCTTTTGAAATTTGTTTTGAAGATTAATTATGTAATTAGTTAGGTTCTATAAGACAACATTGACGCAATTTCATTTTGTATATTTTTGTAAATGACACTTTGAAATAAAGATGATTATTATTATTATTGTTATATTTTATCTGCTTATTTTGACTAATTCAAACTGTAACCACCCTTTGTGTGTATACATAGTACAATAAACATTAGAATGTGGGCTGTGTGATGTTTTCAGCTTGTATAGGGCCGTAAAGGTTGACATTTGCTAAAGTCTGCGGTTTAGGAGGATACACGGATACATTAATAATATTAAAAGCCCACTATTTGGCGTTAAATTGTAACGCTGGCATTTATCAGTCCGTTTTGCATCCTGTCCACCCATGGGGAACAGAATTTACGTTCGTGGTACCGCAATTTGCGCGAGGCCACGCAATTTGGGACCAGAGTCGCAATTAAAACTGGATTTCCAGCGTTATCCATATAAAAAATTACTCCCGGAACAACCCCCACGTTTACATGCCAGTTATTTAATGCGTACAATTGCGGTGCTCCCTAAAATAATACCTAGAGATATACATGCCAACAATTCTGTTCCGCTCCGGTTATCAGAACGAAAGCGACTTTCTATTCCGCTGTGGAAAAAAATGAACATTCGAATTTTCATAGCTCCTTATCTAGCGCGGTGGATAAGCCCCGGGTGCGGGAAACCGCTGTTGGAGGCGGCAATTACGGAGACACCCTTAGGGCGCTGGCTGCCATGTCGGGATAAGGGCTGATGGGCAATCACAAGTCGAAACTTAAGTTTCACAATTAGATTAATGCGACTCGCACGTACCCTAATTAGATAATTACCGCCGGGGCCGTGATAACGGCTAAGTGAAACGGCGATACACATCACCATAAACGGGAATCATTTCTGGCGTGGCTGCTGATTAAGGAAAGTTAATGATTTGCGCCGGAATCGACCTTTCGGTTTCTAGATTCGGTCGTGCTTCATTTAATGCCAGAGATTACTTTCAATTTCGCCTAAAGATTTTTCTCCGTCCACTCTTGCTCTCATTATCCGCTACATGCCCAATTAACGCCGGCTTTCATGTCCATCCAATTCAAATAGCTTTTTATTCAAGGAGAATTTTTATCTTACAAAATTTCAAAAAGTTACAGACATTCAATCAAATGATTATTTGTTTTGAAGTAAATCTAGAACTAAAATTTTCGAAAGATGAAGTAGTTTCGATTTTTTAGTAACTTTAAGACATTATTAAAAATGGTGATGAGGCCATCATAGTACTTTCCCTATATTTTTCTCGAAAACTATGAGGTTTACGCAAAAAGGCTATTCTTAATATTTTTTTAAAACTAAAATATAAAATAATTTCAATTTTAATAATCCTGTAAATATTGTATTTATCCATTTTTAAAAATTGTTATCTATGTTATAAAATTGGAGGGTGGAATAGTGGCCACCCACCCACCCAACATAAACATTTGAACTTTAACTAAAAGCTATGATTTCATTTATTTTCGGGCCACACCAACAGTAATGTAGTTGTAGTTTTCAAGAATTTAAAACAGTGTCAATGGTTGATGTAAAATTGTATATGTGGGGTGGATGGGTGGTCACTATCCCACCCTCCAATCCATGCAACATCATAAAGATTTTTTTAAATTTATCATTACGTTCAAAGCTTCGCAGACGTTCAAATTTTCGCCATTCAAATTTCAACGATTAATGTTTCTTAATTTCTAATTACGTTAGAGTAATAATTTCAGAAATAACTTAAACAAATTCTCCTTTATGGTGTCGTGATTAGAGGGTGGGATAGTGGCCACCCACCCACCCTACATATATAATGAAATTTTAATCACTGACACTGTTTTAGTTTCCAGCATTACAAGACAAAGTATTGTTGATGATGTTGACAAACTTAAGCAGTATTTAAGACTATCCCACTCTGCAATTACATTATCAAAATTACTGTTTTAATTTATTAATAACATCAATTAAATGAATGTTTTATAATTTTTTCAAAGTTGAAACACTGACAGTAATTGCTGTTTAATTGTATATGCAGGGTGGGTGGGTGTCCACTACCCCACCGTCCAATTATCTTTAAGTTCACTCGAATCTAATCTTATAATCGTGTGAATATTGTTTCTATTTATTAAGAAAAATTTTAAACTATGTTATAAGGTTGGAGGGTGTGATGGAGGCCACCCACACACATACATATACATTTAAACTTCAACTAAAAACTCTGATTTATACAGGGTTATTCACGCTATACGGCACGGAATATTGTGGCCAAAATACGTGACTTTCAAAAAGTTTCACTTTGGGGATATATGGGGGTCTATTAGGGCTACTTTTTAAAATTATTTTCATAATATACAGGGTGTTCCATAAACCCTAAAAGTATCAAAGTTGTGTTTTTTTTAATGAAACACCCTGTATTTTATTGCATTTTTGGATCCTTCGATAAAAATAAGTGTGTGTTTTAATAAGGTCTTTATTACATAAACCTTAAGGTTTTTGAATTAATTTGAATTTTGTAAAAATGTAACCTAATTTTCATGTTTTAAATACTTAAAAAATAATTAAGTTATGCATACCAAATTTACACTGAAGTGTAACAATAGATCATATTTTATTTTCCAAGTATAATAAACTTGACATCTTATGCCGGGTGTAAAAAAATTGGAATTAAACAAATGAGAACTTTAAATGGCTATAACTTCATTTATTTAAATGGAACGCTATATTTATTAATTTATCAGCAAATGCACGTTTTAATTACCTATCGTATGGTATTTAAATCTTAAGTGTTAAGTCTTCTCGTTTTTACAGGAAACGCCAAAATATTGTTTATTGCACCGTTTTAGTACTTTTAAAGTAAAAATTTTAATGTATCCAGTTTTCTATCATATTTAAAAACGTCAGATAATTAATTTAGTCTGTTACTTTAGTTTAAAAAGGATGTCTTTTGTTATAGTTGTGTTTTTTTGCGTTTTTGTGTTAGATCGTTAGTAATCGTTATTGTTTGAACATGGTTGTTGTATGTCATAGTAAAAAATGAAAATTTAGACAGATTTTCTTATACTGAGGTTTTTATAACTGACACTTCCAATTTCTTTAAACTGGTTTAATAGTCTCTCAAAAATGGCTGGCTTACGGTGATTTCTTTCGGGAAACCTTTAAGTATAAACTCGACAAGCCAATAAACAATTTTGATGACATTCTCCAAGCATAAAAATAATGCCAATACCCCCTTCTTTTGAATAAATCTTCATTTTTTACCAAAAAATACAACAGCGATGTTCAAACAATAACGATTACTAACGATCTAACACAAAAATGCAAAATAAGACAACTATAACAAAAGACAGGCTTTTTAAACTAAAATGACAGACTAAATTAATTATCTGACGTTTTTAAATACCAGAGAAAACTAGATACATAAAATTTTTTACTTAGAAAGTACTAAAACGGTGCAATATACAATATTTTGGCGTTTTCTGCAAAAACGAGAAGACTTAACACTTAAGATTTAAATACCATTCGAAAGGTAATTAAAACGTGCATTTGCTGATAAATTAATAAATATAGCGTTCCATTTAAATAAATGAAGTTATAGCCATTTCAAGTTCTCATTTGTTTAATTCCAATTTTTTTACACCCGGCATAAGATGTCAAGTTTATTATACTTGGAAAATAAAATATGATCTATTGTTACATTTCAGTGTAAATTTGGTATGCATAACTTAATTATTTTTTAAGTATTTGAAACATGAAAATTAGGTTACATTTTTACAAAATTCAAATTATTTCAAAAACCTTAAGGTTTATGTAATAAAAACCTTATTAAAACACACACTTATTTTTATCGAAGGATCCAAAAATGCAATAAAATACAGGGTGTTTCATTAAAAAAAACACAACTTTGATACTTTTAGGGTTTTTGGGACACCCTGTATATTATGAAAGTAATTTTAAAAAGTAGCCCTAATAGACCCCCATATATCCCTAAAGTGAAACTTTTTGAAAGTCACGTATTTTGGCCACAATATTCCCTGCCGTATAGCGTGAATAACCCTGTATTTTTTTTTTCTCACACCAACAATAATACTGTTGTAGTTTTTAGAAATTTAAAGCAGTGTCTGTAGTTGAAGTAAAATTATATATGTAAGGTGGGTGGCCACTATCCTACCATGCAATTTTCTTTAAGTTCACCCTAATCAACAATTATAAATTTGACTAAAATATAAAATAATTCCAACCTTAATAATCGCGCAAATATTGTTTTTACTTATTTATAAAACTTGTTGTCTATGTTATAAAAATTGGAGGGTGTGATAGTGGCCACCCATCCACCCTACATATACATTTAAACCTCAACTAGAAACTCTGATTTAATTTTTTGGTCACACCAACATTTATACTCGTCAATTTTCAGGAAACTAAATCAGTGTCAGTGGTTAAAGTAAAACTGTATATGTAGGGTGGGTCAGTGGCATTTATCCCACTCTCCAATTCTTTTAAATTTCTTTCCAATTAAAAATTTTAAATTTAACTAAAATATAAAATTATTATAATAAATATTGTATTTATCGATTAGAAACAATGTTTATGTTATAAAATTGGAGGGTCTGATAGTGGACACCCACCCACCCTACATATTTATTTAAAACTGCAACATAAAACTCAGGATTTAATTTTTATTTTGGCCAGACTAATAGTAATACAGTTGTAGTTTTCAAGAAACTAAATCCGTGACACTGTTTGAAATTTCATTGTATATGTAGGGTGGGTGGGTGGCCTCTATTCCACCCTCCAATCCATGCAAGATTGCAAAGGTTTTTTTTTTAAATTTATCATTACGTTCAAAGCTATGCAGATGTGTAAATTTTCAACATTCAAATTTCGACGATTATTGTTTCTTAATTTCTAATTACGTTGAAGTAATTAATTTCGGAAATAACTTAAAGAATCTCTGGTTTATAGTGTCTGATAGTGGCCACCCACCCACCCTACATATACAATGAAACTACAATTACTGACAGTGTTTTAGTTTCGAGCATTATAAGAAAAAAATATGTTAATGGTGTTAATAAACTTAAGCTGTGTTTAAAATTATTTGTAAAGTTATATGCAGAATGGGTGGCGACTATGCGACCCTGCAATTACATTATCTTAATTACTGTTTTAATTTATTAATGACTAAAGAATAAACGGTGTTTGTAGAAATATTAAGCAAAAGTGCTGGAAAATACTTGGAAATCTTTAACAATTTGGAAGAGAATATCCGAAAATTCATTAGAAATCTAAATGAAAATTTGAAATGAAATTGCTTAAAAAATCGCAATAAATTAAAACAGAATTTTTGAAAAAATCAAGAAATCTCTAGAAAGTTTTTACAATTTGGAAGAAAAGAGAAATTTGTGGAGAACAAAAAATTAAAAATTTCTGTTTGAAGAAACTTCTAGAAAATAGGGATTAAATTTGCGAGAAATATTTGAAAAAGAGATAAATGGCTTTAAAATGCTAAATAAATTCTTAGAGACAGCTTTCGAAATTTGGAAGAGAAATTCTGGAGAAATTCTAAAAATCCAGAATAAACATTGTTAGAAAAAATTGTTCTAAAAAATGCTATGAATCCAGGAATAATTGTTGAACAATTCTAGAAACCCAGAAAAGAACTTGTAAGAGAATTGGCTGGAAAATTCTTAGCAAAAAGAATATACCTCTAGGAATTTGTAGAAATATTGAAAATAATTGCTAGAAAATTCTAGATATCTTGGGGAAAATTCCAACAATGTGGAAGAGGACAGAAATTAAAAGAAAATTTTTGATAAATTCAAATTCCTAACAATTTCATTTTTAGAAAAATCAAGAAAGTTTTATTTTAAATTTTTAGAAATATTGAAAAAAAAATGCTAGGAATTTCTAGAAATCATACCAAAAATTCTAAAAATTTTAAAGTTTGGAATAAAAATTGCTTTAAAATGCTAAACAAAATTAGAGACAACAAATGCTACAAACCCAGAAAAAAAAATAGCGTCCTCAAAATAATAATCTTGCAATTTTTAATTTTTAATTCTGAAGAATTCTATAAGTAAGGAAGAAAATTTAATCAAAATTCTAAAAATCTACAAAAAAAAATGCTGAGAAATTCTTAACCAAATAAAGAGAAATTTCTGGAAATGTCTTCGCAATTTACTTAACATTTGTAGAAATTTTGAAACAAATTGCTGAAAAATGTTTAAAATCTAGAATAATTTTTGATAGAAAACAGAAATTCGAAAGAAGAATTGCTACAAATTATTAAAAGAAATTTTAGAAATAGCTGAAAAAATTGTCAAAAGCAGAAAAGAAATTGTTGAAAAATTTAAAACCAGCGATATAAATCTTCAAAACTTGTTAGATTAATATTTTTTTTTTAATTCTAGAAACCTTTAAAAAAATCTCTAAAAAAAATTGCTTGAAATATGGAAGAAAGTTCTTGGAAATACATTTGATTCATTTGATTGTTTTTAAGCAGCAAAATTATCAAGTTAATATGTATATGCAGGGTGAGTGGGTGGCCTCTATCTTACCCTCTAATCAGTAAATCATAAGCGAGGATTATAATTAATAGTTGTAAAATGTAAAGATACATAAGAAATGGTAGTGCTTTCCTTACATTTTTCTCGAAAACTATGAGATTTATATTTTTAAATTTTTTTTGCAAGTTAAGGACTTTAATAACATATTTTAATAAAACTTGTTCAGTTTTTTAATTCCCTTTAAATTTTATTTGAAAAGTTATGTAATATTTTTCAAATTTCGAGTAAACAACAACTTTTGGTTTATGAATGTTCATTAAAAGCTTTTCAGTTCCAGGTTTTAACAATAAAACCTTATGTTTAAAGTTTCACCTCAAAAGGATCATTCGTTTTTGAGATACAGCACCCATGAGAATGTCTGTCATTCACGAAAACAATACTTTCCCTATATATTCAAATAGTGATCTGGTCATCATAGTACTTTACTATATTTTAATCAAGAACTATGAGGTTTGCGCAAAAAATTTACTCTTAATAATTTGTTTAATTTTGAATTCTCTACATTTATTTGTTAAATAAATTTCATGTTACTCCAATAGTGTATTAGCAATTAGCAAAAAATGTCAAATTTTTAATTTTTTTTTTCGAAAGTTTGTTTGAAAAGTTTTGTAAAATTTTTTATATTAGAAAAAATATCGGAAAAAAAAACAAAAAAAGGCCTCTAGTAAACATCTACTTCCGGTTTTTAAATGTTCACCAAAAGCTTTTCAGTTCCAGTTTTTAACGATAAAACCTTAAGTTTAAAGTTTCATCTCAATCGGATCATTAGTTTTTGAGATACAGCGCCCACAGGCATTTTCACGCACGAAAACAATACTACCCCTATATATACTATATAGGGAAAGTAATAAAATTAATGCTATAGATGAGTAAAGAACTAAAATAATATTTTAAAGGTTTTTAAATATACATGATCTAATCCAGATATCATCGATCCAATACTTCCCCGTGACGTCGAAATTATGATGTAACGAAACGGGATATATGCAAACACGACGTACGTGTCCTATTATACTTGAGCACGTAGCCTGTCCTACATAACAGGGCAGGACACAACCCTTTAATTAATAATGAATGGAATCCCCTCATGCAAGCGGAATATTCAAAGTTATATTCCGTGCAGTCTAATCTGGAGATGTCGGCATTTTTGGCCGGCACGGCTTTAATTCAATGACCTGACATTTCCACGTTTGTGCTTTGTTGTACGGTGGACTGGTCATCTCACTAATGTATATAATGTTAAAATAAATGTGGACACAAAGGATGACAAATAAGTAGAAAGTCTCGTCCTCAATTCCAATTAAAATACTTGTTGGATTTAATCTCACCTCTCGTTTTATGAATATTCAGATTAAATTTGCGCAGATAGTTTTTGTACAAAGCGGGATATTACATTTTGGATAGTCGAAAATCCTAGCCGTATTAAAGATACAGATCCGTGCAGTGTGTTACCAGCTCACATATGCAAATACACCACTTTAATCCAGATGTAAATTGATATCCCCTCTGCACTCGGTTGATAGCAAAAGACAGTGCAATTTCTTGTGCTCTCAAAGAAATTAATTTGAAATTCCCACTAGCGAAAAAGCAATTCCAAGTTCAAAAGATAGTCGCTTAAAGGATTTCCACGAAGATAGATAGGGGTGTATCGGATGACATTCGGAACTTACCAGCGAGTGATCGAACGCCGATGGAAGGGAAATCATATACCCTAATGGCGCAAAAACTTTCTCCGGAATTAAAATTTGACGCCGGGTAAATATTTAATGAGAAAAGCTCGCACACACCACCTCGGCGGCGTTTACTTAAGGCACGACGAGCGCCGAAACGCACCCCCAGAGATTATTGCGCGAGATTATCCGATCTAGATGAAATCTGTAATTGAATTACGTTGATCACGTGTTTTCGCCGTAATCGAGCGTGGCGGCGCTTATAAATATTAAATTCTGTTTATTTGATAAGAACGCTAACAAAACGGCGTAAGCCTAAGGCCGGTCACGCACTACCGAATTCAATATCCTCCGCCCACACAAAAAGGCCCTGATGAAGAACTGAAAAGGGATATGAGTAATATTCTGCGAGGAAGGGATTTAAAATTCTGGCGCTGTTATTAAAGGTATCGCATTGATTGGACGCATCCTTCGGGATAATAAGCATTCAGCGTGAATCGAAAGAGAGAGGAAAAATTATTACAATCCATTCAATAACACTGATTTTTATCTTATATTTATTACAAATTGATGTTATTTATTAAATTACTGTCATCTGTCATATTTCACTTCTCATCTGTTATCTGTAATCTCGCATTTGTTATCTGTCATCTCTTATGTCTCAAGATGTCGAAGCACCCTACAAAACCGCAAATCTCTCTCTTTCATATATCATTCCTAACCTCTTATCTGTCATTGCTTATCTTTCGTTATCTCTCAAGTGTCGCCTGTCATTTTTTACATATATCTATTATCAAAGTAATATCTTAGTAATAATAATTTTAGTCAGTGATCTTATCTAAACTGTGCCTCTATAATAGGAATGTTATTTACTGTTGAAAAATTATCCACTTGAATTAAACATTAAAATTTTATAAGTATAATTTAAGACATTACGTATTTATATGATCAAATAAGTAAGTATCCAATGAACTAATTTAATATTTCAATTATCACTTCATCAGTGCACATAATGAACAAACAATAGAAGAAATAAAATAGAATGAATTAAACTCGATATTTTAAAACCAGTTAAAGCCCAAACGAAACAAAAATATACATTCTACATTTAATTGGAAATAATATCAACAAAAAACAAATTCAGCACCATTTATTTACCTATAATTATTATTTCGCGATCGGGTTTATTTTCATTAGAGTATATTTATGAACAATAGACAAAGTCCAACTAAACACCTATTGATGAGCGCGCACAAAATTAGATTCAATGATTCAATTTGATTATTCAATGCAAACTTATTATAAATCATTATCATCGTTTTCCTTACATTGTGAAAAATTCGCACATAAATTGTGAAAAAGTTTAGGGCCCCGCCGAGAGCAATCAACGTCCCTTTCTGCCTTCATCTTCGAAATTAATTACGGCCGTTTTTTTTTAAACAAAACGCGCAATTAAAATTCGCCGGAATTGAAAAAGATAACTTTTTTTCAGCGGCGCATTTCCATAATATCGGTCCGTTGTTCTCTGCGCGCGGTAATTATAAGTGGCGATAATAAAGCGCGCCCTTATTTACACCACTCACGGTCGGCCGAAGGGACGGGGAAGCGGAAAAAAGGTAACAATGCGTATTAGCGGGGAATAACAATGAGCACACACTCGATTATTATGTGGGTTACCTGTTGGTCTGTCGTGTGCGCTGCCTAATTATAAAGCTAATCTGATCGGCTCGTGTAGTTAATAGGTTTTGAAGTAATAGTGTTTACGTTTTGGACGGATTTACAAAAAAGAAACATATAATTTGCACTAATCTACCCTCCAATTATTTTTACCTAAAGTAGGGTTTTTAATGAAACATTTTTTTAAGAAATATTTTATAAATACCTCGTAGTAGCTTGAGGCTACGCACCCTATACATGCAAAATTTACTCAAATTACAAACTCTGTTTTTAATTTAGTATGGATTTCAAATAAAAAATTTTGGGTTATAAAAATTATATGTAGAATGGGTGGGTTGCCATTATCCTATCCTTAAATTATTTTAGAGAATTTCTTCAGTCATTTTGTTAGACATGTCTTCAAAAATTCTTAATTTTTAAGCACTATTTCTTTCAGATTTAGGGTTTTAGAATTTTCTAGTAATTACTCTTTTTTTAAATTTTTTAAATTTTGCTGCATCTATTCTTAATTTTTGGAAATTCTTAAAATTTTACATGTCGTACTGTTATTCAAGTATTTTGAATGCTACAATTTTCAAATAATATCTTTTCTATGTTTTTAGAATTTTTCAACTATTTTCTTGAAATTTTCAAACACTTTTTCTTGATTTTATTTTAAATTTCACAGCAAACATTACTTATTTGCCGGACCCTTTTTCAGTATTTCCAAGACAGATTCAGAAAATTATCCTTAAAGGTTATACAACTTTGTGTACTAAATTTTTTACGTTTCCTCAAGATTTAATCAAAACTTCTATTATTTTCAAAATAATTTCTCTTCCAGTTCTCTTAAGTTTTCTAGCATTTGTTTCTTTTCTTATTAGAAATCCTCTATATTTTTACTATTTCCACCTTTTTTTCTTGACCTAATCAGAATATTCCGTAAATTTAACTTCCAAATTTCGAGATTTTCCACCATTTTTTGTCTAATCTCATTAGAATTTCCTAAATTTTTTTGGAATTTTCCAGTATTTCTTTTTGTATTTTATCGAAATTTTCCAGCAATTATTTTTTTATTGTAATTCTAGCATACTGGCCGCCATAAGTAAAAGAAAGTAACCATGATTTTTTTTTTAAATTTTAATCATTTCTTAGTGTAGATTATTTACGTATTGTCTGAAATTTTCATAATAATTAAGCGACGAATTTGTGGTGTTTCTTTTTACTTATAGCGTCAGTATATTTTCAAGTAATTTCTTTTATAGATTCCCAGAATTATCTTGATTGATTAAAACAGTTGGTTTTCTTTTACTGGTTTTATTTTCTCTCCGATTAGTTTCGACCGTTGGTTATTCTCAAGGAGATATGTACAGAATAACCAACGGTCTTAACTAGTTGAAGAGAAAATTCAAACAATGAAACAAAACCAAGTTTAGTTTAGTTTAAGTTATTGACTTTACAAGTCAAAACAAATACAAAACAACATACATTTACAATAACTTCAAATTTAGATCGCAAGACTTAAAGTCGGAATTCACATGGTAGTGTTCTTCCACTCAAACAATTATTTCATGTAGCCGATGATGACCAGGAGTTGATTATTACCACTGAGGCAATATTTTTGCCATTGCTGGTGGCTATTTTTGTCCAATTTATTATTATTTTATGGCATGCATGTCAATGTCGCATATTATTATAAATTCAAAAACGTTTCACCACGGGTTAAGTTGAAAATTACTCAACCGAAGGACTCTTGAATTTTCTAATAATTTCGCCTCAATGTTTCTAAAATTTTCAACTATTATTCTTTAATTTGGAGTCTTTTAAACCCTTCTGGATCTGGATTGAGTTTTCCAAGGGTGATCAAATCATTGTCCAGAGCACCTATGCCTCACTAGTCCCGTTGTGGCCCCCTGGCGGGGACAGCCCTCCGTTGTTCTATCACTCATTTAGCCACCCAAGGTGACGAGCAAAGGACAGCACAACGCTTAGAGGGGTTTCCCTAAACCCTACTTCGATAATTCTAAAATTTTACAACATACAACCTTTGATAATAAAGTTGGACGAATAGTCCTGTAACATTAACTTAGATAAAGTATTAATGAGAGTTACCTTACTGTCCTTCGAAATAGTAACCTTCCATAACAGTGCACCGCTGAGGTCTGCTCTACATGTCCTGGAAACTTTTCAAAAAGGCTTTTTTTGGGATGGAATTCAAAAGCCTCGTCATGTTTCATTTGATATCAGCAATATCATCAAATCTCTTTCCTTTCGATGCTGCAATTTTGAACCGTTTCATGAAACCGAGGTTGTATTTTGACTTATTTGTCGGAATTGTCTTCAAATTTTTTTTCAATTTTCAAGGAATTTGAGAGATTCCCAAAATTTTCCTCAAGGGATCTACAATTTTGTAGTATTCTTCCAGATATCCAATTTTTTCTAGCATTTATTCTTTCATTTTTTATTTAGGGAACATAAGAACCGTATCAGCTATACAAGAAATATTTAGGGGTCAAATTACTACAAATATATTATTAAATTTTAGCCTCATCATCTGTTTAATTTAAATCCCATATTTCACCTGTCATCTGTTATCTACCATCTATCATGGGTTATCTTCCATCTGCCATCTGTTATTTGCCATCTGTCATTTGTAATCTGTCATCTCCCATCTTGTTTAACTTACCCAAGTTTCAGTTACAAGAAAACGATATAGAAAAAGTGCTAGTCAATTACAATTTCACTTTACAACTCAATTTAAAATTTAAAAATTCTTCGATTTAATTTTAAGAAATTTGTTTGAGAATCCAACTAATACATAGTTGAAGTTACCTAAGTTACAATTGTCAAAAATTGTATAGCACTTCTTGACTTAATTTATTAATATTCTAGTAGTTTTAAATAATTTCTCCTCAAAGTTTATAAAATTTTGCTTGAAGGTTTTAGAATTTTCCAATAATTTCTTTTCAATATTTCTAAAAAATTCCAGCCGTTTAGATTCTTAGTTTTTCAAACACTGTTCCTTGGGATTTGAAAATAGTACTTTCAAGTAATTTCTCTTCCACATCTCTAAAGTTTTTTAGAACTTATCTTTTGAAGTTCTAGAAATTTTCGAAATTTTAACTATTTCCACCATTATTTGCTTCTCTTAACCGGAATACTCTATTTGACAGATTTACAAAATTTTCCTAAAGGGATCTACAATTTTTACAATTTTGTAGTAATTTGTCTACCAGATATCTATTTTTCTAGCATTTATTCTTTCATCTTTTGTAATCTTTTCTTAGATGTTTCAGAAATTGTACAGCACTTCTTGACTTAATTATAACAACTAAGAAAGAAAAATCCAAATACTTCTCGGCTTACTAAAAAAATTTAAAATTTTCAAGGAATTTGACAGATTTCTAAAATGTTCCTCAATGGATCTAGAATTTTGTAATAATTTGTCTTCCAGATATCTATTTTTTTCCTTTCATTTTTTTGTAATCTTTACTTTCTCTACTCTTTTACTTACTAAAAAAATCTAAAATTTTCAAGGAATTTGATAGATTTCTAAAATTTTCCTTAATGGATCTAGAATTTTTAGTAAGTTGTCTTCCAGATATCAATTTTTTTCGTTTCATATTTTGTAATCCTTTCCTCGATATTTCAAGTTGTATAGCACTTCTTGACTTAATTTATTAATATTATAGTATTTTGAAATAATTTTTCCCACAGATTTATAAAATTTTCCTTAAAGATTTTAGAATTTTCTAATAATTTCTAGTTCATATTTCTAAAATTTTCAGAAGTAAACATTCTTATTTTTGTTTTAGTTTTTCAAACACTGTTCCTTGAGATTTCAAATATTTTCCAGTATTTCTTGTCTTATTTTATAAATTTTTTTAGTGTTTTCAAGCAATTTCTCTCCCACATCTCTAAAGTTTTTTTAGAATTTGTCTCTAGTTCTAGAAGTTTTCTACATATAAAAAATTTCTATCATTATTTGCTTCTCTTAATCGAAATACTCTATTTGACAGATTTACAAAATTTTCCTAAAGGGATCTACTATTTTGTAGTAATTTGTCTTCGAGATATCTATTTTCCTAGCATTTATTATTTTATTTTTTGTAATCTTTGCCACGATGTTTCAGAAATTGTACAGCACTTCTTGACTTAATAAAAACAACTAAAAAAGAAAAATCCAAATACTTTTCGACTTACTAAAAAAATCTAAAATTTTCAAGGAATTTGACTGATTTCTAAAATTTTCCTCAATGGATCTAGAATTTTGTAGTAATTTGTCTTCCAAATATCTATTTTCCTAGCATTTGTTCTTTCTTTTTTTGTAATTTTTTTCTTCGATGTTTTCAGAAATCGTACAGCTTACTAAAATTATCTAGAATTTTCAAGGAATTTGCTAGATTTCTAAAATTTTCCGCAAGGGATATAGAATTTTGTAGTCATTTGTCTTCTAGATATCTATTTTTTCCAGTATTTATTCTTTCATTTTTTGGAAACTTTTCCTCGAGGTTTCAATAATTGTACAGCACTTCTTGACTTAACGTTTTAGAATTTTCTAGTTATTTCTTTTTTATATTTCAAAAAAAATTCCAGCAGTAAGATTGTTTACTTTTTTTTAGTTTTTCAAAAATCGTTCCTTGAGATTTCAAAAATTTTCCAGCATTTCTTGGCTTATTTTGTCAAAAATTTAAGTACTTTCAAGCAATTTCTCTTCCTCATCTCTAAATTTTTTAGAATTTGTTCTAGAAATTTCTACATTGTAAGTATTTTTACCATTATTTGCTTCACTTAATCGGAATACTCCATTTGACAGATTTCCAAAATTTTTCTAAATAGATCTACAAATTTTGTAGAAATTTGTCTTCCAGATATCTATTATTATAGCATTTATTCTTTCATTATTTGTAATCTTTTCTTCGATGTATCAGAAATTGTACAGCACTTCTTGAATAATTAAAACACTAAGAAAACAAATCCAAATACTTCTTGACTTACTTTAATCGAATCCTAGTATTTTCAAATAATTTCTCTTACATATTAGTAAAATTTTCCTATAGGTTCTAGAATGTTCTATTCCTATTTTTAGAAAAAGTTCGAAAACTCTTCCTCAAGATTTATAAATTTTGCTAGAATTTTATTACTTATTTTATGAAAAATTCTAGTATTTTCAAGCAATTTCTCTTCTGGATTTACAAACTTTTTAGCATTTATTTCTTCAAGTCCTAGAAAATTTCCACACATAAAGTATTTTCATCATTAATTGAAATAATTTTTTCGTCTAATTTTACTAGAATTGTTTTAGCAATTTTGTATTTTTAATTTTTTTTCAGTATTTCCACATATATTTTATCTGAATTGTCCATCAAATACTTTCAAGATTTGTTTCCAGATTGGAAGAATTTTCTTCAAGAGTTCTAGAATTTTAAATTTCTTTTTAATTTTCCTAAAACTTTCCTTATCACGATATTTGCCTCATCTCACTAGAATTTTCTAGTTTTATTCTAAATTTTTAGAAAGTATACCCAATTTATTTAAGCATTATTTTATTGTACCCTCATAATTTTAGAGCTGATCAGAGGCTAATTTAAAGAAAAATATTTTGTAAATTCTTAATTTATATTGAAATAATTGGAGGGTGAGTTTGAGGCCAACTACCCACCCTACATATACAGAATTCCCTTAAATTACAAACTATACTTTGGCATACTTCTTTTAAACCATCGACAGAGATAATGTTTGTTAATAATTAACAATAACACAAATTTACTTTAAGTAAAAAAAATATGTGGGCTGGGCTGGTGATCACTATACCACCCTTCAATTATTACTTTAACATATATAAAAGTTTTACAATGATGCCATTAATTTTCAAAAGAATTTTTTTAATATAAATAAACGGCTGGAAATTGGATTAGAGATTAATTTAATGGAGAAATATTTTGTAAACCCCTAGTTTATATTAAGGTAATTGAAGGGTGGGTTCGAGGCCATCCGCCCATCCCACATATGCAGAATACTTCAATTGTAAACTCAGTTTTTGGTTTAGTTTTCTATTTGCAAATGCCAACATTGGAAATGTTCGTTAATAACTAACAAAAAACAGATTTGCAGTTTAAGTAATTCAAATATGTAGGTTTGGTGGGTAGCCACTATCCCACGCTCCAATTATTTTAGCATAAACAAAGGTTTTTCAAAGGTAGTATACCAATTTTATAAAATAATTATTTTATAAACCCTCGTTTATATTTACATAGTTGGAGAGTGGATCAGAAGCCAATTTAAAGAAGAAATATTTTGAAAATCTTAGTGTATATTAAATTAATTGGAGGGTGGGTTACAGGCCATCCACCCTACATATGCAGAATTTACTGAAATTACAAACTTTATGATGTATTATTGTTTTGTTAATAATTATCAAAAAACGAGTTTCGGTTATGTTTAAATTTTATGTGAACGGGTGGTCACTAACCCACCCCCCATTATTTTACACAATCAAAGGAGTTTAAACACTTTTCCTTGACATTTCAAAAATTTTGGAGCGCTACTTAACATATTTTATTAAAATTCCAGTATTTTTAAGCAATTTCTCTTCCATGTTTCTAAAATTTTTTAGTCTTTATTTCTTTAAGTTCTAGAAATTCTAGATGGTTCACCATGTTTTGGCTTTCGTTCAAATTTATATAGTGTGTATAGTGTGTAGTAGTAATGTTTGGCTATCGACCACATGGTCCCTCCGCCGAGTTATTTGTGTAATTCTGTTTGTATAAATGTGACTGTTACTTTGAAGTATCGCCCACGTCACTCTAAAGCACCATTAATTGTATCCCAATGGTGAATGGTACCGGTCAACCATCCAACTATTGACCCGGAGACTCTCTTGATGTTGGGTGGGTGAGCACTAACCCACCCTCCATTTTTTTAAACAAAGGAGGTTTAATAAAAACAAACTCTCAATTATATTAAAGTAATGGAAGGGAGAAATGGTGATGACTTGTCCACCCTACATAAATTTACTTAAATTACAAACGCAGTTTTTGTTTTAGATTTATTTAAGCATTGAAAATGTTACTGTTATTGATTTTGCAATGTAACTACAATAGTTTTATAATTGAATTATTTTGTAAAACTCTTGTCTAATATTATGTAGTTGGAGGGTGGATTAGAGGCCAAACCGCCTATTCTACATATGCAGAATTTACTCACAAACTTAATTACAACCTCTATATTTTTTCCATTTTTCTAATTACCACTATTAAATAATAATTATCAGCTTAATATTAAGTTTTTTTTTAGATTATTTTGACATTTAAATATTTTTAAACCTTGTATAAAATACATGTTGTGGCACAAATAAACTACTTCTGCGTAAAATTAACCTATATCGGTCCAATTAATTATTTCTATTACTAATTAAAGGTAAATAAAGTACCGTCGATTTTGACAATTCCAACTCATCTATATTCATTGCTTGTTTAAATTTAGAACGGACCATAATTAGATTACTGAATTACTTAGTGCGGTTTCACCGATTATTAATTATTAACCAGCCGAAATAATTAAATTCGGGGACAGCTGATGTATTTATGTACTTACCCTAAATACATACTATTAGGACAAAAGTAAATTATAAGAAGAAAAGTTTTTTATTGTTTTGTATACAAAATGTATGAGATAGTAGAAACTTACATAAAAATATTTCATAGCAATTCATGAGAATACAAAATTACTATGAAAGCAGCAAGAACAATCCTCTGATGAGACTCAAAACTTGAAACTGGGCTTTACTTGTCAACATGATGAGCAATTATAATTAATTATCTATCACCGAATGTATTAAAACTAGTAAATGTACAGAGTATTATGTAAAAGATAACGACATTATGGAATGTTTATCGCATGAGTGAAACATAATGAAAATCGCTGTAATAACAATTATTTCCGTAATTTTCATGAGAAATTTCTGGTTAATATATAACGCATAGTATTTATAATACACTCGTACCCTATTATAACAAAGTGCAAACGATTATGAACATCATAATTATAATAGGATAATTATAATCGAAAATATATTACGACAATTAAAAAATGTATATAAAACAATATTATTAATTGCTGAATTAATACAAAAAAATGCATTGATTTAATTTTTTGCTGTTTTGACATGCCAAAAAGTAATATTAAATGATGACATATATAGATTAATGTCTAGAATTTTCTTTAAAAAGGGACAAAATACAGCATATTTGCTGAATTAATAAATCAATACTGAATCTAGAAGCAACCAAGGGCTGATACTTCTCTGTGGACGGATATGAGTTGAGTGGAAGATCATTGAGAAGCAGTGAACTCCGCCTGTGATTCCTGCGGACAAAATTTTTGTATTATTTTATGTATATATTTATTTAAATATGTTAGCAGGAATAACGAAGTTAATAATAATAATAATAAATTTAATATGTAAATTTTGCGAATTATTGTTTCTTTGCTTTCTTTGTACTATTGTTGTACAAGGCTTTAGACCATAATTTCTCAACGTTATTTTGCTTAACGCCCACTTTGAGAATGTTTTCTTTCTAGAGCCCCTATCTTAATTTTACTTACCATCTGTCGTAAATTTAAAACAACTATTGCATTGCGCCTCAGTGCACCCTAATTTTCTCTGGGTCATCCATTGCTACCTTCCCCCAAAGCTCAAATGCCAACAAGCCAGCCTTATCCCCTACGTTGAGAACCTATACTATAGACAATAGATGGCACCTTAATATTTAATTTACCTGTAATATGTTTGATTTAAATGTATTGGTATAATCATGACATTAAATAATTACATAACTTTTTAATATCCTTTTGTAACAACCAGACCAATAGAATTGATGTATATATCTGGAGTACGAACTCACTTTTTTTCAGGTCAAAACACACGGTTTTCATCACAGTGAGTGATTGATACACTTAAAACGGATATGGGAACATGTTGCAGGTTTTCATCCGTATAGGAGGGAAGGAAACTGAATGGGCTTTTTCTACCTGTCATTCTATAAATCATAACCTACGCGAGGGGCCGAGTAGAGGATCATATCACAAAACTCCTAATTCCAACCCCCTTTTGTATATTCTCTCTATATTCTGATATACATGTAAAGTATAAAAAACGAAAATGTTTCAGCGCGCGCAGGAACTAGAAAAACAAAGGGTTGTGTTTAAGAAGTGGAGGAAAAGCTTTTAGTTGATGGACGACCGGATCCGTTCAGATTTTAACGTAAAAATGATTTGGGTTAAAGCGGCCATTTTCAATTCATATTATATTTTTTCGTATAAATGTCCCCATGATCGAAACGTGTGATTTATTTAAGTCTAAAGTATTTTATATTCCCTTTTGGGTCGACGTAAATATATTAGTTGAATATGATTCTTTTTATGGCAGTTTTGCTTCTATAAATATTTTTTTCTTAACTTAAATGGCTTTATTTTATTGTTTTTATTTCGCTTTTGACTTCTTTTGAACGTTGACTATTCTATCAATCCAAACTAAAAAAATAGAAAACAAAAACATTTCAATAAGACAAATCTATTAATAAATGTATTAATCGTAAAGTCAATACAAAAATAAGGTAGAATAGTAAATATTCTTTACTAGGATTGTTTAGATTAACATTTGTCCTATTAATGGTGAAGCTTGGGTGATTTTAAACAACATTATTGCAGGGGTGGATTTCTAAATGAAATACTTGTTTTATTCCATAACTAATTTATCAGTTTCTTGACATACGGAACAAAACAAGTCTTTCATTTACAAATCCATACCTGTGATTATGTTCCATCAAGAATGTAGCAGTGAAAATATTTATTTTATTTTAAGATTACTGCATTTAGAATTGTATAGTAATGTATTAAAACATATTTTTATCCGCAATTCCATTATTTTTTTTATACGAAAATGGATATTATTGGAAATTTGTCACAGTGAAATAAATCCACGCTTGAATATTATTTATGGCGAAATAAATTTCGGTGCAACGCATAGATTATGTTATCGTTCACGTGCAGTTTTGTGCCGGGAATTTTTAAATTAATTTCTCCATCACGCAGGCCGTGCAAAGGGGATTATGCATGCGGATGTGGATTTTAATTTCATTTCAGTCAAATTTTCCACGCCGAACGGCAATGTTTTGTTAATTGGCGTGACGCATTAATTTTCATAGTCATTACCGTCCGTCCGACTAATTAACAAATCGCACCGTCGTGTCCAGCCAGAAAAAATAGGGTGTTTATAAAACGTCCTCGCCGTTTGTACAAATATTTTGCAATTGAAATGTGGTTAGTTTCAATATTGAATTAGTTTGAAGTGAGCGGAAAATTTAGTTTTACTGTAAAGTATGTTTTAGCAGGACTGAAAATAAATAATGTTTTTGACTCACTATGAAAACAAAAATACGTTATTTATACTTTGATATAAACACTTAGAACCTTTCTTCAATATTTTATTATGAGCCAGATGTATATTTCGGTGTGTCCATTATCAATACAAAAAAAAATGTCCGAAATGTACATTTGGAACATAATAAAATATTGAAGAAAGGTTCTAAGTGTTTTTATCAAAGTGATTATTATCTTCAAGTAACTCAATCAACATAATTTACGTTATTTATGCTTTATTATTCTTATGTATATAATTTTTCAATGTGTTAATTACAGTCCTAAAAATCCAGAGTTTAATCTTTTCAAAATTATCTTCCTCTCAAACCCTGATGATCATATTTGATTTAATAATTTCTGCTATGCCAGTAGTTTTTATGATTTCATAAGTTTTAGAATAAATTGGTCTGATTAACTAACAGGTGGATAACAATTGTTTACATAGACAAAAAAAACTGTTACTTCTAATTTTATGTATAAAAGGATGATATATAAACAAAAATGAACATGATTTAAATTAATAAATACTTACTATAAATTAAATTCTCAATTAATCCACGGTTAAAAACATTTTTATGTTAATTAGAAGGTTAATTAAATACTTAGTGAATAGTGAAACAAAACCAAGTGTTTAATTAACCTTTTAATTACTAAATACACATTGCTATGATAGATTTATATATTATTACATCAAAATAATCAAAATCCATACATATTATACAAGCTGTTATTAAATGACAATTTCGCGCACATTTAGTTATGCTAATATCATAATTTTAAAATTATTAATGTCTGTGCATAATGCGGCTTTATATATGTTGCAACATTATTACTCGGGCTGTTGTGTTTGGATTGTTTTAGCATATGCGGTTAATTATGCACTTCTGTGTCTATCGCTTGTGCGAAATGCGTTTATAAATATTATATAATCCCTCGTGAACTATAAATTATTTTAAGATGTTCCCGGGCGGCGGCAATGAAACAACAATTACACTCGCGTGTTAATTATGAATGTGAATTTTGCACGTAGTAAAATTTTCGCTGCTGTAAATTACCAAAAAAATAGAAGCGTATCTTGTGTATTTTACCACGGCTAGCTTTATTTTTATTGAAATTTTTTAACACTAAAATATAATTTTTTGAAATTTAATTGTACACAAACACTTTTAAAATATTTAATTATCCAGAAAATAAAAATAAAAACTGACTAGAAGGTGGAATAGGGCCACCCGCCCACCCTACATATTTTAATTACTGATGGCCTCGCGGTTTGCAATAACTTTAATTACAAAATTTGAATAAAAGAAAATTGAAGTAAATTTTTTGAATGTATAAATAATTACAAAATTATATACATGATTCGTGGAAAGGCTTTAAATCAAGCTTAAATGAGATTAGCTAGAAAAGGTAATTTATATTTAAACTTAAATTTGGATTATGCTTTATTTTTTATTACATACAAGGTTTTATTGTTTTTTTGCAGCAAAATCATCAACGATTAGTATTTAAAGTTAACATGTATATGTAGGGTGGGTGGGTGACCTCTATTCCCTTTAACTTTTGTTTGAAAAGTTATATAATATTTATCAAATTTCATTCGGTTTATGAATGTTTACCAAAAGCTTTTCAGTTCCAGTTTTTAACGATAAAACCTTAAGTTTAAAGTTTCATCTCAAACGGATCATTCGTTTTTGAGATACAGCGCCCACAGACATTCTTATTCACGAAAACTATAATATAATATACTATAATATTATAAAATGAAATAATTGAAATTTTCATGTAAAAGAGTTGAAAAATCAGTTTGGATTTTTATGACAAACTTAAAACATTCTTGAAAAGAGTTGAAATATTTTATTGTACAAAAATGTTAAAAATTCTCTATGAACACAATTTAAAGCACAATTGAAGTTTGACATGTGAAAAAAAATCTGTACTAAAAACTTAAAGTTTTCTTGAAGAGAGTTGAAATATTAAAAAATGAATACAGCCAAAATTAAGAAGAAGAGAAAAAGTTGAGACATCCGAATTAAAAACAATTTATAGTTGATAAGAAAAATATATATCTTAGTTAAAACAAATTGGTAAAAATATTTAAAAACTCTCTTTTAAAACAATTGAAATTTCCATGCAAAAGAGTTGAAAACTTAAAAAATCAGTTTAGATTTTTATGACAAACTTAAAACTCTCTTGAAAAGAGTTGAAATATTTTATTGTACAAAAATTACCAAAGTAGCTAAGTTTTAGAAAAAAAAAATGTAAAAACTTAAAAAATCAGTTTAGAATTTTATGATAAACTTAAAACCTCTCTTGAAAAGAGTTGAAACAATTAATTGTACAAAAAAACCATAGTAGCTAAGTTTTATAAAAAAGAATATGCGATAACTTGACAAATCAGTTTAGAATTTTATGACAAACTCAAAACCTTCTTGAACACTGTTGGAATATAATATTGTACAAAAATACCAAAGTAGCTAAGTTTTAGAAGAAAAATATGAAATCTATGAAAAAGTTCAAAATAAAAACAACCACAGTTCTATTCTTTTAAAAGACAAAAAAAATAAATAAAGCAAATCGAATTAGACAACAAAATGAAAAATACGTTTAAAATTTTAAATTTTCTTGAAGGCAATTTTGTAAAAATTAATTTAAGAATAAAAGTGGTAAAAAATAAAGTAATAACTTCTGTAATTTTATTATTTTTTACTACTTTTATTCTTAAATTTTTAACATTTTTAATTATATTTTTACAAAATTGCCTTCAAGAAAATTTGCTACGAGTTCTTTATTTCTTTTTTAGAAATAAAACGTTTAAACAATTACACTAAATTGAAAAATAAAATTCTCAATGTTTTAACCACAAATAATTTGTTTAAACAATTGTTGTATTTTTTTAAGCAAACAACAGTTAAATATAATAACAATCAAATTGAACAAGGAAGAAAAGACCAACTAATAACTAAAAATGATAAAAATTTAAAATGAAAAAAATAAATAATTTAGATTTCTTTTTAAAGAAAAGGCGATTGGATTATAGAAAATCTAATTGGCTAAAAAAAGTAAGTTAAAAAAAATTAAGGCGAAACTAAAAAAAATGAAACCACTGGAAATATGAAAAGCAAATGTTAAAAAAAACAGCTAAATAACTAAAACCAATTAACAAATTAACTAAGAGAAAGTAAATATAAACTAAATGTTTTTTGAAGAATGTTAAATTGAAAAAAATAATTGCAAAAGTTAAAACTTATAAAATAAAAATTTTAATAATTGAAATCTCGAAGAAATATAATTGTTAAAAACGAGAACAGCTAAACAGCTGTAAATTTAAAATGAGGAGTTCAAATATATAAAAAATAAATGAAAATGAAAAAGAAGAGAAAAGTTAAAAATTTTAAATTTACTCGAAGAAAGTTTTCCAATTTTTGGAACATTGAAAGTTAAAAATACATATAACAAAAAATAATACTAAATCAATGTAAATAAATAAAATAAATCAATAAATAAAGTTGAACATTAAAAGAAAAATAGAATAATAACATTCTTGTGAATCAAAAACTTTCAGAAAAGAAAAGCTAAACAGCTGTAAACAGTAATTAAATTAATTAAAACATCAAATTGGATTTAAAAACGTTAACAGCTATTATTGTTTTAAAAAAGTAGTTAAAATATAAAAAAAGAAACTGTCTAAAAACAAAACAAAACTAAAAAATGAAACTCTGTAATTATGAAAAAAGCCTTAAAAAAGAACAGCTGTTAAGTTTTCTTATTTAATTTTCTAAACAAATTAAATTTGCTTTGTTAAAAGGATTAAACTGAAATTGATTAAGAGCAAAGAAAAGTTAAAAACTAAATTTAAAAATAAATTAGAAGAGGCTTTTTAGCAAAGAAAAATTAAATTATTGAAATTATAGAAGAAATCTTGATTTCAAGAAAAGCTAAATAGCTGAAATTTACCAGAAAAGAAAACAAAGTTACAGAATTTATGGAATATATAGAGAAAGTAATATACAGGGTGTCTCATTTTACATTACGGTCTCTAATAACTTGAAAACTATGCATCGTAATGAAAAATGTGCCGAATGGAAACTATCATCTGACAAAATAGTACCCCCAGACCACAACGGTGGCCGGAAAAGGGGATCAACTTGAAAACCTTAAATGGAAACCTCTATTTTTCATTGCAGATATCTGGCGACTTTTTTCGAATTTCATACAGATGGAATTTAGAATCTCTAAAAATTTGTTTTTTTTAATGCTTCAACAGATTCAAATGAATAAAATCGTTCTTTTTTTAAGAAAAAAAAATCCATACACACTTCGTTTTGAGGAAGATATCGGATTCTAACAAAATACCTTCCTCCCAAATTCTAGGAGGGCTGGGAAACGGCGCAAACTAGAGAATAAGGTGACAAATACGTAACATTGTAGAAATATTTGTTTAGTTGCCTTCGGCATCCACATTGAATAACGCTAATTCAATGTGGACCACGAGGAGGTTGCACGGCCGGACTTTGCACACCAGTTGGTCCTGAAAAGGACCGATTCATTATCGCCTACTACCTACAATATCTGCTCGAAATGATGTCCATTATTGTTAGGCATATTAGCACTCTCTTCTCGAAGCTATCCGTCGTTTTTCGCAAAATGTTAGGAATGATTTGTCCACAGGCAAGGCGAATCCTCTCTTTCATGTCGTCGCGTGGCAAGTCGGGAGATGAAGCCGGCCAATTCACTGGCCCTCCACGACTAATCCAGCGTTCCGGGAAAACCTTGTTGATGAGCACGAACTTGATTCGCATAATGTGCCGGTGCTCCATCCGGTTGCAACCACATCGTCATCCTCAACTGCAAATCGACGTCTTCTAATAACTATGGTAGGTCTGCACGCAAGAACTCAAGATACCGCGAAAATATTAATAACTCTAAAAAAATATGGCCCAATCAAGTATTCCTCCAAAATCCCACACCAAACATTCAGGCTTCAACGATGTTTCGTTTTCAAATCTCGCGTCCAGTGGGGATTTTCAGTGCTCCAGTAATGACAGTTGTGCCTATTAACGATGCATATGTTGTGGAATTGTGCTTCGTCCAAAAAAAGTATGGATCTATGGTCTTTTTCTGTTGAGCCCAATTACAAAACACAAGCCTGATTCGGAAGTCAATTTCTGAGAGAATCTGTCAGAATCCGATGTCTCCCTAAAAATTAAGTGTGTGTGTGGATTTTGTCTTAAATAAGAACGGTTTTTTTCATCTTAATCTGTTGAAACATGTTTTCAATAAAAAACGAATTTTTACGATAAAAAAATGCATACTTTTTTTACTCTATTTCCGAATCTGCACTAAAAATAAGGATTTTCATTTAAGATTTTCAAGTTGGCCCCCTTAAATTTGGGGTTTAAACTAGGATTTCTAGGAATACTATATAAACTTAAAAGGATTTTTGGATTTTTCTGATAGGAATCGAAGGCGTTCTAGGATGGTGATAACTAATGTGGTATCATATAGGAGCTGGTTAGAAGGATTGTGTAAAGGATTAAGAGGATGACGCAGTTTTTTTAGGGTACGGAGGGATACTCGCTCGCTAACTTCAATATTGAGGGAGGTTGGGTTTGCTGGGATTGGGATAGAGGGCACAACCGTAGACCAGTAATGGGCAGCAAATCATCTCGTATATTTTTACTCCTGTTTTGCTAATAATACCATCATTTCTGTATGTTAAACATCTAAAATATTTTGCACTGGTTGTTATTTTGCTTTTAATTATAGCTGTGTGCTTTTTGAATTTGATTTTGGGGTCTATGGTTATGCCTAGATATTTAACGGAAGTTAAGGGAGGGATAATAGTTTGGGAAATTTAAACATTGTAAGGGGAATTATTGGTGCGATGGTATCGAAGCTATCCCTCGTTTTTCGACGAAAACCAGTGTTGAAGGGAGTCAATAAGCTCTTGAAGGAATTGGAGGGCTTTTGGTAACGTAGGAGCATGGGTAATTAGGGCAGTATCATTTGCAAATTGCAAGAGATATTTGGAAGGATTGAAGTAGAGAGGATCAGGATAATAGATGTCGGAGGTAAAAATGTTGTATAATAGAGGTAAAAGGGGAGAACCTTGATGAAGTCCTTGTTCGGGAGTAAAAGAAGAAGAGAAAGACTTTTGAATTTTTACTTTTAGTCTATTAGAGAGGAATTGTTTAATGATAATAGAATTGGGATTAATAATTGGATTAGCGGCGATCTGACATTTTTAATTTATTTTATCTATACTGCATTTTTTTAAATTGAAAAACAAGTTAGGGATTTGTTGAGGAGGATCTAGAGGGATCGAGAAACGAATGGCAAGGTGATCGGAACACAAATCAGGAACTAGATTGACGGAGTGGATGAGATTGTGGATATTTTGTGTGCAAAGTAATACTTCATAATGAAGGTTGGGGAGTGGGAATGCGTTTGAAGTTTCAATTAGAAAGGAATGAGGACATATGATGGGGTTTGGATTTGTTTAGATTAAAATCACCTACAATAATGGCGTTATCAAATAGGGATGCTTTAATAAATATAGAATCATCAATTGAGAAATGGGGATGTATATATACAAGGAACAAGTTGGAAAGAGGGAAATGTTAAAGTAAAGTGAAGACATTCATTTAGTGGGTTGTTAATTCTTGGGGGATTGGCTTTACCGATTTTGATGGAAGGATGAGCTGCTGCTCTAACATTTTGATTGAGAATTTGCAAAAATGTTACAAAGTTATTTTGATGATTTGTTTTCTTCAAAGTGTTAAAGCATCCATAATCAATATTCTTCAAAATCTTGCATTTTCTTGATTACTTTCATAAAGGCAAAAACTTCCTAAGTTATTTTAATAAATTATGGAATTATTACATACCTACCTTTTGTTAAGATATTGATAATATGATTAAAAATACGAGTACCTTTTTAATATTGATAATAGCTTGATAAACATTAAATAATAATTATTATTTACACAAATAAAAGAGTATTTGTGATAACAAAAGAATTGTAATTAATCAACCATGATGTTATAGTCGCGGGAATCGCATTTAAATTGAATATCATTACACATCGTCAGTATTCAAATACCCAAGTTTCACGCCTGCTACAAAAGATCAGACAGGAGGAAATCCTCTGTGCGTGCCTTAGCAAACGAGATCCGCTGGTAGAGATCCCATTTCTAATTTTCTAACTAAGTGCCCATGGCCGTGGAGCACAACAGGGGAAATTATAAATACCCCTGTTGGATTAAGTAGATCTACAAACGGCGTTGATGAACGCGCGTAATCCAAGTTGGAGCTCATTAGCATCCATCAACAGGTCCCCCTGAAAACAAATAAAATTCCACGGGCGCGTGCCTTGCTCTTAAAAAAATAGACGGAGCGCCGACGAATTCGCACGCACGCCCATGGCATCATTCGCGTTCGAGTTATTTCGGGTAATTGTTGTAATCGTTCATAGTCCAATTTGTCGTTCGGATTAATTTATCGCGTGTTATTACAGGTTAATCTCTTTGATTTGTGGCCGGCCGATGTTTGATAATAAATATCCCAAGTGCGATAATTACGAGCTGTGACGGCTTCATTCAGGAGAAATCGAAAATTTACGGTCTTAAACCAGTACAGCTGTTGGATTTCTGATAAACATTGTTTTTTTTAGCCGTGTCCGGTTTGTACGATCATTTGTATTGTGGTGATAGTTTTCTTTGATGGTAGGGAATGAAAGGAGATGTCTTTCGTCAGTAATGTTATTTATAGAAACATAGTATAGCAGCACTATATTGTAGAATGTAAGTTTGTGAATGGAAATACTTTCATTAAATTTGTGAATATACAACCCTCAAGATATCAATCATCCTAGACTTATAACTCAATTTTTTAATTATTTTAACCTTTTCACTTGTCATTTTAAAATATATGTTTGTCCATTTTGTTAATGACAGGGAAACAATAAATTAGTGCAGACATTTATTTATTATTATAACAGTAAATTATATTGAAAACATTAACACTTTCTTTACAAATTTGTTTTTATTTACTAAATGTACATTTCGAACACAAAGTATTCTTTATCAATAGTTAACTGAAATGTACATTTAGTAAATAAAAATAAATTTGTGATGAATGTGTTAATGTTTTCAATACAATTTACTATAATAAATTAGTGTATTCATATGTTTGCTTGATTCTAACTAAAACATCATTAATAAACAATGAATTATATTTGATTGGTATTTAAATTTATTATTGATTTTTAATTTATTTACACTTTTATATAAATGTTTTAATTTTTATGAATGAAATCAAAATAACAGTAATATAACAAATTTAGTCAATTTATTTATCATCGCGAAAATCTAACATTTTTCGATTTATCAATTACTTGCCACATCCCCTGAGATGACAGGAATCCAATAATCCATCCGTTTCGAAGCTGAGGGTGGCTATCCAGAATTGCACGCGTTCTCGCCGCAGCGACAAATAAATTCAACGGCAAATATTAATTTTAATAGCGTCCCTTAAATTGCATACGTATTTAATTAATGCTTGCATATGTATTCCGGGGGGTAATTATGCGGCCTGGCTAGCACTCAACTTCCGCGCAATATCCGATAATTTATATTGGAATTACGAAATTTCGGCGCGTAACTTCGCCGCACACCTCGGTATCTACCGATCTACCGGGAGAGTAAATAAGTAAATTACTAGATGGAACCAATTCCCAGTAAACTTCCTTCCAAGAAGTTCGCCATTGTACGTACTCTATGATGGAAGATAAGAACGGATGTTTCGTTTAATTTCACCTGAATTAGTTAAATTATTAATAGTTCGCGTGGAAAATTACAACTTATATTTATGTTAATGTTTATACTAACTTTAATAAGGCACAAAAGAACGAATGAAGTTTACTTAAGTTTAGATAGTGTAATTTAGTATACAATTATTATTTTTTTAGGGTACATACTTTTATCCATTAGTGAAATTGAATTTGTTTTTAATTATCTATTTTTTATTTTTCTACCGTATATAAATGAATAAAATTAATTTAAAAATTATATAATATGAATTATTTTTATATTAATTAGTGATATTTTACCCATAGTAATAAATGGTGGATGCGCCGGGATAAGCGTACACAACACCAATCCCATTAATTAAATTTAGGCAGCGTGCAACGCATTCGCTCTTTTATTTTTAAACGCATCCGAGCAGAATGAATCGAAATTAATTATTCTATTCCGGCTACAAATCCGAACGACACACACAAAACAGCAACGGTTCAATTGTTTATAACAACGCCGCCGGATTAAATATAGCGCAAATATTCAATTCGTATATAAAGTGAAGTATGTAAATTGGGTTTTATTGAATTTTTAAATCAACGGTACATGTGTGCAGCAATGGAAGATCCTTTTGTTTCCGTTTCGGGTTACGCGCGGCTCATGAACATTTTTGGCCGGTTTAATATCGAATCGATGGCGATAATGAATTGCGTTTCATGTAATTGGGCCGTTATCATATTCGAAATGCGTTCATTCGCTTTATACGATACGAAACAATGTGCTGAATATTGGAACTGTGACGTTTTGTTTTATTAAATATAAATATGAAATGAATAAATAATATGCGTGGCGTGTAGGAAATAAACTCGTGTTTGATATTAATTAATTCAATCGCGTATAAAGGTGTTGAAGCGTATATTATTGAGTAAAATGCTTGTTTTCATCACATATTTATTTTTTAAAATATATTTAATTAATAAATACACTTTATATAACATTTTCAGTTATTAGAGTATTCAAATAAAGAATATAATTATAATTATTTATACCACTTTTTTTAATGTAGTAAAATAAATAATACATAAACGTTGTTTGTTTTATTTTATTAAATTTTTTTTTAGAAAATATATTCTTTACTTTCATGCCTGTGCATGATTTTGGTTGCATAATATTACTATAGATTTTCACGTCGCCCATATTAAACCAATATTTTTCCAATACGCGTATCGAGAGTCCCTTGTATCAAATTCGCTTCCCTATAAATTTCAGCGCCGATCTGCATAAAACGAGCATATTCCCAGTGGCGTGCATGTAATACCGTTCGGCCGGCACCGTAAATTTTACAATTTAAATATTTGGGCGGGGGAGGGGGCGGAACGCTTTTGTACAAAACATAATCTGTATGCATTTTATTAAATGTTTTCTATGGAAAGAAAAAAATGAAACGTGTGTAGTGTGAGTTTTGAAGATCTGGAAAATATTCAAGGCTTTTCTTTGTTGTTAATTAAAAAAAAAGAGATTAGAAAAACACATTTTAAACATTATTTTTGATGTTTGATATGAATTTCATATGAAATTCAACACCCAGAAAGAATGATAATAAAATAACAATTTTCACCAAGTTTCGCATCAAACATGTTATTCTTTCAGGGTCGTGCATTTTATATGAAATCGAGTGTATATACTAGAAGTTTTGAAGTTTTAGAAGTACTCAAAGGTTATCTTTGTTGTTAATTAAAATAAAAAATTAAAAACTGGAAGGACACAGAGGGAATTTATTATTTAGCTTCTTGCGTAGGTTAAAAGAGTTTACACCTTCGTGCTAATGGGAAAAGTCTGGGATAGCGAAGCGCGGAGAAATGGATCTGAAGAAAATTTAATTAACTACCGCGGGCATGCCGCTGCATATAATGAAAGAAAAATTTCGTTCTGTCTTAACAATTATATTTCATACTTTTATAGTGGTTGACTAAGAAAGCAACTTGGATTGTAATAGAAATTGTAGACTTTTGTAGACAAAAAAACTCTTCAAATTTTAAATACACCTACTAATTGTAAAATTCAACTTAGAATCACTTTTCAGGAAAACATTATTAATTTACAAGTGTTAAAATTAGGAGAAGTAAAACTCTTGTTATGTTCTATTATTTTATTTTCAGAATAACAAGGTTTTACTTCTCCTAATTTGAAAATTTGGTTCCATCAAGAGAGTAGCAGATAGGTAGATAGATAGATGTTATATGGGTGGCACCAGCGCCTATTCCACCGCGACCTTTTCAGGTCTATTGTGGATCCCTGTTTATCTCAGATGACCAGCTCTAGCTTTGCCTCTTTGATTAGTCTTATTAGCCCTGCCAGAGGGGCTTGGGTATAAGACTCCGCGCTTGGGTTTGTAGTGCCCAGCTTTTGATATCTAATCCTTGCTAGACCCTCGCAATGGCATAGGATGTGGAACGAGTCCTCTTCTACCTCTAGGCAGAATCTGCATGGTGCTTCTTCCACCAGGTCTATTTTGCTCATATGTTTGTTGAGGCCTGTTATCAGGCCTACTATTGTTTTGACCATTTTCCTGTCTTGGTTCAGGAGTTCGGTCGTGAATTTTGGCGATTGTTTCTTAAGGAACTGTTTCGCCTGTCTCTGTCCTGGTGAGTTCGTCCATCAGGTATGGGCCTGTGTCTCCACCCATTTTTTTATGGATCGTTTGACTGCGGTTTTGGAGATTCCGCAGGGTTTAGTCCCCAATTTTTCCCGCACATTCTGCGACACCTGCTCAATGATATTGTCGCTTTTTTGGTGGTTTTTGTGATGTGTGGTCTCCACGTCATTTTGGCGTCAACGGTTACTCCCAGGTACTTTGCCTCCCCTACGAAGGGGATTTCCGTACCCCCGAGCTTCAGTGGCTTTAGGCCTTGCAATGCTCGTCTTTTTGTGAATACGACAATTTGTGATTTTTGTGGATTGTTTGCACCAATTGTCTACTATGTTTAGGGCTCTTTGTGCTCGTTTCGAGACAACTCCCGCGAACCGGTCCCTGATGACAATGGCTAAGACATCCGCGTACCCTAGGCAGTAGATATCCTCTTTGGACAGTTTTCCTAGGTCATCTACTGGTGTAGCCCATAGCAGTGGAGATAGCACTCCTCCTTGTGGGCAGCCTTAGCCTTAATGGTATGGCCTCCCAAAGTGAGTATGATTGTCCTCTTCTCTAGGCTGGCCTTGATCCATTGGCAAAGGCTTGGCGGGACTCCTTTCCTTGCTTGTGCCTCCACGAAAGAGGTTGTTGTGACGTTTTTAAACGTCCCTTCTATATCCAGAAATGTGGCCATAGCTATATCTTTGTCTTCCATTGACTTTGTGATGAGCCTGTTTAGGTCGTCCAGCGTCGAGTCCGTTGACTTACCCGGCTGATATGCATATTGCCTGTTGTCGAGGGGATCTTTTAACAGTATTTCGTCCCTTATGTACCTATCAATCAGTCTTTCCATTATTTTTAGTAAGACAGAAGATAGGCTGATAGGTCTGTATGACTTTGGCGTTAGGTCAGCTATTCTGCCTACCTTCGGCAGGTAAATTACCCTTACGCTTTGCCATGATTTTGGTATATATCCCCATGCCAGGCAGGCTTTGAAGATTTTTGACAGGTGCGGCACCAATTCCTCTATGCCCATTTGTAACAGAATAGGATAAATCCCATCCGGTCCCGCGGACTTGTAAGGTTGGAACCTGCTGATGGCCCATTTAATTTTAGTGGATCCTGTGACCTCCGTGGTTAATCCTTTCGGTCGGGCCTTTTAGGTCTTTGGCTGGGACTTTCCTCTATTGTTTCTGTGTAGGTTCCTTTCGGTTTCTTGAGGAAGCCTACCTCTTTGGCAGCACTGCCGTCCTTAGCCAGGACTTTGTGAATTCTTGAACATGCCGGAGTGTCGTTAGTCTCCTCGCAGAACTTCCTCCACGAGTCCCTTTTGGCTTTTCGGATTTCTTTGTTATATTGAGTGAGCTTTCCTCTGTAGGTGTCCCAGTCCTGGTTATTTTTGGCCCTATTAAATAGCCTTCGAGGTTCTTGTTCCACCGGACGGTTCCACAGCCCCTCTGCTTGGCTGTTTTTTCCGGGCAGTTTTCCAAATAGGTCGTCCTGATGGCGTCATTGATTTGTTCCACTGCCAGCTCCAGCCCATCAATCTCTCTTGTCGAGGCTGTACCTCCTCCCTTGAGAGCTTCTCTGAGGGACTCTTTATATCCTACCCAATCCGTCTCTCTTGGGTTTCTGTACTTGCTCGTCATGAGAGATGTGAATAGATTGAAGCGGATTTGCACGTTAGTTCTTCTGACACATGCCAATTCGCTATACTATCACTCACTTTCCCGGTACAGATCGTTAGATCTAGTACTTCTTTACGGTTGTTCGTGATGAACGTGGATTTATTACCAATATTGGTCACTCTAAGTCCCTCTGCGGAGATAAAGTTAAGTAAAGACTCACCTCGTTTGTTGATGTCCGAGCTACCCCAGAGCGTGTGATGCGCATTGGCGTCGCACCCTATTATGAGTTGGTATGCCTTCTCCGCGCAGTATGCAACTATGTCTCATTTCCTGGGAAGTAGGCTGAGCAGACGACCCAGCTCCTCTCTCCTTCCTTCGCCCTGGCCGACATGATGCCTGTAACAGAATCTTCAGTGCATAATTGCGGTATTAGTGTACACTTGACTCTATCACTGTGAATTATGCATGCCCTTTGCCTTTCGGCGTTTGGGCTGTATATTACCTGAGAGTGTTGTGGTGCTAGGCCTGCTATTTTCCCTCGGAGTAACCAAGGCTCTTGCAGGAGGGCTATGTCTATGCCTTCTTTGTTGAACCTCCTACACAGCGTTCCCGATGCGGCTTTTGCGTGTTGAAGGTTCACCTGCAGGATTTTTATTCCTCTTCCGCTATTGAAGAGGAGGGATATTTTCAGTCTCTTCCTCCATGGTCTTGTCCTCCTCCATTGTAACCGCGTCCCCCTTGGCCGATAGCTTTAAGAGGGGACTGATCCCGCTGGCGGAGGGTTAACCTTCTTTGGGAGAGTCTTGCCCTAGTTCCACGTTCTCCCCGGCCTTGCTGGTGCCTTGGTTTACTCCCTTCCGTTGTCCTACTATTCTCCTTAATACGCAGCCGAAGCCTCCCGTATCCGAATAATGGGTAGTGGTCCAATTTAGATAGCTCCTCTTTGGACTCTTTATCAATGGAGAATGTCCATATCACACCTTTAGCCTCCGGGTTTTCCCCCATACTGCCCACAGGTGTGTGTTTAGACCCCGGTTCCCGATTCTCAATCGTTCAGGATCCTGTCTGCTTCCAGTCTATCCTTCCCCTCATCCGGGACGTATGCCGTGCACACCCATGGCTTGGGAATCTCGTCCCCCTTCAACCCCTGAGAGATGCTCCCTTCCATGGTGTCAGGATTGGGACTGTCTCCCTTAGCCATTGTGCGCTGGCCTTCTCGGCGCAGGTTATCATTAGATACCCCGATCTCTGTGTGCACCTCGCGAAGCGGACTTGTGGCCCTTGCTCCGGTATGTGCTCGTATGCCGTCATGATGGCTTCTTGGACTGCCTTCAGCTTGTCCTTGTCGAGCTGTGTTTCTGGGAACCCCTGGCATGCTATAACAACCTTGACCGATGTTACGGCTTACGTAAAGGTTAGCCCGTCCCTTTTGGTCTTTTTTGTCTTCCTAGGCGTGCTGCTATCCGATCTGGTCCTCTTTGTGGGTCCTTTTTCAGATTTATGAGCACCCGCGGACATTGTTTGCCCTTGGGGTGCCTTCTTTGTTTGCGCCCCGGGCCTTGTTTGTCCTTGGGGTTTTTTCTGGCCCTTGCCCGCCGGGTTGGCGGTGAAGTTAGCCTTGATTACGGCTCTTTTGCCCTCGATGTAATTTTGGCCTTCCTTCACCAGTTTCGCCACTTTCGGTTTAGTGACGTCTGAAACCCCTGCCTTCCGAATTTCATCGTCTGACATGAGGTAGGAGGTAGGGCACTTATACTTAGTGCCTTTCCGGCTCCTTGGCCTTGACGAGATTCTTGTGTAGAGGTACCCTGCCCTTTGGCTTGGGAGGCCTCTTTGCTGGCCTTGTAGGAGGTCCCTGGCCCAGTAGCCTTGGAAGCCTCCTGGCCTATGTTTTTGATTTTTCTTGTGTTCGCATTCATTTTGTTCCCACGAGAACCTAGGGAAATATTCGGTCGGCCTGATCAGAGCCCCGCATGACCAGGTAAGGCTAGACACAGGGGGTTTTTGCCTGATGCCCCTCTGGGAAAGTTCGAGACCGCACATACCCCTGCAGTCATTCAGCTCTCAGCACTTTTCCTTTCACGTTAGCTTGGGGTTTGGGTTACTCTTCGTTTCCCTTCTCACTTACGATCATTGAGGGTACTTATCCCTTGCACCACGTAAAGGTGGTAACCCTCGCTCGGGGAAAGTAGCAGAACAAGTATCGATTATAATTCACAAGTGATTCTAAGTTGAATTTTACAATTACTAAGTGTAATTAAAATATAACTTAACAATTAGTTACTTTGAAAATGACCTTGTACACGTTGAAACCGGCTGAAACAAAATAATAGCAACAAGAATTTATCACATAATGCAAAATTAATTTACCTTATTATAAAATTATGTTTCACCAAATAATGGATGAGCAAAAAGTTCGTAGTTTATTGTAAAATAAATGTGTAGAATTAATATATACATTTATTTCACGATTATACAATTAGAAGTGACTTGAAAATTAAATAATTATTATCATCATCATTTAATAGAGATTTGATATCAAATAAGGCGAACACATTATGAATATACTATGAATTTTAATATCTGATATTTCGACTATGTATAAAATAATATGTATAGTAAGTATAAAGATGAAAAGAACACAATGTTACTAACAATATACAAATGAGATAAAACATAAATACACATCAATATGAACACGTACTAATAATTCTAAAATACATACTGTCATAGATGTACTGAAAAGGTAATATCTATGTCCCATTGCACGCAACCCACCCCCAAAGTCCCACATACCTTGGTCCCTGTCTTGCCTAGCCTATCAAACACTCAGACAGACGAAGCGGAGCACCACCACACAGCAGTGACCTCACTGAACACCACCATCAAATCACCGTGTCCGGCGGTACCTGCATACAGACAAACTACATGCACATCACCACTGACTTTACAATGAGACCAGCAGGTGTCAAGTGTGGCTGTTCTGTCTGTGTGCAGGTCGCCGCAGAGGGTAGGCACCACTTCTTCTACCAACCCCGTAATCACAGTCCCTCCAACTCCATCCGATGGTGATGAACTCTTACCGTTCTGCAGGACGTAGGATAATGGTGAGGTCAGCGGCTGCTTGTGGTGGACACGCGCTTCCGGTAAGTTAATTTCAATTTCTACCAATATTTTTATGTAAACCACACGATATTTATTGATTTCCTTACTAGGTTGTCACCATTAAGCTACCATCAATCAATATCGCATGCACTAAATGACATACTTTCGTAACAAGTATAATAATTAATCACCTCGATGTCAATCGATTCGTAAATGCGAGCTTCGCGGAAACATCAGTGGTTTTTGTTGTCGTGATACAAAACCCGATTATTTGTGTAAATTGCTATACATTTTATTAATTTACTAAGTACACTTGTAGTTTTGAACAAATAAATAGAGTGCAACAAGTCATTCTTAATGATTTGACTCTATTCAAACGTTCTAGTCTTGTATTAACCCAAAAAGAGCTCTAAAAGATCAAGTTTCTAGAGAGCAGTACAATTCGATCAAACTTGAAATTGTCAAAGGAAAACATCTATAAAAAATGGTGATGTGGCCATCATAGTACTTTCCCTATATTTTTCACGAAAACTATAAAGTTTACTCGAAATGTTTATTCTTAATAACTTGCTAAATTCTGGATTATTTACAATTGGTTGTTATATAAATCTCATGTAACTCCTATAGTTTATTAGTAATAAGCAAAACATGTCAAAATTATTAATTTTTATTTTTATATATTTCAATATAACTGGTTCAGTTTTTCATTCCCTTTAACTTTTGTTTGTAAAGTTATGTAATATTTTTCAAATTATATATAGGAAAAGAAATAAATACAACAAGAGTTCTAGAATCCTCAAAAATATATTAAAAATTTATTCTAGCACCACCAAAAAAAGTATCTCGGCGAAAAAAAATAAATAATTTGTGGAAAATAAATCTTAAAAAAAATGGATATAATACAACAACTGAAAAAATTGCAATACAAAGTTCTACAGAAGTACTGAGTTTATCCCCCATTAAAATTTTGTAGGAATTTCTCTTCCAAATTGCAAACATTAGTATGAATTTTATAATCAACAAATATTTTTCTAAATTTCGGTTTATAGGGTTTTCTTCTCCAAATTGCAAGATTTTTTTATTAATTTTACTAGAAGTTTTTAGGAAGGTTTTTATTTTTGAAAACTAGAATTTCCAAGCCTTCCTTGAAATTCTCTCCAAAATTTTTAGAAAATTTTTCAGCATTCTAGAACATTTATGGTTGACATTTTCCAGTATTATTATTTTCCAAATTTCCAGAAATTGCTCTCGAAATTCCTAGGATTTCTAGGATTGTAGAATTTTATAGGAACTAATTTTCTAAATTCCAAAGTTTACCATCAAGGATTTTAGAATGTATGAAGAATTTATGCTACAGGTTGAATTTTGTAGGAATTCCTTCTCCAAATTTTTCACCTATTTTACTAGAGATTTCTATGAAGTTTTTGGTGATTATAATTTTCACGCCTTTATAGAATTTATTCCCTAAATTCCAAAGTGTTTTTCAAGATTGTTAAACATTTATGGAATTTATTCTATAGACTTTGTCCTTGTTTACAATCAGTGTTTTTAGAAATATTTCTTTTAAATTGCAAACATTGTAATCAATAATTAACAATAGTTCAAATTTTTAAAATCTCAATAGCTATTCTTTATTTTCTAAAGATTTCACTTCCAAATTCCTAGAAAATTTTCGAGGGTTGTGGAATTTTTAAGGAATTAATTTTATAATTTTTAAAAATTATCTTCGAGGATTTTAGAATGTATTAAGAATTTATGCTACCGGTGCGCCACTTAGGTCACAATTTTATAAAAAGTTTTCTAGGGATGCCTTCTCCAAATTGCAAGATTTTTCTATATTTTCTTTAATTGAGTGACAAAAATTTCTTTCTAGAATTTCTCTCCTAAATTTCTAGAATATTTTTAAAGACTTTTGAACATTAATGGAATTTGTTCGTTACAATCAAAATTTCTCTCTTCTCTCTCTAAAATTGCAAACATTGTCATTAATTTCTTATTAGCATGAGAATGAATAATAAACTATAGTTTTTTTTTTCTAAATTTTTAGAATCTCTTATCTTTTAGAGATTTTTCATCTAAATTTTGGGAACTTTTCCCTGGTTTGTAGAATTTTCCAGCATTATTATTATCTACAATTCCAAAAACTGCTTCTTTACATTTCTGGAAAATTTTCTAGCGGTGTAGAATTTTTTAAGAATTAATTTTCTTATTTTTAAAAATATTTTCAAGAATTTTAAGATTTGCAAGATTTTCCCATTTATTTTACTAAAAGCTTTTAGAAAGTTTGATGACTAGAATTTGTAAGCCTTTCCAGAACTCCTCTTTTTAAATTTCTAAAATATTTTTCAATATTACAAATTAAACAAAATAATTACTTTGTTTTAAATAACTGTTATACAAAACAAAGTAATTATTGTGTTTAATTTGTGATTAAAATGTATAACGAAGTAGAAGCCTCCATAGTCAATGATTTTTCAATATTATCCAAAAGCAAGATTTTTACATATACTTTTCTAAAAGCTTTTAGGAATTTTTTTAATGACTAAAATTTGTAAGACTTTCGAGAATTTCTCTTTTAAATTTTAGTATTTATTTAAGTATTTTTCAGGAGTCTTACAATCAAAGTTTTCTAGGAATTTTTTCTCCAAATTGCAAGATTTTTCCATTTACTTTACTAGAAGCTTTTTGAATGTATTTTTTTGATAACTAGAATTTGTAAGCCTTTCTAGAACTCCTCTTCTATATTTCTAAAATAGTTTTATAGGAATTTCTTCTCCAAATTACAAGATTTTACCATCTATTTTTACTAATAGTTTTATGAAAGGTGTTCTTTGATGACTAGAATTTTCAAGCCTTTCTAGAATTTCTCTCCTAAATTTCTAGGATATTAATGGAATTTATTGTACAAATTTATTAACCTTATCATTCTTTACAATTAAAGGTTTCTTATTTAAATTTCAAACATTGTCATTATTTTCTTAATCGCATGGGAATAATCAACACTACTTCTTCCAGATTTTCATAATCTCAAAAAGTATCACACACTTTATATTTTAATTTTAACTATTTCGATACACTTGAGCTTGTCAATTTCAAACTGGATATACTTCAAATGAAATCAATTACTTAAATCATCTTGGCCTAGAATCATATTGAAGGTTTATTGTTTTACGGGGCGTCCCTCAAGCTAAGGTCATTCGAGCCGTATAAATAGAATTCGAGGGTGGCGTAACGTATAAATGATTTAGGGATCGGTCAGTGCACCGAGGAAGGGTCGTGCAGTAACTTGTGTACCGTGTTGTGTGAGATTTCGGGACTGAAACAACATGACACTTACTGCAGTTGAGTGAAAGGGGGTTTTCGTTTAGGTGGTGTATTTTAATTGCTTTGATATATCCTTTCAGATATATTTGCTCATTGATTAAAAGTATATCATCATTTTATAAATGATTTGTTCAACAGTAAAAAGAAATTAATGATGTTGATTATTTAAAATTACACTTGATTATAGTTTAGACTAACAGCTAATTGTTATCAAACTTATTATCAAAATTATTCAAAATGTACTATGTTATAAGTAAACTCCTCCACAATTAAAAAATTAGAAAGAAATGTAATTTTTCTCATCAATACTTTAAAAAATTACAATGTATAAATGCATTTTTATTAATAAAACCACTCAAGTTAAAAAAGCTATACTAATGAGATGTATAAGATCGAAATACGTGTCTGTAGATTGAACAATATTAACTGCTACTTTATATTTGTGCTATTTACAACACGCAAATTACTAATTCCTCCAGGGAATATTTGTTGAATTTGATTCTCGTTTATCACGTGGTGAAACATTGTTAATATTATAATTGTGAAACCAACCAAGTGCCTTTCTATAAACAACCCTTAATATTAGCCAGGAAAATAATTACTTCAATAAGTGTTTTGTAGCCTTAATAAGACTCATCCTTATAGATTTACGGTATGTTTTGAATTGTGAAAGCTACATAAATGTATTTGACTACAATGTATGTAGCTGAACAAATATACAGAATCGTTAGAGCGCGCGTTCAAAAGTTATGAATAGAACGAGTCCTACGTCAATTATGCAAGTCGACTTACATTCAAAACGGTGACGTGAAGTGATGAATGGACGGCGGAGGATTATTTTAGCGGCTTTAAATTTTTTTCCCAGCGCCGTACGTCTTAAACTCATCTTTGTCGGCGGCAAGTATGTACGGCCGTCATAAAAGTTGGGGAACTCCTGAAACAATGTGTCGCGTTTCAAGAGCCGTAAATTTTAAAACCGTCGTCGTTATTAGCCGGCCGAGGAATTCTCGTGAAAATTTACACCGGAACGTCTTATATTGCCTTCTGATAATTAAAAATAGGACAGGACGTTATATGAGAAAGTTTTGTAATTTATTTCAGAAAAATAATACTTTTAGTTAAAAGAAAATAGTTTCCTTAGAAAAATAAGAGTATACAATTTCCATTAACTTATTTCTATTATTTTATGCATTTACAAATACAATACGATGAATTAAATTCTCACTTAACCCGTGGTGAAACATGTTTATATTAATTAGAGGTTAATTAAAATACAATGATAAAACATTTTTAATTAAATCAAGAAGATTACACTGCCAGAGACAGTTTCACCTAATACAGAGGATGTATAAAAAGTAATTGGTCAATATCATCAGGAATAGAAGCCGGCAACAAATCACATCAACTGTTTACCCCTTGGCTTGAATTAGAGAGCAATTTGTCTCTTTGTTACAGTAAAAAACATGTAGTGGCCCTTTGGTCAACTCTTCAAATTAATCGGTTTCCGATTAAGTGGGGCGTTCTTTTGCCTTGTAGGGCTCTTCTGGCGAAGGAAATTAAATTCCGCAGACCGTCTGTGTCGATGTGCGGACGTGAGAATGTAAATAGAGCACCTTTTTTTTTACAAAATAAAGTTACGTCCTATTATTTCAAACGGAAGAATTTATTGGATCCGTCTGTGTTGTCGGGCATACAAAAAAGTTTGCGATTGCGAAACTTAATATACTAATATGTGAAGATCTAAAATGATAATTATTTCAACAATATATAGACGTAAGATGCATATAAAGCAATTGATATTTTTCAGATAATTAAAAATGTTTGAATTATTAATACAACAAATCAAGAACACCAATTTTAGGATGGACGTGTTATATATTTTGAGGCTATTAAAAAATTTAAATTACTCATATACAGTTAGTTGTTGAAAATCAAAGTACATGTCTTATTAGAATAAACAAAACTAGAAAACAATTATGATGTGACATAGCTGCACTGATGAGCTGTGATACATCGAAACACGTGTCTGCGGATAGTCATATCAATTCCATGATGTTGTTGGGAAACAAAAATGTTTCATTATGCTAAATGTAATTTCAGACAACTAATAGTCATGTGATACAATACCTGGCGGAGCTTTAGTAAGAGCAGTAGCTGTTTTACCTGTTAGTTGACAGTTTTACATTGTAATCCTATATTTTCTATTTTATTTCAATAAAATAATCATTTCTTACTAAAATAAAACCCAACAACCGTTCCCTCACTACAATATATCTTTTCCCATATCCGTAATACGAAATGACCCACGTCCCCACACCCTGTTACCATTTGATATTATATTTACACATATCCATAACAATAACAGTAACCAATAATATTCTGAAAAAAAAAATAATAAAAGCTCGCTCGCAATCACCATTTCCTGAGTTTAATCACGGATGGAATAATAAAATGCCCGTTAGCCGATTACCGATGGCCGCGTGTAATAACATAATTTCGTCGGCGAATCCTTGATTATAAAAACAGTTGTCGTGACGTTTTATTTCATTATTTGTTTACCATTGAGTGGGTTCTCGAAATAAAATTAAATCCGGCCGTTATTGATCCTAACGCTCGGTCGTTGCCGGATCCGGCGTTAAGCTCGCAATTACAACGCGAATTATTACTGGATGGAGTGAAAATAAAAATATCGTGTCAAATTGTTTTTGAAGGGGATCATGACGTGTATTATTATTGGTTCAGATTAGTATTTAGTTCACTAATCTCAACCAATAATAATACACGTCATAATCCTCTTCAAAACCAATTTGACATGATATTTTAAGGGTATCATATGGAAGTTGCATAAAATAAATTGTGAAACATGTAAAATTATTAATTTATCTTATATTGTAGAATAGTTTCAACCATTGCTATTTTTTTTTTCATATGTGTAAGTCTTTCAAATAAAGAGGGCAAATGAGTTCCAAATCAATAGATTTATCAAATGAAAGAATTGCAATAATTATACCCTCAGCATCATTAACGCTTTATTCAAAGAAATCGTGTAATTTGAGGGGAAGCTGTCGTCGAAATCACGTACATGTAACTAGGTAATTAGTTCATTTGAGCTGACTCGCAGAATCGACTCTTGAAAGAGAATCTGATAAGAGGAAGTGCCATTCGCCGAGATTACAGTTGGAAAATTAAAATCAAATATGTTAAAACTAAAATCGTTTGCTTAAATGGTGCTATATGTTAATGAAATCTTTAAATTTAAAATAAAGCTATATTTTCATTTACAATTTACAACCTTAAACTAAAACACTTACTATGAATTGATTGACGAGGACCTTAGTCGAAAATCAAAATCGATATTATATCTAATTAATAATAAGTGGTTGATTTTTCGAAACAATTATAGTGAGTTAAATAAAAATGTGAAACTAAACCACTTATTACTATGTTTTTAACACTAACAAAATATATAATATATATAATTACATAATTTTAAGTGGTAAAAATGCAGTATAGTTTCCTGTCTTTAAATCATTACGCTGATGAGATCTAAAATAGATCAAAACCGGTCCGTCGCTGTTAACAGGGAAACAATAATTAATTGTATTTCAGGAACTTTAAATGAAAATACACTTCGTTGATATCACACACACTGTGTTCCTGATTCAAGATGTATCACAAAGTGATGGCTTCAAGCATTAAACATATAATTGTATTTCAAACGGTAAGTGCCTTTATTTAGTGTTTATCATAAATCAGTAATGATTATTGACTACATTTCAATCATAAAAATAACACATGCAATTCTATAATTATGCCCTTACCACGTAATACATAATTTATATATCTAAATAAAAAGGACATCTACTTTTAAAAGAGTTTATGGGTTTTGTATAACTCATAATAAGTTTCTGTATTTATAATGTTACTATTTTTCGTAGCTTAATTATATTAATTATATTATTTAAATAACATTCTCTCTGAAAAGTTGTATGGCATATAAAAACGATTCCTCGAAATGGAAGGTATTAAAACGCCCCTCATTTTATTTACAGAACACAAATAATTAACGAGCACCTACCTCATGAATTTTAATTAATATACTCCGCTTTTTCCAGATTTTTCTTTGAAATACGAAAAAATTCAAATGAATTATATAAAGTATACATTATACCGAAAAATCTAACGATAAAATAAATTCCTTTTTAGTGCTTCGGCAGATAGATTTTTTTTATTACCGGGTGTTCTAGAAATGCCTTGTCCTTTGACGATTCAACACAATTTTTGGCAATAACATTTTATTATCAAAAATACAAAAAATACATCCAAATAGGCAGAAAGACCTCTGGTCGATAGCCTTTTGACAAATTAATACATTAACACCTCATTCATTATTCCAATGTAAATATGTACAAATATTTGTCAATAAATATATGTTACTACTACTACTACATCCAAATAATAGGGAATTAATGAGAAAGTCATTCATGAAATTCCATGCAAAGTTTCTTAATCTACAAGAACTGTTAAAATAATGATTACTTCCAATTATAATGTAATAATCCAACCGTTTCCTCATTGACTGCGGAACTCTTTCAAAATCACTAGGGTCGTTTCTTATTGTGTTACACCCAGCTAATATCTTCTATATTTTCCACTGAAGTAGTATAAACTAATGACTTTTGATAGTTCAGGGATCGAACAGATCATAGTCCATGGCCATCTCCGCATGTTACTACTAAAAACTCACGACTTACCACACTAAAATCGTGCATAAACCACATTGCATTTCTTGCTGCCAATTGTACATCTTTCAGAAACTGAGTTAGCGTTTATTCTAAAAAGTTGTGACACACCTCGCCAGTAACTATTCCAACCGAAACATTCAACGAGATCTAATGTTAAAAATGATCTTCACGTATCTCATGTGGATTTTTTCAGCCCTCACCTAGTTATTATGAAAATACTTTATTGCATTTCTTGAAAAAATCACTTCATAGGAAAATAGAATCGGCATTAGCAGTTGAGGAATTTGAGCTAATGTGTGTAAAAGCCATTGACAAAATGCAATACGTGGAGGAAATTCAGCAGGAAAAAGTGCCTGAACGTGTTGTATGTGATATGGGTAGAACAAATAGTCTAATAATTTTTCAAACAGCCCCATTACTTACATTGAAAGTATTTGCACTTATTATCTTCCTCTATTATGTCCAACACATTCTCTTCCACTTCTACCGTTCTTACTTCCTGGCTCTCCATTTCGTTTTAATGTGCTTGTTTTATGAAGACGTTGATGAATACGTTGGAAGGACCATTATGGTCAGGAAATCGTTCAATGTGCAACCGCCTAGCTTGTAATAAATTTTCATCAATGAAATTGATATGTCAATTATCCCGGCGCACAGTGGTTCCAAATGCTGAAAAGGTGGTCATAAATACAAGATGTTAGATTTTATTGAAAATTTGTATATAGGTTCTTTTAAGGAAACTAAAGAAAAATTTTATTTCATAATTTAAAAATTCAAAATGGCGGATCCAATATGGCGGACCAAAAATGTAAAAACTGTCATATTTGCATAAAAAATTGTATATAGTTTTCTTAGGACTCTGATAAAAAATTAAAATTTTCAGAAAAACAAAATGACCGATCCAATATGGCGGACACAAAGTTAAAAATTGCTATATTTTCATGAAAAATTGTAAATAGGCTTTTAATGATCCGATTGAGATGAAATTTTAAACTTAAGGTTTTGTCATTAAAAGCTGAAACTGAAAAGCTTCGGGTGAACATTCAAAAATTGCAAGTGGATGTTTAGTCGAAGCGTTTTTTTTTGTTTTTTTCTCAATATTTATTTAAATTTTAAAAAAATTACAAAACTTTTCATACAAGAATTAAAGGTAATGAAAAACTAAACAAGTTTTATTTGAACATTTTTTTCATAAAATTCTTAACTTGCAAGAAAAAACTCCAAAACTAATAATTTTGACATTTTTTGGATATTGCTAATAAACTAAAGGACCTATATTAAATTTATATAACAAGTAATTGTAAAGAATCCAAAACTGAGCAAATTTTTAAGAATAATTTTTGTGCGTAAACCTCATAGTTTTCGAGAAAATATAGGAAAAGATGGCCACATCACCATTTTTTTAAAATTGAATTTCTAAAAATCGGGCAAGTTTGGGCAGCTGATTTCTTTTGAACTTCTTTCTAGAAGGGTCAAATAATGCTAGAAAAGTGGTCCAAGAGTGGGATGTCGTGGGACTTTTTAGTTATGAACATTAAAATTTTTACTTAGAAAACTGTCAGTAAAAAACCCATATTTTCCACGTTACCTTAGTTAAATAATAAGAAAAATTAATTATAAACATGTAAAAATTGTTAAAAAGTATTTACTTATATTGGGATAATACCAATATACATAACTGTAGACTAAAGAGACCCTAAAGCAAACTTTCATTTTTGGGATTTTTGGCCAGCTTTTCGGCTTTTCGGTTTTGGAACCACTGTGCGGCGTTCGTATAGCGTCAGAATATAAACTTCAAACAGACAAACGTCATTCAGTCTCAGCAAATTCGACAGATACTAAAAGATTAATTATGAGATCTATTCAAATGAAATCGATGTTTAGACCGTATTTCTTTTCGATGTCTGCACTTGCCTGCTGTTAGTGGACAAAAACCGTTCTTGGTAATTAGAATGTTGTGAAAAGATAAATACGCATTTTTAATATTTTTTCTACTCGGTAAACCGAGTGTAAAATTAGCGAAACTGGTTTAAAATGATTGATTGATAAGTCTAATAAATGTTGAAAGAAGTCTCAATGTGGCGAAACAATTGTAACTTTATACAATATATATTTAAAAGGGTTTAAATAGTTTTATTTATATAAAAGTAAAAATCGTTTTATTGAAAATTTTGTTTGCCCTGTATCTTCAAAACAAAGCGAGTTTACAAAAATCATCAATGCACAAAATATTCTTAGAATAGCCTAGGGAATAACCTAGTTTGGTGGTTAGTCGTCCATTAAGTTGTGTGCTGGTGAAGATAAAGATGAATCGACAAGAGAAGTTATGAAATGAAAGATTGCAGGAAAGAGATGTTTAAGTCTAGGAATATGTCAAGGTTTAAGAGTTAAATATAAGTGTATAAGAATGTCTTCAATATAAGGGTTGGTAGAAAAGTATGGGACAAGGTGTACAAGGCGATCTTCAATTGTTATTGTTGAGTACTGTATTGGATGGACATTAGATTTATATTAATTGTGAAAATTGTATTCTAAAAATTTTAAAAAGTAATTCCAAACTGTTACTAAAATAAATAGTCAACTAATGTTTTATAATTTTGTTTTTTTTTATTAGAAGAAAACACTGGACATATTTAAAAAAAATCATAAATTATTGAACGCAACTGCTGAATTCAATTGAAAGGTCTTGAAAAATCTTAAAAAGGTGTAAGAAAACAGTTTAGTAAAAATAAATCTAATTCGTAGAAAAATCAAGTAAAAACCCTAAATAATTCCAAATTGTTCACAAATAAAAATGTTTTTTTAAATGAACTAAAAATCTAAAATATTTCCATATAGTTTTTTTAAAATTGTACTGATTTTTCAAACGATTAAAAAAATCAAATCTAATTTGTAAAAAAATCTTCAATAAACTTTGAAATTACTCCAAATTAGCCACTAAACCAGTTATACTTATTTTGAAAAATATTCTAAACATCTTTAAAACAATTACAAACAGTTCACTAAATAATAAAAAAATTAAATAAAGTCCTTTACGCTGGAGAAAATTAGTTAGAAAAACACAAAATCATTTCGTAAATTTACAACAATCTCATTGTTATAGATTTACGAAATGTTTTTCTAATTATTATTGACTAAAGTTTCATATTTTTTAATGTATAATTGTTTCCAATCTAATAAAACTCTAAAACACCAAAAAACAAAGTAACAAACTGAAACTAAGATTTGAAATTCTAGGAATCAAAAAATGTCTAAGAAACGAAACATTAAATTGAGAAAATCACTGAAAAAGTAAAATTGTTTTAATTTTATAAAAATTGTTGTTTCTAAAAAAAATACTCCAAAAATCTTAAAAATTCATTCCAACTTAAATTTGTTAAACAATTTTCGGAATATTTATAAAATCTAATTTAAGATATTTTTCTTATGATCTTTAAATTTAAGATTTTTTAACAGCTTTTGACCTATAAATAATAAAAACAATGAAAATATAAAACTTTGTTAATAATTTGGAATTATATGAAAACTATTAGTATTTTAGAAGATTTTTTTTGAATTAACAGTTTGTAATTAATATTATACGATAATATAATTGATACTTGTTGGGCTACACTTTTGATGGAAGCAGATATGTAAATTTGGTGAAGATAGTAAATAATATCATGGAACAAAACAAATGTTTTTCATCACCAAATTTAATATTATAAGTTAGATATCCCTTTCTTCACAGTAAAGAGAGTGATATCTAACTTATAATATTCTCTTCAGTTAACTCAAACATAGTAAGAAAAATAGTTTGTAATTATCTCACGATTTTTTAAATTTTTTGTTCTCAGATTCAAAATATAAAAAAAACATTTATTGTTTGTATTTTTTTAAATCGAAATAATTTGGAAGAAAATATTATTAGGAGTTACTCTTTTTAAAAAATTCTTTAAAAATCGTACAAATTGGTCTAATATCCCAATTAAATAATAATAATAATAAATAAATTTACACTAGCCAAGCGTACTCTTGACCTAGGTTAATGCGTAGTTTTTTGAGGTCTAGAGTACGATAGGTCATTGTATTGCCACTTATTGCGGTAGGTAAAGGGAACGCTAAAATAAATCATGAACAAAAGTTTTCTAAGAAATTAATCGATGCTGTGATTTTTAGTAATTTTGAAAGTGTGAAAATTTGAGAATTAAAATTACTCCTCCTTAATAGAACACTTGCGTAGTAAAAATACGTTTTCGTACTTTGATAAAATTATTTTAATTATTCAGAGAATATTTAGATTACCAAACCAAGATATGAGAACTTTATTTGAAACATTGTTCCAAATAATATTTTGACTTATAGTCAGTTGATTTTATTTTGGCTTAAGAAAAAAAACTGTAGATTTTGATAAAATCGATAATATAAAATTATCGATTACACTCGAAGGTCTATAAATGGAGCTATTCAATTCAACAATTAAAAGTAATCATAGTTTAAAACTTCATCCCAAAAATGTCTAAAATTAAACTTATGTTCAAAATGTTTCTTCTCTAGATTAATGGAAAATAAGTGAATATTTTAGGTACGTTTTAAGTGTATCATGCCATCAAAACATAAACTATGTTATAAAAGACTTATTCTTTTCTAGAAATTTAAAATTGATTCGATTTTCAATATACAGGGTGTTTCTGTGACTCGGGGAATAAAATTAACCACATATACGTGAGTGAAAATAATGAAGATTCGTAAAAAATATTATTATAAAAGTCTTCAAATGACCAAGATACAGACAAGAAGTTAAGAAATTTTAACACATTTTTCTAAATATTTTTAATACCGTTCATGGCAGAGTGCTGCAATTTGGTACACCCTAAACTAATATCAAGTAAATTCTTTAGATCGGGCCGCGGAAACCATGCTATACAGGGTGTTCGTAAAATTTCTTTGCTCAGAACAAAGCAAAAATTGAAAATTTACTCAAAGATCAAAAAATATAAACAATTGATAATTTTATACAGTTTATTTAAAAAACAGTTTATACTAGAATACAAAACAATGAGCTAAAAATAACAATTACAAAACCCATCTAACTTTTCTAATTGGAAATTTTCTACAAGCAGAAAATCATTGAAAAACAACAGTTTCAAAGACAAATGAAAACCTATTTATTCATCTGGCGTACTCTTAACCTACCACAATGAAATATATATTACCCTAGCCTACTCTTGACCTTCCTTAATAAACAATGAATTAACCCACGATATTTTCCATCGTACTGACCTTTGTCAATCTATAATGTATTGATATAGGTCAATGAACTGGGGGGGTTTGAACAGTTTTTTATGGTAGGTCGAAAAATGGTTTCGAAAAGTTAATGTATTGTTTATTAAGATAGGTCAAGAGTACTGTATAATACATTGTGGTAGGTCAGGAGTTAGCTAGATCAATGAATACTTTATTGAAGAATTTGAAAATTGCTGTAGATTTAAAGAACGTTAGTTAAAAAATAAAAAGGATAACAACTGAACTTTTAGTATCATGTAGAAAACTGTAGAAACAAATTGAAATAATCAAGAAAAGACATTGCAGTAACATACTGTCAAGAGTAAGTAAACAACTTAAGGAATGACAGTAAAAATAAATAATCAGTGCATGTACTATCAATAATAACTAAAGTTGCGAACAAAAGTAATAAAATCGACAAAAAATGTAAATTAACAGTTATAAATACATTATCACAAACAATCGAATGATATAATGAAAATTGTTAAATAGATTCAATGAATAATGTACATTATAAAAAACAAATTTAAATCTGTGATTAAAAATTCATAAAGAAACAAATGAAAAGTTATAGATTATCAAAAACAAGTTGAAAATATTTTGAATTGAAAAAAAAAATAATAATAATAAATTATTCCAAAAATGCCTATAAAAAACCTCATTTGGCCTCAAAGCAATTATACTTTAGCCGATAATTTATTAATCTACTCCAAAATAGATATTTTTTAAATTCCAAAAATTTTACATTAAGAATGATAATAAAAAATGATAGATTATACTTATATAGAGCTAAAAATTTAAGATTGCATCAGATTATTTTTTTAGTATATTATTATACAATATTATAGGAAAACATTTTCGCTAAATTATTAACGGTGAAGACTTCTACTTCGTTATACATCATTATTCACAAATTAAACTTTGTATAAATTTAATTATTAATTTTATTAAGTGACTATAGTTTCGACAATTTTAACTTGTCATTTTCAATCTAGAAACTATAGTCACTTAATAAAGTCCTTGTTATACAAAGTTCAAAAGTGTTTTATTTGTGGATTTTTGCTAAATGGTTATAGACCTGCATCTTTCAGCTTAGTGCTATTGTATAATTTTTTGTGTGTTAAATTTTTAGATATTATTTAATTATTCATATAATTAGATTGAGAAAATTATTTTTATTAACTATTTGCATATAATTATCATTGACCTTGACACTTGTTGCAAAACCACATGTACAATTTTAAACCATTATAAACTGCGAAATATATTATCAGTGAGTTACAACGAAAGGCTTTAGTTAAAAATTTATTTCTTCAAATTTTATAGGAACGTATACGCGGCCGCATCAGGACAATAAATAACGTCGAATTTTAACAAGCAGAAAATTGCAACCGTGGCTTATTTTATTATATGCGAAAGGGCACTTTGAACTTATTTCAGTTTGCAATAATTCAAAGGAGACATTAATTAAAAGTTCCCGTTAAACTTTTAATTAAAGCACACTCTGACCTGAACTGGTAAATCTGACACCAGCGCGTATAAGAATTTCATCTCTGAGATTTTGTACACTGCAGATCGTGGAGAGATAATGTGAAAGTTTGGACGGATTTTAACTTATAATAAGAAACAACGTGTTTGTTTTATAAGCCAATTTAAAAGACGTCGGAATCGATAGATTGGCGATTAAATTTACACACTTTAACCCAATATCTTATTAACTAAAGTTTACTTATGTATTGATTGATTAATGTCAAAAATAATGATCATAGAATTTTAGAATAATTTAATTAAAAATGTTTTTCTTCGCCTGAAGAAGACACAGTGTATCGGAACAATTGTAGTGGGCAAAATAAATGTGTTATCGTATTTGATCTACGGAAAGTTACCAAAGTGAATAAAAAAATTGTATTCGTTTTATTTTAAAATACTGCCTAGATTATATAATTTATATATTGTTTATGAAATTTATAATTACACTATTAACGAAAAACTAAAGGAATTGTAACGTTTATAAACTTTTTCTTTATGCTATAAATGAGTTTGTATTATATTTAATAATAAAAATCAATAGGTTTATTAATAATCTCAAAATAACACGTTATCTTAACCTAACTGACAGTAGAATGAAACCCTTCAATTATATCCCGCCAAACAGTAACAATCAATACTTCACCCCTATCGTCTTGTTGATTTACGTTATCGTTTTTAACACTTGTTTTCCTTTCTGTTTCAGGTAAGTGCCAAAACTTTTCCGTCCACTTAATAGATAAGCTTGTCTTGGGGTAAGTCGCTCGTTTCATTGCATAACTCTATTCCGGAAAAGAATCGACGCGATGTAGTACACAGAGAAAAAACAACGGTGATTACGTAAAACTAATTATAAATTTATTCCCAACTTTGCGAAAATATTATTTAAGAAATAACCCGAGAGACACAACAGAGTTTCAATTATGGAGCAGGCTGTTGTTTTTGTGACTCTTCATTAAAATTTCAATAAGTTCATGTATAATTGCAGCGGGTTTCAAATTAAATTACATAAATAAATTACGCCTCAATCGAAAAACACGTTTTTTTTTGTTAAAAAAATTAACCTTTTAATCTGCATAATTGAAACGCTGATAATATTGAAGACATTAATTAATTGTTTAATTTGAGGAGGTTAGTTAATTAAAAACCGATGAATTAATTTTTTAATTTAGTCGCCGTTATTTACTTTCGAATCGTTTTTCGAGTAAGTAACGTATGCTCATTAGCCATAATATTTCACGATTAAGTTATATAACGTGCAATTACTCGATTATTAATCACATGGCTCCGGGTAAATAATTACATGAATTAATTCGCCCTATCTGAAGATAAGCTGCGCATAATTGTCGATGTTATTAGCTCTTATAATTAATGTGTCCCAGCCAACTGCTTACCGAGGACATCTTATTTGCAATTAATTATTACTTTCATATTTACTTAAATGAATTGATGAATATAAATGCAATAATTCATCGATTGTCACTTTTTGTCTCTGTCTACCTCGATTGATGGATATTTGTTTCGTTAACAACGCAGTATTTTTTTGTACAAGATCCTAAAACTTTGATTGACTTAAAAATTAGTTGTTTTACTCTTATTTTTAAGACCGATATTATTTTTTTTTCATATACGATCGTATATAAAGTAGGCGCTTTGTGCATTTTTATTGAAAAAGTGGTTCTAGTGATTTTTTAAAGTTTTAATGGCCCAGAAATGTCAATTTCAACCAAATTTGTGGACATTATTTACTGGTTGCTAAACGTGGTGTTCAACAATGCACGCTGGACAAAATATTTTTAATTTTATCATAATTGAATAATTAGCCGCAATTAAAATGGTATTATTACATATACGATCAACTTTTTTTGAAAATTGCTGCACGATCGAAGATAAAATTTTGTAATTAAAGGTTAATTAAACTCTTGGTGTTATTTCACAACTTTTATATATTTCTCCGACTAGTTTCGGCCGTTGGCCATCCTCAAGGACATATCTCCTAATTAAATTTTTTAATTTTATTATAGATTTATAGAATTTTCTTAGAATCTTCTACAATATATTATTAACTATTTTTCTACTTTTGAATTGTTATATTTCTCAATACTCGTAACAGTTTCTCTTTCAATTTGTAATTTAATTATTGTTCCCTGTCAAAAACATCGACAGACCGGTTTCGATCTATTTTGGATCTCAACAGCGTAGCGCAGTTGGAAACAGGGAAAAGTTTTTTTTTTTAAATGAGAGTAGAGGAAGAAAAGTAATTTCGGACTCCTTCCTATCGACTAAAACCACCAACCGTGGTCGCTGTTGTGACTAGTTCAGGACCAAAAAGTCTTCTCAAGTCTTGTATCAAACGAAATGATCGCTAGGAAACCATGAAATTTTATCAAAAAATTACTTTAAATTTTTAGAAGCTTCAAAGAAATATCTTAGAAGATATTGCCATAAAGGTGCCATCTGTTGTCTAAGCTTTGCACTAGAACCCAATTTGTCAGTTTGGTGAAGAAATGCACTTGTTATGTTCCATATTTTTATTTACAGTTTCCTGACACGTGTTTCGAACTCTGCAGTTCATTATCAAAGGTAATCAAAGGTATTACTTTTGATAATGAACTGCAAAGTTCGAAACACGTGTCACGAAACTGTAATCAAAAGTATTACCTTTGATAATGAACTGCAAAGTTCAAAACACGTGTCAGGAAACTCTAAATAAAAATATGTAACATAACAAGTGATTTTCTTCACAAAACTTATACATCCGGTTCCATCAAGGATGTAGCATAACAAGCATTACCTTTAAATTATTTGTCGGTGATCTAGTGCAACGCTTAGGCAATAGATGGCACCTTTGTGGCAATATAACTTATATAATTTTCTGTTATACTACAAATTTTTAAATATTTTACCTTACCTTAGCAAAATATTTTAGGAATTTCTTTTCCTGATTGTAAAAATTTTCTATACTTCATCAAAAGGAACAATTTTCTTTGAATGTTTCCTTTTTTTTCAGATAATTTTTTTCTGATCATTTTTTTCTAAAATATTCCAGGAATTTCTCTTCTAAATTGCGTGAAGTTCCCTTTTTCAGCAATTTTTTAGTTCATACGTTTTAATTTTTTTCTACAATTTCTCAGAATTTTCCTACAAGTTGTTAATTATCAGATTTTTTGCAAACCTACTTAATTAAATTTTCCTTAAGATAATAAGTAAAAAACATTTCCATTAATTTCTCTTCAATTTTTCAAGCACAATCAACCATTTCTTGCTTAATATTATAGAAAATTTTCAGAAATTACTCTTCTAGGGTTCTGTAATTATTTAGGAATTTCTCTTAAATATTAGGAATATTTCATTCAGGATTCTATAATTTCTAAATTTATAGAAATTTCGTGGTAGTTTTGATACTTTTATATTAATTGTTATTCAAATTTTTAGAATTTTCTACCACCTGTTAATTTATCTTACCGAATTATTCAAAAAAAATCTCTTCCGAATTTCTGGAATTTCCTATGGTGGTTCTAAAAGTTTGTAAATTGTTTCATGCTTATATTAATTGTTATTTACAACTTTAGAAATTTCTACCAGCTTTTAATTTATCGTACCCAATTATTCCAAAAATTTCTCTTCCAAATTTCTGAAATTTCTTTTGATGGTACTAAAAATTCCTAATTTAATCATACTTTTTAAATTTTTATGCAGTTTTTTCTTTCTGAAAAAATACTTATTTTTTCTCTTGTAAATTGTTAAAATTTTATGAATTTCAGCAAATTTTATTTTCGACTTATAGAATCATCATGAAATTTTCTATAATTTTCTATCCATTATTCTTCTAATTTTAATAATAATAATAATAATAATAAACACTTTATTAACGGGATTCACCCTATATACATTAGAAGAAAAAAAAAACAAAATAAATCAACATTTTAAGAATTTTTTATTTTTTTTTTATTACCTGTTACTTTATCTTAGTAAACTATTCTAGGAATTATTTTTCTTCCTAACTTATATTTTCTTTTATTGTTTCAAAAGTTTTCTGGTAACTGTTTTTTCCACTTTTTTGAATTTTTCTGCAATTTTTTTCTAAAATATTTCTAGAATTTATTTTCCAAATTGCGAGAATATTATGAAAAATTCTCACTTTTTTGTAGAAGAAATTCTAGGAATATTTAAAAAAAATAATAAATGTGAAAGATTCAAAAAAGTAAAAACAAATCTATATTAAGAGAATTTTAATTAAGGATTTTATTTAAATTAATTCCACGTATTTTTTCATTCTCATCTAGATTTTGGCGATTTTCTGTAAAGGTTCTAAAAATGTTCAGATTTTCTTTTTCAAACTGCGAGAATATTATGAAAATATTCTACCGATTTGTAGAAGAAATTCTAGGAATATTAAAAAAAATCAGGAAGATTAAAAAAGTAAAAACAAATCTATATTAAGAAAATTTTATTTAAGGATTTTATTTAAATTAATTCCACTTCTTTTTTTTCATTTTCAACAAGATTTTGGGGATTTTCTGTAAAGGTTCTAAAAATTTTCAGAATTTCTTTTTCAAAATGCGAGAATATTCTGAAAAAATTCTCCCGATTTGTAGAAGAAATTCCAGGAATATTAAAAAAATAAATCTGGGTGATTCAAAAAAGTAAAAACAAATCTATATCAAGCGAATTTTAATTAAGGATTTTATTTAAATTAATTCCACTAATTTTTTTCATTTTCAACAAGATTTTGGGGATTTTCTGTAAGGGTTCTAAAAACATTCAGAATTTCTTTTTCAAAATGAGAGAATATTATGAAAAAGTTCTCGCGATTTGTAGAATAAATTCTAGGAATAGTAAAAAAAATCAGGAAGATTAAAAAAGTAAAAACAAATCTACATAAAGAAAATTTTATATAAGGATTTTATTTAAATTAATTCCACTTATTTTTTTCATTCTCAACAAGATTTTGGGGATTTTCTGTAAAGGTTCTAAAAATTTTCAGAATTTCTTTTTCAATGCGAGAATATTATGAAAAATTCTCGCGATTTCGAGAAGAAATCCCAGGAATATAAAAAAAATCAGGAAAATTCAGAAAAGTAAAAACAAATCTGTATTAAGAGAATTTTCGTTATGGATTTTATTTAAATTAATCCCAGTAATTTTTTCATTCTCGTCTAGAAATTTCTAAAATATTCTTTGAAGGTTCAAAAATTTTTCAATCCTCTTTATTTTTTCTTTTTTTTCCGAAATATTATAGGAATTTCATTTGCAAATTGTGAAAATTTTCTTTGGATGATTCTAAAAAATGTTCAGTAAATTTTATTGCAGATTTATAGAATTATCTTTGAAGATTCTATAAGTTTCTATTAATTTTTAGAATATTTTACAACCTGTTATTTTATCTTAGTAAAATATTCCAATAACTGCTCTTCCTAACTGCAAGATTTTTTTTACGTGTTATAATAAATAATTTTTTAATTGTTCTATAATATTTTATGAAACATTTAAGGAATTTCAAATTTTTCAGGAAATTGCGAATATTTTCTTTGAGGATTCTTAAAGTTTCCAGACTTATTTATATTGTTTGAATTTTGTTGCAGTTCCCTTATATATTTCAGAATTTTTTCTTACAAATTACAAGAGTATTCCTTTTCCAACATTTTTTTAAATTTTCTACATTTTATCAAAATTATTCTAAAAGTTTCTAATAATCAGATTATTATTATACCAACTCTGGCTTCATCTTAGCAAAATATTCTAATAATTTGTCTTTCTACCTTCAAAAATTTTCCAAAAACCAGCTTTTATTAAAATATTTTTTTAATGTTTTTTATGAAAAAAAATGCTTGTAAAAGAAAACTCTCATAATTTAGAAGAATTTTAGAAGAAAAATTATAATTAAGTAATTTCTCTTTCAAATTATTAGTTTTCTTCGATGGTTCCAAAAATTTCCAGAAATTTTTTATACTGTTTGCATTTTCCTGCATTTTCCTAAATATTTGGGGAATTTGACGAATAAAGCAATTCAATCAATTTCAGGATTTTTTTATTATGAGAGTTCTTTTTTAAGGATTCCCTTTAATATCTTTTAGATTTTTCTACAGTTTATCAAAATTTTCCTAAAAATTGGTAATCATCAGATTATTTGCAATTGTTTTTAGTGATGAATGTTGAACCTTCTTAAGCTGTGATGATACTTTAATTTCAGATGCTTCATTATTTTATTATAGTTCCTTAACATTTTATTATAATTGATACTGGTTGCTCTACACTCTTGATGGAACGAGATATGTAAATTCGATGAGATAAAACACTTGTTAAGTACCATAATATTTTTATTTTCAGTTGCCTCATACATGTTTAGATCATTTCTAATCATTTTCAAAGTACAAAACATTCATTTTATTCATTCATTTGTATTCAAAATAGTCCAGGGAGTTTGACGATCAAAATTAGTTACTTATATTTTCAGTAGCTAGTGTAGAGGTAGCTTCAACCTTCCTTCCTTCAATCTTCTATTCCTATTCTACTATTTATTCTTTATTAGCTTTGTTATTCCTGTTAACATATTTATGTAAATATACAGGGTGACTGACGAAAAAACTTTGGTGCTGTATCTCGCTTATTTTTTATCCGATTTTAATAAATAAAACATCAAATTTAACCATTTTTAAAAGACTTTAATAGGATCTGAACTGTTATTTTTTCTCGCACCCAGTTTTTGACAAAATACGATCAACATTTTTTTTTTAATTGCACTGTATATATATTTTTATTGATTCGTAAGGAGATTTTTTTTCTGAATATAAAATTGTAGACAAATTTATCTATACATCAAACTTAAGTCGAGAAATTGAGGATTAAAAAAATAAATAAAAAGTCAAGTATCCATTGTAAACAATATACAGACCCTATTTTAAATGTCAAAAGTGACAGTGACAGCCATTGATACAATACTGCAACGATTTTTAATTATTTCATAATTAAAATGTTGCAATATTTCAAACACTGTACTAGAATTTTGTGCTTCTACAGAAATCGTTTTTCAGTTTTTGAAATCTTGCAACATTTTTATTATAAAATTATTAAAAATCATTGCAGTATTGTACCAATGACTGACACTGTCACTTTTGACATTTGGAATAGGCTCTGTATATTGTTTACTATGGGTATTTGATTTTTAATTTTTTTTTAATCCTCAATTTTTAGACTTTGGTTTGATGAATGGATAAAATCGTTTACAAATTTAGACTCAGAAAAAAATCTCCTTGCGGATCAGTACAAAATATATATACAGTGCAATTTCAAAAAAAAAAGTTGATCGTCTTTTGTCAAAAACTGGATGCAAGAAAAAATATCAGTACCGTTCATATTAAAGTCTTTTAAATATCACTTAATTTGATGTTTTATTTATTCAAATCGGATCAAAAATAAGCGAGATACAGCACCAAAGGTTTTTCGTCAGTCACCCTGTATACATAAAAGAATACAAAACTTTTAGTCGCAGGAATCACAGGGGGAGAAGCAGTGCTTCTCAATGACCTTCCATTCGACCCATATACTTCCACAGAAAGTGACTGCCCTTGGTTGCTTCTGGATCCAGTATTGATTTATTAATTCAACAAATATGCATTGCCTCGTCTATTCCCTTCTCCATTTCACTTGAGTTTTCTTTCATTTTTTTGCCAGTAGTAGTACTTTACTGTCTATCGACGACGTGGTCCTTCGATCGTATTATTTGACTATTTGTATGTGTGAATGTGTGTAAATAAGCTTGTTACTTTAAAATATCACGAATAGTACCGGCCATCCATCCAATTGCAGACCTGGACTAACAATTATGCACTTTCGCTGTCTTTCGTTCATATACAACCATATGCGCCTTGGTTTTATTTTATTCATTCGGTCTGAATTTTCAAACTTTATCTATGAGGTTTCTAAAATATTCCAGAAATTTTTAATTATATTAACAAGAAATTTCTTCAAATCTAAAGAATTTTGATTTTTTTCTTCTAAAATTTTAGAACTTTTCAACTATTCCATTTTAATTTTCCATCATTTTTTTGTTATATAATATGAGAAATTATACGAACTTTTTCTTATTATTTCCCAGAATTATCAAAGAATTTCTCTTCGAAATGTTGAGTTCTAGAAATGTTTCTTTTAGATTAATAGAATGTTTATACAATATTAGCATCTAAGAAAGTCGATTCCAATAATTATTTTTTATCCCGCTGCTAAAACAAAAAAGTACCAATCCGAGATTTCCTCCTAAAATCGAAACCTTTTTTGTTTAATTGTAGATTATAAAACATTGTTTAGACTGGCCTAAACAAATTTTATCTATCGATTAAGTAAACGAGAAACAATTCTAATATCCTGTTTTTATCACTCAAAATTTGAATCTTTACTTCGAAAGTTCTTTGCTTCATTGCCAATGTTTATACATTATTAACATCATCTTCAAGAAGAAGAAGAAATCGATTGTACTAATTATTTTCTTTATTAAACTGTTAAAATAGAAAGATTTCTTTCTTCAATACGAGTTTTTCTTTTCAAAACGATACGCGTTTTTAGAAAAATGTTTTTCGATAACAATCGTTTTGATGAAAGAAGTGAACTGTTCTGAAAGATAACAAATAACGAAACAAAATATTGTTAAAATCATGTTTTTATCAATAAAAACTCATTAATTTTACTCGATAGCTAATGTTTATACATTATTAAGATTTTCTTTAAGAGAGAAATCTGTTGCACAAATACGTTAATTTATCTAATTCAAGATTTGGACTTGAAGGCACCAAAAATTTACAGAAATTTCTTTCTCCAAATTGAATAATATTATACAAGAACGAATGTGTAATCTTATTATCGTTATTTCAAAATGAATCAATCAAATTAAGGTGGTTAAAGTTATCTGAGTCACAATGTTTTTGTTGAATAGTATTTTAATTATTTAGAATATTTTTGAGGTCTCAAGTTTAATTTCCAAACTTTAATAAAGATACAAAACTCTCGCAAAAGATGTATCAATTAATTGACCTTCTAAAGAGCACTTATTTGATATTAAAATAAAAAATGAAATTATAAATATACAATAATCTTTATTTGGACAATACAAAATACATAATAACAATAAATATGAACACAATACAAATAGATGGTGTTAGTCCGTCTAGGCTATAGACCTGAGGTCTTTCAGCCCTAAAATGAAATTATTATCATGGAAATATTTCTTAAAAAGGAATTTATTTACAATGTTTCTTTGTAGCTTCGTGCAAACAATTTTTTGACTAAAACTTCGTAGATACAATAATAGCTTAAGTACATACTGTAATAATATTTTGTTGCCGCAATTAGAATTGTTCATACAATTTGCATAGCAATTACAACAAACGGAGACGTTGTGTTTGTACACCACCCGCAGGTTTTCAATTGTGCACTCGTTCCTCTCGGCCGGACGGCCCGTGGGGGAGGAAAGCACACGCTCACCCTTATCACATACATTTCCGCGTCTGGCCGGAAAATGGAAAACCCGGAACCCTCGTAATGTAAATATGGACGTGAACCACTAGGAGGGTTTCCTCTGTGCGCTGTAAAGATTCCAAAAATGAATTACGAGATAACGCTCCGGCGCACGGGGAAAAGATAGACCGCCGCGATCCCACCCCCTGTCTTATAAATTAACCCAGTGACATGATGATTACGAGCGCTTTGCATTGAAGAGGGGAATCGATGGGCGCTCATTCCGCGATTCTAAAAGCACGCTGAAAGGATTTTATGACGCATTTATTTTACGAGTTTACTAGCTATTACTTGCCTCGTAAAGTGAAAGCGATCTTTTTTGCGCTTGAATTACCATTCTATAGTTCTCGGTGCGTGAGAGGAGTTGGAAAGTTGCCACAAAGATATTTGGTTATGGCCTTTTTATTGTATGAGCGTAAATAGTTGGAATCGTAAATGAGTTTGTTTTGAACTTATTATGAAAACATTTCTTATTAAAGTTCAATTAATGAATTTTTACTTGTGTATTAATAATAAAATTAGCTACTGCTATGTGTTTAATAAATCAAAATTAAGCTTTAGTAATTACAGCTAAAGCTGTTCTAGGTAAAAGTTTTTTTTTTTTAGCTTAAACAACTTCCTTTCATTAAGATACAATCCATTATATACAATGTATAAGTAATCTGAAAATTAAATTTTATTTCAATATGATACTCTTTTTGTTAAGTTTTTAATAACATATAATTGCGACGTCATTAATAGTACAAAATGTAACTTTATTTATTGTGTTACGTATTTAATAGGTTAGAACAAATTTTGGTCTCATTAATAGTGCAATTAAATTATTCAGTATAATTTTAATTACGATTATGAAAGTTAATAACGATTTTAATCCGTTTAAAATTATAGCTGTTAAAAAGTCGGTGTCCGTACGTGGGAAATGGAATATAGATGTAAAGTGTACGCCTCGAGGAAGTCAAAATTATTATTATGGGGTCTGCTATAAATGTACTGCTGTATATAAACGGGGCCTTAGTTGAATATTTTTCCTCTTAATTAACATGTGAATTGTCACATAAATACATTTGAATTAGTCTTAATTAAAATAATCACCTAGGAATACATTACGTCGGCGACATTGTCGGTGGCAATTAAATGCGAAAGCTGGCCAGGATTGAAGTTAGGATTTTTATGGCGCTAATGTACAACCATTATTATCTGCCATTATTTCGGGACGAAGACGTGCAACGACTTCAGAGTTTGCTTTTCCTTTTATTTGGCCGGGTTAATGGCGGAATATTCCGGGATATCATTAGTTTCACTTCATAAATTCTTATTTCAATTGTTTTGCTAATCAGTTAGTGTGGCAATAAAAATTACTTGTTCCAAAAAAATTATTTCTATAACTACATTGTTCAAACCATTCATTTTTTCTGATATAAAGCTACATTTTATTGTTGAATTATAATATTACAACCCTTCAATAAAAGTTATTGTAGAATGATGAAAGCTTTCAAAGCTACCTTAAATTCTAACCAGGAGCAATGGGTTAATGCGAGTATTATTAGGGCTACCTTTTAATTAGTTCTATCTCATCTAGTGGCTTGTTGAATCGGCCCCGTTAAGTAAATAGAACATTCGGTGTATCAGAATTACCTGCATTACGTTAAACCAACAATCCCTGGGGGGGTTACTTGTGGTCGATGCATCAATTCCGCCCACAAATCACCTGCAGATGGCTCCTCATTTTATTACCCTATCCCCAGCATAATTTAATCTATTCGTTCCACCAAACTAATACTAGGGCCGTGACCACATCGCATAAATTCGCCGACAAAGAGCCGATTGCGAAAGCTTGCGAGCAAATATTACGTTGTTAGAATTTGGACGTGTTTCTAATTATTCACGAGGATTATTTCGGAGATTTTCTAGAGAAAGGGTCTGGACGCGACCTGTTCGAGTGGAAATTGGCGGGACCCAACCCCCTTGCACTTGTTGTGTCAGAACGTGATCCGTTTTTATTGCGGAATTATTTGTTCCCGGCTTTAATTCGGATCCTTTATGACAGGACGAAGGGAAAAAGCGTACTGAATCGATGCAAATTTTAAAAGCCCTCGACGACAAGGGCTCTTCAACAAATGAAACGAAATGTACTAATTGCATAAATAAAGGCTGCAACTATTTAATCACGTTTTTTTTTTAAATATAAAAAACCCTATACAATACCAATATTTTAGATCTAATTTCTCATTCTGATAGCTTTCATTTCCAAATAGACAGATGGCTTCGACATGTATTCAATTTCTAATATAACTCTGGACGTCATTATCATCGCTGGCCCTTATGGAGTTAATATAACGGTTTTCATAGGGCGCCGTTGACAGTTATCCGATAGCGACGCGTGCCTTTGAAATATTGAAAACGAAATTCATAAATCTGAACGGTTTGCAGGCCAAAAACGTACATTAGAGCGCTTTCAAGAAACCGTCAGCCGGCCGAAAAGGGCGTCGGTATAAATTAAAACGACGCCCGCAATCCCAAGGTCCCCGAGGGTTCCGACTGAATATTTTAGCCCTTACAATAACTCCGCGGCCGGGGTTAAACTATATCCTTCGAAGATATTCACCGCAATTTTTGCCGTAATTACATTTTCCGGGCCGTTTAAATACTCGCATTTGAATATCGATTTTTTTTCCTTCGCAAAACTGCTCCTCCTGGCCTTATTTGCTCAGATTTGAATATAAACGCTCTTAAAAAAGTAATAATATATAATTTTATAGAGGAGACGTAATCGAGGCCTAATGTTGAGGAAAGGATTGCATTTCAATGAGAGAGGAAGACTATCTGTTGAATCTAAGTTGGACTCATAAGTAAATAAAGGAATTTGACAAAAGGTTACAACGAAGATAAAAACAATTACATAATATTTTACAAATGATAGATAGATAAATTGCCAGATGACAGTTGGCAGATGATGGATGAAAGTTAACAAATGAAACTTTTTTGACAATTGACAAATTATAGAGGATCTTAATAATTTTAGACCTTAATCTAAGAGCAGTATTATTATTTTTTTAATATCAAACTAGAAAAAAAACGGAAATGTCATGTGATAATAGAAGACAATTGGCGTATGATCAATTACACATGTCAATTAGCATAAAACTACTTGGCTGAATTGTAAAATTTTGGGTGTTTTAACTGTTGTAAAATTATTATATAACATTTATATGCTTTTTCTCCTTTTTTACGACTTTTTGCTTGGGCAACTTCTATATTTTCATTACCTCTATGTAAGTAAATTCATCTGCCAATAAAATGTAAAAATAAAAATGATGACACCCTCTCAATAATTTATTAGTTTCCGCATCAGGTGCAGCAATTATTTGTCTCCCCCCCCGATGATTTCTTACATATTACGGATGAAGTATTGACGGTAAAAGCCGCACAGTATTTATTAACGATCGTACCGTCCTCGCGCCAGAAACAAAACGAACCCCCGCGGAGTTTACGACCCTCTCCGCCTCGTTTCATCGTCATCAGAAGCTTTATTTATTATTTTGCGCGCCTGCTAAAGCGGAAGCAAAAGTTTACGCCCAATTAAATCCCGTGTTGGAGGTAAATTCCGGACGATTATTAACTGATTAAATAATGCAGGTTAATCATCAATTGATCGATGCAGTGGAAATTAATTTGACGGCGAAATGGGTCCTTTGCTGTAAACCTATTTGATAAATTTCAATTTGAAATATTTTTTTAATTGTTTTATAACGATAATTAATAAATCGTGTGAAGTGTTTTATTATTTTGATTGAATTTAAATTATTACGTGAAATACTTGTTTCTATTTTTACTCAAATTAAAGATTTTGTTTTGTGTTTTCCTATCAGGATACCATCAATAAATATTGTATTATATGTTCCTCATGTTTGATTAGGATCTAATTGTTTTCTGTCTGAGAGATATAAAGATGTAAAGATATAAAGATATAAAGATATAAAGATATAAAGATATAAAGATATAAAGATATAAAGATATAAAGATATAAAGATATAAAGATATAAAGATATAAAGATATAAAGATATAAAGATATAAAGATATAAAGATATAAAGATATAAAGATATAAAGATATAAAGATATAAAGATATAAAGATATAAAGATATAAAGATATAAAGATATAAAGATATAAAGATATAAAGATATAAAGATATAAAGATATAAATATATAAAGATATAAAGATAGAGAGAGAGAAGAGAGCTGACAAAATAGAGACAGAAGTAAGAGAAGTGGAGAGATAGACAGGGAGAGAGAGACAGAGATAGTGAGAGGAGAAGCGATTGAGAAGTAGAGCTAAATGGATAGGTAGAAAGAAACAGAGATAAAGAGGAGATAGAAAGATAAAAACACAGAGATAGGAAGAGATGGAGAGATAAAGACAGAAATATAGAGAGATGGAGTGATAGAAACATAATTGTATAGATACAAAAAACCAGAGATAGAGGGACAGAGGCAAAGGTAAAGAGAGATAGAGACATATAGAGAGATAAAGACAGATAGAGAGATATACAGATAGAGAGAAAGAGAGAGAGGCACACATAGAGATAGTTAGGGAGACAGAGACAGATAAAAAGGTGATGAAGACAGAGAAAGAGATAGAGAAAAATAGAGATATATAGAGATATAAAGACAGATAGTGGAAAATAGAGAGAAAGACAGATAGGGTCACATAGAGACAGATGTATAGATAGAGACAGATAAAGAGTTAGTGATAAAGACAGAAATAGAGGGACATAGACAGAGATAGAAACATATAGAGAGATAAAGTAAAATATAGAAACATATACAGATAGAGAAAAATAGAGAGAAAGAGAGATAGGGGCACATAGAGACAGAGACAGATAATGAGGTATAGAGATAGAGAGATATAAAGACAGAAAACACCTTTCATTCAGATATAAAAGAATAAACCGTTATACCAGGTCTATAAATATGAAACCGGAATTTTTGTACAGAAAATACACGTTTATTGTATGAAAATGATAAAAAATATTTTATTCGATGTATTGCCTATCGCTAGCTATACATTTTTCACACCTGTCTAACAATTTGTGGATGCCACGCCAAAAAAACTGTTGCTCTTTTAAGGTAAACCAGTCATCGAGCCATTTCCGTATATTTTCATAAGAAGTGAAGCGTTGCTCGACAAGTGAGTGTCCCATCGATGAAAATATGTAGTAATCGGACGAAACCAAGTTGATGAGTAAGCCGCATACGAAAGTATTTTCCAACTAAACGCCTCAATTGTTTTTTTTACCAGTGATGATGCATTATTATGAAGCAAAATCACTTTGTGTTGCCTTTTTTGGTATTCTTGTCGTTTTTGACGCAAAGCTTGATTCAAATCGATCATTTGTTGTCGGTAGCGTTCAGTATTTACGGTTTCGCCAGGTTTTGGCAGCTCATAATATATCACACCCTTCCGATCCCACCAAACATAGAGCATTGTCTTCCGTCCATAGTGATTTGATCTTGCAGTCGATATCGATGGTTCGCCTGGAGTTATCCATGATCTTTTACGCTTAGGATTTTCAAAATGTGTCCACTTTTCATTGTCAGTCACAAATCGGTGGAGAAATGACATTCTTTTGTACCTGGCGAGCAGCATTTCGCAAGTCGTTTTTCGGTTTTCCTGCTGTCTTTCATTCAGTTCATGTGGAACCCATTTTCCCATCTTTTGGATCTTGCCCATGGCTTTTAAACGGCTTCTTGTGTCACATTTAATTAATCCGCGAGTTGTTGTTGCGTTTGAGCGCCATCCTTCAATATTTTTCGGTGGTCTTCCACGTTCTTCGTTTCTCACGTCAAACTCGCCACTTTTTTGAATTTTTTTAAACCACCCAAAACACAGTGATTTGCTAAAGGATGCTCACCGTAAGCATTCGATGCGATTCTGTAGCAGTTTTCTTCAATGGGTAACAGAAAATCAATGTTATCAGCAAATCGTCGTTTCCAGGTCTAAAATTAGACATGTTCAACGCTATTAAAAACTATGTTGTTATATGAAACTTGTATTGTTCAGAGTTGAAAATCTTTGTCAGAGATGTCAACAAGGAAATGGCGTAAATGACGCGGTTTGACGGTAACTACATTGACAGCTAGGGACATCAATGGGCAAATTCCGGTTTCATATTTATAGACCTGATATACAGGGTGACTGACGAAAAACCTTTGGTGCTGTATCTCGCTTATTTTTTATCCGATTTGAATAAATAAAACATCAAATTAAACCATTTTTAAAAGTCTTTAATAGGATCTGAACTGTTATTTTTTCTCGCACCCAGTTTTTGACAAAATACGATCAACATTTTTTTTTAAAATTGCACTGTATATATATTTTTATTGATTCGCAAGGAGATTTTTTTTTCTGAATATAAAATTGTAGACAAATTTATCCATACATCAAACTTAAGTCGAGAAATTGAGGATTAAAAAAATAAATAAAAAGTCAAGTATCCATTGTAAACAATATACAGACCCTATTTTAAATGTCAAAAGTGACAGTGACAGCCATTGATACAATACTGCAACGATTTTTAATTATTTCATAATTAAAATGTTGCAATATTTCAAACACTGTACTAGAATTTTGTGCTTCTACAGAAATCGTTTTTCAGTTTTTGAAATCTTGTAACATTTTTATTTTGAAATTATTAAAAATCATTGCAGTATTGTACCAATGACTGACACTGTCACTTTTGACATTTGGAATAGGCTCTGTATATTGTTTACTATGGGTATTTGATTTTTAATATTTTTTTTAATCCTCAATTTCTCGACTTTGGTTTGATGAATGGATAAAATCGTTTACAAATTTAGATTCAGAAAAAAATCTCCTTGCGGATCAGTACAAAATATATGTACAGTGCAATTTGAAAAAAAAAGTTGATCGTCTTTTGTCAAAAACTGGATGCAAGAAAAAATATCAGTACAGTTCATATTAAAGTCTTTTAAAAATCATTTAATTTGATGTTTTATTTATTCAAATCGGATCAAAAATAAGCGAGATACAGCACCAAAGGTTTTTCGTCAGTCACCCTGTATAACCTTGACTTATCTGGTTTCGAGAACAGAATACCAGACTGTATTCTTATTTACCGCAGTGGTGAAGGTCCATGTTTCTCATGTTCACAAGAACATTCCTTCTTTACTTATGGATCTTTCCATTTTCATCAACTTTGTGGATATAACACAAAAAATTTAAAAAAACACCTCAAGTCTGCAATTAGGCCAGTGACACATGGTCCAAATATGCGAATACCTGCGAAATTAACAAATTTAGAAGATGTTACAAGCAGTTCTGATCCTGAAGTTGATGAAAATAACTGCATCGAACTTAACGATTTAATTAGAGACTTAGCTCTTCCAAAGGATCATTCCGATATTTTGGCATCCAGACTTTAAAGTAAAAATTTATTGGCAGAAGATTTTACAAAACGCGAGTCAGAGTATTTAGGTTATTTTAAAGAAAGTGGTGGCTTTTTATTAATTCTTCCAAAGAAGCCTTTAAATTGCTTCCTTGCGCAATGGACATATTTTTTGATCGGTATCGGTTGCCCATTTTGTACAAAGAAGGGAAATCTACGAAAATCTTAAAGTACTGCTTGAAAAAATCAAATACAACGATCATAGTTGAAAAATTTTTGGGGATTTGAAAGTTGTGGGACTTCTATTAGGACAGTCAGGGTATACCCATGTTTTTTTGTGTAAGTAGACATCAACATTGAAAGAAAAAGGACGGGAAAATAAAAGATAATTTAACTCCCGGATCAAAAAATGTTCTGGATGAAAGTCTTGATCTACAAAAAATCTTGTTGCCTCCACCGCATATTAAACTAGGATTAATGAAACAATACGTTAAAGCTTTAAATAAAGTTGGAGACTGTTTCCACCTTCGTGGAAAATTTTCACTATCTCAGATGCAAAATTAAAGGAAGAAATTTTTGTAGGTCCTCAAATAAGGAGATTAACGAAATCAAGAATTTTTTAATACCATGACCGAAACTGAAATAGATGCATGGATTTCATTTGTTAATGTTGTTGAAGGTTTTTGGGAAACAACAAAGATCCTAACTACAAGGAAATTCTGAAAAACATGCCACATAAATTTATGGAATTGGGATGTAATATGAATATTAATGTTTCCTTTTTACACTCGCATCTTGATTACTTTCCCGAAAATTTTGGTGAAGTGAGGAGCCAGGTGAGAGGTTCCATTAAGATATGAAAAAAATGTAACGCAGGTATCAAGGTCGATGGAATGTTTCAATGATGGCTGATTACTACTGGTCGATAAAAAGGGACAATCCGGCCATGGAATAGATCCAAATTATACAAAATCAAATGTCAGATCGAAATCAACTTTCAAAAAGTCAAAATTTATTGGCCTGTGTTACTGCAAATACAAATTGCAACTGATGAGGCTAGTCTATCTTGGTTTTTCTACGCTATTCTGGACTTAAAATATATTCAAAGCAAGAAAAAAACATGTGGAAAGAAACATTCGAAGACCAAAACGGAATTGCAATAGGAGAATAAACTCAATAATATCCTCCTTGCAGACGATACTGCTATTCTAGCACAATCCGCTAATGAACTTCAATAACTAATCGACAGAATAAACAATGTCTGTGAAGACCAAATACGAGGGGCGAATGAAAAGTCCGTGCAAAAATAAAAACTACTAACGTGTTTGGGGTAAACCTTTTTTATTTTTCGACATATTCTCCTTTTAGGCTTATATACTTCGTACAACGTTGTTCTAGTTTGTTGATCCCTTCCGAATAATAGGATTTGTTCATGTCTTCAAAATATTCATTAGTGTCTGCAATCACCTCCTCGATTGAATAAAATAAAAAATAAAAATTTTGAAAACACCCTCGTACATGGTTATTAACAAAACGGACTCAGCCTCAACAGTATTTAGATTAAATGGAAATCTTCTAGGAAAAAAATTAAATATCTGGGATGATGAATCGCGGAATCACTCAATTCAGATCTGCACTTCAAAAGCGGTTTGCAAGACGTTACACCAGGGCGGAGCTTCTCTAGAGTTGTAAAACGTGAATGCTCACTAGAAAAGATATTAACAAAATTTATATGAAGCTTTTGAAATGTTGATGTATCGAAGGCTGCTTAAAATACCGAGGACAAACAGAACCCGCAAAGAAGAAGTACTTCACAGAGTAAGACATAGTAGTCTAATATTGCAGAAAGTCAAACATGTGGATTACCTCGCACATTATGCAGAGAATCTCGATATGAATTCCGATGCCTAATTCTAAACGGTTAATCACAAACATGGCAGTCACCAACGTTCTCTAGGGAGCACGGAACCCAAAGAAGAAGAAGAGGAAGAAAATATCAATAATGTTGTTCAATTTACTCCTTCGGGGTAAGAGTGGAAGATCATCTAGTATGAACTCTGCACAATTCTTATGCAGTCAAAGTTATGTGTGAATATTATTTATATTATTTTTGTATCTATTAGGATTTTTTGTTAGCACTGAATTAAAAAAAGCAAATAAATAAATTGTCATGATGGTATGATGGTTTGAGCTGGTGCCAAGATTTTGATGGGCACCAAATTTGTCAAAAAAAGGTTTTATAGTAAGATTTTTGGCAAAGGCTAATATACTATGGCATATTGGAATGAATTTGAATTCCTCATAGAATCATAGAATTTGGAAAGTTGTGGAGTGTATTATTGGGGTGTTGATATGTAAGTTAATAAGGCCTCTAACGGCTGATCATTTGGTGACTACTATATGATGTGGTAGGACAAGTTTACGTACAGAGAATGGAAGCATAGTCCAGCAACAATGTTGAAAATATTTACATACATCTATTTAAACAATAACTAATGATAAAGATGGAGGGATAGATAATGTGTGAGAGATGAGCTAGATATAACGATACGAGAGATGAAGAGAAATAGAGAAAAGTAGAGAACCATAGAGACATACAGAAAGATAGAGAAAGAAGAAAGATATAGAGATATACAAGAGAAACGAAATAATAAACATTTTATGAAACAAACCAAGTGTTTTTAGTTCTAATCACAAAAATATTTCAACACTGGTAAAGTGAGCAGTTAATTAAAAAAATGACCTTGATGTATACAGCTTGGCATAAAGGTCTCTTTTATAAATGCTTCCTTATACATTTTTTCCATCGCACTATTCTCTTAATTTAACATTACTTCTCAAATAGATCTATTCTGATGAAAGTACAAACACTGTTAATGCTTTTATGATATCTAAAGAATCCATAGATGTCTTCTGGCCTTCAAGGATTTGAATATTAAACATTGGTGAGAGGAGTTGAGGTTGATGATTTTTTTAAGAATAAAAATTAATATTCGGATGTGAAATTATGAGATACTTCGAGAATTTTTTTGTTTTAGAGGGGATTTGATTTGATGATTATTTTGGGAGTGGATATTATTGCTTTTTAACTTTGAGAGTGTTGAGACTGAAGGATTTTATGAGTGAATTGTCAAAATGTTTTATAGTGGCAGAATTTATTTTATGAGGGTTGCAAAATAAAAAGAACTGTTTCAGCAAACTTTTTAATAATGCATTTTATGGAGGTAAATAAGTTCAGTAGTCAAATAAATATAATAACTTTCTGAGCAATTGAAAACTTGAAGAACAATATAGATTGTATTACTTTCTAACAAGGCCAAGGTTTTGAATAAATGCATTTTCAAATTACTTTTCCGAATGATTTCGGGCAAACTCGCGGGGTTAAAATTTCTACGATTCGCACGTGCCTTGTGTGAAAAGTTCAGCCTTACTGGAAGCGAAATGTATTTATCGCATTCCCGGGGGATATTAGTATTTAGGTGCATTAAGAATTTCCCGAAAGGGGAGAGAGTTCAGTTTCGTCATTACAGGTTCCATTTAACTTCGATCTATCCATCTGTTGGATGCAGGAATCCTTCCTCGGGACCCTATATAACTTCGAAAATTTTTATCCGTAACAATACACCGCGGCGGTAACTTTCCTGGAGGGTGAAGTAATAGGTTTTTAATATCCATTTCCTCTTCAAGACAAAAAAGGGAAACTTCGTGGTGTGAATTTAAAGTCGACCGAAGTAGTTGGAGGTGTGACGTAGGGAAAAAGCGTAATTTTACTAACGAGTTGTAGGCGTGCGGCTTAAAAATTTGATTTACAAAATGAAACAAATGAAGAGAATGGTTGCGACCGTTACTACGTGGTAATCCATACTTACACTGAATTTAAAATCATAGTGTAAACGAAACCAAGAAAAAAATAACATTGATTACTATGAAATAACCTTAGACTATGCGAAAGCTCTTTAAATTCGCCATAATTAAACTTTAGGCGGATAGATTTTTCACTTGAGTACTCCCAATTTTCTACTCGAGATATCAATTACTCGCACCCAACAATTCTCAAGTTCTAATTAAATAATTATTTAATTAAATCATTAAGGGAAGCCCCTATTTCATGGCCAGGTTTCTTTTTCTCAATGAACGTTTTATTTTGAGACCGTTAATTATTTACTTTATATATTCTTAAAGTTCTTTGCTGAATTTAAATTTTTGTGCTAAATACTTAGATTTATATCAAAGAAGAAAAGATATATTACTAATGAAGGTTTAAATTAAATTACATTTGGTTTGTTTCACAATTTTTCTATATTTACTCGACTAGTTTCGCTTTTTAAGGCATTATCAAGAGTAGATAAGATATATATGTAATTATATTTTTCCAGCTTTATAATTAATATTCGTGTTGATAATCCTCTTTAATTTAAGCAGAACGTGCAGATAAAGCTAAATTAATAGATCCAAATTGTGAATAGAGAATATAACATTGTTATTTATATTAACTATATTCTTTATGAAACATAGAAATTAAAATTGATCAAATGGAGATGTATTAATATTGCGTGTTTAATTTAAACTAATGCAACACTTTAGACAATAAATGGCCGCTTAATGATTTTATATTGCTTAACTTGCTCTAAAACTCTAAAGTAATATTCTGTTTTCTATCCCATACTATCTCAACAAAAAATATTTCACCCTCTCCAGATGAGATTTAAAATAGATTGAAATCGGTCTGTGGTTGTTGTTAACAAGAAACTAATAATTATTTGCATATTTTATTTATTTACCATTAACGTATTGAAACTGAGTTTAAATTAAACTTTTGATATAATTTTATGTAAGCTTCTTATATAATTAAAAATAATTAGATCTCAGATTATGTACTTTTTAAACACGTATTTATTATGTAAATATAAATCGCATAGATTTTGTCGACGCGGCAACTTCGCCCGTTTTTTTTTTATGTTTTCTTTTATACAAAGAAAATGCAAAATTTTATTGCCTCTTATGAGGACCGTACTTATACTGTCGTAAAGTTTATTGTCGGAGCCGTAGGAATTGCCTATTTGATATCGAGGGGATCTAATACGTTCAATTCGACGCATGTGCGTAATACATTTGCGATTTAAAGAAGATTGTTACGTTTTAATCGCCGGGGAAGTTATGAAGTTGTGAAGTTGGAATGGAAATCACTTCAAAGGGCTGATATATTCATTAAAACGCGATGGAATCTGATTACATATATACGATTTGAATTTTTTAATAGAGAATTTTATGATGAAAACGTGTACTATCGACGCAAAATGTAAATTGAGCACATCTTAATATCAATCCAGTTGATTTTGCTTTTTTGGCAATTAATATTTTTTATTACGTGAATATTATATTAATATAAAACCAAACAGTAGTTTACAGCATATTTTTAATCGTCTTATATCCAAATACTTTCACTGACAAATATGTTGTTTATAATAATTTCTTCAGGGTGTTAAGCATACTTTCTATATAATTCGATTATTTCACAGATATTTGGCATTTTATACTTTTGGACATTTATTTTTCCTTGAAATACTTCATAATAGGTTTTCAACATTTGAGTTTTCTAATCCATTATACTATATTTGGATGAAAAAAAAGATACTACAAAAGCATTGAGGGATTGTTGAGGCCAATTACATAAAGCGATTAGCAACCTTACAGCGTTCCCAGTAACATATGCCTCTCTTAGACATTTCTTGTGAAATGCTCGAACCACAACATTTGCTTACATTTAATTTCATCATTTTTCGTAGAAATTGTGCTTAATGACTATTTTTACTTCTGATTTGAATTCTTAGGAACCAGATAAAATTTTTCAAGTGAATAAATATTTTTTGCAAAATAGTATAATACAAGTGGATGAAAGTATTACCTTCAATTTATTTTTGTCTGATGCATGTTCGTTTTATTTATTTTGTTATATTTTTGATTATCGTTACTGTAGGTTTTAAACATTACGTAGTTCTCTTCTAAACTGATAAACACTAGTTTGACCACAACGAATCTAAAAAAGATACATACAACTTCACTGTATTGAAAAAGTCCAGTATAAAAATATAATTGTAGTTTTTTAGAATGGAGATTTTTAGCTAAATTGTATTCAACAATTTTAATTATTATTATTATTATTGGATATGTTACACAGCTTTTCTAATTTTGGAAAAATTTGAATGAAGTTGTCATTGAACAAATGTTCAAAAACTGAAGAGTTACTTCAATAAAGGTGGGGATAAACACAACTCCAAAGATAATAGGCGGACCGGAAAGTAATGCGGTTTCTGCGGATGTCGATATTTGATTGTAATTATTCAGATAATTGTGTATCTCGAAGGCGTGTCAGAGTCATTTTAAGGTTATTGTGTCTTGTTTGCTTCTAAATAATTCAATATTACACTTTTCTGCAATTTAGGCTGAAATGGCCAGCCAAATACCAAAACAGCATATTTGGCATTGTATGCTTTTTGAGTTTGCAATGTTTATCCACGTGCATTAGACGTTCGTAAATGCCAAAGATAATTTTGCAAGTTCAAATCCGGTAAGTTTAATCTCTCTAACTCCTATCGACTAGAAAGGCCAATAACAATTTTAAGGACAAATTTGGAAGCAAATCCATGTCAAACAATCGAGCAACTGTCAAAATCCGTAACTAGCGTTGTTTGACCATCTAAGAACATTTAAAAATTGGAAAAATAATCAGAGCAGATGTTTGGGTCCCCCATAATCTGTTTGAAGAGAACAAAACCAACCGATCCATCACATGCTACGTGTTCCTTCAACGGCACCATACAGAACCGTTTTTTGATCGTTTGATTATTGGAGAGGAAAAATGGGTCCTATATGAAAATCCAAAACGCAGGAGGCAGTGGCTCTCTTCAAATGAATCACCACAATGTACTGCGAAGCGGGACTTACATCCCAAAAAGCGCTTCTGTGTGTTTGGTGGAGTATTCGCGGAATTGTTCATTTTGAATTACTGAAATCTGAACAAACTATTAATGCAGACCTTTATTGTTGAGCAATTGGATCGAGTGAACCAATCTATAATCGAAAAGTATTCTGCGATTGTCAACGAAGAAGGCGTCATTCTGCAATACGACAATGCAAGACCGCACGCACTGTGCAAGACGAATACTGGAGAAATTGAAAAATGAATTAGGGTGGGAGGTACAACCTCACCTACCATATTTGTCCGAAATCGCACCCTCGGATTTCCATTTATTCAGATCCCTGCAGCATTTTCTTAGTTGCAAAAAAATTTAAAATGTTCAAAATGCCACCTCAAGATATTTTACCCAAAAACCATTTGATTTTTATCGGTCCGGGATTGAAAATCTGCACACTAGATGACAAAAGGTTGTTGATAACAAAGGTGATTATATATTGAATAAAAATAAAAACTTGTTAAAAAATTTTTCGTATAAATTTTATGTAAAAAAGCTACATTACTTTCCGGTCCCCATAATAATATTTGCGTCAAACTTAATACTTATAGTATTATATTATACTTTAGCAAGTTTCTTTGCATATTTTCTACTAAGGCTCTTCCAATGAAATATAGTCTTAATCTTTATAAAATGAAGACGAACTAATAAAAAAAGTATATCTTTAGATTTTTTCTCACACTTTGACAAAAAATTATTGAAATTTGATTTGTTTTTAAGCAAAAGCAGTTTCAAGAAAATCTTATCTATAGGAGACATTAACTGGAATAAAATCCATAACTTCGATTTTTGCAAAAAAAAAAAACCGAAACACGTTACGAATTGTTTTTTTTTTGGCCTCATTTCTATGTATACGCTGTTTGTTTATCTGTTCCCGGAAGTGTCCTGCCACCTCCGACCTTTTTTTTTTTTAATGGAAAGGTTTATCAACTGACACCTAGTTTTAAAGATCTCTTCGCAAGGAATACAACACACTATTTATTTCTTGAAAGCCCACGTGATAAAAAAAAGAAAACCAATTTTATAAGGAATACTAATTAATGCAACAGATGTTCAAAACGGTCACCGTTTATTTCTTGGCAAAGTTCAAATCGAGGTCGTCTTGAAGAAACGTAAGATGTTGCCTTATTAGGATTACCATCGAAGTATACTGGTCCTACCTATTTATTATTCCAGCCCATTGACATTGACTTTTTTGGGGAACTGAGTATGAGTTTCTCGCATCCAATGAGGGTTATGGTCAACCCAATAACGACAATTTTGACGATTAACGTCACCATGTAAGGCAAAAGTACTTAAAAAAAAGAATTGATGCTAATGAAATCTGGTTATTGTCGATCAGCTTTATCAGTTGCTCGCAAATTTTGATTCGGCGGACTGGGTCATCCTCCGTTAATTTTTGGAGTACCTGCATTGTGTAAGGATGCAACTTGGATGATCTAAGAATTTTCAGGACAGTATGTATGACTTATCTCGTTGTCACGGGCCATTTGTCTGGGTGGAGTAATTGGATTTTCTTGAAGAGTTAGTAATACGTTTATCCTCGTATCTGCTTTAACAGTGGTATTTCGCTGTCTGGGCACAACCCTGACATGACCTTAATTGTTGTATTGTGTCGCAATTTTGCTTATAGTACCTTGGCTAATGGGTGGTATATATAAATAACATTTTAACATTCTCTTTTATTTAATTCTATTTATTGTGAGGTTGCTCAAGTCGTACCCCTTAAGAAAAGAACTATATAAAACTTAGGATTTATTAAATAAATTAATTAAATGTGTTATTCAGAACTTTGTTAATATTGGTATTATTTGTTATAACGAAACTAGAAAATCTATATATATTTTCAATTTACTTACATCGGTACAACTAAGTCAACTTGTTTCTTAAGTCGTACCACCTATTGCCTAAGTCGTACCACCTAAAGCCTAAGTTGTACCTAGGAGTACAATTAAACAAAGACAATAATTAAAACGTATTTTATATTCATATGTTTACAGACGCATCGAATTAGTACAACCATTACATACAAATCTTTTTGTTATCTTCTTTAATCCAGCACAAATATCGTGCACCCAAGATTTGAATTTCAAGCATTGAATCATGCTTTCCGTTCGATCTCCTCTACAAACAAAACAAAACCAATCGCTTTTCATCTTTTAAATTTTTAATGACAATTCCTTTTTATTAATTACTGTATTTCTACTTTTATTTGCAGTATTTTTATACAGGGTGCGGCAAAACAGACAGTGCAGTTTGGAACGCCCAGTACATCCTGTGTGGTGGGGGTACCTACCTGGGAAGGATCTCATTGTGTCGGGGAGGTCGTGCCGTTATTAGTCGTTACCATGGTTTGGTCTGGAGAACGCTCCCAAGAAACCGGATCCATGCGAGGTCAACTTTTTTCAGTAGTGACGAGGCCCACTTCCATCTCTGTGGAAAGGTGAATAAACAAAATGTTCGATACTGGGCTGTAAATAACCCAAGGCAACTTTACGAGAGACCACTTCACTCTCCAAAAGTCACCGTGTGATTGGGCCTTATTTTGTATTTAAGAGATGTTGGATATTTTTTTTTACTTCGTTTGGAAAAACTGATGGAAGAAACAGATCTGGGAGACATCTGGTTTCAGCAGGACGGGGCTACGGCCCATACTGCTCGAGTTTCAATGACGAAACTGCAACAGGTGCTCCCTGGGCGCCTTGTTTCTCTGAGAGGTGATGTGGAGTGGCCCGCACGCTCCCCTGATCTGAGCATTTGCGACTTCTTCCTGTGGGGCTACCTGAAGGAAATGGTTTTTAGGCATCGACCTTGCACCTTGGAAGAACTCAGGGATCGAATTCTGGAGGAAATCGCGGCTACACCCATCGAGATGTGCCAAAATGCGGCCGAAAATTTCAGAAATCGCCTTCTTCAATGTATCGCTGCTGGGGGTCATCATCTTTCTGATGTCATCTTCGGGACTTTATGCATAAAACGGCATGATGTACCCATTAAGATAAAATAAACCCCATTTCTTTAAATTGCGCCGTTTTTTTTAATAGCCCTTCAAAACTGCACTGTCTGTTTTGCCGCACCCTGTACTTTATATATTCGGCGTGGACGCAATTTCGACTGACGAGGTAGAGCATCTATGGAACCTTTTGCTTTGGTTTATTATAGGAATCGGAACTAAAGTATTTAATTGCAGTTTTATTTCTTGATTATTGATGTTCAATAGAGTAGTGTTTAAAAAGTCTTTAATCGCAACTGTAGAAGCGTAAAAATCATCAAATGCATGTTTGTTGCATGGTCAAATACCGGTAGATTTGAAATCATTCAAAGTAATATTCATACGAACTGTTTTGAATATGCAATTCCAAATAGTTCTAAAACAGTAATTTTTTTAATTGTGTTACCAGGATTTGTTCTTAACCAAAAAGATGAAGCTTCGTTATAATTGGTTTTTAGAGATTTAAAAAAAGATCTGTCCAAAGGTTGAAGACGATGGGTTGTATGAGCAGGAAATGAAAACATTATAGTGCAATATTTGCAAGCAAGTTCTATAGCTAAATATTTTTTGTATGCGTAGTGTATTCATCCAAAAGAAGAAGTATTTGCTTATTGTTACTATTCTCAAGGATTAACGTTCATGAATTTATAGTACCACTTCTTCCCTGTAATTTCTTTTTCTTTATTGAAACGGTATGGTAATTTAAATTTTTCGCCAACTGATAAGCAAGTTGCTGTAATCCCAAAAAAACTTGATTCTAAATTGAGAATTTGCGCAACTAACTCCTTCTCCATATTTTCAGCTATATCCTTAGGCCTTCCAAAGTTTTGACATTCTTATTTAATCCTTTAAAATGACGACGTAATTTTGGTTTAGGAATGTTATATTATCGATAAGCTTCATTTAATCCAATAACTACATCCGATAATTTGTTTAACGCCTTATTCATATTTTCTTGTTTCCATGCATTAAAAATTCGAGTTGACTGTTTTGACATGATTATGGCTTAAACTATGAAAAAATTAGAAAACATCATATGAGAGTAGGAAAACAAAATATAATTTCTTAAGTCGTAAAAGTAGGATTTAAGAAACAGGATGGTGGTGACCGTTACTATGTGGTATTTCATTTTCACTTGATAATGACTTGAAAGAGTCGAAACTATAGTCGAACATAATTCATTAATGTAAAATCATTAATATATCGTGGTAAAAAAACATAGAAAATCGTGTTTTATTCCATCCCACATCCGAGGATTTAAGAATCTCATACCGGTATGACTTTAGATTAAAACTAAATATAACTTAATATTGAATACAATTAACACAATTTCGTTCTGACCAAACGATTATGTAAATATAATTGATACTGGTTGAGCTACACTCTTGATGGAACGAGATATGTAAATTCAATGGGGTAAAACACTAATTAAGTTCCATAATATTTATGGAATTATGGAACTTAACAAGTGTTTTACCCCATTGAATTTTGATTATGTAAATCTTTAATAAGAAATATAATTTTATCAATAATTTACTTGCAAGATTTACTACCAAAAATATGCAGATAATTATAGAGAATTTGAAATAAATTTACTTGGTGTCAAATTTTACAAAGTGGTTTGTTTACATCAAATAATAATACGTCACAAGACGTGGTTGATTCGGATGTATATTTGGTTACTGATGATTGTGCTATTGACAATTATTGACAACTTGAAACTCCTATTAGGAAAAATTTGAGCATATTTTCCTTGGTTTTCAGTTTGGTTGGTTGTGAATAGTGTTCAGAGGTAAAAACCAGTAACAGCACAAAATATAGTTTGGCTTGTTTGCGAATTGTAATTTTTCTTTTGTATTTTCTTTGCCTATTCTATTGGTTACTAAGAAATTTAAAATTCTTTTTATGCCTTCCTGTGAAAGTTTTAGGGGCGGTAGAAGGATTCCTTGTATGTTGGCCAGTTCAAGATTTTTTTTGGAACTTGAAATACAGAGTTTCAGTCACTTCCTCAATGTGACGATTAAAACATTTGGGGTATTTTTCAAAGTATCTAAATTATTACTCTAATGGTAAATTTTTGTTAGAAATTTCGAATACGCATTGTCAAAATTTTAGGAAAATATATTTCAAATTTTCTTTGATTAGAAAACGTCATTTTATATTCTAAATCTTTGTCGATCGAACTATTTGACCAAATAGTGAATATAGTATAATTTAACTGCAATGCAATGGATGTTTTAAGTTAAATGATGCTTTTATAACTTAAAATACTTTTCCATATGCAAATAATTAATAAATAAAAAATAATCGCCGAAATCGCCCGCAAACTGGATATTGACATTTGTTATTTTAAATTTAGTAATAATTTAAAACTAATTATTAAGATTTAAGATACCTTTTCTAGTTATTTTGTGCTGGATCTGGATCTGGTAAAATATGTTACAGTGATCAACAATAAAAGTGAAAGTCTCCTGACTGTGTTATTTTATTTCAATGTGTTATGGAGTAGTTATGGTATATTTTACCAGATTTCTTGAGCAAGTGGATTCTTTAAATAAAAATATTATCGTTATCATTATTATAGCCCAGGTTAACAAACATTAATCTATTAGGTGTGCCTCAGTATAGTGGTTACAAAAGTTCTGAGGAGATTAAGTACATCTAAGCGATGAGAAATCACATAGCAAAATTACGTTCATGGCGCGGCAGTAACAATATAAAACAAAGTGAGGAAAGAATACGAATACCCTGGTATTAGAAACATTTTTATTATTCTTAATACAGTAAAAAAAAACTAAGAGAAATTAATTATTGCCATTAACTGCGTGTGCGCATGCTTCATCAACTTCTACTTTAGTTTACGTAGCGACATCTATTGCGCACCACACCAGCTATTTCCGACCATGCATTATTATGTCATTCATCATCAGCTAAGTGTACTTTATCTTTCCCGAATGTTTGTAACCATTGTAGTGATACACTCCGTATTACAAACATTATTTTTAGTTTATTAAAATCAACATTATCAACGTTATTTTATACGTTTAATAGATTTGATAATTTAACTTTTTGCAAAACCTAGTATATTAAGAAAAAAAATTTATTTAGCACGTCTTATTGTTTACGAGCGAAATTACTTAAATATATTTACCAACTCTATATATTTCTTTTCTTTTATCATTCTTCCACATTTTTAACGTCATGCATCCACTACATCCACCGCCAAAATGCATTAAAACGGGCGACACGAACAAGTGCGCGAAAAAAAAGACGGCACAAATTAACCTTTGCAAGAGCGTCGCCCTAACATCCCCGGCCAATACTTGCCCTTAACAGTAATCCTTTCGTTTTACCGACAATTGCATGGATGTTTTCTTTAACAGTTGCTGTAGACTCCCGTGCACCGCGCGGATCAGCTTCTCCTTCTTCCAAGAGCCTAGGATCAAATAGTAAGATATTATAAAATTTAAATCCACAGGCTCAGAAAATTATTTTTGGCCATTACACCTACACAAAACACAAAAAAATAATATCAAAATTAAAAAAATATATACCAATGAAAGAGAAAAGAAATATATAGATATTGTAATTTTGACATCAACTAACAAGTTCATTTGTATACACATTGACACTAAAAATTCGATGATAGTATGTAAAAAATCCAATGTTGTATTTTATGATTTTCAATTTCCAGTTGAACTATGCTTGAAAGTTTCTTAGGTGTTAAGACGAAGACAGCTAAAAATCTAGTCGTCAAGTGAAAATAAGGGATGAACTGTATAAATAACTCTATGGTATGCTTTCTTCACACTTAATTTTTATGCGAAATATATATCTAAGTATAGAAATTAAGTTTGATGAAAGGATACAACAGTGTTATTTATATTGATATACTCTTCACGAAACCTCGATTGGTTATAACTGGTTTGAGTAACAATATCACTAATAATAAAAACCGTATGCAATAACAAGAAAGTGAATTTCATATATCGTCCTAATTTACAATATTAAACATTGAAGATCAATAACACGTTTCATTTATTCTTGTCATAATGAAATATTTAAATTTAAAACTGATTAGAAGAAGAGCAGCAATAAATTTTGTTGAAATAAGAAATTTATTGAAATAATTAATAGCTTAATAACTAAACGATGTAAATATATGTATACATCAATGATTATATAGCCTGTATACACGAGGATATTAAAGCATCCGTTAGATGCACGTCATGATTAAACTATGATGTCCCTGCCGGCGCGGCCTCTGTGGGGAGATAGCTTTGCAAGCACGTGGCTTTATAGGTGTGGTATCAAAAAGGAGCAAGGGGGAGAATTCGATCAGCAAATATATTTTCTTTTCTCTCCCACAAACACCTTAAGCAAGGAGTAAACTTATTTATAACTGTTATATATGTTTGATGTAAATACCTACAGCCTTTGCTAAAATCGTTCCTATTGTGCAACTAAATTATAAATCCCTTAGTTTGACCAAACAATCGCAATCAAACAACAGGAGCCTGTGTGCATTATCTATAATTCACCGTTGATCCTAATTTAGCCCGTTGCACTTATATTTTCCATTGGCCCCTCGCTTTCGGGCCAAATCCGTTTATTAATATTCGATCACAACAAACACTCCACTTGGCTTCCGGCCAGGATTTCATTCATCCATCCTTGATAATCACCCGATGGGTTACCGTTGAACACTTCCAGTGCATTGCAATTTCTAGTTGTTCCACTGTGTAGGTTACTAATTACATTACGCGATGGAATTTGCAATACGATGATTATTACGATTTAGTTCAAGGGTGATGGGAACATGTTGCACCACGGAGTCCATTAAGCCGGGGGGTGCGCGCTGGCAATGAAGGTCTCTGAGTGGAAGTTTCGTATTTCAAAGGGATTCGCAGAGATGTCGCCACGTTGTTTAAAATCATTCAAATATTTGAATACATTACCTTTTATATCTATAGAATTAGGTATTTGTTTACACTTATTCTTTTATGATTAATTACATTGTTTCAGATGCTTCATTGAAAAGTTGATCAATTAAATTCCAGAAACCTATATCGATAATTGTGCTGTAATTGATTATTATAGAGGGTTTATCATAATCTAGGCCATTGTCGATTTATATCTTTGGGAATTTGTTAATGATTTTGAGAGTATAGATATTACAAAATAAGAGCTCTATACCAATGATTTAAAAACCTGTTACACGTGACAAGTAGTAGCTGCTATAATGATATGTCAGTGCGCCCGTATAAACTTTCGTTCGATCGGAAATGCGAATGTGTGAACGATTTATTGCCCGTAGTTCCTAATTCAAACTTCGGAAAGAGGAAATCTCGCCCCCGCGCAGAGCGAAAGGAGCTTTAGTGCCAGCCGTAAGTGCTCTCAGAAGAAATGGAAAATTTATAACACAATCGCGAATAAATACATAGCGCACCCACTAAAACTTTACGACCGCTGTAAACAAAATTATTCACGTAACTACCGTTCGAAATTTATTAATAATGCGCGAGTGTTGCTGAAGCCAAACACCACAGATCGCTGGTGATGGCGGTGTATGGAGAGAAGCCATGAAAAATCCATAATGGGCGGCGTAAAACCGTAATGCCTACAACAATGCCTTCACCGTAATAACTCCTCGCACTACAAACCTAATATTCGGCAAACAAAGACCCTAATCTAATAAAAGTTGCCCCGGAGAAATTTGTAATCAAGACAAATCGTGTTTGCGTACACTGGGACCCAAAGTGAGCTTATTGGGTTAATGCCGCGTAAACCTTTTGTCGCATATTTCAAATTTATCGCTGGGACTCACTTATCGAAATTGTGGAAAAGCCACCCCGAGTGGTCTTCACATAAAGAATTTTGAGAGATCAACAGGGTTTAACTGGTATGTTGGGGTATTGCACGGAAGGAAAGACCATTGCGAGTAAATGGAAAATATGAAATTATGGTAAATAGTATTTCAGAAAATATTGTATTTACTTGCATTATCTCCTAACGTCATGTTATGATAGATAAGCTTTAAAAATCTTTAAGTACATTATCAAGTAGGTGTTTTTTTTTATTGCCAAAAAATGTATTTCAGGATATCATTATTATACAGGCAACATCTTCTTCTGCACATTTCAAATTTCCCGAATTGCCACATTTATCGAATGTATAAAATGCGAGATGGCCCGACCTCCTAAAATATCTCGAGTTAATCCATCATGAAAGTTTCAGCGGAGACGTATTGTGCGCCCTTAGCCCTCCTTGGATACGGAACTGCAGCTTATGGGAAGAGCAACATCCCGGCCCCGAATCGGCGCATTCGCGTGCAAGTCACGTACGATAAATCCTTATAAAATTACAGATGGTAGTTCCACTTCTATCCGCCGCCATGCGAGGAATATTAAAATGAAGGGTTCAAAACGTGGGGATTCTTTAAATGCGAGATAAGCCCGCTTCTTTTTGAATGTACCAAGTGTCGCGCGAACCGGCCCAAATTAAAAGCCGACCATCTCAGGGGTTGGCGTTAAGATTTCGTTTGTCGTGCGAGGATAATGCCACACAAGGCTATGAAAGATGTGACCTAGATAGGACAAGAATTGAATATTGCTCTATAAATCTCCTATAACCTCATGTAAGCATTTGGAATTTAATAGGTTATGTTTGGACATATTCGGACAACAAATACATTTAACATAAATAATTTTTCTAACTATCTGCTAATAGTAGGAAGGGTGCTCTTTAATAGCGAATAACCCAATTTTATAATTACGCCCAATAATTAATTATCCTGGATAAATTCACGTCCACATTGTCAGAGGCATTAGTTTTAAAAGTTCGACACATAATTAACCAACCCAGTAATTACTTAATAGCGAACAGCTATGTCGAACGTTCATCGTTAAACAAACCTGCTTTGTAGGGGTAATTTGCAGAACTCACTGTTAAACATCCTTTGATATCCAATGGAATCAGACATGGCGATTTTCGTGACGTATTTCCTGTTTCGAATTTGGCTTTAATGGAAACAATTATCGCGGCGGAAACGGGTATGTACAATTCGAGGGCTGTCAACACTACAATATTTATTCGCGCGCTTATTCATGATTTATTTCTGTAAAGTTCGTTCGCCGGTTCGAACATCAAAGGATTAAGTTGCTAGTTGAAATGCACGACGGGATGGATACATCTATTTCTAGGAGTTAATTACTGAATGCCACGCTGATGATTCAATGCGATTGAATTGTTAAGTTCGTTCGCTTATGTTTGAGGAATTGTATGTATTAGAACTTTGAGTAAGAATTTATGCTTTAAATTAATAATGTACAAAAAGTACAAACCGATTCTTCTGGCCAAAAACTTCGTTCTTGAACATAAACTTAACTATGAATATAAAAAAAATAATTCATATTTTTTGACATCAAAACTCTTTGGCCCAACTCATGAGTTAGAGTACGCAATGCAGAGATGTCCCGTTAAAGTTGGGAAATGGTTCAACCATAGATTCTTAAGATTAACAGTATACTACTGTGCTGCAATGATGAAATACAAATAGATCGGAACTAATCCGAAGGCATTATCCTTCGTAAATAATTGTTTTCCTGTAAAACCCTATTTTGTATCTCTACAGTGCAGTTATTCTTGTAATTAGGGTATTTAAAAGAAACTGTACATTATTGATTTAACACACAGAATTTTTATTAACGACGCTCGTAATTGATGTGTCACAAGGCTTCCACCATCAATTATATTCTGTTGATATCTTTATTTGTCGTAATTGTGTTCAATTATGAAAATTACTCAAATTGGCATCTTTATGCAATAAACAACAAACGTAATTCATATTCATAAGCCATTACCTCTCTCGAGTTAAAATATGCATATTGTATTCAAATTATGAAAATAATATAAAACGCCTTAATAAGCAAAGAATAGCAGAAGCAATTGAGTGTATTTCTTTACAAAAAGACGCAATTATCCTGGGAAAATTTCGCAAGATAATTCCGTTTCTTTCATTTCGCTGTGATAACAAGCAGCAATTACGTGGTTAGTAGATAATTTACATAACAACAGGTTCATGTAATTGCGTCCGCACTACATACATCAGCTTAAAATATTGAATGTAAAGGGATATTCAATAAAGTCAGCAAATTTTCTGATCGGCCCGTCCATCCATAAAGCTGTAAATTATTAATTCCCGGAGCCTTTCTGCGGGGGTCATTTTAATCTCGCCGCCTTTATCGCCCCCGGAGCAGATACGCTGAAAGTTATATGAGCGGCCGGAGATAAACCTGGGATGAAATCGCGAATTTAACTTTATTGCTGAATATGATACCGAGCGCCGGTCTTCCTCGCCCCAAATCCTCACGAGTGTTCCGGCCGGGAGGAAACGCCAATATTTAAGATGTCACAGATTGCTCATACAAGATTGATGGGCTCAACTTAACCCGTAAGTTCAGCTCGTTCTCCTAAAGGGTGTTTAGATTATTCCGCAACTCTCTTATTGCCATAAAGTTGAGATAACCGCAAGTTGTTGAATGTTAGCTAGCAAAAATTAATACTTTTGTGTACAATATTTAATTTAAAAAAGCTGTGGCATAAAAAGTACCAAATGCCAAAAAGAACAAAATCTGGCACAAAGTACTAACTTCTGGTGGTACTAAGTTGGCCTAACAAAAATTTTGATCTCATATTAAACACACCTGTTTTGTATAATTTAACAACTGAATAAGTTTGTAAAATATATTTAATAAGAAATTTGATAAAACGTAAATTTTCCGCGCGTACCAAAATAGTACCCAAACTTTTAAAGAGAGATATAAACATCTTTATTGAAAATAGTGTTACATTTGATAATACGACAACAATTACTCAGCTGCTTCTCTTCATTTTTCCATTGGCTGTCGACCGGTGGTCTTTCAGCCCGTCAAACTTTTATTTACATGTAATGTAAGATAATTGTTTTTTCCGAAAACAATAAGTGCTAGAAAATTTTAGAAAGGAAATGAGCTGCAGAATTCTTGATTTTTTTAGCAAAATGGAATTTCTCATTGCTGGAAAATTCTATTTTATTCTATTCTGAATCTGAACAAAAGCTGCTAGAATATTCGAGGTATAATTTCTAGTAAATTTCAAGAGAATAGATAAAATTGAATTTGAACTTTGATCTAATCCTACAAGATTAAAACAAAAATTCAGATGACATAAAGCCAAGAGTAATTTAAAAAGAATTGAGGTTGTAGGAAAACTCTAGAAGCTACACAATCTGGAAAGAAAAAATGTTAAAAATAGCTTAAAATATTCAAAAATTGGATAGAAATTCTAGTAAATTAGAAAATTGAAGAACAATTGCTCAAAATTTTAATAAATGTAGAGGAAATAATTTTGAAGAAAATCCATACAATTTTGAAAACTCTAGTACCCACAAAAATATTCCAACTAAAATGAAAACGAAAACAGTGGAAATAATGGAAAACTCTCAAAAACAATAGAAGGATAATTCTTCGAAAACTCCGAAAATATAAAATGCTGTAAATTTTTAGAAATCCTAAATAAATTTAAAATAATTAGAAAGAGAGAAATACATAACAAATCCTAGAAAATTAGAAGAAAAAATGTTGGTCAATTTTCTAAAAATCTGCAAGATGTACAAAAAGAATATTAGCAAATTGAAAAGTTGATGACCAATTGTTCGAAAATTTAAGAAATCTCAAAGATGAATGCTGAAAAAAATCTAGAAAAATTAAAGAAAACTTATTTGGAAGAGAAATTTATGACAACTAAAATCATCGGATAGCTCTAATACCCAAAAAATTCAAGCAATTTGGAAACAAAAAAATACTGAAAATAGTAGAAAATTCTCAAAAATAATACAAGGAAAACTATTTTCAACTTGTAAATTCTATATTTTTTTAAATATTTAGAGCAGTGTTTCCCAACCGTTTTTTTGCCATGCCCCACCTAAGCATTTCTAAAATTCTTATGCCCCCCGTATGTAACATATACATAATTTTTAATATTAAAAAATTGAAATGTTTACTTAAGAAACTTAAATGCTAAGTTTCAGGAAGAAATCACCAGGTAAATAATTTTTCAAAACATATGATGAAAAACTGATATTCAAATCATTTTAATAAATATTTTTCTATATTAATTTATAATTTTAATTTAGTAAGATCCTTTACGCTTGATGTTTGCTGCACAGAGATTTTATATTTGGTTCCAATTTGGTGGCTTCAGTAACAAATCTTCCCGTTGTGTTATATGTAGACGATTTCTATTTCTTCCAGTAAATCATTTACAGCACTAAATCCACATTAAGCTAAATATGAAAATGGAAAAGGTAATAATAGTTTTCTTGCACATTTGGTTGAAATTGGATTTTTGTTTTTGTTTCCTCAGAAAGCCATATTATGTCTTCTTCATACTGCATATTTGATATATCAGACCAATCCACTAACGTTGGCTGCATCATCCATGATGGATTTTAAATCAGAAAATTTTTCTTTTAAATCAGCCGATAGAATTGGATGAATCAGATGATCGACAATAATAAGTATAGCGGTATCATTTACTGCAAATAAATCTCGTCTAGGTTTAACCCCTCGCCTCCCTCAACATGGAAGATTTCATCTTTAGAGATGAAGGTGAAGCTGAAACCCTGCGGCTTCCAGAAAAAGCCGCCTTTAATCAAAATTTATGGGAACATCAGCACTTGTTTAAAAAATGAGGAACCCATACGACAGCGGTAAAATATTACATTAACACAGAAGATCACCCCCTGACTAAAATCAGCTATAAGAAGATGAAATTATCGTCTGACAGCGACAGCTCCGGTATCTAAATCAGAAGGAAAAATTAAGTTATGCGTTGATTAATGCCATAAGCAAGCTATCCGATCCCACGGATCGATAATTTTCACTAATCGATATGAGAAGTTTAAACCTTTAATCTGAATATCACCAGACAAGCATAAATGAGAAGAACCAACATATGACAACCGTCGTCACTGCCTTCAGATTCTACCGGTATAAACGAATGAATTTCGGTTTCCGGAATGCGCCCGCAACATTCCAGAGAATGATGGACTGAGTGAAGACATCCTGGTCTGAGCCAACCAGACTACTCATATACTCAACGATTTGATATTGCTTTCCAGCTTTGTAGAAGAACACTTCCAAGACCTGGAAAAGCTCCAACTCAGAATTAATCGGAAAAAGTGTAGATTTGTTTGTAAGAAGGTTAAATTTTTTAGCCAATTTCTATATCGTTAACGAAGTTGACAAGAAAAAATGTCGCGTGAAGCTGGGGATCAATGCAGCAGGAAGCTTTTAAAACGTTGAAGCAAACCCTGGTCGTCACCCCGATAACTACAGATAGCCGATCAAACTGCTCCGTTTGTACTAATGATCGACGCTAGCTCATACGCTATTTCCACAGCCTTGAGATGAATTACTGTCTTGGCCATATAATGGGCAATCCAGAAATTTCGAGGACAGCCTCGCCATCATCCTTAAAAACGATCAGCAACTTAAATGGCTAATGATAATGAGGACACCTAGAATATGCAAGGTGGATACTTCAACTAACATAACCATTTAACAGATGGCCGGAAAAGCCAACCACATCGCCGATTTTCTCCCCAGTTCACATAATCACAGTGATCTTCTGTCGAAGGATTCTGTACTTATTCATCAAGAACAACTTGTGGTTGAGAACTGAGGACAAAAAATATTCGAAATGTTGAGCGTAATAATATATCAAAATACAGCGTAAAGACGTCCTAAAAAATAACACGATAATCATACAGATGGATACTAGGAATGAAACGGACAGAAAATCATTCGGACTTATTACCGACTATGCGAAACACTGCCAAGAATATCAAAAAAACGAAGCAGAAAATTACAAGTCCCCTGGATTACTACAAACCTCCGTAATGAATATAAGGTTCGAAGTAATCGCAATGCCTCTTTGGATCACTACTAGAAGGTCCAAATGAAGAGACACGTATTCTCGTTATGGAAGACACCTCCTCCATAGAGATCGAGCTCTTTTCGCTAATTGAATCAGATGACGCTGATTAATAAAGTGTTCTTGCTATATCGACTTCCTCGCCTAATAATCGGCGACAATGACACTCATTTCATCAGCAGCAAGTGATCGACTGATTTCAAAACGTCCGCCGATTTACATAAGTATACCATCCAGCCATCAACGTAGTAGAAAGAAAAAAACAGAGTCACACCTAATATTTGGATTTAAATTCATGGATTTTCATATTACAACCATTTTAAACAGCCATTTGTCTTGTCGATCATATTAGGAGCACCATCTGCAGCATAATGTTATTTTTTCATTGGTACATTATTGACATCTAAGTAGTTTTTTTGCTTATTATTAGCACTGAGAATTTTCTTGGTTTCAGCTTTGTTTTTTAATATCTTCACTCATTTCGTCTATTCTTCTGCAGTAAAAGTATTGTTACTCAGTGGCATAGCTTTTACATCTTTGTCATCTTTCTTAACCCAGTTTGGAAACACCGATTTAGAGCAATTTGGAAGTCAGAAATTCATAATAAATCCTAAAAAATGCAAGAGAAAATGATCACAAATTTAGAAGGAAAATTCTATAATACAGGAAGAAAATTAAAAAATTAAATAACAGTTGCTTAGAATTTAGAAATCTAGAAGAGAAATTGGTGTAAAATTCTAGTACTCTAGGAAGAAAATTACCTAATTTGGAAGAAAAATTTGTGACAACTGAAAGAAAAATTGTACCTAATAAATAATCCAACCAATCTAAAAACAAAAAAATACTAATTTTTTTTATTAAAATTGAAGAAAAATTCTTGGAAAATTGTAGATTTCTTGAAGACATTGAGAATAATAATAATCCTAGAAAATTGGAATGGAAAATTCAAAAAATCTTGAAGGTCTAGAAAATAAGAAGAACATTTTCTAGTAAATTGAAACATTTAAAAGCAGTTGCTTAAAAAGTTAAGAAATCTATAATAGATATCTAGTAGAGAAATTGGCATAAAATTTTAGTCTAAAATGAAAACACTTGGTAACTTTGTTTGTTTGTTGCCGAAACTATAGTCAACGAAAATAAAATCCAGTTATACAAAGTTACCAAGTGTTTTCATGTTATATTCCAAAATGTATAACGAAGTAGAAGCCTCAAGAATCAACTATAACATTTTGGAAATAAATTGATTTGAATAGAATTTGTGAAAATTGAAAAATAAACTACTTGGAAAATCTTGTACCTAAAAACAATAATCCAACTAATCTAAAACTAAACAATATAACTTCAAAAAAGAAAAATTTAAAATAGTAATAAATGACAACTAGAATAAACATTTATAGAAAGCTTTTAACACCCTCAAAGAAAATTTACGTAATCTGAAAAGTAAATATATTATAAATAGTGGAAAACCTTCTAAAAATGTCAGTAAAATAAGAAATTGCTGAGAAATCATGATAAATTAGCAGAACAATGCTAGAAAAAAATCAAATCTTGAAGAAAATCTTCAAATATAGACCTAAAACTCTAGAAACCCTTCAAGAAACAGTTGCTAAAAATTTTAACCGTGGTATAGAACACATGCATTGTTGCCCTGGAAGAAGTCCAGAAGAAGTTGCTTTACTGGCTTCTTTCTTTCTAACTTTATATTTCCCCAATCTAGTGGATGGATAAATTTACCCCACCGTTGTCATTGTGTGAAAATTATTATCAATATTTAAATACAAAACGCAGATTTGGCTTTAATATGACAATCAAACGTCATGAAAATAGCTCTATATAAAATTGACATAAATACGCAAGCAATGGCCAAAATATTGCATGTACGCCAAAAATACTTCGCTGACAGAGAATTCCGTCATCTGAAGCTGAATGGGTCAGAGTGGAAGAACACATAGTCAACTCTACCCGCAAGTCCTGTGACCTAAATTTTTAAAGTTTTTAATGTATAATTTAAAAATTTTATATAGCTAAAATATAAACAGCATATTGTAAATTAAAAACCAGTTAAATCCTTTACACAATCCTGTAATATTATTCTTTGTATGCAAACACTGTAAAATACGCATCGTATATTTTTTATTATTCAATTTTGGAATCGCGTGCCGAGGCGATACATAATTTGGAATTCGGCGCGGATTTGCCGCTTCCTCTCTGTTTATGTACTATTCTATTATGTACACGCAATCTTCTTTCGTAAATATTGCAACACGTTATAGTGATACGTAGGCCCGTAAAGCGAGGGGGACTTCCTATGTTTCGGTAATAACGTCATTTATACGATGAAATTTATGCACGCTCCACCACACCACCACATTACCGGCGTACGCCATTTTGCAAACGCAAATTTTGTATTTCGCAATTAGCCAGGGGCTAACCTTGTTTAAAAAGGAAAACGCGCATGCAATTTCAGTTAAAAAATTCTGGACGAAGTTCTAATTCATTTAATTTTTTTTTTACTTATGAGATATCCCTTCCTTTAAAAGTAATAATAATTTAATTAATTAATTTAAATTGAAAAAAATACGTTTATAATTTTAGAATTCAAGAAATGATAAATTTTCTTCCAAAAATGTTTAGAATTTTTACAAGATTTTTTATTTAATATTTTCTGAGCATTTAAAAAAAAATATTTTAATTTTCCACTGTTATTTGTCCTACCAGATGAGGATTTCTTTCATGTTTTATTATTTAGTATCAAACCATTGGTAATGGTCTTAAAATATACTTTTGGTTACAAATAAAATAGTGAAGTTTCAAAAATTTCCATCAATTATTTTATTTTCTAAAAAATTTATTTGTTGTATCTTATTGGAAGAAAGACTCCTTTATTTTGTCGAAGTTTTCCAATAACTTCTTGAGCTTTCTAAAATTTTCCAACATTAATTTCTAAAATTTTCTTCTTGACTTTTAGTCTTTCAAATTTTTAGAATCTTCAATTTTCCGAAAATTATCATTATCTTGTTTTATCTCCCAAGAATTTTTCAACAACTCTTGTTTTATGTAATGGGAATTTTCCAATAATTATTGCATCTAGAGTCATCTTGCATTTTATTAAATAGAATTAAAATAATTTTTTTTCGTATTCAAGAATTGTTTAGATTTTATAGCATTTTGTCTTTTATGTGTTCAAAAATTTTAAAGCAATTCCTTTGGTTTTGAAATTCTGGATTTATAAAATTTTCCGCAAACTTCTTTTCTTATTCTTTGATGGTTATATATTATTGTTTATTAAATTATTGATATAATCAAAGAAAATCTATTTCGATTATACCTTAAGACTTCCAGTTCTGGCTTGATTCTCTGTTTTAATAAACTTGTCATGTCGCTTCCTTCCATATCTTATTCTTCTAACTCCACTTTTAAATCTGCCACGTTTTTTTAATACCACACCATAATAATAGTAAAATAGTATAAAATTTTCTAATATTTCACGTTTCTTTTATTAGAATTTTTCTTAAGTTTGCATTCAATTGTATACGAGTACATTCTCTACAATTTCACTGGAAACTTTTTGCAATAATGAAATGTATTTTCATGAAAGGGAGTGCATAAATCAAATTCAAATTCAATCATTTTGCATGGATCTTAAAGTTTCCTTCAATTAGAAATTTCATTTCTACAACTCTTGAAGTTTTTAGAATATTGCAATTTAAAAAATAATAGATTTTTAGAATTTTCCAGCATTTTCCTCGCCAAATTTCAAAAATATTTCTTAAATTACTCTTTGATTCTTTAATTTTCATTTTTTCTTTTACTCTTCTATTTTTCTGACATTTGTAATGAATGAATGACATTTTTTATTTTAATTTAAGTTACTTAGTTATTATTCTTTTGTCTTTGTTTATTATGCAAATAAAGCCATTTATTATTATTAATATTATATTTTCGGGATTTTTCCTTTCCAGTTTGCGTGGATGTTTTTTTTAAAGATTCTAGTTTTTCATTTTTTTTTTCACTCGTTGAAAATTTTGCATTATCATTATTTTTCTTTTCGCACTCTTTATTTATTTATTTATTTTTGGTCACCGCTCTTGACTAATAGATATAAACAAATTAATAAAAATAAAATCATACAAAAGATTAATTCTTTTTGAATTTTCCAATACTTTCATGAGGCTTCTAGAATATTACAGATTTTTGTTCTTAAAAATGTAAGAATTTTTTAAGGTTTCTAATTTTATCAAAATTTTCTAGTAAGACTTTAATTATAAGAGGCTCAAAATTTTGTGAGAATTCTATAATTATTTTTGATTTTTAGAATTTTGCAGCATTTCTTAGACTAAATTTCTATAATTTGTCATTAGTTCTCTTCAAAATCAGGTGATTTTTTTTTCAAAATTTTTAGAATTTTCCAGCAGTTTTTTTTATAGTTTCCTTAGATTTTTTAACAACTTTTTGATTTTTCCAGATTTTTTCTTCTAATTTATGATATTTTAGGAATATCTTATATTAGGTAAATTTTCTTCAAAAGTTTTGGAATTTTCCAGCACTTTGTTTTCCTAGTTTGTTTGTTATAATAATATTTTTTACTCTTTCTAACACTTTTCTTCAAAGACGTGATTTCTCAGAATTTTTTTATTTTAGGTGAATTTTCCAACAGATTGTTTTTCAAGTTTCCTCAAATTATTAGCAACTGTTTCTTGAAGGGTTTCTCGAGTTTTAGGTCTATATTTTAAGATTTTCTTCCAGATTTGATTTTTTTTCTAGCAATTTTCTGCTAATTTATCATGATTTCTTATTTTACTGCCATTTTAGAGTGTTTTCCACTATTTATAATATATTTCCTTTTCAGATTACGTAAATTTTTTTTGAGGGTGCTAGAGCTTTCTAGAAATGTTTATTCTAGTTGTCATTTATTACTATTTTAAATTTCTTTTTTTTAAGTTATATTGTTTAATCTGGCTCAATCAATAATATGTTTTGCAAGCGTACTTCAGACCTACTTCAATTATCGACGACATAAATTCGTCTAGCGTACTCTTGGCTTGCCTCAGCGTTTTTTACCTTAGCGCGGAGTATTCTGACCTATTAGAATTAATATTGCATTAACTTAGCGTACTATTGACCTACCTCAATTAAGTACGTACATTTCAGCGAATCTTAACTCTTACTAAGTATTTTTTAAATACAAATTTAATTTTAATTTTTTCAGAAAAATAATTTGAGGTATGTCGTAGATGAAGTTAAATTTACATATCAAATATTTAAAAAAAATGTTCAAAAATAAACTCAACGTATTTTAGATCTTCGTTCAATAATGCATTAGACAGGTATTCATTTGACTTACCTCAATTAATTCTAGATCAACCTAAATAAGACGTGAATTGATTTAACTCCTGATCTGCTTTAACATATTTTATCTTGCCTGGAGTAATATATTGACCTATATTTATCTTACTTTAAACTTTATTGAGTTAATTTTTGATTGAAACTTGAAGCTATAACAGATATTTTCGAGAGAATTTGATCTTCAAATAAAAAAAAACATAATCGTCTTATTTGTAACCTGCCTCTATAAATAAAATATTATTTCTTTTATGCCAATTGATAATGAATACTTCGTGTTTGAAATGTACATTTAGTATTAAAATAAAAACATTGAAGAAAAGGGCATTTTCAACACTGGTGGTTCCTACAATTTTCCAGCAAATTTTCTTCTAGATTTCTAGCATGTTCTGACAATTTCTCTTTCAGGCTTCAAGAAGTTTCCAGTATTTTTTTTTAGCATTTTTTCCAATTTTCGAGAATTTTCAATAATTTGTAGTTCATCTTGCAATCGTAAGATTTTGGATTTTCAATTTTTTACAATTATCTAGAATGTTGGAACATTTTCCCTCACAGCATGTCTGGAATAGAAACGTTTTTTCATTTTCTCTTCAAAATTACGAGAATTGTTATTAAGAGTTTTAGGTTATTCAGCAATTTTTATGCCTTTTAAGAAGTTTTTTTATCATTTTTGGCTTTATCTTAAATACATTTTAAGCAAATATTGTAAGATTGTCGTTTAAGTTCTAATAATTGTCCAGCAATCTTTCTCCTGAATTTTTAAAATTTTCTGACAATTTTTCTCATTCAGATTTAGAGAATTTATAATTTTTTATTTCCAAATTTTGCGAATTTTCTTCAAGGGTTCTAAAGTTTTCTCTACCAATTTTTCGAGTTTTTTTTACAATTGTTTGCTTATCTTATGATTCTATAATTTTTAAGTCATTTTTTTCTAGATTTCTAGAATTTTCCAAATCAGAAATAGTATATCGTCTATTGTTTGTTAGTTTTTTTTTAATTTTATAAGCAGGAGAAGCGAAGCTAATAAAGAATAAATTATTTCCAATTTGCAAAAATTTTCTATAAAGTTTCTAGATTTTTGAATTTCATTTTCAATCGTTTTCTATAATTTCTTGTTTATTTTAGATAATTTCGCAGCAATTTTTTAAATCGGAATTTTTCAACATTTTCTCTACGAAATTGCAAGAATTTTTTCCTGGTTCCTACAATTTTTCTTCCAGATTTCTAGAACTGTTTCTGTTACAAATTACGAGAACTTTCTTCAAAAGTTCTTAGGGTTTCCAGCAATTTTATTCCCTTTTTTTTTCAAGAAATTTCTAACATTTCTTATCGGATTATTCTATAAATTCTTGTTTATTCGATCGGAATTTTGCAACAATTTTTCTTTTCTATTGTAATAATTTTCCTAGAGATTTCTACCGCTTACAGCAGTATTTCTTCCAGATTTCTTTTCTACGATGGTTCTAACTTAATTTAGCTTTTTTTCCAATTTTCCATAATTTTACGATTGATCTTAAACGAATTCGCCAACTATATTATTTGGGAATTATGAGGTTTCTTTTTACAATTTCTCAGCATTTTCCAGACTTAAAGAATTTTGTAAAATTTTCAAATTATGAAATTTTTTTAAAGAGTTTTACACAATGTTGGTTCTGTTCTGAGAAATTTCCATCATTTTTTGCTTTCATCACTTGTTGCTTTTTATCGATATTTTTTCTCGCGGTTCCTCTAATTTTCTAACAATTTTTGTCCTAGATTTCTAGAATTTTCCGACAATTACCCTTTCCAGATTTCGAGAATTTTCCGGTCATTTCATTCTAATTTACGAGGATTTTCTTTAAGGATTCTAGATCTTTCTTTTAATTTTAGACAGTTTTCTATCATTTCTTTCATCTCCGATAATTTTACAGCATTTTTTTTATCAGAAATGTTCAAAGTTTACTTTGAGATTTTTAGAATTTTTTGACAATTCTAGATATCGAATCTTGCTTTATCTAAAAGACTTTCTAGAAATACTTGTTTTTTTAATTGGAATTTTCCAACAATTTCTCTTCCAAATTGCAAGATTTTTTTTTCGAAAATTGTGGGTACAATTTTCGATTTCGAAAATCTCAAAAGTTTTCCAAATTTTGAAAATTTTAGAGTTTTTCAGCAAAACAAACAATAAAATATTGTTCAAGCGTATTCCAGACCTACCTCAATAAATTATTAATAAACTTAAATCAGATATTTATTTTACTATTCGTTTTGAGTTATGTGAAGTAATAATCACTAATAAAACACGAAAGGAAATCAAATCGTGTTTTATTAGTCAGATATTTATTCAAGTAGCGTAGTCTTAACCTGCTTAATTATATTTTAGCTGATCTATCTGAATTAATAGTATATTTACCCAGAGTAGTCTTAATATGCCTTAATGAAATTTAACTTAGCGCGCAAATTATTCCTGACTAATCTCAATTAATAATATATTAACTTAGCATACTCTTGACCTATCTCAATAAACTACGTACATTCAGGCGAATTTCAAACCCTATGGAGTAATTTTTAAATAAAAATTGAATAGAATTAAAAAAAGCTTGAGATTATGTTAAATTTACATAAAAAAATTGGGAAAAAAAAAATAATTGATTAAAAATAAACTTAAAGTATTTTAGATATTCATCAATCGATAATACATTGGGCAAGCGAACACTTGACATACATTAATAAATTATAGATCAACATAAATCAGACGAGAATTGACCTACTTCAACGTATTTTATTTTGCCTGAAGTAATATTTTAAACTAGCGTTACTTTTTTTAAATATTTTTGAATAAAACTTGAAGATCTAACAGATTTTTCTTCGAAAAAACTTGATCTTTAAAGAATAGGAGAAACAATAATTGTTTGGAACCTGTCTCAATCAGTAATATATTGGACAAACGAACTTGAGACCTACCTTAATAAATAATCGATTCAAATAAATCAGTGATTAATTAGCCTATCGTACTCTTGACCTACCTCAATAAAATATTTTTATACATTTTCAAAAAAAAAAATTGAAATGATTCTGATTTATGGCGAATGTAGGAGAAATATTGACGAGGCTGTCTTATACGCTGAGCATAGGGAACCTTATTTTACGAACCCCTCGTATTTCTCAGGAACTTTTTAACGGTTTTAGCCAATTTTGAATTTTGTCGATTATAGCATCGTCTCACGAATACAAAAAAGATTCAGATAAAACTTTCTTATTTTTTCCCGGAGTATTCAAATTCGTACAAAAAATGGGGGTTCCTATTTAACTTTTCTATTTCTCACCCCTACCCCCTAGGGGGTTAAGGGTAGTGGGTAGTTCGGCATCATTAGATGTCCCCCTTCCGAGGTGAGCACATTTTAGTTATATTTTTTTTTATTCGATGTCTAGTTTTCGAGATATCTCAATGTCTTCACTTAAATTGAACACCCTGTATATGCAATATTTACTATAAACAATTATTGACATTGGTTGCTTATTATTATCTTTTAAAGAAGTTAATATATTACTTTTTAACAAATGAACATTTAGTAATCATTTTGAAATTAATTTATTCGTGGTCCAAATTTTAAACTTTTTCTAAAAATATTAAAACTAATTTGTAGTTTCCTATTATTTTAAATGTTAATTTAACTACTGCTTTAATGAATACTTACCTTTCAGAAATGCAACGGTGGGCAGTTAACCAATAGAAACTGGTTTATCCCACTGTGCGCTCAGTGGCGACATAATTTTGGCTAGGTTTCAAACTAATCAAAACACCGCACTAGAAGCACTATTCCGCCCAAATGTATTTCATTTGGCGGACCAGTTAGAGAAAATGGCGGTTACTTATAATAATATCAACAAGATTGCTTTGTTTAGACTATAGACCTACCAATATTTTCTGTAGTAAACTGTCAACGATATCGATTATTTGGTGTAATAAAATTTGCCCAACAAACGTAACTGATCAGTTTTTGAAGTCACAAGAGGTAATTTTTGAATTAAATTTTCATAGGTTTAAAAGACAAAGCTAACCAATAATTTTCGAAAATACATATTTCTTAATAAAATACTGATACAGTTATTCCCAACACTTTTATGGTAAATGGGTACCAGATTAGATAAAAAATATAAAATTAAAACAATGAAAGTTTAAAAAAACACTTACTATGTTTGTGTTTATATTATTATTTATTCACGTAGTAACGGTCGCAACCATCCTAATGATAAAAACCAAAATATCGCATTGTTAAGGGTGAAAATAATTTTTAAGTGGTGTAATTAATTTGATTTTGCTATTGTAACATGATTTAAATTAAATTCATCATCATGTGGTCATAATTTTATTGGTTTAATTTCCGAATTCAATGAAACGTGCGATTACTTCACTTATATTATTATGTTATATTTATCTATTTTATTTAAAGTGGAAACGTTTACTGCATCTGAAATTTAAAAAAGAAAACACTACTACATTTATCTGATTACTTCCCTATATAATGCATGGCTCCTCAGAAACATACTTGATGTAATAGAAGGCATCGTGCCGGACATGAACTTCCTCGAGTAGATCGACCTGATGATAACCCACGCCCCGCTATCAGGTAATAAGAGAAGGCATTAGATAGGGGATGAACTCGAGGCATGGTCACGAAGCACAGGCGCCAGCAAGAAATGCCAGTTTTGTGCTGAGTTTACGGAACTAAAGTGAACGTCATTTAGGATAATTCCTTGCGGAGGGTATCTTTACATAAGGCGTCCGCATGAATAAAATATATTTCCATCTCGACTTTTCTTGGACGCGGAATACGAAGCAGGCCCAAATAATCACCCCGGTAATAATTTATACCGGTAACTAATATTTAGGGTTTCTGCGCCGTAAAACGATGCCTCTCGGGAGGCGGGCGGTGGGTGGGCAGGACACGTACAGCGGCGGCCGCCTGAAAGGATTACGGGTCATTTATAACTTTACGCCATCCATTTATTATGACCAATTAGTGGTTATTAATTGATGAATTCCATAAATTCCCGACCCTCCAGTTGTTGTCTGATTCATATATTTCTGTTGAATAATAATGTAAAAGAAATATTTTTCATAATGAAATGTTTATATAAAGTTATAACAATTATTTGTTTATAAACTAATATGCCTCATTTTGGGTATAAATTATTAGTTGAACTGCAAAGTTAAAGTAAGGTCTTTATTTTTAAATTAAATTGTCCCAATATTTGCAATTCAGCGTTATTAAAGAAGTTGAAAGCGTTGTTTCATTTGAAAGAAAAAAAAACTTCTTTAAGCACCCCGTGTATCGTTTATTTCGACGTCTGTAATCCAATAAACGCTAACGATGGCATCGGTGTATCGATAATTCACTCGAATTTATTCCTGCAAGGGGCGCGATTTGAGGGATCAGTGAATTATGAAAATTCGTGCCTTTTTGTGCGCGCTTCCCCCATTTTCTTTTATTATCCGCGAGTCGTAAACATAAACCTCAATGAAACTAGAATCAGCATAACGATGTAAGGCCTGAGCAAAATCAGCACGTCTTAGTAATAAGACTCTTTCAGAGAGATGAGTTGGTTAAAAATTCAATTGTATAAATTTAGTGAAAACTGAGGGATGCTGTTATTGTCAGGTGAAATATTGTAGTAATTAATTCATTAGAGGTTTAGAACTTAACTGGTATTATTTAATCTATCTCTTCACGTAACTGATTAAATAAAGCAACAGGATTTCAGAATAAATTACCGAATGACATAAAAATGATGAACACTAAATTGTTTAAAGCCAAAATAAAAGCTCTACTGAATGCTCAAGGTTATTATTTAGCGGAAGAATATTTAAATATAGCCAGATTTTGTCATTTTAGAAAGATTTGTAAATATTGCCACCTAATAGAATTAGCGAATATATGTATTTTTTACTTTCCCTATATGAAATATAGGGGAAGTATTGTGATCGTGATTTTTTTTTGAAATTTTTTTTTTTGCGGAAATATCCGTTTTGGGGTCCCCTGAACCCATTACACTAATTTCTGGAAAAACATTTTTTGTGTCTGTGTGTGTGTGTCTGTCTGTCTGTCTCTCTGTCGGTAGGCGCTGTATCTCAAAAAGGAATTATCTGATTGAGATGAAACTTTAAACTTAAGGTTTTATCATTAAAAACTGGAACTGAAAAGCTTTTGGTAAACATTCATAAACCGGAAGTGGATGTTTACTCGAGACGTTTTTTTTTGTTTTTTGGTGATATTTTTCTAAATATGAAAAATTTTAAAAAACGATTCAAACAAAAGTTAAAGAGAATAAAAAACTGAACAAGTTTTATTTAAACGTATTTTTCATAAAATTTTTGACTTTTGAGAGAAAAAAATAAAAAATGAAAATTTAGACATTTTTTGCCAATTGTTAATTAACTGTTGGAGTTACATGAAACCTATATAACAATTAATTGTAGAGAATTAAAAAATGAATAAATTATTAAGAATAAACTTTTGCGTAAATCTCATAGTTTTCGAGAAAAATATAGGGAAAGCACTATGATGGCCACATCACCATTTTTTCTAAAAGTTCTTAACTTGCCAGAAAAAATTTAAATGAAAATGTTGAAATTTTTTGCCTATTGCTAATAAACTAAAGGAGTTACATGAAATTTATATTACAAATAATTGTAGAGAATTCGAAAGTGAACAAATTATTAGGAATAGCTTTTTGTCGTAAATCTCAATTCAATTCTTATTAAATTTTATGTTTAGAAAATTCAACGTATAGAAAATGTTTGCTTAGAAATTTCTATGTATAAAATATTATTTATTAAGAAAATTCGATGTACAGAAAAAATTGTGTTTAGACAATTCGATGTACAGAAAAAGAAAACACATTGTTTAGAAAATTCGATGTATAGAAAATTCTTTGTTTAGAAAATTCGATGTATAGAAAATTTTTTGTTTAGAAAATTCGATACATAAAAAATTCTTCGTTCAGAAAATTCTATGTTTAGAAAATTCTATACTTATAAAATTTTATGTTTAGAAAATTCAACGAATAGAAAATGTTTTGTTTAGAAAATTCGTTGTATAAAAAATTCTTTGTTTAGAAAATTCGATATACAGAAAATTCTTTGTTTAGAAAATTAATTGTATAAAAAATTCAATACTAATAAAACTTTATGTTTAGATAATTCAATGTATAGAAAATGTTTTGTTTAGAAAATTCGTTGTAAAAAAAATTATTTGTTTAGAAAATTCGATATACAGAAAATTCTTTTTTTATAAAAAATTCAATGCTAATAAAACTTTATGTTTAGATTCAACGTATAAAATATTCTATGTTTAGAAAATTCTTTGTTTAGAAAATTCAATACTTATAAAATTGTATGTTTAGAAAATTCGATGTACAGAAAAATCTTTGTTTAGACAAATCGATGTACAGAAAACACTTTGTTTAAAAAATTCAATGAATAAAAAATTATTTGTTTAGAAAATTCGATACATAGAAAATTCTTTGTTTAGAAAATTCGATGTGCAGAAAATTCTTTGTTTAGAAATTTCTTGGTTTAGAAAATTCAATACTTATTAAATTGTATGTTTAGAAACTACGATGTAGAGGCAATTCTTTTTTTTAGAAAATTTTATGTATAGAAAAGTCTTTGTTTAGAAAATTCGATACCCAAAAAAAATTTGTTTAGAAAATTCGATGTATAGAAAAAAATTCTTTCTTTAGAAAATTCGATTTGTAAAAAAGTCTTAGTTTCGAAAATTCGATTTTATGTTTTAAATATATAGAAAATATTCTGTTTAGAAAACTCTATGAATAAAAAATTCTTTGTTTAGAAAATTCATTACTCAAAAAAAATGTGTTTAGAAAAGTCGATGTATAGAAAATTAGAAAATCTTTGTTTAGAAAAATCAATACTCAAAAAATATTTACGTTCAGAAAATTCGATGTACAGAAAATTCTTTGTTTACAAAATTCGATGTAAAGAAAATTCTTTGTTAAGAAAATTCAATGCTCAAAAAAAATATGTTTAGAGAATTCAATATATAAAAAATTCTTTGTTTAGAAAATTCGATGTATTGAAAAATTCTTTGTTTAGATAAATCAATACTCAAAAAATATTTATGTTTAGAAAATTCGATGTACAGATAATTCTTTGTTTAGGAATTTCGATGTTTAGAAAATTATTTATTTAGAATATTCAATGGTCAAAAAAGTGTATGTATAGAAAATTCTTTTTATATAAAATTCTTTGTTTAGAAAATTCAATGTACAGAAAATTTTTTGTTTAAAAAATTCAACAATATAAAATAATTTGTTTAGAAAATTCGATGTATAGAAAATTTAGTTTAATGTTCTAAATACAATTATCTATACATTATTCATAAACATTTGTGTTTAAAACATTTGTTGCAAAGAAAATTCTCTGGTCTTATAAAAAAAAAAAGTTCAACGTAAATAAAATTCTCTGTCTAGAAAATTCAATACTAAAAAAATTGTATGTTTAGAAAATTTGGCATATAGAAATTTGAATGTATCAAAAATTCTTTGTTTAAAAACATATCATAAACATTTATGTTCAATAAATTTGATGTACGGACAATTTTCCGTATAGAGAATTCTCTGCTTAGAAAATTAATTACTTATAAATGTTAATATGTAGGAAATTTGATGTACAGAAAATTCTTTATTTAGTGTAGAAAATTAGTTTATAACATTGATAAAAATATTTACAAAAAAAGAAATTAAAGTGGATGTTTTAAAAATTTAATATATAGAAAATACGATGTATAAGAAATGTTCATACAAAAATTTCTAAATATGATGTTTGATACATTTAATGTAATATATTTAAATACAGAAACTTCTAAATTCAATGTTTAGAAGATTCGATACATACAAAATTTTATTTTTAGAAAAAACAATATCTAGAAAATTAAATGTTTCGAAAATGCAGGCTAACACATTGATAAAAAAGTATTTGCATCCAAAAACCGCTAAATTAAACTTTTGGGTGATTTAATAAGTAAAGAAAATTCTATGTATAGAGAATTTAATGTTTATTAAATTTTGAAAACTAATTTAATACTAAAAAATAGCTTAATCGGACGGACTAACCCTCATTTTAAATTAAAATGTATTTGTTCTACATGTATTTTTTGTTTGTCCAAATCAAGATATTGTTCTCTCTACTAAAAAAATAATATTGTTTAGTAATTACGATGTGTAGATAATTCTCTGTTTAAAAAATTCAATACTCAAAAATCATATGTTCAGAAATTTATATGTACGGAAAATTTAAAATTCCGAAGTTTCAATACTGAGAAAAATTTTTGGTTAGAAAATTCGAAATACCGAAAATTTTCTGTTTAGAAAATCAATAAAAATATTTACTTAAAGACAATTGAATTAATTGATGCAAATTATTATTTTTTTTTGTGGAAATATCCGTTTTGGGGTCCCCTGAGTCCAATACACTAATTTCTGGAAAAAAATTTTTTTGTCTGTGTCTGACTTTACGTAGGCGCTGTATCCCAAAAACGAATGATCCTATGGAGATGAAACTTTAAACTTAAGGTTTCAACGTTCAAAAGTGAAACTGACAAGTTTTTAGTAAAAATTTATAAACCGGAAGTGGATGTTTACTCAAGGTCGTTTTTTCTTTTTTCCGATATTTTTTTTAATATGAAAAATTTTACTAAACTTATTAAACATCAGTTAAAGGGAATGAAGAACTGAACAAGTTTTAATAAAATATATTTTTCGTAAAATTCTCAAAAAAAATATAAAAATTGGAAATATTGACATTTTTTTCTAATCGTCACATGAAATTTGTATGACAAATTTGTAGAGGAATGAAAAGTGAATGGCTTTTTAGCAAAATCCTTCTAGTTTTCGAGTAAAATATAGGGAAAGTACTATGATGGCCACATCACTATTTTTTTATTTGGCATGTGTAAACATCCGTTGTAGATGTGTTTGCTTTAATAAACTTATTATTATTATCATTAAAGATGTTTCTAACACAAAACTAAGTTGTTTTAAAGATAACAATTTGTTTTCTTTTGAATAGTTTATTTAGTTTCCTTTCTGTCGTATCTAATAGATTCATTAGCGACGTTCTTGCCGTAAAACTTAGTTTTATCTAATAAATTTTAGTAATAAATTATCTACGACATAGTTAGTGGAAAATAATGTAATTATTTTAGTTGTAAGATAGTAGACATATAGTTAGTGATTGATCTGAAAAAAGGGCCTTTAAAATAAAAATCAATTTCCTCTTTAACCTTTCATTTAGTTAACCAATTGAACACTTTATATTAATTATTCAGTACTGACGTTTAAATATTTCATTAAAGAGTGCACATTTAAATATCTAAAAATATATATCACGATTTTCCGCGCTGCTCCCAGTGGAATCAATAGAAGGTAATGTCCTGATTCCAGAAGTTTTCCCTTCTCCCATCGTCGGCGGATTTTCGCGTACATATTTCGTTTTATTTTACTATTTTGTCCCGCGCCGAGAAATACTTTCTGAATAAATATTTCTTCGGTTGTATAAAACCGCTCAGGAGTTCACAATGTGAAGGGAAACTGGGAAATTGGATGAGAAATATTAAAAACTTTTCTGGGTCTTAAGCGGCGGGATATTGGAAAATAATGCGCCCGGGAAATATTGATATCGATACGAAACGCTTTCCCGTTTTAGGTCGGAATGGCTTTCAGGTATGCACATTTTACGTAAACACTGCACTTCGGCGTATTGGGGGTGATTCTCTGAAAAGCGCTTGATTTGCTATGAAGTGGTTCCGTTTATTCCACCATGTCAAGGTGAAGGATTAATAGCGGCACTGCACGAAATTACGTTATATATAGTTACATCTGTTATGTAGCGTATTTTCTTTATTATTAAAAAAACAAAAAGAAAATTATCCGTAAAGTTATTAATAATACCACTTGTCATCCCATCTAAGATCCAATATAATCCCACCCTCCGCACACCCGTGATATATAAGAGGGATTAAGAGCAACGATTGAATTCTACGGCACCCGACCCAAAACGCAACTTAATTAAAGACTACCCTCCTCCCACGCGCTATATTAAAAACGTCCGCCCGCCGATCCCCACCCTCCATTAATATTATAAATTACAACTAGTTGCCCCATTTATCGCCCAAGTACCTTCAGAATATTATTATATAATTGTCAGCGCGGCCGTATATTGCGTTTAAATGATGATTTATGCCGAAGGGTGGTTGTAATTGAAAGTTTCTTCCTCGAATAATATTACGACTTTGGTTAATAATTAAGCGGGTAATTAGTAGCATTGCGTATTGTTGGTTTTAATTGTAATGAGGGTCGTTTATTTATAATTCAGTAGGTGCGTGATGTGTTGGCGCTTTGCTTTAATTTTAATGCTGCCCTAAAGTTTTGCTGGGCAATTATAGGTGAAATATTAATGCAATTACAATTCATTTTAACTCGGTCGAATCTTTTAATTAGCCTCTGTAGAGGGTTTCAACTTAAACCCATCCAACAATTTTGAACAATTAATGAGAGTGTTATTAGTTCAATTCAATAAATAATAGAAATACCAATGTTATAATCAAGTTACAAATATCAATTTTAACCTCTAAATCTATTAAATACGAAACACAAGAAAAATAATTCTTACGGGGCAGATGGACTAACACCACATTAATTGTCTTTGTTATGTATATATAAATGTAAAAATGTAATTGTCTGAATAAAGATCATTGTTATTAATTCTTGCGGATAATTATTTTTTGTAAAAACGATGTTATGCGCAGTATTAAATGTTTGCTTAAATAAAAACTCTCTCAGCTTGTATTATAAATCTATAAAATTACAACATTGGCATTTTTTTAAAATTCCAGTTTACGGATTAAACGCAAGAACTTATCGAATCGCTAAGCCACAACATTACGTAACAATAATGCCCGAGTTTTCCCGAGCTTTTCCTGTTTCGGCAATTTCTCGAGGATTGCAAACTAATGCCAATTTAAAGTTGCACAGAAACTTTCAGCTTCAATCACCCCGTATTATTTCTACCTTTATTATTTTCTACACCGCCCGCAAAAAAAACATTGGCGCAGGAAATGAGAACTGTACTCCTAACTGTTGTGGCCATAAACCCTCGCTTAATGAAAAAAAAAAACGTTTGTTGTGTTTTTAATGTAAAGTTAGAGAATAAGGTTACCCAATTATTTTTCTAAATTAAAACATATGTTTTTAACGTTTCCTCCAAAAGTGTTATACCATGTTGATCGTCGGAAGGGTATTTTTATATCACCCAAGGAAAAGCATTAGTAAATTCTAATATTTTTTCTTTCATTCAACTGGTGCGATATTGGCCACTCTCGCCGAAGCAGCAATAACTTCCCGGATAACTGCTCCGGAGGGGAGGTTGTTTTTTTTTTTCTGGAACAGCTACATTATTCCATTGAGGATAAAGTAATAAAGTCAATTCTCACATCCCCAATATCTGCTGAACGTAACGAGACGAAAAGAATTAATCACAGGAAATTTATGATCTTAAAATTTTACAGCTAATTACAAAATTTTCCGCGGGTGTATATTTTGTAGGTAAAATGTCTGTGATTTCACTGCGAGTTTTAATAAGGACGACATGACGTGAAGCTGAAGTGGCCATCAATTTTATGCCTGCGCGGTTACTTTGGCGATAAATGTTGAAGTTGTGAAGCCGCGTCTAATGGTTGTACATATCCTGCACATTTACGGCCCTTCCGCCATGTTAAGTGTTTATTCCAGGTTGTTATAACCTCAGGTGGAATGACGCTTTCGGGCTAATTGCCCTGGATTTGAACGAAAACATAAAATTTAATTAACTGGATTTGACGTTGCTTTGCAATTTCGTTTAACGTCATACTTTTTTTTACAAATAAAAGGCATTACTTCCAAATACATTCCCCAAAAAAATCAATCTTTTACCATTCTGCTGGGGCGTTAAAGGGATTCACACTTTAAGGAGATCAATTTCCCTTTTATTCTTTTTCTCGCGCGTCCTTTTTCCGCGTCATTAAATTTTCACTCGACCGAATTAAGCAGGAAAATGCTGCCGAATTTCATTTGAGGATATGCGCGCCCCAACTCGGCTCCAGGGGTTTGCCGTACGCTAGATTTTTTTCTCTCGAAGACGAATGAAAGAATAATTTAATTTTGCCTAGTTCGCATTGAATTTAAAATTTAAAACTTTAATCCATACATAGAGAACAGAACTGCCGTGATTCGCTAGGTGATAAAAAGTATTGGAGAACATTTACGGTGATTTACGCTGCCTTTAGAAATTTAATGATTGATTTTATTCCAAGCTGTGGAAATTTAACTTTTATTAACCGTAAAAATGACAAATGTGATATTTTCCTGATGATATTAAAATATTTATTTATTTATTACATCTTTGCACTCCTTTCTAACGAACAAAATATCTCAAAATATAAAAATTTACTTAAAATTTTGGCGGGCGGAGTTCACTTCTTCAAATGATCTTGAAAGTACAGACAGTATTGATTTTCTTAAAAAAAAATATGACACAATTTAAAAATAAATTATTACATGTTAAAATCCCACAAAACACAATCTTCCCTTATTTAAATTAGTTTTACAATTATTTTTGTGATTTTTACCTGAAATTAAAAATGTTTTCTTTTTGTTTCAGGTGAGTACTTACCAAACGCGATTTTGGAGTCCGGTAATATAAATTCACTTGATCACAGGCAGTGATTTTTCTTTTTATTGTTCATTGTTATCAAACCCTGCGAATATTGAAACTTCCACAGGCAGGAACCAATTTTATTATGAATTATTAATATTTTTAATTTTTTTTATGACAAGTAAATTAATTTAATTTATTGGCTAATGAATACATGATATTTTATGAAAACCATTACGCGAGCAGTCTTTATGATACACTATCCACTCGTATAAATCTGACAAGCCGCTTATGCAAATTACGTGAGTGGAATAGGTCAAATTATATGAACACAGTTTCGAAGCAAGAAGTAATCTGCAGTGCGGTCATGGCGAAATTAATGTTCATTTAACGTGCAAACAATGGTCCGCTATCTGAGTACGTGTCACTTAAGCACACTGTGTACCCCCCGTTCACTACACGCCCGGCGGATCCACCATAATTATCACTCTATTTGAAAATCTTGAATTTTAATGTTTTCATTAATCGTGAAAGTGATTCGCTATTATTATTAAAAAATCACTTTACTCAATGTTTACCTCGAGTATTCTTTTCTTATTTAAGTTAATTTAAAGACTATTCTACTTTGATTTAGTGCATACAATTTTATAAATACTGGATTTATGAGGCAGTTACTAGTTAAAACTCTATATCACTTAATAAAATACTGACACACATTATTGTAGAATGATAAAAATGTTTTTAAAACCATATAATGTGTCAGTATTTTATTAATATTTTATAAGTTATCTTCAAAATCTATATTTGAGAAAACTTCAATATTAATATTATTAGTGTTGAATAAATATATTACATAAATAACTATTTATATTGCAAATGATTCATCTTAAATTGTATAACTTTTTTATTAAATTAACTTATTAAGCATAATGTCCTTGATGTTTCTAGATGATTTATTGCCCCTTCCCCCCTTATTATTATTTTTTTCAACATTTTATGATTAACGATCTACTTTTGCAAATGGCTTTCTTCTGGCTTGGGGTCACGCTGATGGCGGTCGGGGAAGTTCGTAATTATTTTAATGAGTCACCCCTTTTTTACGATTCGGGAGTGCATCTCATCAAGCACGAGCGCGAGAGCACTTCAGGACTCGCTTTCTTACATTTCGTTGTAAATAATTTCACGCCGTCTGTAATTTATTGTGACGTACACATGCGTACACATGCATCCACCATTGTAACTGCTTGCTTTCAACAAGCGTATTTTTATTGAATAGCGATGCTTCTAGCCAACTTAATTTGATTAAATGTAGCAATTTTATTATTAAGCATTTTAACTAATATCACTAACCTAAAAGGAAATATGGTTAAAAAATTATAAACATGTTTAAATTACTAAATTTAATACTTCGGAAGTAATTAAGGAAATAGTAGCACTACAGCAACGCAAGTAATAAAAGTAGCACTTAATCCTTGGAGAGGTTTTACTAACACAAATAAATTACACCGTCCTCTTCTTGAGATGCAATTTATCTACGTGGATAATTACCAAATATTTCTTTAGATAATTAAAATACTCTTATTCGAATGAAATATTACCAAAGTAATGAAATCATACATTATTTAAGTGTTGAATAATTTATGGTGGATGCGCCGGGACTCAACAATTAAACAAACCAAATAGACTATTTATATGACCCATATGTCTCATATAAAAGTCTTATTTACAATTCCCATTATGTATTATAAATAAATAATTTTAAACCATTTAATTTATTGGATGTTATTTTTTAATTTAAATAATTCACCTAAGCTATACAAATATTTTGTTATTTGTTATCTATAGTCTGACATTGACTATTTACCATTTTTAAATAGTCATTTGTTTATTTGTCAAGTTACTAGAATTTAGGAAAATTTAAAGAACATTTAAAAAAAAATTGTTTTAGTAAATATTTTTTTAGCAAATTAATAATTAAATTGTATGTGTATTTTTATTTAAATTTTGAAATTTTAAACTTTTAATATTTTAAATGTTAGATCTGCTATTTTTAATATGATCTATTATTTCCAACCAATCAATAATCAATAAATCTAGAATGTTCTAGACAATTGAATAGATAGTTTTATTAATTTTCTTTTTTTCACTATTAACAAAATGCTTGTCAATTGTTATTTGTCATCTATAATCTATTAACAGATCATTTATCTGAAGGACCTACTGGAGCCCAGAAGAGTACTAAGTAATTTCCCATCTTACGTTTATCATCCGTTATCTTTCATCTATCATGTATCTTTTTATTCTTAATTTATTAGAAATTAATCAATCTTTTTTCATTACTATTTTTTTTGTTATTTAAGGATGAAAAATTATCAATCTGCTTACTGTAATCTGCTCTCTTACCTGTCATATCTTATCTATGATCTATATAGTAAATTAATTGGATGAGTTACATGCAGATAAACTTGATTATAAAATAAAGCATTAAAATTCTCTCTTATAAAATGTGTGAAGAAAGATTTTTAGAACTTTATTTTATGATCTATATGATTTATCATCTAGCATTTGAATTTGTCATCCGCATGTTATCTGTCATCAATCAGCTGTCATTTCTCATCAGCAATCTGTCCTCATTTATCATTTGACATCTGTTATCTTTCATCTATCCTTTACCATCTGCTATTCTACATAAGGTCTCAATGACTAATGCCAAATAAACCTCCCAAAAAGAGACAAAAACAGCGTATTTGCTTAAATACATCATAAATGAAGAATTCAGAAGCTGTCAGCAAGTTTTACTGGAGAGTAGATGGGTTTGAGTGGAAAATCTTTGGAAACCAGTGAACTTCGCCCGTGACTCTTGCTGAAATTTGCTGTGCATGTATCATTGGTTTATTTATTATTATGTAAATATATTATAAGCAAGAAGAACAAAGTTATATAGAATAAAGAATCTGCAATATGCCATCTGTCGACTGTCAACCTTTAAAATGTAATCTATAATCTTATGACATAGTTTCAGTGAGGGTCGATCAACTGAAAGTGTCGCCAATTCATTTATTAGTTTTATTTATAGAGAATTAGAGTAGCGGGACTCTTTTTTGATTAAACTCCGGCTTTTGACAGCCTAAATTTTAATTTTTTAATTGTGATTACACTGTGCTGGTTTTCGCGGTTTTTTCCTAAACCCAATTGAATCTTTCCTAAAAGTTACAACTTTTTATGTTAATGTTAATGGATCTAACTCATTGGCTTACAATATAAGTGGTACCTCAAGGCTCTATACTCCGACCTTTATTATTTTTAATCTTTGTCAACGACCTACCCTCTTCCATTAATTCGGAAATATCACTCTTTACGCTGATGACACATCTGTTTCGGTGATGACCTCACCCACAAAATGGAAGTTGTAGTTTTTGATTTCCAAAAATGGTGTCACATGAATAAGCTTATCTTACCGTTTTTGATAAGCTTGATATAAGCTTATCAAAAACTGTAGGCTTATATTTTCGAAATTCAATCACTAATATCAATTTAGGACTTAAAATTGGCAACTTAGTGATTATCTAGCAAGAACAGACAAAATTCCTGGGTTTGTTAATTGACGATAAATTGAGATGGGATTATCATATTGATTAATGTTGCTGACAAAGTGAATTCAGGATATTTTGCTATATCCAGACTTGAAGAATCTCTGCATCTTCAGGGTCTTCTAAGTATTATATAATATAATATTATCTTATGGGGAATGTCGGCAAATGTCTCAAGGATCTTTATTTGCCAAAAAATAATGATTCCTCTTATATTTAACACAAAACCAAGATATCCCTGTAAACCATTCTTTATTCAGCATTAAATATTGACCCTCTCATGTATTTTTATCTACAAAGTATTATTCTATCTGTAAAAGAAAGCATATGTTCTTCAAAATTTATTGAAACTGTATTTTTTTATAAACACAGTAATATTTCCCATTTATGTATAAAAAATTGTATCCTCCACATGATCACGGAAGGCCGCGCGGAAACAAGCAATGCGTTCATTAAAGTTCTTGACGACGCGTTCACAAACATCTGGTGGGATGCCGTTAATAACCCTTTAAATTGCATCTTTGAATTGGTGTATTGTTTTTTAGTTTCACTAATCCCCACAAAAAAGTCACGAGATCTAAGATTGCATGATCCCGCAGGCCATTCCTGCTTGCCACGCAGAGAGATATTTTTTTGGGGAGACTTTTCAGTCAGCAGAGCACTCATTTCATGGGATGTGTGGCATATCGCACCATCTTATTGAAACTAAAAATCTTCATTTTCATCCACAACTGCGAAAAACCAATCAGAAAGCATTCTGTAACTGTAGCCCTTCAAAGTGACTTTTTATCACTTGGATATGTTGCTATGTTGCTATCTGCTCCATGGCGAAAATAAATATCAAACTACAATCCTCACCACACAAAAGCTATCAGGCTGCTAATGGGAAGGATCGCAAATAACAAACATGAATCAAGCACGACTGCCAAACGTCATATGACAAAATGGCGCCAAATTCAAATTCTAACAAAGAACAAATGAGCTTAAAAACTAAATAATAGCCGCCGGAAGAACATCAAGATGGATTCATCACGAGAATAGGCTAAATGGGTCAGAGTGGAAGAACATTTTAAAGAAATGAACTCCGGCCGGGTCTCTTCAATTAAATTATAGTAATAATATTTATAGTTAATTTAGTGAAACAAACCAAGTGTTTTTAATTAATTACCTATTAATATTTATAGTATTATGTATTTTAGATTAATTTAAGAATAGAAACAAAACAAACAATAAACAATATCTATGTTTATAATTTTATTAAGTTTAACCTACTTTTTAACTTAGTGCACCTCTCTGTATAAATTGTTTGTAGGCATGACTTGTATATCCATTCCTGTAATATCAGAATATCAATAAACATTTATTATTATTATTATCCTTCATCTGACTTCTGCTTCTATTATTTAGCATCTGCCAACTATCTGCTGTCATTTGTCCTCTGTCATCTGTCATTTGCCTTCACCTGTTGATTATCATCTCCCATCTATTATGTCTTTTATCGACAACCATTTTCCATCTATTATCTAAAGTTTGTTTATTTCTCAATTTGTTAGAACAAAAGAATTATAAAAAAACGAAATACAGCAGTTCTTTTTCTATCCTTTTAATTGGAATCACTAGCTTCCTCTAATCTTTCATCTGATATCTGTAATATGATCTTTTATATACTATCTTTTATAAATGATCTATCTGTGTATCTAGAATTTTGTATAAAATTATATGTAAAGATTTTTATTGTCTATACTTATTTTCATACCTATTATACAAGGTGACTGACGAAAAACCTTTGGTGCTGTATCTCGCTTATTATTTATCCGATTTGAATAAATAAAACATCAAATTAAATGATTTTGAAAAGACTTTAATATGAACTGTACTGATATTTTTTCTTGCATCCAGTTTTTGACAAAAGACGATCAACTTTTATTTTTCAAATTGCACTGTATATATATTTTGTACTGATCCGCAAGGAGATTTTTTTCTGAATCTAAATTTGTAAACGATTTTATCCATTCATCAAACCAAAGTCGGGAAATTGAGGATTAAAAAAATAAATAAAAAGTCAAGTATAATTCGACATCTGTTATCGGTGATGTATTATCTTATATATCTTATCTACGATATATGGTCTGCGATTTGTACCTCATGTTGTCATCTGTAATCTGTATGCATTCTCTGTCGACCATCAGCTATCATCTGCTATGTGCCAACTGCCATTAGTCATCTATCTCAATGATTAAAGATTAAACATTACCTAATATTGTTATCTATTATCTGCTATATTTAATCTATGATCTATCCTCTGTCATCTGGTATTTGTCTCTGTTCTGATAACGGTCATCTATCATGTAAGTTTTGTCATCTATCCTCTGTTGTCTGTAATCTGTACTCTGCAATCATTTTAGCGCTGTCATCTATTATCTATCGTCTGGCAACTTACACATAAACAAACAACTTTTCTTAGTTCCAATTTGTGATTTGGGGCTCCGGTTTGGAGTTATTGCAGTTCTTTTGTTTTTCTAAAAATCGCTATAACTCCATTATTTAAAGGACTATTTTAAAAAACCAAAAAGTTCCAAAAGTAGCTATGGCTTTCTAAAACATTTGTATTTACAATTATTTGTATTGTTTAAAATAACAAAATGGCGACTGATCAAAAATTTCAAAACAAAATATTTTGATAACCACTCCATCGATTTTCCTAAGTAAAACATTAAAGATTTTATAAATGTTTTACTTTCAAAAATCGATGGAGTGGTTATCAAAATATTTTGTTTTGAAATTTTTGATCGGTCGCCATTTTGTTATTTGAAGCAATAAAAAATCTATAATCTGTATGTATTCTCTGTAGACTTTACAATAAAATATAACTGTAATACAAATGTTTTAGAGAGCCAAAAACTACTTGTATTTTTTAAAAAACAAAAGAACTCCAATAACTCCAAATCTAACCACCAAATCACAAATTGGAAATAAGAAAAGTTGTTTGTTTTAACAAGTTCTAACTGCGATTTTCGGGTTTAACGACTTAGTATTAACACCCTGTATATATCATCTTTCATCTGCTAGTTATTATAAGCCGAATGTTTATTTTAAGTTACCCGAACTTAAAAGTATTATTAAGGAAACAACTTTTATTCTTATATTTTTTGTACATTTATAAATGTACAGTATTTTAAAGCTTATTGATTAAATAGTATAATAGTTGCGGGATCAGTTATTTATTTTTTTTTTTTTGTGAAATTGTAATGTTTTATTGTTTAAATGGTACTCGCCTTAATGGCCCACTTTTTTTTTAACAATTAAAGACGTTTATTATTATTATCATGTGTTATCTCTAATCTGCCATTTGATATTATCTCCCATGTACGATCCATTATCTGCTTTTATTATATTTTATCTATCACTTGACATTTGTCATCTGTAACCAACTGTCATATGTCACCTATTATCTGTCAATTGCCTTCTGCCGTCTAGCATTTATCATCTATCATTTGTCATCAGCCACTTGTCTTCTGTTGTCATCTCTAAATTGCTAAATGGCATCTGTTGTTTGTCTTATTTCATCTATCATTTGCCATCTGCTACCTATCATATGTCATCTATCGCCTCCTGTCTACTCTTTGTATGACATTTGATGATTGTTGATGGCATATATCATCTATAGTTGATCATTTCTTAATTTTCGAACTTTAGAACTATTAAACAGTTATTTTTATTACATTATCATTTTGGAATTGGAATTTACACATTTTTGGAATTGTTTGCTATCAGCAATCTACTATCTGTTATGAGTAATTTATTTTCTGTCATATTTTATCTATAATCTATCCTCTATTATCTGGTATCTGTTTCTTTGTAATCTGTTATATGTCATTTATCAAATGTCATCTGTTATCTATCACCCCATCTATTGTCTATTTGTCAACTACTATCTGTCATCTGTTGTATGTTTAAATTGCCTAAGCTTTAAACATTTAATTAAGGAATCCACTTTTTCCTTTATAAATATATAGTATTTTATTATTAATTTGCAGGTTAAAATTTGTAAAAAAAAATTGAGATCATTTGCTGTCTTTAATCTACCATTTGGTATCGGTGATCTATAATCTCACCTATAATCAATTATTTGTCATCCTTCTCTGTCATTTTTCATCTATAATCAATAATTTGTCATCTGTAATCTGTTATCTTCAATTTGTCGTCTGTCATCTACAATTTATCATTTATCATCTGTAATCTGTTGTCTGCCCTCAGTCATCTATCATTAACCATCTGTCGCCTTTTATATTTCACGTATCGACTTCTGTCTGTCATCTTTATCTCTCAACTATCATATGCCATTTATCCTCTTTCCTCTCATATATGTTTGCTAAATGTCGTCTACAATTTGTTTAGTTTTAAGCAGTTACTTAAGCTTAAAGTAATGAATCTAAAATTCAATGATATTTATTATTATTATTTTTTTAAATAATTTGGGTATTATGCATTTTCAAACTTTTAGAATCATCTGTTATCTTGCATCTCTTATTTATGATCATGTCGTATATCATATGTCTTTGTGATTTTTCAATTGTCATTTACAATTTGTAACCTGTCATCTGTCACACATTATTTCCCATCTGCCACTTGCTGTCTTTTACATCTTTTCTGACTGTGGTACGCTATCTGCCTCTGCCATTTTTCATCTATAGGCTGTCATTTGTCATCTGTAATCTGTTTGTTATCCGTCATTACCCTTATACCACTTGCTGTCGGTCATGTCGTCGGCTGTCTTTCATAAGCTATCTGTTTCTGTTTTTTTTTTTTCATCTATCATCTGCCATTTGACATTTGTAATCTGTCACTTGTCGTCTATAATCTGTTATCTGTCATCACCCATCTGCCTTTTGTCGTCTGTCATCTAACGTCCGCTGTATGTCATCTGCAAGATTACATGTCGCTTCTTTATTTCTCAAATAACTAGAAGAAGGGAATGTAATAAGAAATACCATAACTCTTTTCTTTCATAAAAAAATATAGCAAATTAATTATTTAATAATCTATCATAAGTGACATCTCTGTTCTATGATCTATCATCTGCTATCCATCATCTGTTTCTGACATCTCTATTCTATGATCTATCATCTTCTATCCGTCATATGTTTCTGTCATTTGTCACAGGTATGTCATCGTCTGTCACATGCTTTTTTCTCGAAAAATTAAAGCTACTCTCAGCAAAATAACTCCAGCACCAAATCTTCTAAGAAATTCTAAACATTTCTTAAAGTTTTAGAGAATATCTGATCTATAAAATGTATTGCTATGTACGACGAGTGTAAAAACTTAATATTTGTAACTCAATAAAGAATCTAATAATGTATTTCTTCTACATTTTTTGTAAATTGTATTCCACTTTTTCTTTGCTTAATTTTAATATAAACCTTTCAGAAATATTATACAAATTTTGAATACTGTTGAGTACTTAATTAATTGCAAATAGACATTTTTACAAGAAAACTAATTAAGGAGCTTCTTTTTTAATGGAAAAATAACAAAACTGTTATAAATTCACTGTTAGGTGTTGTAACTAAAGCATAAACTTCCAAAGATTATGAAGAGAATGGTTGCGACCGTTACTACGTGATAATCCATACTTACACTGAATTGAAAAATTCACTATGTTTTAACTACCACTTGATAATGACGATAAAACGTCGAAACTCGAGTCGTGCTGTGTTGTTTAGATTTATATAATTGTGCCTACACGTTATATAATATTTTTACAATAATTATTTGTGGTTAAAACATAGTGAATTTTTAAATTCAGTGTCCAAAGATTATGTTTTTTATTTTTTGCCACACAAGAATGGCATTCGCCTGAAGAAGCCACAGTGTGGCGAAACAATTGTTGCAAAAAATAAAAAGCGTACTCTTTGAAAGTTTCTGTTTTCGTTACAACACCTAACAGTCAATTTAAAATGAACATTCAACAATTAATAGTCAATACAATCAAATTATTAAAACGGTTACTAGCTATTTGTTATCTCTCATCAGTTATGTAATCTGTTATACCATGGCATTTATCTAAATACTATAACTCTAGAGAACTTACGAACTCGTATATTGCTTTTAATAAACAAAATTTGTAACTAATAAATTAAATAGTGTTTATAACGTTTATAAGTTTTCTTCAGATAAAATATAACGAGATGTAAAATGGTGTAATCTAATAAATGGTGGATGCGCCGGGCAAAACTAGCTAACTCTTCGCGAATTATAAAAAGCATTCTATTCAAAGCAAGCAACAGGCTCAAACTCGTCTCTAATGTTAAATTAGTACAATTATAATTATAGCTTATCTACCCAACTCTAATATTAATGTTTTACCCTGGCGCTCATATTTATATTATATATAGTATTTTTGATTTTAAAAGATTATTTGGAAAGTTAAACCCACCGTATAAATTGAATAAACAACTAGATCAACTCGATTTCCGGTTATATAAAAAAAATCTGAGCGAATTTATCAACCAACCCTCCCAATTTATTCCTATTACATCACCCGAACAGAACGCAATACAATTTATCAAACAGCATTCATCCCGCCTCAACATCAGCTTTTCTCGGCGGCACGGCAACTTTTTCCCCTGCAATTACTGCACGTTTTTGAGTGACGTTAATTAAAACAAACCATCTTTTCGCGGCGGAATCATTAATAAATTTCTGTTTTACGAATTCACGGCCCCATTAGGCAGCCCGATTCAATTTATAATAGCTGCTTTATTAACATTTCACAAAGAGCTGCCTTTTTTTTATTCCTGGGGTCCTTTTTCCCCGACGTATCCATATTTAAACGGTAATTATTGAAAATTACCTCCGGCGGGAGTTTATTAATAAGCCGGGTGAATAATTCAAGGGGCGGGAATAGTTCGGTAATGAAGTTTAATTTTAATCGACTAATGTTGCGAATTTAATTCACCCGGGCTGCCCCGGTGGTTGTAAATATGGCATCGAAGCGCGGGAAAAGTTGCAGTAATCGCCTTTGAGGATTTGGACCGCGAGGACGTCATTTATCATTCTTTCAAAATTTGCGGCTATTGGAAGGAATGTATTTTTTTTATATAAGACATAAAAACCGGGTGTTCTCGCTCGGATTATCTTTATCTTAATTTTACAGGCGCTCGCGAAACAGCTCGCAAGCGGCCAGATAAGAAATTAAGTTCTTTTTATTTATGATATTACGGAAAGAAGGAAATTAATAATAATTTTAGCGCTTGTAGGTGCACGGAATGCCCGCATTTGTTACGGGATTATTTTTAGTGTTTCAATATTTTTTACATAATCCAATATGGGCTGGATTTTTCCATTTATCATACTCACCGTTATGATTTAGTAAAATGCAACCTTATATACATATCTGTACAGATTTTTCTGGTTTGGTATTTTTTTTTTAAATAAGTAATATATCTTTAAACTTTTTCTATAAAACTTTTAATCTTTTCTTTATATGTTTGAAGTTAAATTGTTTGTTTTTATACTCTATCAAAGTTTATGTGTGATCGTATCACACCTAACTTTGGTGTTCGGTATCGTCTCGACGTTTCGCACTTCACTTGATGTTGATGCTTTAAGTATTTCTGATCGTTGCTCATCCGTGGAGGAAGCATCAATTATGAAAGCCGCCAGGTGCTTTTGTCAGGTAATAAATAATCCCTGGCGGATGAAGTGAACATAAACGTAACAATACACGTTATTGATACTTCCAGTCATCAGATATGTACATGTAAACTTGCTTAGTGAATAATCTGAATATATGAATATATTTACATACGATTGTTATTATTAAAACATTTTGATAAAGAAATATTATGTAATAATAGCATGTAATTATTTATAATGGGCTGCTATTAAAAAAAAACACACACACACAAATTCTAAAGTAACGGAATTGTGTTTCTGATTTGGAGTTTATCGAACGTTCACGGTCCATTTAATCCGGCATTGTTAGTTGATCTATTCAATGTGCATTATAGGAATAATTGAAAGCTTATCTCCTTTCGGCTCGAAGCTCCAGTGGCACATAAAAAAAAGCCTGGAATTGCCTGAAATTTTCGCGTCAAGTGTGTATTTGCAATCGGCTGTCCTACAAATGATGATTTGTACAAAAGCTCTACCCATTGTTGGAAAGCACACCGTAGTTTCGAGCCGGGAGACGAATAATTGTTCGTCAGTTAGCCTCGATGCGGAAACATTTGGTTTTATGTTAAGCTAGTTGTATCTACACAGAAATATAGGTCAATTCAACAACTTCAATACTAATAATGGTAAAGATATTAACGAGGGTGTTGGAGATATTGTAAAATATTATGTTTATGTTATTATATTAAATTGTGTTTAATACTATATTAAATACAAGTATACAATTTAATTTAATAACATAAAAATAATCTTTTAGAATATATCTCGAATATTCTCTTTAATATCTTTAGGATTTATTTAAAAATCGATTGCAAGTATTGAATTAAATTATATTTTCAATTCTGTTATAAATGTTAAGAAGTGTTTACGAAAAGTATAAAAGTGTGCATTTAAATTCCATTTCAATATAAAATTCGCAAACTGAATTAAAGTAATGAAATTAATTCCGAATGTATTTTATAAACAAGACGATGAGAATTTCATTATATTCTCAAAGCAGAAAATGTAATTCATTCGAAGGAGGACGTAAACTTATTAAAAGTGCAAAATTCGATGTAGTATGTTTCAATTTAAACTTTTATTAGCCCACGATGCGGCGGCGATATTTCATCGTAAAAGAAGTATGAAGATGCACGGCCTAATCTTGTTATTTGTCATGGAGAGGCGAGTCTGCATAGTTGCCGTCCCGTGGATGAGGAAGAAGGAAGGGTTCGCCGGGCCGCCACCCCACCGTCCTCTTATTTGTATTGATTAAAGTTCTGAACTTTGGGTTTGCACGAAACCGAGGGTCTTACATGTGATCCTCTTAGTCCGCGAATGGCGGAATATAGTCCGTGAATTATATATAAAACATCCCTTGGGGAGTATTAGCTGACAAAGTGTACGGCTTTGTTTGGCCTTAATGCCTCATTTTGCTCCTTCAGATATAGATTGTGGAAAATTATTCAATTATTTGCATTTAGGCTATTAGTGTATTAATTAACTTATATAATAAATTATTATTCACATAATTAAGAATTTTAAAAATATTTTATAAGCTACAAGTTAATAGATTTAGGTTATTGGGTTAATTTCGTGATAAATAAATATGGCGGAGATTAAAAGTGCGCATGCGCGTGCAATCCATCGGAAATCGAAATGGTTTGCATGATCCACAGGTGTAGAAATCGAATAATTAAAGTATTATAAAAATAGGTGAACTTATTTTTACTTTCCCTATATACGAAGTATATATAGGGGAAGTATTGTTTTCGTGCGAGAAAATGTCTGTGGGTGCTGTATCTCAAAAACGAATAATCCGATTGAGATGAAACTTTAAACTTAAGGTTTTATCGTTAAAAACTGGAACTGAAAAGCTTTTGGTAAACATTCATAAACCGGAAGTGGATGTTTACTCGAGGCGTTTTTTTGGTTTTTCTCAATATTTTTCCAAATTTGAAAAATATTACATAACTTTTCAAACAAAGGTTAAAGGGAATGAGAAACTGAAGTTTTATTAAGACATGTTTTTCGTAAAATTCTTAACTTGAAATTCTTGAAATTTCAGTAATTTCTACTCCACAGTTTCAGTTTTTATTGCAACTTCCTTTCCAAAGAATTTTCATCGAGAATTCTACAAATTTTTACAAAGCAAAGATTTTATTCAAGAGTTTCAAAATTTTTCAGAAAGTCATTATTTATATTTATTTATAGAAATTTCTTCGTGGTTTTTGTACAATATTTTGTTTAACTTTTTCTATAATTTTCTCAGATGATCCATAGATTTCATTTTAGATTTATAAAACTTTTTTGAGAATTCTAGAAGTCTACAGTAATTTCGTTTTCTTATCCAATAAATAAATAAATAGATATTTCCAGATTTTTAGCAAATATTTTATTCGAGAGTTCTAGATTTTTCAGAAAGTACTTTCAAGATTTTGTTTAGGGGATTCTGAAAGTTTACAGTAATTACTTCTTCATATTTCCAGAATTTTTAGCAAAGGTCTTATTCGGGAGTTTTTTTTAGAAAGTTCGCTTTAATAGAATTTTCTTTGAGGCTGTTTCCAGTTATTTCTCTTCCAGATTTTAATATTGTCGTATAAATTGCAATGATTTTTTCCAGAACTGACATTTTTCGAGTGTTCAGAAATTTCCAGTAACTTTTATTCAGATTGGAGGCTATAGATTTTTCTGGAAAATCTGTTCCTAGAAATCTAGACTCTTTTCATTCATTTCTCTTCCAGATATCAAGATTTTTTTCAAGCAGTCGTTTAAATTGCGGTGTTTTTAGAATTTTCAAAAAAAAAATGTTTATAAATTCAGAAAATTTCTAGTAAATTGCGAAGATTTAAATGAAGGCTTTTTTAGAAAATTTGTTTTTAAAAACTAGACTATTTTTGAGAGAGAAATTTTTAGTAATTTCTTCTCTACATTTCAAGATTTTTTCAATTTGTCTTCTAAATCGTAAAGATTTTCTTTGAGGCTCTAGAATTTTTACAATTTTCTTCTAGAAATCTAGATTATTTTCTCGAGGGTTCAGGAAATTTTTAGCAATTTATTCTCTAGAGCTCGAGATTTTTTTGAAGTCGTCTTTTAAATTGCAAAGATTTTCTTTGAATGCCTAGTGTTTTCTAGAATTTTTTTCTAGAAGTTTATAGTTTAGAAAATGGCTAATAACTTCTTAACAAAAATTATTTTTTTTAACTATTCTTATAAATTGCGAAGATTTTTTTCAGGCTCTAAATGTTTTTTAATTCGTCTGCTTTTCGAAAATTCAGGTAAATTTCAGTAATTGCTTCTCTAGAATTCAACATTTTGTTTCAACTACAGGCTATAAACTTATTTAGAAAGTTCTAAATTGCAGAATTTTGCTTGGAAGGTCTAAATTTATTTTAGAAAAATTTCCCCTAGAAATCTTTTCTTATTTTAGAGAAAGTTTAAAGAATTTTCAGTAATTTCTCTTATATTTTTTCAACTGGTCTTCTAAATTTCTAGGAGGCTGTAGAATTTTTAGAAAATTTTAATTCAGAAATTTAGAATTTTTTTCAAGGGTTCAAGAAATTTCCAGATTTCTCCTCTAGATTTCAAGGTTATCTTCTTATCCTTTAAATTACAAAAAATTTCTTGGAGGCTATAGAAAATTTGTTTGTAGAAATCTAGGTTTTTCTTGAGGGTTCAGAAATTTTTCAATACTTTCTCTTTTTTGAGGCCCTAGATTCAAGAAATTTCCACTAATTTCTTCTTTAGGTTTTTAAGAATTTTTAATTCAACCTGCTTTCTAAATTGTGAAGATTTTGTTGGAAACTGTAAAATTTTTAAAAAAGATTCGTTTAGAAAATAAAAAAAAAACTAACTCACCCTAAAATCAGTAAAACATAAGCGAGGGTTTTAATTAAAAGTTGTAAAACGTAAATAAACATAATATTATTGCAAAATTTAATAGATTTATTCAAACAAATTTTGATAGACATAACTTTTCAAACAAACAAAAAGTTAAAGTAAATCAAAAGTTTTATTGAAACATTTTTTTGTTCTTAATTTAAAAAATTTTAATATTTCTTCTTATTGTAAAAAATATAAAATCAAATTTTTTAAGTAGAAACTTTCTACATGTATTCTTAATATATTTGGAAAGTTTCAAGTCGATGGCAATTGTTTTCATATTTTTTTCAGACCATGAAAATTATGATTGCAATTTTTTAACGTCTCCTTAATTTGAAGTGAAGATATTTAAAAAAATCTAAAATCAAACGTTTGAATTTTTTTAGCAGTAATATTTCTACATGTAGTCTCAATATATTTAGAAAGTTTCAAGTCGATAGCAATTGTTTTTATATTTTTTTCAGGCCGTCAAAATTATGATTGAATGTTTCTCAACATCTCTTTCATTTCACGTGAAATGATTGAAAAATCTAAAACCAAACTTTCGATTTTTTTAAGCAACAACATTCCTACATGTATTCTGTATATATTTAGAAAGTTTCAAGTCGATAGCAATCGTTTTTAAATTTTTTTCAGACTGTCAAATATATGATTGCAATTTTATTAACCCCGCTTTCTATTGACGTAAAATTTGAAAAATCTAAAACCAAACTTTTGACTTTATAAGCATAAACATTCCTACGTGTATTTTGAATGTACTTAGAAAGTTTCAAGTCTGTAGAGCAATTGTTTTTATACTTTTTCAGGCCGTAAAAGTTACGATTGCAATTTTTCAACGTCTCTTTCATTTGACCTAAAATTATTGAAAAATCTAAAATCAACTTTTGATTTTTTTTAAGCAGCAACATTCAAACATGTGTTCTGAATATATTTAGAAAGTTTCAAATCGATAGCAATTGTTTTTATAATTTTGTCAGACCGCCAAAATGATGAATGCATTGAATTTCTACTTAAACTTGTTGATATTTTTAATAAAAATAGCTTTGAAGAGTTTTTCTTTTAATTATTTAAAAACTAATAATAAACTATATGAGCTAATGGAAATGTATATAAGAAGTGAATATAAATAATTTAAAATTGAGCAAATAATTAAGAATAGTTTTCGAGAAAAATTATAGGGAAAGTATTATGATGGCCACATCACCATTTTTCGAAATATATAAGACTAAAGTTTAAGATATTGTGATACACTTCTAGAGGCCTTACAATAATGTATTTTATTGTATATAATTCGTTATAACATGTAATAGTATACGAGGGTTGACTTTTATATATCGGTATTGGACGATTCAGGTGCTGCCATCTGACAACTGACGTTCCAAACGTTAAATTCGACTTTTTGTCGGTAGAGCTAGAAACGTTTTAATATCCATACGCTATTTCATGTTGTTTACAGTAACATGAAAAAATGCTGTCAGTCAAGAAAATGGATTTAAATCATAAACATTTTGTATTTATTATCTATAATTTTTGATGTAGATTATTTATTATCTAGCAGCGAATTAATGGTTATATATTACACTTTAATAGCGGTTGAAGGTATTTAAAATAAGAATTAAAGCCTAATTTTAAATTTTATAAAAGGTTGTATGTAATTAACCTCGTTTTTAATTTAAAAAAAAACACCTAAATAAGATTTACCCTTGATTGTGCGCCCTTACTTCACTTATCTAGAGTGAATCTTCAGGCAAATAATTCTCGGATTCTCCGTTTTTTTCGTTTAAATAAAAGGCTCACGTTGGTTGTAACTTTGAAACCCAAAAAACGTGATTTATAACTAAAAAATGATGCATAAATATTTATTTATTTTTCAGCATTTTCATAAGTACTAGTACTATTTTCTTTGAGGTTTCATACAATTTATTTAATCTAACTTCATGCAAGTAGGAGATTCTCGTTCACTTTATTTGGCCCATATTTTCGTATTACCTAAGGGGTAAACATATTTCCTCCGTAAATTCAGCAAGAATTTTATATATTACAGCCAATTTGGTCGGTGTATCTTTCACGCTCCTATGGTTTACTTTTTATAGTTCCGCAATGGCCACATGTGGTTGGATTTTCAATGGGAGCGCGGAACATATTGGATCTCTTTGTTCCTTTGAGCTTTATCGCGTGTTCATCTGCGGCCCCCGCTCGTCCTCCACGAGAGCTTATTTATCTTACCCCTTTACTTTACACGGCTTATGTAATTTGCAATTTAAAGGGGACACGCTAGCAACCTCCTCTCCGTCTGCTACGTGACCAGGTTACCAACGACCAACTTAAATCGCCGATATTGAAATGATAACTTAATTTACTTTACATCTAACCTTTACTTCGCATCTGTATGTATTGGAAAATTGAGAAAAATGTATATAAATTACGAAATTTACTTCAATGAATATTATGAATAATATTAAATAATTGCCAGCAAATTTTATTGATTAAATATGAAGTGTTTTATGTAAAGAAAATGGTGATGTGGCCATCATAGTACTTTCCCTATATTTTTCTGAAAAACTTTGAGGCAAAAAAGCTATTCTTAAACATTTGCCCAATTTTGGATTCTTTACAATTACTTGTAATATAAATTACATGATTATGAGTGTTCAACAAAAGTTAAAAGACCTAAAATATAAACAAACACAAATTGATGCTTTCATACAAATATTTCAAATAATTTTTGATGATGTTTTACTTAATGGAAGGTGGGATAGAGGATTTAGAATCCTCGACAAAAATTTATAAAAATAATTTGTAAAAAAAAAATAATTGCCAGGAAAATTGATAAAAATTCTAGAACATTAGAAACTTTGATGAATCTAGAATTATAATTATTAGAAAATTTTATAACCCTTTAAAAAAATCCTAGTAAATTTCACATACAATAAGATGTAAAAATGTAAAAGTCTGAAAGAAAAAATTCTCAAAAATTTTACAAGAAAACGCTTGACCATTGGTGAAAAATTAAAAAAATTAAACTGCGGAGATATTTTAGATATCTATAAAAAATGTTTATAAATTCTAAAACTCTCAAACAAATTTTCTAGTAATGTAGAATAAAACTTACTAGAAAATTTTAGAACATTTAATAATTCCAACAAAAAAAAGCAAGCAAGAAAAATCCAAGAGTCTAAAAGAAAATATTTCTAGAAAAAAAATCTCGAAACAATTATGCAATTTCTAAGAAATTAAAAAGAAACCTTAACAACTTCAAATAATCTGGACTTATTTTAGTTGAAAATTGTAAATTTTAAATTTTTAGAAAAAGAAAAACCTTTCAAAACCTAATGAAAATCTCTGAAAGAAAAATTACTAAAAAATTCTAGAAATTTATATTAAAAAAACTGCTTCGCAATTTCACAATCTACGAAAAAATTTCTTGGTATCTGGACAGAAAATTACTGGATATTTCTAGAATCCTTGAAGGAAAACCTGAAAAGTTAAAGTAATAAATGCTTGAGAAGACAAATTTCTGTAAAATTAATTGTCAATGAAAATTCTTATAATTTGGGGGAAAAACCCTGAATTAAAAATTGTCTTGAAATAAAACTGCAAAAAAATCTACAAATTTTGACAAATATTCCGTGAATCTGGACTTTAAATTACTCAAAAATTCGAGAACCCTTTAAGAAAATCATGGATTTGTAAGATCTAGCAATTCTTCCTGAAAGGAGAGCCTACAACCGAATTTGGAAATTGAATATTTTTAATTACTGAAATCCCAAGAATCCTTGTATAAATCCTAGACAATTTCGATAGAATAAAGCAAGTAAAGCAAAAAAAACTCTTGAGGAATAATTACGATTTAAAGCGAAAATTCCTAAACGAAAAATTTCTAGAAATATAGCAAAATATGTTTGAAATTACCAGAAAAAAATTAAAAAATCGAAAGTAAAACCGTAAACCAAAAATTACTAACATATTCTAGAAATTTAGGGGACAAATGCTTGACTCTGAACTCTGAACCAAATTTGGTTTCAAAATTATTTGAAAATTAATTTTTTATTTATTAATTAATGTAAAAAAATAATTAACTCTTGAACAATTACGATGAGATAAGAAATGCTGAAATGTCTCAAAAAAATATTTTTGGAAAAAAATTGTGAAAAAAAAGATAGAAAAAAATGCCGAAAATTTTAAAACCCTTAGCAAAATTTCTACGAATTTGCACATTGATTCTGGAACCTATTTAGAATTTTACTAATTTCCAGAATTTTTAATTACAGACCCTTAATATTTTCCATGATTTCTTGCTTTATTTGTTTATTGAAGATTTTCTAGAATTTATAATGGAAGAAATTCTGGAATATTTTTTAAACGAATTAAAATCTAAAAAAAATAGTCTCGATAAACTTTGTAAAAATAGGAACGCAAGATGAATTGAAATTTTCTAGAAATTTTCTAAAGAAAAAAGCAAATTTGAATAATATAATATTAGAAATGTTTGAAGTTTCTAATAATTAAAAAAATACAGTGAATTATTGAAGAAAATTCTTCAATTAGGGTGAGAAGAAAATTTTCTAGTAAACTTTAAAAGCTGGAAAGAAAAATTGTGTAAAAAGTATAACCACCCGATAATTTCTAAGAAACTTCATTAAAACAAAAATTCTTCACGAATTGGTAAATTTCTATAAAATTAAAATCTAAAAAAAAAATATTTGACTCTGGACAAAGTTTCTAAAAATGAGGACGTTAAATTACTTGGAAGTTTCTAGAAGTTTTCTAAAAAATTAAGCAAATTTGAATAACATAAAACAAGAGTTTCTAAAAACAAAAAATTTAATCCGTAAAAATACAGAACTCTTGAAAAATGATGAAATATATGGGGGGAAAGAATTCCTGGAAATAGTAAATGATATCATCAAGAATCACAAGATACTCGAGGAATGGAATTTTGTAAAAACGAAGCAATATTTCCAAAATATTCCGTTTAAATGATTAGAAAACATTAACTAATTAAATTGTCTAAAATGTTTTTCAGACAAGTAATATTTAACATCCTTTTCCGTTTTTATGTACAGAATAGAGTACACAAAAGTATTATTTGGTATCCATTTACAAATTAGTAATTACCCAATTACCCCCCCCGATTTACCGTTAATCTGGAAATTTCCTGAGCCCTTGGAAAAAAATCTAGATTTCTAAATGAAAATTTTCTAAAAATTCTAGAACCTTCCAGAAGACCAGTTGAAAAAATAACTTGAAATCGGGAAGAGAAATTACTGAACATTCCTTAAACTTTCTCGAAAATAAGAAAACATTCCTAGGAGAAAATTTTCTAAAAAATTCTATACCTTCCATGAAAAATTCCGCTATTTAGAACCATCTAAATAATTTTATAGCATCCAGTTGAAACAAAATGTTGAGTTCTAGAAAAACAATTACTAATATTTACCTGAATTCTCGAAAAGAAGACGAATTAAAAAAATTAGAGTCTGAAAGAAAATCTTCGCAATTTATAAAAAAATTAATTTGGGGAAGAAGTTATTTACCTTTAGAACACACTACAATCAATAATTCTGAAATAATAGACAATTTTGGTAAACAAAATCTACAAGACCATTCTTTTAGAAAAAAAATCTAGAAAATCCTAATGCCGCAAAGAAAATCTTTGCAATTTAAAAATCTTGAACTCTGGAGAATACATTTTTAGAAATTTCCTGGACCCTCGAGAAAATAATCTAGATTTCCAGAAGAAAATTCTAAAAATTCAAGAGCCACAAAAAAACTCTGCGATTTAAAAGTTGGAAAAAAATTTGAAATGTGGAGAAGAAATTACTTCAAATTTCTCGCTAATAAGTCTAGATTTTTAAAAACAAATTTTCTATAAAAACTTTCATTTAAATCTTAAAAATTTACTGGAAATGTCCCGAATTCTACATTTCTAGAAAGGAAATTCTAAAAACTTCGCAGTTTAAAAGACAGCTTAAAAAAACAATCATTTTCTAGAAAAATCTATAGCCTCCAAATCTAAATAAAAGTTACTGGAAATTTCTGAACACTTGAAAAAAAGTGTAAAGTTCTGTAAGAGATTTTTTTTAATTTTGAGCACTGAAGGAAATCTTTGCAATTTATAGGACAATATTAAAATCTGGAAGAGAAATTACTGGAAATCCTAAAAGAAAATTTTATAAATATTGAAACGAACTAAAAAATTAAGAACTTCCGAATAGGAACATTGATAAAAATTCTGGAAATATGAATAAAAAATTATTGTAAACTTCTAGAATCCTCTAAAAAAGGTTTACAAATCTACAAGGAAAACTTGTGAAAAATTCTAGAATCCTCGATCAAAATTCTTTGAAAAGGAAGATAAAACACTGAAAATATGGAGGAGGAATTCCTGAAACTTCTAGAAGCCTCTAAATAAGTTCTAGAAATTTTGAATAAAATATCCTAATAAATTGTAAAGTTAAACAAAATCTTGGGAGAGCTTTCTAAATAATCTAGAGCTCTCGAAATCTTTGCTAAAAATTCTGGAAATATCTATTTATTTATTAGATAAGTAATTACTGTACACTTCTAGAATCCTCAAAAAAGTTTTATAAATCTAAAATGAAATCTTGTGATAAATTGTAGAAACCTCAATGTAAGAAAACTAAAAGTATGGATTATAGAAATATAGAAGAAAATTTTCTAATAGAAAAAGTTGAACAAAATCTTGTATAAAAACCACGAAGTAATTTCTTTAAATATATATAAATAATGATTTTCTGAAAAATTTTGATATTCTTGAATAAAATCTTTACTAAACTTGTAAAAATTTCGAGACTTCTCGATGAAAATTCTTTGGAAAGGGAGTTGCAATAAAAAATAAAAGTAAGGAGGAGAAATTACTGAAATTTAAAGAAAAATCTAAAACATTTTCTAAAAAGTTATTTTTTTTTCTCACAAATTAAGAACTTTACGAAAAACATGTCTTAATAAAACTTGTTCAGTTTTTTGTTCCCTTTAACTTTTATTTGATAAGTTTTGTAAATTTTTTTATATTTACAAAAATATCAGAAAAAAACAAAAAACGGCCTCGAGTAAACATCCACTTCCGGTTTTTGAATGTTCACCAAAAGCTTTTCAGTTTCAGTTTTTAACGATTAAACATTAAGTTTAAAGTTTCATCTCAATCGGATCATTCGTTTTTGAGATACAGCGCCCACAGACATTTTCACGCACGAAAACAATACTTCCTCTCTATATACTATATAGGGAAAGTAAAAATATTGTTACTTTCTGAAAATTATTATCAACTAAATGGATCTTAAGGGATTAGAGTTAGGGTGCGACTTTAAAATTTCGTCCCCGCTAAATGATAAGATTTCACCCCACGCTGCTCTTGGACGCCCCGGGCACTTAGGGGTTTGGGACTGTTTTAGCGTGTTACTGGCACACTGATCGGAGTTTTGTCGCATATTTTTTTCATGTTGAAAGGGGTCGTCCGTCGCAACTTTTAAGCCGCCTTCCATCACTTAATCTTAATCCCCGGTGGCCAATTTTTAAACGAAAACAAAATAAATATTTCTTAGCAAAAAATATGTTGCTTTTATAATATATAATTTTCAACCACAAAAATATAAAAATTAAAATAATTATTATATTTATTATCAAGAAACCTTTAATAGTTTAAAGTTAATGCTTGTTGTGCTACATTCTTGATGGAACCGGATGTATAAGTAAAAATATGGAACATAACAAGTGCCTTTTTACAACAAATTTAATAATTTACATAAAAATTAGAGTTAAGCAAAATTAAATCGTTATATAAAACTAATTCAAATATTTCAATTCAGATTTCGCATTTACAATTTTGATGAATATATAATTATTTGTAACCCAGAGAGTTTAATACTATTTATTTATCTATTAAATATTTGTATATAATATTTTCTGAATAATTATTATTATATTAAAATTGTTAATTATCTTTCATGTGCCTTTATTTGAAACCGTGAAAATTAAATGTTAAAACGCTGTGATGGCTACTTCAACTTTTTTTTATTAATTTCAGTACAGACTTTGCTATTTTAAAATTAAAATTTCGCTTCAGACCTAAATTTCACTTCGCCGAACACAAATGGAAATGTCCCGTGGCACCGTTCACGCTTTCGCGATTCAATTATCAAAGTTCGCGGCAGTCGCCTAAATTTTTTGACGTTTAATAAATTCCCTTATACAATTTCAATTACAATTGAAACGTCGCCGTCCCGCATGCTGCCGGAATTTTTATAAGGTTATTGTCTCTCCGGTGCCACCCCTGTAGACAAGGCGACCTCCTTTCTTCCCTCTCATTCCGCTGCACTTAATTTTCTTTTTATTGCCACCAGCCCCCCCGAACCGAACAGGAACGGAACCTGTTAATATGTTTGTACGGGCGGAATTAATTGAAATTTAACACCCTCCGGCGCTTTCCATAAATCCATGCACCGGAGCGCGAGGGTGGGAAAAAAAAGCGCGCTAAAATAAGCTAGTAAATTTTAATAGAAGTCCAATTAACATAAATCTTCGTTTTGTTGCAGTGAAAGAAAACACAAACGGACGTCCACAGCCATTGTTGCAGGAACCCCATTACGGATCCAGGCCTCAGCCGTACAGTAAGTCCACTTTCTTTTACTTATTTACGGCCGCTGGTGACGCCCCCAATTTCACAGCGCCGGGGAATCTGTTGCATGCCCGCGCCGCCAAAACTTCACGAAACTCCTCTGAAATCGATTCCTACTGAAATTGCCACTGTAAATCAGCTGGAAGAGCTTTTTGCCGATTTTAGAGCCTCGTCCGTTTTCGAATAATACATGAGCGCTATTATTGACAATTATTTCTTGCATCCCTTCACAACCCTTGATTTGCACCGCTGCCTCCATTATCGGGATGGCGTGGGCGTGATGGATGCAATCATTCCGGAGTGAGCGTTTATTACATCTCACGTCGAGATTATCAACGCTCGGTATTTTTTTCTAATTTGAAAACGAGGGTGGTTTAAGGAATTGCGGGCTAGGAGCGGGTGAATGATAGGGGGAAATTGGCGTAAGCAACGGGGCCATTCTGTCACAACCGTCTCGAGTGTACTGAATGAACGTTTTCAATTCGCAGTGCATTTATTTTTGGTATTGCTTCTTCACACCACTCGGCATCCAATTACCAGCAATTTGAGACTACGGTGCTGATGTGTCCGCACGTTATCAACTAGGGATTTCGCATTCCTTATTGTCTCTAGATTTCAACTGTAAGTACATCGCAATTTATAAAGTCTCTTACTCTTCATCCAATTGGATTTGGAATTTAGTAGAAAATGCTACCTCTGCAATTCTTTCAAATATGAATAAATGAAATATTAAATTTAGATGTTGAGATATAAAATCTTGTAAATTTCAGACATTTCCTTGCATAACTCAAGCTGAATATTATCCGTGCAGACTTGTAAACCATTTAGCTTAGTTCCTATTTGATCATTACTTACTAATAAAATGGTGATGTGGCCATCATAATACTTTCCCTAAATTTTTCTCGAAAACCATTAGGTTTACGCAAAAATGTCTTTCTTAATAATTTGTTAACTTTTGAATTCTCTACAATTATTTGTTATATAAATTTCATGTAACTCCAATAGTTTATTAGCAATTGGCAAAAAAATTCAAAATTTTTTTTTCTCTCAAAAGTTAAGAATTTTTTGAAAACTATGTTTAAATAAAACTTGTTCAGTTTTTCACTCTCTTTTTACTTTTGTTTGAACCATTTTTTAAAATTATTCATATTTAGAAAAATATCGGTCTATGATTGTTCACCAAAAGCTTTCCAGTTCCAGTTTTTAACGATAAAACCTTAAGTTTAAAGTTTTATCTCAATAAGATTTTTCGTTTTTGAGATACAGCGCACACAGACACAATTTTGTTTTTCCAAAAATCAGTGTAATAGACTCTGATATTACGAATATTGTTTAAAAATAAAGAACTATCAAAGCCTATTGAATATTAAGCATTGTCAAGTAGTAAAAAATTTAACCTAAATGTAAGAATGACAATTAAACAAAAACTTCTTTGTATGATTATCATTTCTAACATTATTAATCATTTTAAAACACGTAAACATTTTGTAAATCTAAGACTACAAAACAAATCACTTATGGAAACAAATACTTTTTTAATTAATACCTCGACAGATCGTGAATTATACAAAAGTACAACAAATAGCACAGCTATAAAATGAATAAATGTATTTATTTCTGTTAAATAAACTAATGAATGATTAAATATATTTTAAACTGTTTGTGAGTGAGAAATTATGAACAAGAAATGACTTTCATTAAAATTAATTAACAAAGGCAATTAAATAATCTAACATTCAAGTTTATAATCAACTGCAGACACGTGTTTCGATCTCTCGATCTCTTCAGTACAGCTTTATTATAAAATTGATTTTAGATACAAATTTTTGAATGCAAATCAAGTGTTTGCATCTCAAGTACGAATAATATATGCAGGGTGAGCGGTATCAACTATCACACCCTCCAATAAAACAATATTAACGAGGGTTTCATCAAAAGAAAACTTTAAATTTAAATATTTATAAAATGAAATATTTACTTTTATCATTATTGATTTTATTAACTAATTTTATAAATAAAACATGGAAACATTGTGGTGATTGTAGCGTGTAATAGTAGTCACCCACCCACTCTAAATATTTATAATTTACATCAACAGTATTTGTGATTTTAATTCCATTAGAATTTCAGACAATTCTGTTTGTATATTTCTGAAACAAATAGACTTTCTATAGCTTGTGTACAAAAACATATGTAGGGTGGGTGGGTGCCACTATCTTACCCTCTAACCAAATTATTTTAACGAGGGTTTCATTTAAAATTTAATTATTTTAACGCAGATGAAAGAAAATAAATAGTGTATAAGATGAAGAATTCAATTAATAAATTGAAAATCAAGGTTTCAGTTAATAAATTATTCAAGTAAAAATTTGAAGATGTTATGATAATTATAAGGTGAAATAGTGGACACCCACACACCCTACAATTTTTTTTATCTACTAACTTTTATATTAGACTAATATTATGTATGTTACATAATATTAGTCTGAATTTTAAAAAACAAAACGTTTGTTTGTAGTGTGTGTACAAAAAATATATGTAGTGGGTAGCCATTATCACACCACAATACCGTGAATGTTTAACTAAATGCTTCATTAATTATATTTATTGTAATTTATAATTTATAAATAAGTTTTCTTTAAAGTGAAATTATTGTATTTTAGATGAAACCCTCTTTAATATTATTTGGTTGCAGAGTGTGACAGTGGCCACCCACCCACCCTACATATTTTATTATTCAGAAACCATAAACACTTGTTTTGTAATAAAAAAATCACACCAAATTTTATGAAATATTCGCTAACATAAATTCACCATTATATTTGATAAAATAATATTTATGTAGGATGAGTGAGTGGCCACTATTTCACCTCACAGTCACTACAACATCCTCTAACATTTACCTGAATAATTAATTAATTAAGTTCGAAATGATTCACAGTTTTAAAATTTATATTTTATTTTATAAATCAATTAAAATTTGCAACCTCTCGTTTTAAACAATTATTGGATAATTAACTAAACACTCGTTAATGTTATTTTAGTTGGAGGGTGTAATAGTGGACACCCACCCACCCTACATATATATTTTTCCATCAAGTACAATGGTGATTTTGTTTTAAAAAACATTTCATTAAATTTTGTTTGTAATTTCCGGAAACTAAACGACTGTTTGTGGCTTGTGAACAAAGTTGTATGTAGGGTAGGTGGGTGGCCACTATCACACACTCTAATCAAAACAACATCAGCGAGAACTTGATTTAAAATTTAATTATCTCATCGAAATGAGAATGTTTAAAATCAATAATGTATAAAATAAATTATATCTTTTTAAAACTTCAAGTAATTCTCAATTTAATTTATGGATTATTTAAATTAAGGCTAGAAGATGTTGTACTGATTGGAGGATGTTAATTAAGAATGGTATATAATCTATATTTAATAAATCATTTTATAAATTATTAATTTTAAATGCTATCGTTTAGGGTAAAATAATTGAATTGAAAAATCAAACCCTCGCTAATGTGTTTTGATTGGAGGGTAGGATAGGGGCCACCCGCCCACCCTACATATATTTTGGCAAACAAACTACCAAACAGTCGTTTAGTTTCCGAAAAATACAAACTAAATTGTATACAAGACAAATCAAATTAAAACCTTCATTATAGTTGATGTAACTTATAAATATGTAGGGTGGGTGAGTAAGTATAAAACTATTTAATCCAAACAGCATCATCTAGATTTTGAATTATAATCCAATTGTTTTATCCTAAACAAGAAGTTTAAACATAATAATTTATAGAATTATATGTTATCGTTTTATACTTTATATCATTTTTAACTAATATAATTAATTATTTAGGTAGCTTAGAGGCTATTATAGTAATTAAGGATACTCGCTCACCTTATATAATATTTGTTTTCATCAAGTAATTTAGTAATTTTATTTTATTGAATGTTTCACTAAATTTGATTTGAACTTCTAGAAACGAAACAACTGTTTGTAATTTATGAACAAAAACACACGTAGGGTGGGTGGGTGGCCTCTATCCTACCCTCTAATCAAAACACATTAGCGAGGGTCTGATTTTCCAATCCAATTATTTTGCCCTAAATAATAGCGTTTAAAATTAATAATTTATAAAATGAATTATTAACTTTAGACTGTAAATCATTCTTAATTTATTTAATTTATTTTCTAGGCAAATGTTGTATTGATTAAAGGGTGTGTTAGAGGCCATCCACCCACCCTACGTATTTATTTTCTTTATTAATTATAATGGTGAATAAATTTTAAGGAAAATTTTTTAAAATTTTGGCAATAAAACAATTGTCCGTAGCGTTTGTACAAAAGGTTTCACCTAAAATCCAATTATTTTAACGTGAACAAAAGGTATTTTATAAATATTTATAAAATGAATTATTCAAATTATAAATTATTGTTTAATTGTGGAGGCGTTTACTTTGTGGTACATCTTGAATATACTGAAGAAAGAAAACAGGATCACTTTGTTTTACCACTTTTTATTAAAATTTAATTTAATAAAAAGTGGTAAAACAAAGTGATCCTGTTTTCTTTCTTCATTATAAATTATTAATCATTCTTGATTTAACTAATTGATTATTGAGATAAAGCGATGAGATGTTGTGGTGATTGGAGAGTATAATAGAGGACACCCACTCACCCTACATATTTACAATTTACATCGACTACAACGGTGGTTTTAATTTTAGTCGTCTTTAATAAAATTTTGATTGTGTTTTACGGAAACTAAACGACTGTTTGTAGTTTGTGTACAAAATTACATGTAGGGTGGGTGGGTGGCCACTATCACACCATCCAATCAGTACAACATCTTCTAGCTTTTATTTAAATAATTCATAAATTAAATTGAGAATTACTCGAAGTTTTAAAAAGTTATAACTTATTTTATACATTATTGATTTTAAACATTCTCATTTCGATGAGATAATTAAATTTTAAATTAAATTCTCGTTAATATTGTTTGGTTGGAGGGTGTGAAAGCATTCACCCATCAACCCTACATATATTTTTGCACATACACTGTTTTTCAAAACAAAATCTCCATTGTAATTGATAAAACAAAATAATTGTAGGGTGAGTGGATAGTCACTATCACACCCTCCAATCAATACAAGTTTAGCGAATGTTTAATTAATTATCTAATCATTTTGTTCTAAACGAGAAATTACAAATTTTAATTGACTTATAAAATAAAATATAAATTGTTAAAACTGTGAATCATTCCGAAATTAATTAATTAATTAGGTAAATATTAGGGTATGTTGTAGTGATTGTGAGCTGGGATAGTGACCACTGACCCATCCTACATATATATTATTTTATAAAATACAATGGTGAATTCATCTTGGGGAACATTTCATAAAAGTACTTTTTCTATATTTTATTCGAAAACTATGAGGTTTATAAAAAAAGGCTATTCTTAATAATTTGTTTGCTATTAAATTCTCTACAATTATTTATTATATAAATTTTATGTAATTCCAATAGTTTATTAGCAATTGGCAAAAAATGTCAAAATTTTCAATTTTAATTTTATTTCTCGAAAGTTAAGAATGTTATGAAAAACATATTTTTATAAAACTTGTTCATTTTTCCCTTGCCTTTAACTTTTGTTTGAAAATTTTTGTAATATTTTGCATAATGTCGGTGGGTGCTGTATCTCAAAAACGAATAATCAGATTGAGATGAAACATCAAACTTAAGGTTTTATCGTTAAAAACTGGAACTGAAAAGCTTTTGGTAAACATTCATAAACCGGAAGTGGATGTTTACTCGAGGCGTTTTTTTGTTTTTTCGTAATATTTCTCTAAATATGAAAAATTTAAAAAAACGGTTCAAACAAAAGTTAAAGGGAATAAAAAACTGAACAAGATTTATTCGAACATATTTTTCATAAAATTTTTGACTTTTGAGAAAAAAAATAAAAATTGAAAATTTTGACATTTCTTGAAAATTACTAATAAACTATTGCAGTTACGTAAAACTTATATTACAAATAATTGTAGAGAATTTAAAACTGAATAAATTATTAAGAATAGCCTTTTTGCGTAAACCTCATAGTTTTCGAGAAAAAAAAATATAGGGAAAGTACTATGATGGCCACATCACCATTTTACGAAAATATTTTCGTGTTTTTTCTAATTATTATTACTTTCCCTACATAGTATATATAGGGGAAGTATTGTTTTCGTGCGTGAAAATGTCTGTGGGCGCTGTATCTCGAAAACGAATGATCCGATTGAGATGAAACTCTAAACATAGGATTTTATCGTTAAAAACTGGAACTGAAAAGCTTTTGGTAAACATTTATAAACCGGAAGTGGCTGTTTACTCGAAGCCGTTTTTTGTTTTTTTTTTCCTATATCTTTTTTAATTTGAAAAATATTACAAAACTTTTCAAACAAAAGTTGAAGGGATTAAGCAACTGAACAGGTTTTGTAAAAACATATTTTTCATATAATTCTTAACTTTCGAGAAAAAAAAAATTGAATATTTTGACACTTTTTGCCAATTGCTACTAAACTATTAGAGCTACAAGAAATTTATATAACAAATAATTGTAGAGAATTCAAAAGTGAACAAATGACTAAGAATAGCCTTTTTAGGTAAACCTCATAGATTTCGAGAAACATATAATGAAAGTACTATGATGGCCACATCACCATTTTTGCTTTCCCTATATACGAAGTATATATAGGGGAAGTATTGTTTTCGTGCATGAAAATGTCTGTGGGCGCTGTATCTCAAAAACGAATGATCCGATTGAGATGAAAGTTTAAACTTAAGGTTTTATCGTTAAAAACTGGAACTGAAAAGCTTTTGGTAAACATTCATAAACCGGAAGTGGATGTTTACTAGAGGCGTTTTTTTGATTTTTCTCAATATTTTTCCAAATTTGAAAAATATTACATAACTTTTCAAACAAAGGTTAAAGGGAATGAGAAACTGAAGTTTTATTAAGACATGTTTTTCGTAAAATTCTTAACTTGTGAGAAAAAAATGTAACATTAGAATTTTTCAGAATAATTTTTCTTTAACGATTCTTGAAATTTCAGTAATTTCTCCTCCACACTTTCAGTTTTTATTGCAACTTCCTTTCCAAAGAATTTTCATCGAGAATTCTACAAATTTTTACAAAGCAAAGATTTTATTCAAGAGTTTCAAAATTTTTCAGAAAGTCATTATTAATATTTATTTATAGAAATTTCTTCGTGGTTTTTGTACAATATTTTGCTTAACTTTTTCTATAATTTTCTCAGATGATCCATAGATTTCATTTTAGATTTATAAAACTTTTTTGAGAATTCTAGAGGTCTACAGTAATTTCGTTTTCTTATCCAATAAATAAATAAATAGATATTTCCAGATTTTTAGCAAATATTTTATTCGAGAGTTCTAGATTTTTCAGAAAGTACTTTCAAGATTTTGTTTAATTTTATAATTTATTAGGAATATTTTTTCTAAATTTAATCAAAGGCTTCTAGAAGTTTCAGGAATTTCTTCTCCATATTAAAAGTTTTTTGCATCATCATCTCCAAAGAATTTTGATCGAGGATTCTAGAATTTTTCACAAGGTTTCCTTATAGGTTTCTAGAACGTTTTTGGAGGATTCTGAAAAAGTTTACAGTCATTTCTTCTTCATTTTTCCAGAATTTTTAGCAAAGGTCTTATTCGGGAGTTTTTTAGAAAATTTGCTTTAATATTTATAGAATTGTTTATAAATTCAGAAAATTTCTAGTAAATTGCGAAGATTTAAATGAAGGCTGTTTTAGAAAATTTGTTTTTAAAAACTAGACTATTTTTGAGAGAGACATTTTTAGTAATTTCTTCTCTACATTTCAAGATTTTTCAACTTGTCGTCTAAATCGTAAAGATTTTCTTTAAGGCTCTAGAATTTTTACAATTTTCTTCTAGAAATCTAGATTATTTTTTTCAGGGTTCAGGAAATTTTTAGCAATTTATTCTCTAGAGTTCGAGATTATTTTTGAAGTCGTCTTTTAAATTGCAATGATTTTCTTTTAATGCCTAGTATTTTCTAGAATTTTTTTTCTAAAAGTTTATATGGTAGTTTAGAAAATGGCCAATAACTTCTTAACAAAAATTATTTTTTTAACTATTCTTATAAATTGCGAAGATTTTTTTCAGGCTCTAAGTGTTTTTTAATTCGTCTGCTTTTCGAAAATTCAGGTAAATTTTAGTAATTGCTTCTCTAGAATTCAACATTTTGTTTCAACTAGAGGCTATAAACTTATTTAGAAAGTTCTAAATTGTAGAATTTTTCTTAGATTTTTTTAGAAAATTTTCCCCTTGAAATATTTTCTTGTTTTAGAGAAAGTTTAAAGAATTTTCAGTAATTTCTTTTATATTTATTCAACTGGTCTTCTAAATTTCTAGGAGGCTGTAGAATTTTTAGAAAATTTTAATTTAGAAATCTAGACTTTTTTTTCAAGGGTTCAAGAAATTTCCAGATTTCTCCTCCAGATTTCAAGGTTATCTTCTTATCTTCTAAATTACAAAAATTTTCTTGGAGGCTATAGAAAATTTGTTTGTAGAAATCTAGGTTTTTCTTGAGGGTTCAGGAATTTTTCAGTAATTTCTCTTTTTTGAGGCCTTAGATTTTTTCGTTCTAAAATCTAGACTCACTTTTTCAGGAATTCAAGAAATTTCCACTAATTCCTTCTCTAGGTTTCAAGATTTTTTAATTCAACCCGCTTTCTAAATTGTGAAGATTTTATTGGAAACTGTAAAATTAAAAAAAAAGATACGTTTAGAAATTTAAAAAAATTCTAACCCACCCTTAAATCAGTAAAACATAAGCGAGGGTTTTAATTAAAAGTTGTAAAACGTAAATAAACATAATATTATTGCAAAATTTAATAGATTTATTTAAACAAATTTTGAAATTTAAGAAAAAGAAAGACATAAATTTTCAAACAAACAAAAAGTTAAAGTAAAGTTAAAGTTTTATTGAAACATTTTTTTGTTCTTAATTCAAAAATTTTGATTTTTTTTTCTTATTGTAAAAAATATAAAATCAAACTTTAAATTTTTTAAGCAGAAACTTTCTACATGTATTCTGAATATTTTTAGAAATTTTCAAGTGGATGGCAATTGTTTTCATTTTTTTTTTCAAACCATCAAAATAATGATTGCAATTTTTTAACGTCACTTTAATTTGACGTGAAGTTATTTAAAAAAAATCTAAAATCAAACGTTTGAATTTTTTAAGTAGTAATATTCCTACATATAGTCTCAATATATTTAGAAAGTTTTAAGTCGATAGCAATTGTTTTTATATTTTTTTCAGACTGTCAAATATATGGTTGTAAGTTTTATTAATGTCGCTTTCTATTGACGTAAAATTTGAAAAATCTAGAACCAAACTTTTGACTTTTTAAGTATCAACATTCCTACATGTATTTTGAATGTACTTAGAAAGTTTCAAGTCGGCAGCAATTGTTTTTATACTTTTTCAGGCCGTGAAATTTACGATTGCAATTTTTCATCGTCTCTTTCATTTGACCTAAAATTATTTAAAAATCTAAAATCATCTTTTGATGTTTCCAAGCAGCAACATTTGTACATGTATTCTGAATATACAGGGTGCTTCAAAAAAATGTATACACACTTTAAACTATTGTAGTTTTCCCGCTCTACAAGGCTAATGTTATATTTCTTCGCCAGGTGCCAGCATAATCGTCCCTCTATGTTATATTATCAGTTGGAATTTGTAATATCAACATGGGGGACGTACGTTTGAGTTTTGAAGAACGTAAGCAGGTTATTAAGTGGTACTGGAAGTTTGAGAATGTAAATGAAGTTCAAAGACAGTGGAGAAGGGAGTATGATACAGAACCACCTTCAAGATTAACAATTACACGCATACGAGACAAATTCGAAGTTCATGGAACAGTGTGTGATGTGCATAAAGGTCATTCAGGTCGGCCTCGAACAGCTACAAGTGATGAGTCATCAACGGCAGTCTTGGAACTGTTTCAACGCTCTCCTAACAAATCTTCAAGGCAAGGGGCACGTGAAAGTGATGGAAGTGCTAGCAGCGTGCTACGCATTCTGAAGAGAGGCAAGTATCGTGTTTACATTCCAAGGCTGGTGCAACAGCTAAATGACGACGATCCAGATCGAAGGTTGCAATTTTGTGAATGGATTCAGGAGATGGTGATACGTGAACCGGGATTTATGGGTAGCATCATTTGGTCGGATGAAGCCCAATTCAAACTTAATGGAACTGTCAATAGGCACAATTGTGTTTACTGGGGTGAAGAAAATCCTCACATTACAATTGAAAAAGCTGTAAATTTGCCTGGTGTAAATGTGTGGTGCGGTTTGTCTTCAAGGGGACTCATTGGACCTTTTCGATTTGAAGGCACTGTAACTGGTATTAATTACCTAACAATGCTTGCTGATTCCATATTTCCTGCCATTCGTGCATTATACGGTAATGATGATTTTTATTTTCAACAAGATGGTGCTCCGCTGCACTATCACAAGGACGTACGAGCTTACCTGGATCAAAATTTGTCGGGCCAGTGGATAGGACGCAGGGGGCCAATCGAGTTTCCAGCACGCTCTCCAGACCTTACACCACTGGATTTCTTCTTGTGGGGCACAGTAAAAGATGAGGTATACAAACGTAAACCACGTAACCTAGACATTCTTTGGAATGAGATTCAAGCAGTGTGTAGAGAAATCTCATTGGACGTTTTGATACGATGTACAGAATCTGTGGTGACTCGTACTCAGAATTGTATTGATGCTGCAGGTCGCCAATTTGAACAGTATTAACATTTGTTATTTATGTTTCATTTACATTGGACTTTCAGCTTTCCATTTTCCTGAAATTTAACTTTGTAGAACGGTAAATAAATTTTCTATGGAAGTTCAAAGTGTGTATACATTTTTTTGAAGCACCCTGTATTTAGAAAATTTCAAAACGATGGCAATTGTTTTTATATTTTTTTCAGACCATTAAAATTATGATTGTAATTTTCTTAACGTCTCTTTCATTTGACGTAAAAATAATGAAAAAACTAAAAAGAAACTTTTGATTTTTTAGGCAGCAACTTTTGTACATGTATTTTGAATATAATTAGATAGTTTCAAGTCGATAGCAATTGTTTATACATTTTTTTCAGACTGTCAAAATTATAATTGCAATTTTGTTAACTGCTCTTTCATTTGACGTAAAATTATTAAAAAATCTAAAATCAAACTTTTGATTTTTTTAAGCAGCAACATTCCCACATGTATTCTGAATATATTTAGAAAGTTTTTATAATTTTTCAGACCGCCCAAATGATAATTGCATTGAATTTCCACTTAAACTTGTTGATATTTTTAATAAAAATAACTTTGAAGAGTTTTTCATTTTAATAATTTAAAAACTAATAATAAACTATAGGAGCTAATAGAAATTTATATAAGAAGTGAATATAAATAATTTAAAATTGAGCAAATAATTAAGAATAACCTCATAGTTTTCGAGAAAAATATAGGGAAAGTATTATGATGGCCACATCACAATTTTTGAAAAGTATTGTTTTCGTGAATGAGAATGTATGTGGACTCAAAAACGAATTATCCTATTGAGATAAAACTTTAAACCTGGAACTAAAAAGCTTTTGATGAACATTCATAAACCGGAATTGGATATTTACTCGAGGCGTTCTTTTTATTACATAAACTGGACAAGTTTTTTAAAAACATGTTTTTCGTAAAGATCTTAATTTGTGAGAAAGATATTTAACTTTAGAATATTTCAGATTTTTTTTAAGATTTTTGTTTAAAGATTCTTGAAATTTCAGTAATTTCTCCTCCACACTTTTAGTTTTTATTGCAACTTCCTTTCCAAAGAATTTTCATCGAGAATTCTAGAAATTTTTACAGGTTTAGCAAAGATTTTATTCGAGAGTTTCAAAAAGTCATTATTTATATTTATTTATAAAAAATTCTTCGTGGTTTCTATACAAGAGTTTGTTCAACTTTTTCTATTAGAAAATTTTCTTCTAAATTTCTATAATTTTCTCAGATGATCCATACTTTTTCATTTATTTCATTTTAGGTTTATAAATTTTTTTTGAATATTCTAAAAGTGTGCAGTAATTTCTGTTTCTTAATTAACAAAAAATAGATATTTCCAGAATGTTTAGCAAAGATTTTACATTTTATTAGGAAATTTTCTTCTAATTTTTTATAACTTACTTAGAGGCTTCTTAACGTTTTAGAATTTATTTTTTTTGCATCTTCCTTTCCAAAGAATTTTGATCAAGGATTCTAGAATTTTTCACAAATTTTCCTTGTAGATTTCTAGAACTTATTTGGAGGATTCTAGAAGTTAACAGTTTTAGCATTCGAGAGTTCTAGATTTTTTAGAAGGTTCGTTTCAATATTTTTAGAATTTTCTTTGAGGCTATTTTCAGTAATTTCTCTTCCTAATTTTAATATTGTCTTATAAAATGCAAATCCTTTTCAAAATTTTACACTGTTTTTTGAGAGTTCAGAAATTTCCAATAACTCATTTCAGATTTGGAGGCTATAGATTTTTCTAGAAAATCTGTTCCTAGAAATCTAGACTCTTTTCAGTCATTTCTCCTCCAGATATCAAGATTGTTTTTTTCGAGCTATCTTTTAAATTGCAATGTTTTTAGAATTTTCAAGAATGTTTTTTTCTAGAAATGTAGATTTTTTAAAGGTTTCTAGAAATTTCCAACAATTCCTTTTAGTAGAGTTCTAGGAATTTCTCCAAGGAGTCTACTATTTTTTTTTTCTTAAATGTTATTATTTGTTGTATATTTAGGTTGTAGTATTTCATTAATTATTTTAGAAATTGCTATAAATATATTTTCAAAAATTTTAGTATCTTCCGTTAATTGTTTAGATTTATTTCCTTATTTTGTTGGTTTTTTTCTCAAAAAGGTCTGTAAATTCTAGTATTTTTGAGTAATTTGTTTTGGGTATAGCAAAGCAATTTTTCGAGAATTGTTTTCAGAATGTTTTTGCAATAATTCTGGAAATTTACAAAATTTCTTGTATCATAATGATGGTTGCGACCGTTACTATGTGGTAATTCATAATGAACACTGAATAAAACACTTACTATGTTTTTAACCACTAAAATTTTAGTGGTTAAAAACATAGTAAGTGTTTTATTCAGTGTTCATTTCTTGTATCGTTATGTCGAAATTTCAGGAATTTCTTATCTGAATTGCGAAAAAAAAATCAAGATTTTTAGTCCATCAACTTGTATTTAATGTTAGGAATCATTTCGTAAAAGAATTTTTTTAAACCGTCCTTGCTATGAAACGTTATTTTAAAAATACTGAAAAACAATTGAAAATCGAATGTTTATTTTTTAGCATTTTTACTTCTCTTCGTTGCGGGTAATTTATTGGTGAAAGAAATTTCGTAATTTCATAACTATTTCAAGAATTATAACTAAAATATAAAAAAGACAACTGAATAACAAATTTTTGATTTTTATTCTATCAATTTGAATTGGATGTCAGAAAGCGTTTTGTAAAAGAATTTTTACAATCCGTCTATCCTGTTAATAGTAATTGTAAAAATACTGAAAAACAATTGAAAATAAATGTTTTTATTTTTGTCTATGAATTTGTATTTCATGGTAGAAATCATTTCCTGAAAGAATTTTTTAAATCCACCCGTGCTGTAAAAAGTTAAATTTTTAGCATTTTTACTTCTCTTCGTTGTTGGTAATTTTCGTAATGTCATTATTATTTAAAAAATTATAGCTAAAATAGTTTAAAAAAATAATAATGAGTTTTTGATTTTTATTGTATCAATTTGAAGTTGATGTGTAAATTTTTTTTTTAGAAAATTTGTTTTTAAAAATCTAGATTCTGGAAATTTCTAGTAATTTCTTCTCCACGTTTCAAGATTTTTTCAACTTGTCTTCTAAATCGCAAAGATTTTCTTTGAGGCTCTAGAATTTTTAGAATTTACTTCTAGAAATCTAGATTATTTTCTCGAGGGTTCAGGAAGTTTCTAGCAATTTATTCTCCAGAGTTCAAGATTTTTTTTAAAGTCGTCTTTTAAATTGCAAAGATTTTCCCTCGAGGCATTCTAGATTTTATTTTTAAACATTTAGAGTTTAGAAAATGGCCAATAACTTCTTCCCCAAATTAAATTTTTTTTTCAACTTTTCTTATAAATTGCGAAGATTTTCTTTCAGTCTCTAAATGTTTTTTAAATTCCTCTCCTTTTCAAGAATTCAGATGAATTTCAGTAATTACTTCTCTAGAATTCAACATTTTGTTTCAACTAGAGGCTATAAAATTATGTAGAAAGTTCTAAATTGCGGAATTTTTCTTGGAGGGTCTAGAAAAATTTTCCCCTACAAATCTTTTCTTATTTTCGAGAAAGTTTAAGGAATTTTCCGTAATTTCTCTTACCGATTTCAAGATATTTTTTCAACTGGTCTTCTAAATTTCTAGGAGGCTCTAGAATTTTTTAGAAAATTTTCATTTAGAAATCTAGACTTTTTTCCAAGGGTTCAGGAAATTTCCAGAAATTTCTCCTCCAGATTTCAAGGATATCTTCTTATCTTATAAGTTGCAAAGATTTTCTTAGAGGCTCTAGAACTTTTTAGAAAATTTGTTTGTAGAAATCTAGATTTTTCTTGAGGCCCTAGATTTTTTAGAATTTTTTTTCTAGAATCTAGACATACTTTTTCAAGAATTCAAGAAATTTCCACAAATTTCTTCTCTAGGTTTCAAGATTTTTTAATTCTACTTGCTTTCTAAATTGTGAAGATTTTATTGGAAGCTCTAAAATTTTAATAATTTTTATGGGTTACCACGTAGTAACGGTCGCAACCATTTTCTTTATCAAAAATTTTACTTCTAATAATTTTCATTTATTCAAATTTTGTAATTAAGGTTATTGCAAACCGCGAGGCGATCAATGATTAAAGTTAATATGTATATGTAGGGTGGGTGGGTGGCCTCTAACCCACCCTCCAATCAGAAAACATAAGCGAGGGTTTTAATTAAAAGTTGTAAAACGTAAATAAACTTAACATTTTTGTAATAGACTTATTCAAACAAATTTTGAAATTTAAGTAATTTTGGAAAATAAAACATAACTTTTCAAACAAAAGTTAAAGAAAATGAAAAACAGAAAAATTTACATTGAAACATTTTTTTGTAAAGTTCTTAATTTAAATTTTTTTACAATATTTTGTTTATTGCTCATAAACTATAGGAACTAAATGAAATTTATATAACAAGTAATTGTGAAGAATTCAAAATTGAGCTAATTATTAAGAATAACCTCATGGTTTTCGAGAAAAATATAGGGAAAGTATTATGATGGCCACATCACCATTTAGAATAGTATTGTTTTCGTGCATGAAAATGTGTTTTTTGTCGATATTTTGCTAAATATGAAAAGTTCTAAACAATGGTTCAAATAAAAGTTAAAGCGAATGAAAAATTGAACAAGTTTTATTCGAACATGTTTTTCATAAAATTCTTAACTTTCGAGAAAAAAAATATAAATCAAAAATTTTGATATTTTTTGCCAATTGCTAATAAACTATTACAGTTACATGAAACTAGTATTAAAGATAATTGTAGAGAATTAAAAACTGAACAAATTATTAAGAATAACCTTATAGTTTTTGAGAAAAATATAGGGAAAGTATTATGATGGCCACATCACCATTGTGCATCTTATTATTATTTCCATCGAATATTTTCTTTCTCTCTTCCAAACCAATTTGTGCCACTTTCAATAAACGTTACGCATGTTCGTGCAAGTGATACGCGTCTTATTTACCATTCAAAGTGAAACTTCAGACGCCATTATCGCCGAACAAAGCAAATGCATTAGGTGGGAGGTTTCTTTATGTGCCGAAAACACTGTATCCGCCGAGCGGAAGAAATTTCAAATTTCACGCGGGAATGAACTCTTAGTTAAAGCCGCCTCCGAAATAACGAATTACACCTGAAATAGAGTCTGAAATGGGGGCGACAAACATTACATGCGATGGCGAAAACAGACAATGCGATTCGGCTGCGATATTCGAGTTAGTTATTCACGAAGCGAGTGTATTATAGATATATTGTTAGAAATATCGTTATTATGTGGTATTAAATATAGATGTATTCAGAAAGATAACATCGAGTATTTTTTATTATTAAAATACAGTCTTGTACTCGATTTTATATGTAGTTTAATTTTGGTGGATGCGCCGGGAATTACTAAAATTTTAAAATAATTTCATATTATAAAAACTTCAATCCGAATTCATATACTTTTACATTCTCAACCTCTAATTTATGTATACAATAAAAAAAAGGATTTAATCTTCGTTTTATGTTGACTGTAGTTTCGACAAAATGCCTCTAATTTAAGCTTTATTAATGAAAAATAATTAAATTTTATAAATGGTGGATGTGCCGGGTGATCGCTATACACAATCTTTAATAATCTCGCAAACTTGTCAATTATATTTAATAAACTTGGATTTACCTAACCTTTTGTTTTAATAGTGGACGAGTTGGGACTTTTTTATCATGTTTTTTCTATACAATAGTAAAAACAAGTTCTATTGTATTCATTAAAATATAAAGCCGCGCAAAATGCACAATCGCCGCAAGTTTAAAGCGGACGGAAAAAAAGTATCCGTCGAAACCGAAACAACCGGGGGAACACACAGTACGGCATTTGATTACTTTCGGCATAATTAAATAATACAAAGCCCTTCCAATTAAAACTTGAACGCGTTCGCGGAAGCGAATTTAATTGCGCGTCTCGAAAACTGCATTCATCTGATTAGTTTACCAAAAATTTCGGAAAACCTGCGGAAGGGCGTAATTCGCGCGTCTTATTATTAATCAGACGGGCGTTTCAGTCCCGCTTAATTGCGACCATTCATAGTCTCCAGTTTTTTTTTTTTTTTTTTCAGGACTAATTTGGTCCGAGAATATTTATTTTCGAAACAAATTCGCAGCTAAATTAATTCTGATTAAGCGTTGAAAAAGTGCCTAATGGTAAATGATGTCGTTCCGCATTCCAATGGCCTCGTTATTACGATTAATTATTCTCATTTATAAATAAATATCGATTTATCACACTTTCATTTTATGTATTTCCGTATTTCCTTGTTTGTTTATGTAATTAGTTTATAGTTACCTGCAACAAGAATTAATCCGGATGCAGGTTTTTGTAATAAAACCGACGCCAAAAATTAATTAATCGCGGAGTTAGGGCGGTAATTAAAAGGCAACAAATCGGGACGTTTGTTTGCATTAATAATTACTTTCTTCGGGGCCGTGCATTTCCGTTTAGGGGGAAATATTGCGTAGACGGCGAGCGGAATGAATTAGCATAGTTTATTTCGTCTATCTGCGGCGTTTCAGTTTACCTGGGAATTTTCACTTTTCCAGGCAGTGCTGATTTGTAATTTCATTTTCCTCGAGACGTTTCCCCTAACATGGTGATAAGCTGATTAGCGGGTGCGGAAGGAAAACGTTTTACATTATTAGGCGGAACGCGATTTCGCAATTTTCCGTAGGTCTGATCCTCACATTTATAGCTACATTAACTTGTTGACGTATCTACCGAGAAATAATACCGGATTAAAATTTAATGATGAATAATTGTTATAATCACTAATAAAAATAATTTGTTTTGGTAATAACAATTAATATAATTTTCATTATAATAATCTACTTTCACTTTAATTAAATACAAATGGATTATAATTAGTAATGTATTACTAATGTAAGCATCTTTGATTAATTTAAGCCCTTAAACTAAAAAGTAATATAGTTAATCTACTAATGTCTATATTTCTTAATTAATAATTTGTTTTATCTGAATTTTAGTGTTGTAATAATAATAATAATTATTATTATTATTAACGGAAAATCAAATTTACAAAAAAAAAATTATAGATTATAAAACTTGAATATATTTACGTTTATTTAGTTTTAATTTTACTGTAGTATAAAATTTAATATTTTTAATGTATATAATGGAAATATAAAGCAATATATGTACTTTATATAAAAACATGTAATTTGAATATATTTTTTACAACAATTTATTAAAATAACTGTGAGCTTTATTCACACATAACACGTAAAATAAATTACACAAAGTTAAAAGGATTTTGCTATATATTATTCAGTACTACATATAACAAAGTCCCTGGATAAAAAATCTTATACGAGCGCACTTGATATTCAAAGGAATTAATTTAAAAACTCTTTGTTAGAGATATTATACCGTTTTTGCTTACTAATTTACTATAAAAATGAAAAGCAATATTTAAATGTATCTTATTACCTTTCAAGAGTAGTTAATCTACGCAGTTATTTTAAAACATTTAAATTTAATAAAAACATATATTTTTAAAGTTTCTCAAAAATCTTAGAAGAAAAAAAAACATATATTATTATTATTATTAACGTATATGTAAAAGAAATCCTTGAAAATGTAACGAAATTTAAAAATTTGACAATTTTAATAATAAATTAAATTAATAAATTAAATAAGTTTTAATAATAATAATATATTTATTGCCCATACATAATGGAAACGAATCTGAATTACAAGACAAAACATATGAATATACAATATAAACAAATATCCATAATGCAATAATGTAATTATTTATACAATACAAATTACTGTATACAATCAAAACATGAAATGATTGAAGTTAAAGTATCACAATGTTGCAAAAGAAAGCTGATAACCAAACATTTTCGAAATAGTTTTTATACAAATTGTATTTAAAAAAATAAGAATTAACTTTACAAAGTCACTAAATGCTAAAGCTACAATCTTTTAAAATTATCTAATGATATAAGTTTTATTTATTAATTCTAGCTGTGAAAAAATCTAAAACAAACAAAAATAGTCGCCAAATAAATCTTACTTAATAACTTGTGCTTTTAATTAGTTATTTTAAAAAACTGAATTTAATTTTGTGTTTCAAAAATCATCAAATGCTAAGAAAAACAAAATATTTAAGAGTCGTAAGATTCTAATTAATAAACAAATAAACAATAAATCACGAAATTATCAAAGCCAAGGAAAACAAATATTTTGAAAAGTTTATGTTGCAATGTTTTAAATCATCACAAGATATTAGAAAACCATATCTCAAGTTTATAAAGAAACTTTCTAAAACAAACTTGTTTTTGTTTTTTTTAAATAAATTCGCAAAATTTTAAAAACTAGTTATAAAAAGAGACGCATTTTAAAAAAGGTAACAAATTCTCAAAAATATTTTCAAGTTTTAAATATTTCCTATCAATAAAATATATATTTTTTTTAACTTAACACGTTGACCGCTTTGTCAGTCACCGGTGACTGACACTGAAGTATTCATCAGTCATCAATGACTGACAGTGAGTACCTACTCTGAACATACTATTTAGCGCTGTCAGTCACGAGTTCCGTGTTAATTTTTACTCGAAAAAATGTACTATATTGAAATAAAACCCGTATATATTTGATAAGTAAAAATTAGCGATGTTTCTTATTAAAATATTCTATACAATAGTGCGGCCGGTTTGTACATACAGGACAATAAGTTGTAACTTGTGTAGTTTTACATCTGGCATATTTTCTGCCATGATTCTTTGAATTCTCACTGTAGCATCTTTTGCAATATTTTCTTGGCCCTTTAACTGGACCTTCTTTATCTCTAATTTCATGTTTCATGTAAGACACGTGACTGACACATTGCCTGGCGGGCGAAACGCATAATTTTTTGCTATTAAAGCTTTACCAATCACCTGTGACATATAAAACCAGTAATTTCGTCTAAAAATATACATCAAAATGAATTAAATAAGCATATTCTTACTCATTTTATAAAATAAAACTTAAAAACAAAGAAATACTTTTTTTTGGCATTTTACAAAAAAAATGCTACAAAGGGAAAACGTTTTTTAACACATTGTTTTTTTTTTTCTAAATGTCAAAAAAAGTTTTCTTTGTTTTTAAGTTTTATTTTATAGAATGAGTAAGAATATGCTTATTTAATTCATTTTGGTGCATTTTTAGACGAAATTACGGTTTTTTTATGTGCCAGTCAGCTCTATTTTAGAGCTTCAATGGCAAAAAATTATGCGTTTTACCCCGTCAGGCAATGTGTCAGTCACGTGTCTCACATGAAACATGAAATTAGAGACAAGGAAGGTCCAGTTAAAACGTCAAGAAAATATTGCAAAGGATGCTACAGTGAGAATTCAAAGAATCATGACAGTCACGTGTCTCACTCTCACAAACATTCTTTCTAACAAACTCAATGGCAAATGGACGGCCGCACTATTGTATAGAATATTTTAATAAGAAACATCGCTAATTTTTACTTATCAAATATATACGGATTTTATTTCAATATAGTACACTTTTCCCGAGATTATACCTGCAGCTGTATAATCATAAATATTACGTGGCCAAGTTGTAGTAACTTACAGGAAGACCGTATCAGGCAATCCTAGTAACAATTAACAAGGAACTCGTGACTGACAGCGCTAAATAGTAAGTTTAAAATAGGTACCCACTGTCAGTCATAGGTGACTGACGTGGCCCCATTGGAATACTTCAGTGTCAGTCACCGGTGACTGACAAAGCGGTCAACGTGTTAAAGTTACGACTTTTCTAAAAAAAAAAATAAGCAATAAAATCATAGAAGACAAAAAATATTTTGGAAAAGTTTTGACTTAGCCATTTAAAATAACACCAATTATTTTAATTTAAAAAAAGTTTATAAGGTACCCTTTAAAATATTTTTTTTTTGGAGAGCAATCTTTAAAAATAAATTCGATTTAAATAGGCTAAGTTAATAAATGTTAAAAAATATTTTCAAATTTTAAAAAATCTTAAAAAATATATTTTATAGAGGAAAAAATATAAATTCTTAGTACAAAGAAAACTACAAACTATATCTTAAAAATATCATTTCAAAAATTTAACTTTTATTAAAAAATATTTAAAAAAATTATCAATTTATTTTTTTTTCAAAAATTTCCAATTGCTAAAGTATAATTTGATTATCTTAAGTGTCAAGAAAAGGAAAGAATATATTTTTAAATTAAAAAAAGAGTGCTACAAAGGATGAAACTTTATTTTTTCAGGCAATTACGACTTTTCTGAAAGACACAAATAATACACACATAAAAAATATCGTATCTAATAGTAAAAAAATTGCAAAGTTCTTGACGAAGCCTTTTAAAATATCACCAAATATTTAGAAAATCCTAATATCAAAAAACTCGATAATATGAAGTTTCCGAATAAGACTAAAAAAAACATAAAATCCCTAAAAATTTGTACAAAGTTTTCAAATTAAAAATTAATTAATTAAATTAAAACTATTTTGATCTTCTCTGTTTTCTCTTTTAATGCCATTGTAAATCCATAATCCATTTGTATATAAATACCGCACGTTATGTAGTTTATGTTACTTTCGGTTTAAAAATGATACGTGAATGTATTGAAAGCATTGGTCACCATATAAATAAATAACTGTTATACAAAACAAAGTAATTATTGTGTTTAATTTGTGTTTTCTCTTTTATTTTACTTAGCAAAACATAAAAAGTTACTTTTCAGAAAAAAATATTTTGGAAAGTTTTTTACAAGGCTTCTTTAGATATCAACAAATATGAGAAAAAATCTATATAAAAACAAAACTGGAAAATGTAAATTTTCTCAATAAACTTAAAAAATGAAACATATTTTTCTAAAAATATCACCAAATTTTAAAAACAATTTAAATTTCAACAGTTTTAAATATTCTGAAAAGGTATTTTAAAAAGTTACTGAATACTAAAAAGTCATTTAATTATAAAAGCTTATTTCGTTTTTTTAAGCGTCTGAAAAATCTATAAAAATCAAAGTTTGAAGCAAAAATAGAATTTGAATTTTTTTAAAGTAACATGTTGAAAAGTTTTTGAAGAAATATTTCAAAGTATCACATGATTAGAAAATAACACTGTTTTTTTAATTTAAATTTTTAAAGATGTAATTAAATTTTTGAAAGCAATTATATTTGAAAAAAATATTTGTGAACAAATAATAAAGTCACGTGGTCGATAGCCAAACACTACTACTAATACTACTACTAATTTAGTCACTAAATGCTCATGAACATTTATTCAGTTGTTATAAATTATAAAAAAATATTTTGTTCTTAAATGTCTGTATTTTTCAAAAATTACAAAAAATGTAATGCTATAGAGGAAAGAATATATTTTAAGAGTTACTACTTTTCTAGAACAAAAAATATATCTTAAAGGAAAAGAAAAAAATTGATGAAGGCTTTAAAAAATATTTCTAAATGTTAAAAAAGTAAAAAAATGCACGTTTCCAAGGAGAACATTTTTTAAGTCACGAAATTTAAAAAATATGTACTTTCAATTGGATTAATTGAGTCACGTGAAGATGCAAATAAGAAATTATTTGATGAGAACAACAAGAGATTGGAAATCATGTGTTGAAATAGTCGCCAAACTCCGCTTGGAGAGGCACCTACAGAAGAAGAAAGCAATTAGAAACCTTTCTTCAATATTTTATTTGTAACCAGAGACATAACCAGGTACATTTCGGACACAAAAAGTCAAAGCATCAAACCATTGATAATGGTCACTTTGTATCCGAAATGTACATTTGGTTACAAATGAAATAGTGAAGAAAGGTTTATAATTGATACAAATGTATTAAAGTTGGGTTAGGTTAGGTTAGGTTACGTTATAGAAAGTTAACTAATAATTAGAAAAAACACGAAAATATTTCGTAAATCTTCAACAAATGTGGATTTACGAAATATTTTTTTCTAATAATTGGTTTATAATTGTTTTAATTAAGTCTGTAAAATTGTTTTAGAAAGTTACTGAGTGCTAAAATATTCCCTTCAATTCGTTCAAAGTAATCAAATTTTAAAAAAAACATTTTTGTCTGTTTAAAATCTGTTTTTTCTTCAAAAGAGTAACCAATTTCTACAATATATTTTTCTCATATAAAGTGCCAGAAAATTCTTTAAAAAAGTTAAAATGCTAAAGAGAAAAAAAAAATATTTTGTGAGAGTTGCGACTTTTTTGAAAGGAAAAAATAGATTGTTTTTTGACAAAACCTTTTAAAATATGACCGAATATAAAAAAATATATCTCAAAAAGTTTTGGAGAAGAGAAAAAATGAAACATAATTATCTGGAAAAATCGGCAATTTTTAGACAATTTGTATTTCAAAACATTTAAATTTCTGAAAAATATTTTAAAAATCAACTTGATGCTCGGAAAGTTCCTGAAGATTCGTTTAAAGTCATTAAATTAGAAAAAAAAAACTTATTTTGTTTTTTTAAGCGTACGAAAAATCTATAAAATTTTTTTTTTTTTAAAGTACCATTTGGTTTTTTTTTTTTAAGAAATCCTTTAATAACCAAATATTAAAGATCACGTGATTAGAAAATAAAACTTTTTTAGATATTAAAATAAGGGTGCCATCTATTGTCTAAATGTTGCACTATTTCCCTAGGAGTAGATAACCACCACCTATTAAAAAAGGGATCTTGACAACGGCGACAATTATTTACAGAAAAGATGAAGCAATCTGTAAATAACTGTCGCCGTTGCCAAGATCCCTTTAATAGGTGGTGGTTATCCACTCCTGGGAAATAGTGCAATATTTAGACAATATATGACACCCTTATGGTAATATGTCAATTATGGTTAATCCAAAGAGTTAAAAAGTAAATCTCCCTGTCTCTAACAGCGCTACTCTCATGAGATCCAAAATAGATCGAAACCGGTGCGTAGCTGTTATTGACAGGAAACAATTATTAAAACTTTTTTAATTTCAGTTTTTGAAGAAAGAACTAAATTATTGAAACAAATTATATTTGAAAAACTTATGCGCAAATATTGTTTAAAGTCACTAATTACTAAAAAGTATTTTTCAATTGTTAAAAATTCTTTCAAAAATCTTTAAATGGCAAAAAGCTTATTTTATTAATCTTAGTACTCTATAAAATAAAATTAAAAAAATTATAATAATATGTTTATTTGTGCTATTACATAGAGTTTACACACGTCAAATAAGTTGTTATACAAATACATAGAAAGCATATTGCTAAATTAGGAACACATTTTATATAAAGATAGACTAGTCTAACTAACTAAGCTATAACAATTAAATGTATAAATAAATTATAAAATAATCAATTTATAAATCATGCTAAAAGAATAGAACTTGAAAGTCGTTTCTGAAAATAAAATCAAAAAATTATCAACTTTTATAAAAAAGTTTCACCAGATATTAGAAAACTGTATTCTCTGAAAGCTTAAAAATAAAATTTTCTTTGGAAATGTTAAGTTTTCTTTAGGAAACAACCTTCACCAATTCCGTAATCCCAAACCATTCAAGACATCCCTAAAAATAAAAATTGGCTGCATTCAATTCAATGGTACACAGAGCATTGAGTTTGCCTTTATCGGACCAATCTAGAAACAACGAAATCTCTTTAATAAAAATAAAATATATAAGTCCTTGTAGAAAATTCACTAATAATTAGATTACCGTAACAATTAACAACTGATATAATATCAGAATTGTTGATAATTTAATCTTCATCAGGTTAGTAGGTAATGTTCTGTGGTGATCAGCAGAATTTAAAAAATATAGGCCCATGACATATTTTGGTAATTGCAGTCTAAAAATTGTGAACATTGTAGAGAAACATAACATTACCTAATTCTAAAAAAAGAAAAATAATTTTCAAATCCGGTATGTATAAGTGTCAAGGGGTATAAATAGGGTAATCTGGTCGTAATTTTAATATTAAACTCAAAGAACATTTGCGATCTTTTCGGCTAAACTAAATTGACAAACCAACATCTGGAAAACATTTTATTGATGAGAAACTATATTTTTTGGGCAAAGATGTACTTTTGTTAATTCATTATGTTGAAAAGGGAGGCAAAATAGATCTCTTAGATTCATTAGAAATTTGCAAAGCCCGCGCTAATCCTGGAAAACTTATGGTTTTCCAGGATTAGCACGATCAGACTGACCTGATGACTTATTTTATAATATACCTGTAACATTTAGTTCAATGATTTAAATTCTAATCTTCATTTTGACCCTAAAGTCTTCAAATTTTTGTTATATATATGAACTTATTTTTATTATTTTAAATTTTTGAATGTAGTTTTATACATCTTTTAACATTTATTTCTCCATTATCAGCACTTAAATCTGTCTGCAGAATTTATTATAAACTTAAAATTCATATCGTCTGACGACCGAGCCACTTTCTCATGCTCCGTTTTTTTACAACATTTTCACCGAACACCGCCAGATAACTGATGCCCGCCTTTCACCCCGGAGCCACGCCATATATTTAATAGCATCATCGTATATAGTTGTCGTCCTTTAAGGGCTCAGAGTGTCTCCATCTTGGGGGGTAAGAATTACTATCGGCATTTACTTATCTCGAATCTTATCTTCCTGAAAGTCGGAAGGAATTGTGCAAACCCTAAGGAACCTGACGGAGCTGATTTTGCAAAACATCTTACTGCTGGTTATGAAGAGATTACGATTAATAATAATAAATGTAAAGCCTTTAGGTTATGTTGAAGATTTATCTCATGTTTATATACATATTACCCTAATTAGCAAAGTTTATTTAATATTAGTATTCCTTGAAATCTAAAGATATCTTGTTATGTAACAACCTACAAGCACGTTCACATATTTTCGGAGCATCGCGAATTTCCCTCGAATCCAATTAAATTCTGACATATCTGGAGGTACATTACACGTTGTAACTACTGCACCAATTCCGCTTTAAGGTTATTGCGTCAGATCGGATCGCTGGCATAATCATTAACTGCCGGTAGTGAGCAGTTTCCTTGTAAATCCTAATGATCGCTGTAATCGTACTGCTATTATGACAAAAATTATGTCGGAATGGTTATAATGCCTTCAAGAAAATAGTTACTGCTGTAAAAAGTTTTGATTTGTTAGTGTGGAATTTAATTACAGTAATTATTTTCTTCCCGGGGTCGATCGGCAAATATTAAAAATAATCCAGACTGCCGAATCACAACCCGATAACACCCGGAACTTTTCTAATTACCAGTCCCCAATCAGAAATTTAGCCCCGGCCATATTAATCACCCGACAATTTATCAAATTGCGCCGACCCGCCTAACTACCTCCGGGGGTAAATAAAGAGAGGACGTAAAAGAGATGAGGCGCAGAGGGGGACGAGGGGGGAAAAAAGCGCCGAACCCGTGGGCATTACTCAATCGGTTTTTCCCTTGTTCCTCGGGGCGGCGTGTTTCCGGATTTCGGTGAAATCCCGTAGGTGTTTTGTGGGTCGTCAGTTGCGAGCGTGACGTCTGTCTTCGGATTGGAACTATCACGTGCCGACGCCGGAATTGGATCTTGTCTAAACTTCATTACCGGCTTAATTAAAATTACTTCGCCAGTGCCGCTCGGAAATGTAGTTCAGGGTTGGGGCTTTGCATCGATTATTGTTTAGTGGCCCGGTAAAAATAGTATTTGTGATGTTCCCAGTGTTCCAGCTGGCAATTTTTGTAATTACCCAACGAATAACTTGGACGATTATCACAAGTCTAATTATTATATGGTATTTGATTCTATTTATTGTGAAGGTATCGTTTTTATTGTTAATGGAAGGTGATTATTACCTCGCATTAACATATGATTTTATTATCACAGCCGATCAACTCATTAATAGATCAATAGTAGGTTGATCCAAACAGCCATGTTTTAACCCAGGTGGGAATTCTATTGCTTTACTTAAAACCAATAAATACATTTTGAAAAACCCTTGATAGAATTTGAGATCCTCAAAGGATGATTTCGTAAGAATCGATTGCTTCAAAATGTTGGTCTTCATATTTTAAAAGCTTTCAAAATTTTTAGATCAGTTTAATGATTTTATCTTCTTAAGTAAAATTTTGCGATGAACGTTGAATGAACAAACGAACTGAAGTGTTTTTTAGAAAAATGTCTTTTTGTCTTCTAAAGTACTGGTTGTCCTGTTGACATATCAGATGTCACCGTGCAGACATAATTCGAGAAATCCAAAGCTTCCTTCTTGTTTTTTTGAACGCTTTTTATTTTATACTACTAGTAGTAGTGTTTGGCTATCGACCACGTGATCCTTCAGCCGTGTGATTTGTGTGTGTGTGTGTGTAAATGAGTTTGTTACTTTAAAGGATCGTTCCCGTCACTCTAAAGTACCATTAATTGTATCCCAATGGTGAGTGGTACCGGTCACCCATCCAACTGCTGCAGGTTAGAGGTCGCAACCGAATGCTCTACCACCGATGTGTTTTTATTTTATATTTTCTTTGTTTAGACTTTTAGTTAAGATTTTTTTATCATACTGTTATCATCTGTAACTGTTGCTCTTGCAATAAATTATTTAAATTTAATAGTTAATTTTAGTTAGCGCTACTACCATCCAGCACAATCGTAATTACTCCATAGAATTTACATAAAATAATACTAACAAAGTCTCAATCCATTATCATTCATATTAATTCGTGCACGCCTCATTTTGCCCAAATAAAGCGACTAAATTATTCATAGAACCTCCACACACGTAAATGAAAATGGTCGCTCTTCGGAGATATGATGATAGCAACTATGGCCCCATTAAAATTCCATTTCACCGTGCATTATTAAAAGGCTGTTATGATAGGATCGGGCAACTATATTATTACAACTTGTTTCAGTGCGTAGCCTAACCAGTAATATCATGATTCTAGAAATTAACTACAAAATTATACCGAAATTATGAACGAAAGTTTTATTATCATTGTAACTATTATCTGTAATAGAGTTTTCAGCAGGCGGTGGAAATAATATCGCATGGGTTTTAAAAGTTTATTGCAAAATATATGTGCTACGAAATGTGCAAATATTACTAGCTGCTGATGTTGGTGCATATATTATAATTTTTATTGCTTTAATATTTGAATATGTTTTATAGCTTCCTTAATGTTGGGTATATCATTGGATATATAAAATTCTGTAGGTGGATTTCTATCGATTAAGAAGATTAGTACAATTAGATATTATAAGTAAATAAACCATAGCTAAAATAAACTATAAAATTTTAACAGTGAAAGGTTTTATTTAATAAAAATTTAATGTCTCATTTAAAGGAAATCATTTCTTCGCCTGAAGAAGACACACTGTGTCGAAACAATTGTCGCGAACAGCAAAATAAATATTTGAAAGTGTTATCGTGAATGTTAATAAATAATTTGTTATTGTAGGTCAGGAGTACGCTAGTTTAAGCAAAACTTTGTGATATATATATATATATATATATATATATATATATATATATATATATATATATATAAGTTTACTATAATTGGTCAAATAAATAGTAATTTATTGTATTTTTTCTAAAAGGTCAGGTGTACGATCGGTTAAAATATTTTTTATTGCGGTAGGTCCGCGGTTCGTACTATTGATGTAAATAAATATAAATAAAATACAAATTTCATTTACGGAAATTTACAAAAGTGATTAGAATATGAACTTTCAACAACTAAGAGCCTCAACTATTCAGTTATTAAAGAAAATAAGTAATTGCGAAGGCTTCTACTTTGTGATACATTTATTCAAGGAACATCAAGCAAATGATTTTAAAACCTTGTAAACTTACCACTCATCAAAAATAGAAGTACTACACGAATATATCCAAGCACAAGATAATATCATTTGTGGATCCTTGCTTACTGATGTAGAAATTGTGTATCTTTACATGAATAAACTTATTATTATTATTATTATTATTATATAAAGCCATATTCGCGAAGTAGATATGTCTCAATTCACCCTCTAATAAAATTTGTATTCACGAAACAGGTAAACACTTTTTACACAATAGTTCCACCGGGATGGAATTGCCCGTACGATAATTTGATCAGATGGAAACATTGCAGTTCGTGCGGCACTGTATTAAATATCCCATCCCTGCCTGCGTCTAAGAGGACTTTAAGGGAGCGAATGTCGCCGGCGGAAAATTGGATTTCCTCTCGATTTTTCTGGTTTTCCCGGTGCGAGGCGAGTGTTTTTCCCCCGTTTTTGCCGATACCATATATTTAATTAATCCGCACTTAATTCGATCACGGCCGCTTGTTTTTCCACAACTTGATTACGTCAAGCGCAAACTTTAATTCGATAAAGCTGCACGTTTGAATGCGAGGAAGTTATATTTCCAGAGTCGTGTGTGTGGGTGTTGCGTGGGCGTTCATGAAATTCTGCTGTTTTGTTCGATGTATCCGGTAAGCTTGTTAATTTTTTTAATATTTTTTTTTATTACAACCATTTTTTGCTATTAAACTTATTACTGAATCCTGTGTTTAGTAACCTTTTATTTTTGTAAGCTATTGTTCGTCACAAATTTTCCTTCATGCAGTATCGTGTTTGGGTGGATATATTGAAAAATATTTTATACTGATAACAGTATTTTATCATACGATTTGTTCCTTAAGCTTAATACTCAACGAATTAACACTCATCATCACTTTAAAGCTTTTAGTCTCGTAACATTCAGAAGTTAAAGGCTTGAACAGAATGAAACCATATGGTGGTGATTCACTTTACCTCTTCCCTTCTCTTATATTGAACTTAATGATTCGACAAGAGCTTTAGGCCATTCAAAAACGGCAGCTTTGAGCAATATCGAAAATGCTTATTGAACCAGCAAAAGGTTTTTAACTTATCTTTAAAAACAGAAGAACCTAATCAATTTTTTTGATCTTCCTAGATTGTTGAACACATTGAATATCACCTACGATAAGAGTGAATAAAGTCTTTAAAGTGTATTCTTCAACACAAAAGGTAGTATTTATCTGTACTAGTTAGACTTTCATAGTTTTAAAAGAATGTTTTGAAAATTAAGTTCTCATCATCAGTACCTGGTATGGTTAAAGGATTTTTTGTAGATATTCGAACAGTAAATAGAAGTCGTTATCACTTTCTATTAAGATGTATAATAGATTTAAGATTTTCATGCATATATTATTATTAGTTGAATACAGATAAGTCAATTTTTTTGTAAAACAGGTAATTTTAAAGAATCCAAAATTAAGCAAATTATTCAAAATAGCTCTTTTGCGTAAACCTCACAGTTTTCTAGAAAATTCTAAGGAAAATTCTGTGATGGTCATATGCTTCTTTACATTTTACAACTTTTCATTAAAAGCCTCGCTTATGTTTTACTGATTGGAGGATGGGATAGGGGCCACCCACCCACCCTACATATACATGATAACTTTAATTGCCAATCGTTGATGATTTTGCTGCCAAAATCAGTCAAACCCTTTATGTAATAAAAAATCAAACAAAATCAAAATTTAAGTTTAAATATAAATGAATTTATATAGCCAACATTATCTAATTCAGATTTAAAGTCTGCCCACCCATCATGGATAAAAATTTAATTAATATACTCGCTCAAAAATTTTATCTTTTGAATTTCTTTTTTATTCAAAAAGTTTTGTAATTAATTTTACTCCAAACCGCGAGACGATCAGTAATTGAAATTGTTTGTATATGTAGGGTGGGTGGGTGGCCTCTATCCCACCCTCCAATCAGTAAACACATCATCAAAAATTATTTGAAAAATGTATGAATAAATCTCTATAAAATTGCAATTATTTTGTGTTTATTTATTCTACAACTTTTAATTAAAACCCTCGGTTATGTTTTACTGATTGTAGGTTGGGATAGAGGACACCCACCCACCCTACATATACATAATAACTTTAAATACTATTTTTGATGATTTTGCTGCTTACAAAACAATAAAACCTTGTATGCAATAAAAAAATTTAAAAAAATCAAAATTTACGTTTAAATATAAATGACTGTCTATAGCTACAATTATCTAATTTAGATTTAAAGTATGCCCACCCGTCATAAATCAAATTATTACTTCATTCAAAAATTTTACCTTTTTTATTTCTTTTTTTATTCAAATATTTTTGTAATTAATTTTACTCCAAACCGTGAGACGATCAGTAATTGAAATTTATATGTATATGTAGGGTGGGTGGGTGGCCTATATCCCACCCTCCAATCAGTAAAACATCATCAAAAATTATTTAAAAATTTTATATGAATAAATCTCTATAAATTGTAATTATTTTCTGTTTATTTATATTTTACAACTTTTAATTAAAATCCTTGGCTTATGTTTTACTGATTGGAGGGTGGGATAGAGGCCACCCACCCACCCTACAAATACATAATAACTTTAAATACAAAACAATAAAACCTTGTATGCAATAAAAGATAAAGCATAATCCAAATTTAAGTTTAAATATAAATGATCTTCTATAGCTAATCATATTTAAGCTTGATTTAAAGCTTTTTCACGTATTATGAATATTATTTTTATTAATTTACACACTCAAAAGTTTTACTTTGTCAATTTTCTTTTATTCAAAATTTGTAATTAAAGTTATTGCAAACGGGGAGGCGATCAGTAATTAAAGTTAATATGTATATGTAGGGTGGGTGGGTGGCCTCTAACCCACCCTCCAATCAGTAAAACATAAGCGAGAGTTTTAATTAAAAGTTGTAAAACATAAATAAACATAACATTATTGCAAAAGAGTAATCAATTGAATAATAAATTAATATGCCCAAATTTCCATCGAAAGATTGATTATGAATCCCAGCCATCACTTCTGATATTGTGATCTTAGAGACGAGAAACTTTCCACCGTTCTTCTTGACTCTCTAATAGTTATTTAAGGTACAAGTGTAAAAAGTGATGCTTTATTGCACGAACTGGCGTTTAAAAACACGAGCGAGGAACGAGCGAGTTTTTTTAAAGCCAGGAGTGCAATAAAGAAACTTTTTACACGTGTGCCTTACAAAATTTTATCTTCGATCGTAAAGGATTTCAAAGAATATATTCTTATGAGTAATATTTTAATGTCATTTCAATAATTCAATTAATGAAAACATATTTTACCCGCAGTGCACTAATGAAAGCGTTACTTAGCAACCAGTAAACAAGTTGCACAAATGTCGGCCGCCATTATTATTTATGGAAAAAATGTTCTCTATATTGTAATCGCTTCGACTTGCATTAAATGAAATCTTCAGAGTTCTCAAATCTGCCAATTGATTTGTATTATATGTTTTATTTATAGTTTATTAGTTATTTGTATCAATTAATAAAAAAATTAGTTTTTCGTCGAAATATATTCATCTGTCAAATTTGACAATTCTGTGCAATAAAAACAGTTTGACATTACCGTTCAATAAAAACGTGAAAAAGCACTAGTGCTTTAAAAAAACACTTTTACAATGAAACATGATGCAAAAAGCGTCTACTTTCTGTACGATCGTAGATAAATTTTTAAATCTACATTTGAGCAGTCCACTGTTTAATACAATGAAAATCCAACTAAGTCCAATATGATTAAAATTCTGCAGAAGATTTTCTAATTCTAGAAATCTGTTTAACAAATTTTAAAACCATCTAAAAACCTCGCAAATTTGTAATAAATTTTAGTGTTTGAGAAATTGTTTTTCTTGTGAATTTCAAAGAATTTAGATTTTTTCAGAAGCGATTTTTTATTAAGTTTCCTGATATTTACAGCAGTTTTTCTTATTGAATTTATTTATTTTTATTGAAAATTTTCAATTGGTTTTCATTCAGAATTTCTAAAACTTTCCATACAATGTTTATTTTTTGTCTGTAATTTTTCACCATTTATTGGCATTACTAAATTTTTTTTTTTTGAATTGCAAGGATTTTAGATTTCCTCAGCATTTTTCTTAGATTTTAGCAGAAATGTCATATCTAATTTTTCTTTGACGGTTCTTGATATCTACAGCACTTTTTCTTACTTAATTTAAGTAATTTTTTTTAGCAGTTTTAATTTTAGAATTTCTCCCAGCAAATTTTTCTATATTCTATATTTTTTTCCTGGAATTTTCCGTTTTTTTCGAAAGATTTTTATGTCGCAAGAAGCAAGAATTTAAAACTTTTTCAGCCACGTTTCTAGATTTTAGCAGAAATTTTTCTTTCATTTTTTTCTTGAAAGTTCTTGATATGTACAGCGGTTCTCTTAGATGATTTGCATTAAAATTTTTCTGTAGGTTTTCTTTGGGATTTTCTAAGCTTTCTAGAAAATGTGTAAATTTTTCCTTCGGGAATTTTCTAACATTTCTTGATTTAAAAAAACATTCTTCAGAACTGCAATGTTTCTAGATTTTAAAAATATAGTTTAGTTTAGTTTATTTACTTTACAAGATCTATTAAAAATTAATACAAAAATACATACATAAATATAATTAGAAAAGTATCTTAACAAAATTTTCTAAATTTTTTTTCTGTGATTTTCCCTTTTCTGTTTTTTTTTTTCAAGAATTATTTTCTGAATTGCAAGGCGAACAAATTTATTTTTTATTTCAGTAATGCTTCTAGATTTTAGCAGATATTAGTTTTTCAATTTTTTCTTGAAAGTTTTTGATACCTACAGTAGTTCTTTCAGGTTAATTGCATTGAAACTTTGGATTTCAGGATTTTTGAGGCATTCTAGAAAATTGGTATATATTTTTTCTTCGAGAATCTCCTACCATTTCTTGATTACTTACAAAATTTCTTTGGAACTGCAATGTTACTAGATTTAAAAAATATAGAAAAGTATCTAGAAAATTTTTCTATTTTTTTTTTGTGAATTTCCAGTTTCTGTTTTTTTATAAGAATTATTTTCTGAATTGCAAGAAAGAAATTGCTTCAGATTATTTTACTTTACTAATTAATATAGCAAGTGATGCTGAAAAAACCTAAGAAATCTGGTAGAGAAATTGCTGAAAAAATCTATAATCATTTAAAATAATTGTTAACACGTTTGACCAAATAAAGCAAAAGATGCTGAAAATTTCTACAAATATGAAATATTTAAAATTCTTACAATTTGGTGGTCCAAATTCTTAAAATTTTTAGAAATTCGGAAAAAGACAATTTTTTTTTTAAATTCAAAATGTAAAAAATTATGGAAAGTCTAAAATTTTAAATTAAAACCTTCGAACAAAAATAAAAAATAAATCTTTAGAACCTTAAGAGGAAAATTAGTGGAAATTACCAGTATATTCTAGGAAGGCCTGGTAAAATGAGACCAGAGATAATAGAAAATTCTAGAAACCTGGAAAAGACAGTAATTAAAAGTTAAAAAACTCTTACAATTTGCTAGACAAAATTCTTAAATATAATGGAATCGGAAAAATAAATCGTTGAAAAAAACCTCAATTTGAGGGAAGTTTTCAATAAAGTAAGGCAAGAAATTCTAAAACTTGATAAAAAAAACTTCAACTTACCAAATTTGAAAGATAACAATCTTCAATATTTTGAAAATTGTGAAGGGAAATGCTGGAAAATACTCAAGAAAAAAAGTAAAAATATTATTTATTTATTTATATCTTTGTACTCCTTTCTTAGAAAATAATACAAAACTTATAATATAAAATAGAAATCTGGCAGAGATGTTACTAACAAATCTTTAGAATGCTGTAAAGCATTTTAGAAATATTAGTCTTAGAAATTGAAAATAGAACTTCTTTTCCTAGTTTCCGAAATCCCAGAATTTATGAAAAAGAAAGTGTGACAAAAAAATCCTGATAAACTGACACCAGATATACTAAAAATTTCTATAAATCTAGAAAAGACATGGATTAAAAATTCAAAATCTCTCAAAAGAAATTCTTACAATTTGGTAGACAAAATTCTTAAATATTATAGAAATTGCTGGAAGAGACCAGAATTTTGGAGGAAAATTTCGATCAAGTAAGACAAGAGAGAATTATTTTTAGAAATTTGTCTTACAGATTTCTAATTTTTTTGCATATCTCGCCTTATTTTGTTAAATTTTCTTCATAATTTTTAAAACTTTAAAGATTGTTATCTTCCAACATTAGAAAGTTTTCGTATTTTTTAGCAATTTCTCTTTCTAAAATTTAAAATTCCAATTTAGGAAGAGAAATTGCTAAAAAATACCAAAACTTTCTAGAGTCGGAAGAACAATTTTTAAAGTTTTTGAAAAATGATGAAAAATATTTTTAAAAAAATAAGGCGAGTTATGCAAAAAAGAAATTAGAAATCTGGAAGAGACATTTCTAAAAAAATAATTCTAGAACTCTATAAAAACTCCTTGCAATAATTGTTTTAGATTTGTAACTTTTAGAAATTCGGAAAAAGAATTGCTCTCTAAAGGTTCTAAGAATTTTGACAACTCATTTTTTTTAAGTCAAAATGTAGAAGAAAAAGTTATGGAAAGTCTAAAATTTTAAATTAAAATCTTCGAACAAAAATCAAAAAAAAAATCTTTAGAACCTAAAGAGGAAAATTAGTGGAAACTACCAGTATATTCTAGAAAGGCCAGGTAAAATGAGACCAGAGATAATTTATTTAATTGTAGAAACCTGGAAAAGACATTAATTAAAAGTCAAAAACTCTTACTATTTGCTAGACAAAATTCTTAGATATAATGGGAATCGGGAAGATAAATCGTTGAAAAAAACCTTAATTTGATTAATATTCTAAAACTTGATAAAAAAACTTGGCAGAGATGTTACTAACAAATCTTTAGAATGCTGTAAAGCATCTTGGAAATATTAGTCTTAGAAATTGAAAATGGAATTTCTTTTCCTAGTTTCCGAAATCCCAGAATTTATGAAAAAAAAGTGTGACAAAAAAATCCCGATAAAGTGAGACCAGATATACCAAAAATTTCTATAAATCTAGAAAAGACACGGATTAGAAATTCAAAATCTCTCAAAATAAATTCTTCCAATTTGGTAGACAAAATTAATTAAAAAGTAAGACAAGACAGATTTATTTTTAGAAATTTCTCTTACAGATTTCTAATTTTTTGCATATCTCGCCTTATTTGGTTACATTTTTTTATAATTTTTCATCATTTTTCTTTCATAATTTCTGAAACCTTAAAGATTCCAACTTTAGAAAGTTTTAGTGATTTTTTAGCTATTTCTTTTGCTAAATTTTAGAATTCCAAATTAGGAAGAGAAATTGCTAAAAAAAACTAAAACTTTCTAAAGTTGGAAGATAACAATCTTTGAAGTTTTAGAAATTATGAAAGAAAAATGGTGAAAAATATCAAAAAAGAGTGTGACAAAATAATGCGAGATATGCAAAAAAAAATTAGAAATCTGGAAGAATAATTTCTAAAAATAATTCCAGAACTCTCTAAAAACTCCTTGCAATAACTGTTTTGGATTTGTAAGATAATTCATAATAAATAATGAAGGGAAAACTACGCAAGAAAATTATGGCAAAATGAGGCGATCTATGCAAGAAAATTTTAGAAATCTGGCAAAGAAATTGAAAAAGAAAGCCTAGAAATTTAAAATTTTTTGAAAAGTAAGACATCATTTTTCAAATAAAAGTTAAAGAGATCGAAAAACTGAACAAGTTTAATTTAAAAAAAAATCCTGTTCTTAACTTAATAATTTTGATATTTTTTGCATATTGGTAATAAACCATAGGAGTTTAATAATTTTTAGTAAAGAAGTAATTGTATACATTTGTAAGTCTCGAAATAGTTATGTATATTCACATTGGATAAATATCAAATATCAAATTTAAAATTAAGCAAGTTATTAAGAATATTTTTTTTGTGTAAACATCATAGTTTTTGAGAAAATTATAGGGAAAATATTATCAACATGTTTTAATTTTTTTGTTTGATAATTACTTATTTATTTCTGTGATTATTTTCAAATAGCAAACCGTATTACCACTCTATTAGGATACATGTATAAATTAAATTCCCCTTGGAACGAACTCCTCGCAACGGCGAAAACTATTACTTCACTGGGAAAAATAAAACGGATACTCCACTCGGAGAAACTGCATTACGAAATTGTGTTCACAACTTTGGCAACTACCGCCAGGAACACGGTTCCGTCCGTTCGATAGCAGCAATTTCCATATGATTCTATTAGAGGGGTGGTGCGTTCAAAGGAGAGGCTGCAGGAAGCCCCGGAATTTGCATCGAGTTATGCCAGCCGTGTGTGTGTACTAAATGCTACGTTTGCACATACAATGTGTTTGGGGGGGGTTTCCAGTTATCGCCACGCCGACGCTTGAACGCTTCCGCCGGATTTAAACCACTTCCTCTTGACATATGCCAAATTCGTTCCGTCGATTATGAATTAATTGCGTTGACGTGGTCTAATCAAGAAATGATTAGGTGTCTAAATATTAACCTAGAGGACTCGTTGTTTACATTTTTTAATAGTCTAGCGAATTCTTGACTTACCTCAAGAATATAGCATACTTCTGACCTTCCTCAACGATCCAAGTATAAAATTTTGAAATAATATGCGTTATTTTAGTGTACTCTTGACCTTTTTCAATAGTCTATATGTTAACCTAATATTAATAATTATTAGTATTAATAATCGCAATAATTTATCTTAGAAATGATAATTTTTTCACTTGTAGTTATTTTGCCTTTTCTAACTTATGCATTAGTGGTGTTAGAATTTCCGTGTGCTGGGAGGTAATAACCAGATAAATCACTGATTGTCATATCCAATAATTGATCAATTGCTAAACATTACAGTGGAAATTACATGCCAATCATCTTTATGTATCATTAGTTCCCTTAGCAAATAACACGAATAATGTAGTATCCAATCAAAGCTTCACCGCATTAGGTAATGGTTGCAATAATAATAATACTAACCAATTTTGTTAAAACATAATTATTTTCAAATATACAGATTAATTATTTAATTAATTCGCTAACTCTATTTAGCTTTGTAGTAGGGTCTTATTATTTTATTGAAATGAATTTATACTTTCGCTTTTATGGAGAAGAATTAAGTATAGATCTTATATTTAGGTCATATATTTTACCCTCGCTGTATTTGCGATTTTGTTTACATCTGTCCACTTTTGGAAATGAATGAGGCTTTTATTTAAATATTTCTTTATACGGTTTACTAATTGTGTGTGTATAACACGTTATAATAATATTATCAGCGTGATGTATATTTTAATTCCTCTACATTAATAAAAGCCGCGCGATCCCGTAATTCCCAGATTAAAATCCCGAGTGGATGGGCGCCAGCTCGTGCCCCATTTGCCATCCACCTTTCCATTTACAATAAATAAACAAAAGGGCCGCTCCCTTTGTCCCCGCGCATAAATCTGAATATTCACTTCCATTAAAGTAGCGGCCAGTTTATTCGAAATCACCTAGATACGATTTGGATATTATTCTAAATTCATAAAAGCCCCGTGATTTATGGGGGGAGAGAGAGGGCTCAAAAGGTCCATTGAAAAAGTAATATTGGGAACTCGCCCCGTGACGGCATCATTAGCGAGAAACTTTTAACGGACCGGATTCTCCATTAAATGACGTGAACTCTGTGTGCGAAAGAAAAAAAAAGTTTGCTGTTGAATTTTGCAAATTTTTAACTGCGGAGTTTTATTGATCCGCACTGATATAAAATCTGTACAATTAAAAAATTTATAATATTACTTATGTTTTAATTTTATACAGAAATACCTATTTTTTTATAAATAAATTAAGATCACAAAGATATAAGAAATTAATTCAAGGAAAAAAAATACATTTATTTTATTAAAACAATCCAAAAAAACCAATCGTTAACCACTAAAGTTATTCCATTGATTTTCTTCTAGAACAATCTGTGACAGCATGATTGATCACGTGTAGACTATGATGCATGGTGTGGATTTTTCACGTATCTGTAAACGTGCCGCTTTTTATGCCGAACAACAGACGACTATTAATTATTTATTCGCCACAACAAAATCCCCGCGCCGAAATTAATTGTGCAAATGTGCCTCGCTACTTTGCATAACTTCTTGTTCGTTTTCGGCGTGTTCGCGTATAGTCAGTTATAAATCAAAGCGCATTTGCAAGGCCCGTCCCGGCGCATCCGCCTTTTTTGCTTCCGCTTGTAATAGCCTTGAGTCCGCCTAAAGTTAAACACGACGATTTGCATATGTATCTATAGAACGTAAAAAAAAACGGGCACTACTGTATAAATGTTTTGAATGCATTAAAGAGATTAGGGGTGTTGTTTTTTTCTGTGAACGGTTACGGATTTTGTAGTGTTAAGTTAATACCGCATATACTATAGGAATAAGCCCAGTGGACCTTTGCTTTCTTACTTTTATAATATGTAAATTATTAAGTTTTATACCCTAATATTCTATTTTTTTATATACTTATAATTAATAAATATTTTTAAATTTCAATTGTAATTTTTAACATATTAGTAAAACAATATAAAAGATATTTAGGATTGAATAACATGAATTTACGGAGTTTGGCTTTTATTTGTTGCGTGTAGAAAAGTAAGATTTGTTCAATCATCCGGATGTATCCCTTTGCCATATTGGGTTTGTGTAGAGACGCATCTAAGCCGCCCAATTCCGGCCGGAGCTTTCTATTCTCTCCTAAAGATATATATCAGGATGATTGATCTGTGTAAACGATTTCGTTATTGAGAATGACTATTTTCAATTAAACTATATCTTTAATCTACAAGACTATATTTTCGCTCGATATTTCCGCGATGGAATTGATTAATTATCCCCCTCTGCCCTCCATAAAAACGCAATCAAATTATACAACGCCGAGGTCGGAATGGATTTCATAAAGTGAAGCACCGCAGATCTCCAGGGCTTCGGTCTCATCAGGCGGCCATTAAGGATTCCTAATAACTTTTAAGCATGATTAAATCATAAAGAACGTAATGACAGCGCCACGACGAATTCATAATTTTCGCTTTATTAACTAGGGGAATAATAAAGAAGCAGAGAATTTTCTACTTGTATAGTTATTTCATTTTGTATTTTATAGGAATATAATTTAAATATATTATTGATTATGAAATTGTATTATTTTATTGGGTCGAATGGAAGAACACCAGAAGTCATGAACTCCGGCTTCAAGGCCAATGCTCCAAATTTTAAAGTGATTATTTAATGTATTTATGTATTTTGATAGATCTTGTAAAGCAAATAAACATATAATTGAAATTTGAGTGCAGTATTAATAATAATAACTAATATTTAAGTGGTTACCAAAAACAGTTGTTAATATTAAATCTTTGCGTGTTTAATATATTACATTTGTTATAAAAATTATAATATTTTAACTTAGCGTATGAAGAGTACGTCATTTAAAGAATGATGCAACGTTACGTTTAGTCAAAGCTCGGGGAATCCATTCGTGCACCACCTGTTTCTGGATGCAATTTGGAAAAAGTGGCAGCTGGCGCGGAACGCTGTATGAATAATTTCGGTCGGAATTAACAAACTAAATTAAGTTCAAAAGAAAACGCCGCGGCGCCGCCGTGTAATAAATTCAGGCAGGCCGCCTCCCCGCTCTTGTTGTAGCCGGACTAAATTAAATTTGAATAAAATGCTAAATAATGCGCGAGGAGTACAAGGAAATTATGGAAACAATGGCGTTTCATTCCCTTGTTATTTTTCGGGGAGGAAAATTTGTTTGCGTTCCTTTAAAAGTTGTATATTAACAAATTATGAAATTCCAAATCAATAAATATTAGGTATACATTGAAAAACTCAAAAGTAAAACTGGTAAAAATATTAGATGTTATTAAGAACTTTAAATATAATGTGCAATAAATTTTATGATTGTAGCCCCAAGTTGGGCGCCAAATTGTTACTCGAAGACCTACTTTGGGCACCAAAATTCTTATTATTTATAAACACTTATTACAATTAGCTTATCACATTTTGATGTAATTGCTACTGTAACAAATATAAAACGTTATCTTTATCATGTAAAAATTGACCCGTATTTTCTTTATTCGCTGATAAAACTGCTGGGAGAGCTAAATATTATACTGTATTTACAAGATGTGTCAAAAATTCATCACCATTATACGTTCGGTAATAGTTTTGGTTATGGAAACGTTCTTAACATCTAAAAAGATCCCGTTTACATCTTATGGGAATTGCATTTCGGTGCGCGCAGGAGGCGCCGTCGCGTGTCACGCTGACATTTTTAATTTAATTTCCGCACGGAATGAAATACCGCCGGCATTAAATATGTCCTTTGCAGTGCGCAATAAACGACAACCTTAGAGATTTCCGCGATACGCCCGCCGTCCCGATCTACCTCCTGCATCCATCTGCATCGAGACGTAGTTAATAATGAAGCCGACTTTATTGAGGACGCGGCGGCGGCTTAATGGGGACCTAATTCCGGGATGTCCCTAGTTCCTCATAATTGAATACATTATTCATAACGAGATATTGTACGCCGCCGCTGCACGGTGTGGACCCTTATAAATTATGCAAGTGTGTATAAGGAAAGTATAATAGTGTTTCTAGTTATAACCGAATTTTCGTTTCGTGTTATTATACATTTATGACGTTGTATTCAGGCCGAATCGATCTTTATGTGGAAAGATAATAGGTACAAACTTATATACATCTTACCCTGTTATTACTCTGTTATAATTTTGAAACTACTTGTTATCGAGAAGCCAGCAATCTAATGCTCACAAATTTTGTTTCATAGCCTTATTAGAACAGCAAGAAGTATAGTTGCTATTATAAAGACTACAGGTGCATATCGTATTACTTGTATCCTTAAAGAGATGGAACAATTGAAAACTGTTCTTTTCCAAAAATATGTTTGCAAAATAGATATTTTTGGGAAAGAACAGTTTTCAATTATCAGTTTTAGGACAATATTGTAACGTTTTTGCACGTTATACGGGTGTGTAAATGATTGCAAATGATTTATTGAAGTCAATTAATATTACCAGCACGTATTTATATCTGACAATTGTTTTTTTTATTTCGATCTCCCCACGAGTCTCGCGACACTGTCCCCTCCCTAAGCATGTTTCGTCCCGAAATAAGTCCTCCGGCACCTTATGACGATACCTGCACTGGGACCCCTTTGTACATTTTGACGTTCGAAAGAAATAGCAGTCTATAGGCTTCTCATGTCGTATACCACTGGAATTATAACAGCATACCAAAATCTCGATCCCAGAATTGGCAAAAAGGACTTCCACAATGCTTCTGATTGTTCTCCAGTCCAATTGGTCCAACCCACAAGCTAGTTTCGGTATTGCCAATTTCTTGATACCCTCACGTAGAAGTGAATCCCTCAACTCATTTAATGATAGCCATATATCCCTGTAGGTTGGCTTCTGATGAGAGTACTTCTTCGTTACTAGATAGGACTTGTCAACCACCGCACGAATCGTTGCGCCATCTTCTTCGCCAGCATAAGGGAAGGAAAATAAGCAAACTACTCCTTTTCTAAATGTATCCACCATCATCTTTAAAAATGGACAAAATTTATATATGTACACTTTAAAGATAAATAGATATTAATATTCCAAAAAATATTGATATAAACTACTTAATAATGAAGAAGGAGAGCGTATTTAGTTGCGGTCCCGAACTGACATGTCAGTTCAGGTCCGTAGTTGGATGAGTGACCGGTACCATTCACCATTGGGATACAATTAACAGTGCTTTAGAGTAACAAGCTCATTTACACACACACAAAAACACAAATCACACGGCGGAAGGACAACGTGGTCGATAGCCAAACACTATTACTACTATTGAAGGAGACACGATTACTAACTACTTAATTACCTATTGTATTAGAATATTTACAACAACATTGTGCAAGAGACATCATTTTAAATCGCATTTGATGATTAATACACTATGACATTCGTTTGATACTCCACCAACATTCCAGAAAACGCACTCGACGTTTATACTTATGTGGAAATAATAACCGCAGACATTTTGCAAATTTAAATTGATAATTATAATTAACGCTGCACTAATTAGAGAACACGAGCCTACACTGCGAAACAAGCGAGCGTTAATTAGTTTCTACTACAAATAGTTTACAATATTCTTCTCGGAACCCATAATAGTTCGTTACAGGCGCCCTTCAGCCGTACACACTTGCATTGTTGCCGGGGATTCCCCCACGGCCCCCGCAAACAAGCAATCAATTGCTGCACAAAACTCGCGCGAGGCTTTTCCCAATTATAAAATTATAATGTGAAAATCTATATTCTCTTCCACGTCTTGAGACTACTGTCGAGTTGCAACAGTTTTTTTTTGTATTGGAGTTAATAAGCCGTGCACGGAAAACTTGGATAATTAGAGAGTTGGAAATAGATTCACGTTTAAATGCCACGTAAATAATGTGAGTTGTTTTGAAAGTACTGCAATTGAAAGAATTTTAATTAGAGGTAAGGAAAACCAAAACCATTCCTTCGATATCGCTGTTGTGACTAAGTTAAGGTCGATCTGTCTTTTCTAATCGGAAACTCAAGCTAAGATTTGCGACATAAAAACGAGGAGAGAAAATCCATCACGGACATTATTACAGTAGGTACACTAGGGTCGGACTCCTACCGACTAAAACCACTCCTCCACGATTGCTGTTGTAAATTCAGGACCAAAAGTTCTTTTTTGGTCTGATCTCAAGCGATACGAAAACGTTTTCTTGATAAGAGGAAAGGAAATCCATCATGAGACACTCTTATAGTAGGGAGTAGTGTCGGATTTCTACCGACTAAAACCACTCCTCTGTGATTGCTGTTGTAGCTAGTCCAGTACCAAAAGTTCTTCTTTAGTCTGGTCTCAAGCGACACGAAAACTTTCTTTTTTTTTTTCTTGAGGAAAGGAAATCCATCATGGGATACTCTTATAATAGTAAGGGGTAGTGTCGGACTCCTACTCACTAGAACTACTTCTCTGCGATTGGTGTTGTGACTAGTCCAATAGATAGATGTTGTATGGGTGGCACCAGCGCCTATTCCACCGCGACCTTTCCAGGTCTATTGTGGATCCCTGTTTATCTCAGGTGACCAGCTCTAGCTTTGCCTCTTTGATTAGTCCTATTAGCCCTGCCAGAGGGGCTTGGGTATAAGTCTCCGCGCTTGGGTTTGTAGTGCCTAGCTTTTGATATCTAATCCTTGCTAGACATCGCAGTGGCATAGGACTAGTCCAATACCAAAAGGTCTTTTCTACTAGGATCTCAAGCGATGGATCGCTAAGATTTGAGAGGAACATGAAAAGGTAACATCTATTATCTAAACACTCCACTGACTTCCTTAATTAGTGTACCATTAAAAATAAAAAGTGTTCATAAGATTTCATAAATATAAATGTATACGTTGTTTCGAAATACGTCATTAAATTCGATATAACTAGGTCATTGCAAAAATGCTACGAACTTGAAATAATTATCACCTAACAAGAAAACTTAACTCAAGTAATATTTCTCCTCTCACCGTCGACACAATTTAAAATTAATGCCCCGCTAATGAAATGAACAAACCACCCACCCCCCTATGAACTTCTCCCCCGCGCTTCAACTAACTTTTTTTTTCCTCGCCGTGCATCCCGAATTCGAAACTGTTATTTCAGGTAACGTTTTGAATTTAGATTGCGTGATTTGATAAAATCTCGCCGGCGGAATCAACTTCACACAATCCGCCGGCGTAAAATTAACGAGGAGGGGAGGGAGTATTTAGCGGGGTGATTTATACGCGCGGCAAATATTTATTCAAAACACGTTCAATTTTGTAGATCGCAATCCGGATTATGTTCGGATATTTACCACAAGCTAAATTAATAACTTCATGCGGGCAACGTGAGCACCACACGGTTTTTTTTGTGTTGTTAAATTAAGCTTAATTGTAATGTCCTTACATCTATAAAAAAATTGTTTGTGTACCTGAGTTAATTGCATTGTGTATTTGATTATGTAAAGCAATACATAAATTCTAGCAAAAGTTATGTGCGAAAGAAAATTGCTGCAGAAACTTTAGTAAAACTTAAGAGATCTTCAAAAAATGTGTAGAGATTTTCATGTCATAACGAAATATTCAAATAAATCCACAAGTTCCTTAAAGGTGACGTCCATGAATACTGGAAGACCTATAACGGGTTGAACTGATGAACATTTGGAGAAAATGTGTGAAGTTAAAAATACTCTTCGTTTGAATGTTAGATTAATTTCCTGTAGTAAAATTATGATATCCATTTTAGTGACTTTTAGTAGATTAGTAGATTTGATGATGAGAAAGGTGTGCCCCAAACTTTTCCAAAATATTTTTTTGCCCAAAACAACCCCTAAAGCAGCCACAAGATAGTCCGAAAGATCTTTTATAAAAGTTTGGCGCACACTCTACTCATCATAAAATCTAGGTGGTCCTGGCATGAACAGACCTTTTATAAATGAATACTTCAAAATTTGTAAGTCAATCCTAATATTTTAGTAAAATATACTCATGATGAGATCTTGGCCCTATAGCAAAAACATTTGAATAACTTGTGTTTAGTGATTAGATTTGGAAAATTGCTGAAGTATTATTTTGATAGACCACCACAAAACGGTGATTATTGTAGATTATAAACCACACATTCTATACGCCTGCAAATTTCACTTAACGAAAGCTATTCATAAACTACATACCAGAATCTAAGATTAATGTTGGTTTTACTTACCTTTAAAGTAAAGTAACCTTGATTGACCGTTGAATTAACTTGAACGACTTATGGTAATTGAATGATAATTTTAGGTTTTTAATGATATCAAAAAGTAATTCCATTCAATTCAAAATTGGTAGCTCAAATGGCTCCTAATTTTACAAGGGCTTTTGGAGTCTAGATAATAAAATTATTTATCTAGACTTTACTTTAAAAATACGTTTATTATTATATAAATTGTTGTAACATGCAATAGATTCTACATGAAGTAGAAGGTCATGTTATCGTTTGAATTGAAAAATATTAGCTACAATAATTTACTTTTGTCAATTTCCGCTATGTGTGAAATAATTCTCAATTGTTTTCATTTATCAAGTTTTCAACAGATTCAATTTTTTTAGCTAAACTTGTTTTAAACTATTAACTAAAAATGGCCTTAAAAACTTGTTCTAGCGTACTCTTGACCTACCTCAACAGGCAAGGCAATGACCTATCATCGTACTCCTAACCCGCCCCAATAAATTATACGTTGAGGTAGGTCAAGAGTACGCTGATACGCGCCGATAGGTTAACGCATGTTTTATTGGTGTAGGTCAAGAGTACGCTCGATTTGTACAATATACAGAAATTATTAAAAAAAAAATTGATCGCAAATTGGAAAGGCAGAGATGACAATTTAGTGATTTTCAATTACTCCTGTGACAGATGGCTTTTGTAGAACTTCTTAATGATACTACGGCTTCTCAAGTGGTCTTAAATGACCTTAAGAGATAGTTGATTTTAAATTATCTCGAAATATTGTTGATATATTGAAGATATTAATGTAATTACTGTAATCGTTATTTGAAACAAAACTACAACACTGAAAATGTTAATTGAAAAAAAAGAACAAAACTCTGGCTTATGTTTTAATAGTTGGAGGGTGTGATAGAGGCCACCCACCCACCCTACATATCCAAAGAAAACATTTGTTATTATCACTGTTTCGATTTATAAAAACTACACAGCATTATTTGTTCTAATGTTCTAGAATTTAAATTAGCTTAAGTTTATATGTAAATATAGAGTGGGTGGGTGGTCTCTATCGCAACCTTTAATTTATGAATATTTTCGCAGAATATCTGCTAAACAGAATTTTCGAGAAGACATTCATTAAGGAATAAATTGTGCAATTTTTTTAATAAATAAATTATCATAACTAAATGAGGAAGGAATAAGGAGGAAGTGGTGATGTTTACAGAGGGAGAAATAGAAAGGGCTTTTGAGGAAATTTAAAGAGGCAAGGCAGCGGTACTCGATGGGTTGAAGGCCGAAATGTGGTATTTGTTGACCTGAAAGCGGCGTATGACTCTGTGCCTAGAGAAAAATTGATGGAGTGTCTGAAGAGGAGAGGTGTGAGTAGTATATATATATAAGTGATATTGAGGAGGTTCTGAGAAAATGGCAGGCGGGCGCGGTAGTGATTGGAAGAATGAAAGTATGGATGCTGGCGTATGCTGATGATGTAGTGTTACTGGCGCGAGAATGGGGAGAAATGAAAGATATGTTAGGAAGAGTTGAGAGGTAAAGGGTTTTCCAATAAGAGGTTTCATTTGGAATAGCCCACTATCTGAACAGCCGTCAATTTTGCAGCTGTCATCTTTCGACATTTGACAAGTAAAAACTACGCCATTAGTAAAAATGCAACGATACATACATTCAACGAAACATTTAAATTGGTAAAATTCACTACAGAAATGGTGAAAATTTTGCAGTCACAGTTTGCCAAACTAAAGCACTTTTAGGTCGTCGTAAAGCACCTTCTCGGCCAGCAATAGTAAAAGTGGTTAAAAAATTTAAGCTTTTGGGACAACTTAGTGATGTGAAGAATCAAAACCGTGTGCATCGCTCAAGAACAATTGAGAATATTGCTGTTGTTGCCAATAGTGTTAACGAAAACCCAGGTTTGTTGATTCCTCGTCGATCTTTGGAATTAGACATTCCAAAAACGATATTACATCGTATTTTGCATAAAAACTTAGGCTTGAAGGCTTTTAAAATTCAGCTAACACAAGAACTGCAGACGGTCGATCACCAGCAACGTCGTATCTTTACAGATTGGGTTGTTGAAATGCATTAAAATGATCCGGATTTTCATCGAAAAATCATCTTCAGTGATGAAGCCCATTTTCACCTCGGAGGCTACGTTAATGAGCAGAATTGCCGCATTTGGGGCTCGGAAAATCCAAGAATGCTTATTGAAAAGCCTCTCCATCGTCAATGTGTCACTGTTTGGTGCGGTTTTTGGACTAGCGGTGTGATTGGATCTTACTTATTCGAAAATGATGCTGGTGCAACTGTTACGGTGAATGTATTGCGCTATCGAGTTATGATTAATGATTTTTATGGCCAGAATTGGAAGATATTGACGTGGACGTTTATTTTCAACAAGACGGCGCTACGTGCCACACAAGCAAACGAAAAAATCGCAATTTTGCAAGAAAAGTTTCCTGGTCTTGTTATTTCGCAAAAAGGTGATCACAATTGACCCCCGAGATCTTGGGACTTAACACCTTTAGACTTTTTTCTTTGGGGCCACGTGTAAGATAAGGTCTATACCAATGCTCTACAATCGATTCAAGACCTTAAAGATGGAATTCGTGAAGTTATCGAGGATATACAGCCGCAAATGTGCGAATTGGTTATGGAATATTTCATGAAAAGGATATGCTGCAACCGTAGTCGTGGCTTTCATTTGGTTGATATCGTTTTCCATCGTTAATGGCATACCTTTCTCTTTACAATGAAATAAATATTCATTGATTTCTCTTAAAATATACTCGTTTTTTTTTAAATATCGAAATGAAACCTCTTTTTGGAAAACCCATTATATGGATAAAAGGGGTTTGTGCGTGAATGTGAAAAAAACAAAATGGACGAAGTTTAGGAATAGAGGAAGAGAAGGACGAATGGAAGAGTTGAAATGGAAAGGAAAAGTGATTGAGAGAGTGAAAGAATTTAAATATTTGGGATTTGTGTTTACTAGTGGTGGGGGATACGGGGAGCACGTCAAATACTATCAAAGATAGAAAGCAAGAAAGGCATGGTGCATGGCAAAAAAGAGGTGGGGAAATCCGTTAGAGGGAAACTTCCTAATGACGTGCAAACTGTGGGCACACATCGTGAAGCCAATATTGATGTATGGTGTGGAAACATGGGAAATTAAAGAGTATCAATGTATTGAGAGAGAGCAAACGACGTTCTTGAAGCAGCTACTAGGAGTAGAAAGATCAACTGCTTCAGGAATCAATTAGACATAGTATGCATGTAGGGACAATGGAAAGAGTGTCTAGGTATGAGATGAATGTGAGTACGTGGAATAGTGAGAGGTTAGTAAGAGAGGTATGGAGAACTTATGTGGCGGTAAGAGAGTGTAAATGGAGATTAGAAAGAAAAAAAATGTATGAAAGAACGGGAGTGGCAGAAACCGTAGTGAACGATTGACTGGAAGAGGGAATGAATGTGTCGACTTGGATGAGGGAAAAATGGCTGGAAGTGCAAGCGACAAGAGTGTATTCGAAGGAGTGAGTACAACCCAATGTATGGAAGTTGGCAAGTGCATGGCAGGGTGCCAGAGTATCTATTGAAGACATAGTGGGCAAGGTCCAAGAAAGTTAATCTGGCAAGGTCTAGATGTGGATCGAACGAGAAAGGATGAAAGGTATGAATGTGGGAAAGTTATGGCAGGTGTGTGTTCTGCGGGAGTGAAATTGACACATGGAGCCATCTAGGCCAAGAGTGCATAGAGGTGAAGAGACAAGGGGGCTTTTAATAGTATGTATTATAATTAATTAATTATATATTAATTATGAATTATTATTATGTTTTTAAGGATGCCAATAATAGTTATTTAAGATACAAGTGTAAAAAGTGATGCTTTATTGCACGAACTGGCGTTTAAAAATACGAGCGAGGAACGAGCGAGTTTTTTTAAAGCCAGGAGTGCAATAAAGGAACTTTTTACACGTGTGCCTTACAAAATTTTATCTTCGATCGTAAAGGATTTCAAAGAATATATTCTTATGAGTAATATTTTAATGTCATTTCAATAATTCAATTAATGAAAACATATTTTACCCGCAGTGCACTAATGAAAGCGTTACTTAGCAACCAGTAAACAAGTTGCACAAATGTCGGCCGCCATTATTATTTATGGAAAAAATGTTCGTGCTATTGTAATCGCTTCGACTTGTATTAAATGAAATCTTGAAAGTTCTTAAATCTGCCATTTGGTTTGTATTATATATTTTATTTATAGTTTATTAGTTATTTGTATTAATTAGTAAAAAATTAAGGTTTTCGTCGAAATATACTCATCTGTCAAATTTGACAGTTCTGTGCAATAAAAACAGTTTGACACTACCGTGCAATAAAAACATAAAAAAGCACTAGTGCTTTAAAAAGCCACTTTTACAATGAAAAATGATGCAAAAAGCGTCTACTTTCTGTACGATCGTAGATAAAGGTCTTTTTTATCATAACTAAATTAATTGCTTATGTTTTACTGGTTGGAGAGTGGGTTATACTACACCCACCCACCCTACATATATAGGTTTACTTCTGTCACTGTAACTGTTTTAGTTTTTAGAAAAGACAGCAGTGTTAGCGTTGATGTTAAGGAAACTAAAAACATAGTTTTACCTTAAATTTCAATACATATGTAGGGTGGGTGGGCGGCCTCTATCCCACCCTCCAATTAATAAAACATAAATAACATATTTTAAAAATGTACACAAGAGATATGATAGAATTTATATAATTAATAAAAATATAATGATTATTTTATAAAACTCTTGCATACCTTTTAGTGTATGAAGTGTGGGATAGACGCCACCCATCCGCCCTACATATACTAGCATAAAGAAGAATTTCTAAAAGAGAAAATGTGTAGAAAAACATTTATATGATTAATTAAATATAAATATTTTTCTTAGGTAAAACTTTTGGTTATTTTATTGATTTAAGGGTGGATTAGAAGCCACCCACCCACCATATATACTTATATTTACACGTATTATTGTAACTGTTTAAGTTTTCAGATTCAGAAAAAAATTCATTGTTAAGAGTGAATCTTAACGAAATTAAAAAAAATAGCTTTACCTTAAATTTCAATACATATTTAGGGTGGGTGGGTGTCCACTATCCCAGCCTACAATTAATAAAACATAAACAACAGATTCTTCATAAAAAAATGTACACAAGAGAAAAAATTTACGTATGTAATAAAAATATAATTCTTCTTTCAATTGAATGTTTCAGTATAAAACTTTTGCATATGTTTTCGTTTTACTACTTTATTTCAAAGGTTTTTACATTTTCCGCCCATTTTTCTTTGTGTAAATTGTTTTGTTATAAAAAAAAACCGAAGTATTTTAAATATTTAAATTAATTGTCTCTTCATAGACTCAAAGAATAAATAAAATGAAATCCAACTAAGAGCATTATGGGTTTTCCTTATGTTTAAGTCATATGTTTTTTATAGCTTTATTATCACAAACAATAAACACCACAACCATTTCCTTTCTATTATAAATAAAAAAAATGCAAACACATTATCTCTAGTCTAGAGAGTTTATTGTTATTTCTTGGTAGTTTTTTATTTATTTTATTCTTAATTTACTAGAGCAACTAAATTATGTAGTAAATAAAACGTTCTGGTTGAGAATTTTAACGTCGGCAAGGCAGTGGCTTCATCTAGCAGATGTCAAGTGGTTTTATAACCTACAATTTTCGCTGAACAATTATGAAAGGGGTGTGTACAAGTTCACACATTTTAAATTTTAATTGTTTAATGTTTAAAAAAACATGTAGCCTGATCATCATCACTAGGTTGTATTATATTAGATTTATTGATCGTATTTTATCTCCTAGAACGACGAATAAATAATCTAAAACACGAATTGTTTGTACCAAGTGTTATTTAAGTTGTTAGATAAAATATCTATATAACCACTATTTAAATACTTTTAATACATACGTTTTTATTGTAGTAATGACTTCCTTCTTCTTGGTGAAAATCCAATACAACCGAGAATTACTATTACTAATGCACTTTATTTCTGGAGAGAAAGGTTTCAAAGATATTACGACGTAAAATATTCCGACGAGTGCTTTAATTCCCCGCTTTTCGGCAGCTTTTATTTTTTCCTGCATCTCCTGTGCAGCATATGAGAGAATGTTTGAAATAAAACATTTTTACCCATCTTTCCCACATATACGCGAATTTTTATTGCGATAAGACGAAGGGTTTCCGAGATATGGCCCTTTTTTTCCTACAAGAGTGAATAATATGAATATACTGCTATTCGTTATGATATATTTTAAATTTTATCACGCAAAGAAAAAGGGGAGGAATTATCTCAAATTGGGATTATATTCTTCTAACATACAAATGTAGAAATAAAAGGGCTGAAGGACCAACTAACAAGCTCATTTATACAAATAATAACAGGGCGTAAATACTACGTGATTAATAGCTAAACACTACTACCTACTGCTAATGTTCTAGTAGTACTAGAACATCTATGATTATAGTAGTAGTAGTACTGTTTAGCTATTGACAACTAAATGGTACTACTACTTTAATCATATATGTTCTAGTATATAATAGTACTAGAAAATCTATGATTATAGTAGTAGTACTGTTTAGTTATTGACAACTAAACGGTACTACTACTATAATTATATATGTTCTAGTATATAGTAGTACTAAAACATATATGATTATAGTAGTAGTACCGTTTAGTTGTTAATAGTATTAGGTAGTAGTGTTTGGCTATTGACCACGTGGTCTTTCCAACGTGTTATTGTTTGTATAAATGAGTTTGTTATTTTAAAGCGTTTCTAATTATATCACAATTAGATGTGACCATGTTATTATTTGTGTTAGTATAAATGAGCTTGTTTTTTTTAAAGCGTTTCTAATTATATCCCAATTAGATGTGACTATTTTTTTACTAATGAATTAATTAAAAATCGTGTTTAAATATTAGCTGTGATGTATGTAAAGCTGTGAATTAATATACTTTCTTTTGTTTTAGGTAAGTGTCACGCATTCGTACCCATAATACCCCCGACTGGCGGTAAGTCAAAAATTTCCCAGCCGGTTCGTCACGGCGCCGGAATTATCTCGAGTGCACTTCATTTCCGGCCGTGAAATGCGACGTCAAATTTTTTATTAATAGCCCCGCGAGATGGGCACGTTTCGCGATTTGAAGTATGCGCGCTCTCATTAAAAATTTTCATGTTTGCTCTCGTAGAATATTTATGCGGCCGCCTCCGCGGCGCGCTGGTTCCTGACAAATTGTCATCCGCCGCCCCAGAATTACGCGCCGGGGTAAATAAAACAGGGAGACGCGGACGTTTCGCCCCCGTGATTTTTGAGCGACGCTCCTCTTTGTGTGTGAGTGTGTGAGTGTGTGTATACAACGCCAGCACCAACTATGCAAGTTATTCGGAAGTTTGCTCTCGTGTTCTGCAAAGTTGGGCGGATGGCTGCATGCATGAATTATGTAATATTCATTACGTGTTTGGACTCTTCGGACGAAATATTTTCATTAGCCGAGTGGCGGTTAAATAACTGATGTTGCTAAGTTCGTGGATTAAAGTGAAAAGTTCAACTATTCACTTAATTGGGTTTTTTGTTTATAAATTATGTTAGACGATGGCGCCTCTTCGATTTCATCCAGGAGTTCATCACTCGTGGTTTCGTCGTTCGGCGAGAATTGCGATTCGAGGCTATCCGCAAAGGCTTCAGATTTGTCTTCCGCAAGGTAAACGAGACCGTTTCGCCCATGGACAGCAGGAGTCGCTTTTTTGGCTTTGGTGAAGTTCTTTGTGAGCTTCCATAATTGGGGTTTGTGTTGGGCGTCGTCGTCGATACGCATTGCCCAACGGACATTCCGGATTTCTTTAAGCTCTTTCTGAATTTCATTTTGTAATCTATTGAGATTCTGCTTTGTTTGGCGACAGCGTGTGCTTTGCTAACTACGATTTTTTCCTACTATTATTATATTATATTATATTATATTATATTATTTACTTTACAGGATTTACTACAAAAAAATATAATAATATTAAGGAGATATCTTGGAATTCTTCACTGATGTGGATTCTTCAATGGCTCTATGTGTGGCCGCTGCGAGGATATTAATACCCTCATCAATTACTTCACGATTACGCATCGCCGTTTCGAGATGGAGTTATTGAAGAGCTTGAAGTTAGTGATTCTGGCTGTTCTCTCAAGTCTGGATATTTCTGTGTGTATATCCATTATTACTGGATTATGATCGGTTTATAATTCTGATGTGGTCCAAATATCTATGTCCTTTTTTAATTTTATTGACTATGAAAAAGTCTAGAATATCAGGACACGCTATGCAGCGTTGTGAAAAAATGTTGGTGAATTTTGGCTTAATGTTTGGATGGGCAGTCCGTGTTGAGTGATGTATTCAAACAGTTTCTTGCCTCTTTGGTTTGTAACTCGACTGTGTCAGCTTGGATGCTTGGCATTGAAGTCGCCCCCGAGTTTTGTGGGAATGTCCTCAATGAAGATTTTGCCATAATCCACAGGGATTATTAGCTTTGATGTAGATTGATAAACGCTAGTTATTTTGACAAAAAGCAAAACTAGATAATTTGCCATCTGTTGTATTTCATCTATCATCTATCATTGGCTGTCATCAGTCATCATTTGTCGACTGTCATCCATTTTCTATCATTTGCTGTTATCGGTCATTTACTGCTAATTGCCATCCATCATCTGTTAACCCTCACCTATAATTTGCAGTTATCTGACATTAGTCTTTTATCTTTTGATGTTATTTGTTGTTTACTGTAAATTGTCATCATTTGCTAGCAACTATTATAAAGGAAACCAAACTAAATAATTTGCTATATGTTGTCTTTCATCTTTCATCTGTCATCTGTAATTGGCTGCCATCAATCATCATTTTCCATCTGTCATCAACCTCCTACTTTGTTGTGATCTGTCATGTACTGTCAATTGTCATCTCTCATCTGTTATCTGTCATCTATCATTTATCACGTGTCACTGGCTGTTATCTGTCATCAGCCTTCTATCATTTGCTGTTAACTGTTATTTAGGTTAGTTTAGTTTATTTGCTTTACAAGTCTTATTAAAAATACAATATATTCACAATAACTTCATAATTTAAATCAGAAGACTTGAAAGCAGAATTCACAGTGCAGTATTCTTCCACTCAAACCATTATTTCCTATAGCTGATGATGAATATCAGCAGGAGATTCTTGCTATTCTTTCTATATTTTTGCCATTGCTAGCAACTTTTTTGTTCCAATTTTTAAGAACTATTTTATGGCATGTATGTCAATATGACATTTTATTTTTACTATAAATTGCCACCATCTTCTATCATCTGTTATATAGAAGCAGAACTGGATAATTTGTCATCTTTCACCTGTCATTGGCTATCATCGGTCACCATCTGCAATCTGTCATCTATCTTCTCTCATTTGCTGTTATCTGTCATTTACTGTTAACTGTCATCTAACAGCCGTTATCTGTCAACTATCATCCGTCACCTGTAACTTGCTTTGCTGTAAATTGTCATCTATCATCTCTTATATAAAGAATAACTGGATAATTTGGCTGTCATTTGATATCCATCTTATTTGCTGATATCTGTCATTAGTCTTCTGCCATTTGCTGTAAATTGTCACCTAACATCTGTCATCCGTCATCTGTCATTAAAAAAATGCCATCATCTGCTGGCATCATCATTTTTCGTCTGTCATATGTTGGAAGTCATCAATAAATAATTGCCATCTATATGTCATCTAACTCGTCTCATTTTCTGTTATATGTCATTTACTGCTAACTGTCATCTGTCATCTGTTATATGCTCTCAACTCTTATAAAGAAACAGAACTAGATAATTTTCCATATGTTGTCTTTCATATGCCATCTGTCAGTGGGTGTCATTAATAATTAACTGTTATCTGTGACGGATGTCACTTGCCATTTGCTGATAACCAGTCTTATGTTATTTGCTGTTATGTGTTATTTACTGTAAATTGCCATCATCTGCTATCATCATTAGTCTTCTGCCATTTGCTATCATCTGTTACAAAAAAAAGGGAAAACTAGATAATTTGCCATATGTTGTCATTCATTTGTCATCTGGAGATTGTAGCCATTTATATATAAGCTGCGTCGAGAGGATTCGTTTATTAGCATTACGGCTGAACTCTTTGCATTTGTTACTACTGCATCGACAAGTTCTTTAATGCTTAGTGAAAGAAATAGAGGATAGGGATTCTAGGGTTGGTTTGATTTCTTCAAGCCTTTGCAGTAGGGCTAGGAATTCAGGACTTGAGAGCATTTCCAGCGTGCTCATTAGGTTAGCGTTATTCACGCTAGGTGTTTGTTGGGTTTGGGGAGCAATGGAGGTATTACTGCTTTTGTTTTTGGAATAATGACTTAATTTATGGAACCTTTGGATCCCTTATAGTTGGCGGTATGATGACCATTGCAATTGGTGCATTTGGATTCACCGTCGGTCTCTGGATTGTGTTTGCATTCCGATGTAATATGATCTCCTGCGCATTTTACGCAGCGAGAGGCTAGGTTGCATCGTTCGGCGCCGTGGCTAAAGCCTTGGCAACGATGGCATTGGAGCTGACTTGGGTGAAGGTGAGCAAGCTCAACCCTGACGCCGCTCAGGGCGCAAAGTTTTGAGAGATCTAGAATTTCTCTCGCTTTTTCTGAGTTATGTAGGCTAACAGCCACTATATTGTATGTATGGGTCTATTTCCCTATACGACGTACGGAGATGACCGGGCAGCCCTTTTCGAGTAAATCCTCGATAGTTTCGGCGTCGGTGACATTTTGGTAGATCTCCCTAACTACCACCCTATATTCTTTTTCCTCTTGGAGGCGGTGGGTGTAGAAGAGTATGCCCTTTTGGTTAAGGAAACAAACTATTTCCCTATAGTCTTTAGCAGATTGAATTTGGACGTGAACATCTTTGCCAATAGTTTTGGCTTTGAGGATTACTATGTTTTTCATAGCTACCTCTTGGCGGAGGTCTGCGAGTGAAATTTTCCACTCCTTCGATTTTGTCGATATTAATCGACTTTCTGGGTTCGACCCTTCTCGTTTTGTACACGATAGACTAGATTTGGCGGACCTTTGATCTGATTTTTTATCGTTCGCTGTTTTTTTGCGAAAGATTAGATTTATGGCTAGGTTTAGGTGGGCTAGGAGAGGTTGACTCTCTCATTTATTGTTTTTTTTTTACTTATTTTGGCGTTTTTCGCCAGAAATTGATTGTGGAGGAGATATTTTGGGACTAGTTTGTGCAGTATTTTTGCATCCGTCCGTATGACTGTCTATGATTGGGAAGGCCGCAAAGGGCTTGGTGGACCGGTGTTTGACCGGTTATATGGTTTTTTGAGCAATTTGTTTCTGACTCCGTGTCAGATGGGGCTATTTTGGATTTTTTATTGGATGGTGAATCCATCGTCCGAATTCCCCCGAAACTGACTCAGTGTCAAAGATGATTTGAGTTTTCTTTTTCTTTTTTTTGATTTCATCGTCATTTGATTTGGACTGTTGCAGTTGTGATAGCGATTCCTTGAGGGAAACTATAACTGCATTCAGGCTTGTAATGGATGCCTGCATTTCCTTTAGTGGAAATCTGGACGGTCTTCGTTTGTTTCTGAGAGTCCTCATTGTTTTTTTTAATTTACAGTCGAGTCTCAGACGCACACTGCACGCGCGGACGTCCTAGACTCCGCAAGAACGTTAGCAGTTGTATTTTTTGTTAATTTGTTTTGAATTACTCAATTCGTAAAAGTTTATCACCAACAACGTTATAAAAATGGCCGACGTAGCTACTCCAGTTCAGGCCGCTTCGCCGACCTCGGCATCAGCGACAGTCGTCAAGAAGGCTGCTTCTCCTAAGAAGGACGAAACCTTCTCATCCACCTTCCTCGGAGATGGTCTGCAACGCAATCAAGGGCCCTAAAAAGCGTGGCGGTTCTTCTCTGCAAGCCATCAAGTATGTCACAGCAAATTACTAGGTTGACGCGGAAAAGATGTCACCATTCATTAAGAAGTATCTCAAGTCAGCTGTGACCTCGGATACTCTCTTCCAGACGAAAAACAAGGGCGCGTCTGGATCATTCAAGCTCGCTTCCGGTTCGTCGACGGGCGCTAAGGTCGTCAGTAGAGAAGAGGCCAAGGCTAAGACCGCCAAGAAGTCTACAATCACGAAGGCGGCAAAATCACCTAAGAGTGCAGCCAAAAGCGGTGGTCAAGGCGGAGCCTAGAAGACTAACGCAAGAGAAAAGAAATCGCCACCGCTACTTCCGAGAAGAAGGTAGCAAAATCGAAGGCGAAGTCGTCGTCCCCGTCGAAGGCCAAAAAGGCGACCAAGAGCGGTCCTTCGAAAAAACCCAAAGCACACAAGCCGAAGATGGCGAAGGCCGCTCCGAAAACCGTTGCAAAGAAACCGTCTCCAAAAAAGAAGTAGTCAATGAAAATCACTATTATTTTTTTAATGTGGGAACATGTGACAAAGGTAGAACCTGGGGCAATGTTGCTCTTACTTTAATTTAACCAATCAGTAAAATAATCAATCGATGAAGTGCTCATAATCTTCACGGTCTTTTAAGACCTTCTGTTTATATATACAGGGTGTATTCGTACAGAGGTTAAAAACATTCAGGAAAGACAGGTTTTATCTAGATAATGAGGAAATTTTAGTTTCTGTACGTACTCGTATGACAGATGCATATTAGCAAATTTGTAACGTTCCATCCTACTACCACTCTATTGAAATCAAGCTTCATAGCAAGCCCAGCAGCAACAATCGTGTATTCTCATGTACCGCCATCTATTGCTTCACTTTAAGGATTTTTTTATCTGTACTATATCTCTTCTTAAAATTTGTAATCTCTATACTGATACATCTTGTGTATATTAAGTACCCATAAATATTCTTTCCCATATCTTAACGATTTCTTTAGGTAAGAATATTACATTTACCATTATAATTAGTCCTAACTGTTTAATCTTTAATTTAAAATATAATGAAGTTTAATACTTTTTTTTCATCAAAATCAAACCATATGTAGACAAACTTCATTCCACACCATACGCTCGCGCTAAAATCCGAAGTTATTCCCGTGCGGATAAGCCCTAACAAAATTAGCGCAACTAAAGGATGAACACTCGCTACAATAAAATCCCGTAATGGCCTTAAAACGTCGACGGGGGACGTTAAACAATTTAATGTTGTTTCTATGTATTCCGCCGGATCAGATTTCCAATTGTGATTATGTACCGTGCTTTCTGGCTCGGTAATCCGCTTTTCCGCATGCACGTTTTGTACGTAATCTTTTGATTTTCCGTAGCCGCCCCCGCCCCCGCCCACCAGACATAGCTTTCCACTTTCAGCCGGCCACTCCGATATTCAAGAGACCATGGATTCCGCAGCGAAAATAGACGTCCGAAAGCACAGGCAAAAAAAATATCCGATTGCACATTGTGAAAGCTCTCGACACTAATGAGTAAAAAGTCGCCGGTGCAGTGTTCAACTTTCAGAGAGTAATTAAAAGTAGAAATTGCAAAATTTTAATTTACAATTTACGGGGAACGCGTAAATATTAAAATAGAAAGAAATTATATTTTTATCCTTTGTTAAAATTTAGTTAAATTAAAGCCCCTAATTATTTGTATTTTATTTACGTGTATCTTAAAAGTTAATTCTTGTATAAAATAATTTTACTTCTTACTGGAATGAAGGTAACTGAAAAAGTTGTTTTGATCGGGAAATTTTCAACCCGCCTTAAATTGATCGATTTATAAAGCATCACCTGTAATTTCTGCAAAAAATGTTTTGGAAACTTTTTATATTTTTACTGGATAATTCATGTTTTCACAGATGCTTTTAGTCTATACATTCGCACGCATCTTCATCAAAAAATAGGGGATGGACCTTCAGACCCTTTTATCTGTGTTTTTATAACCACTTTTTCATTACATATTTGATGGAAAATTTTGAACTACATTTATACATAATAATGTAATTATAATTATTTAATGTCCGAAACAGTCTTAACATCTCCTTAGATAATCTACGTGTGATCCTTTCCGCTTGTATTGTTATCCTAGCCAACTTTGTAGTCAGCATCCCTAAATATACTCGATGTTATGTCTTGCATTAATTAGCGTTCACTTTCCATTATCCCTGTCTATTTTGCGCTTGTGCCTATAAATAAGCTCGCGTTCATATTTCATTCAGTCAAAATTAATCTAGGCATGTTTTGTACGCTAAAGATTACTCGTTAATCTTTGCGATGATAAATGCACGTACGCATGACAGCGCCGGATCGCTCCTACGAAATCCTTAGACTTCTCGTCATTTTTACAAAACTAATTACTGCCCATAAATCACCGGGGAACATTTTAGCAATCATTAAACGAACAGTCCGGGCGGTTCGTAAATTAATTTATTAGTAAATGTATAACGGCGGTTCGCTGATTACTTATTTAATTCGCGCGTGTTAATTTGTCCAAATTAACCCGTTCCTGTTTACTGCAATAAAATTAGAAATTCGGGGCTTGCTTGTGTGATTGATGGTGTTTAGGATGGATGCCAATGAATATTTCAACACTTTTCATTAGCTGGTACGGAGGTTCCAGTATTGTGTTTAAAAAATTAATATATAAATAAACGGTTGGAAATATCCTATAAAATTTTCTTAAACCATTTGGGCGTAGTTAATTAAATGAAGTAAAGTTTGGGGGTTTTCTTTATAAATTCAAAATTTATTCAGTTACAATGTATATCAGGAAAATATTACACAATATTAGAAAGAAACATTTAAGTTTTTTTTTTGGCGCCCGACCTAGGGGTGATTTCTGACGAATGTACTTGTTTTGGGCAAAGCGGTATCCAAATTTTCCAAATTGATGGAACTCAAATGAACAACATTTGTAATTTAAATAGTGTAGACTCGCATCGTCACATTGTGAGTGAGGCGGAATAATTGTTGCAGGTATAAGCAATATATAATTGTTTTTAATTATAAAAGTGTTTTTACTCTAACGTTTAAAATATTTAACGAATAACAGCCTCATCATTTAGGATATAGAGAGAGAATAACATCTTTATTCGAACACGTATATATATATACAATTTGGAGAAACATATACAAATGATAAACGATAAGGGTTAGTATGTCCGTTTGGGCTATCGACCATCGGTCTTTCTGCCCAATTAGGATATATAATCCTGTTTTTGCTTTCAAAACTTCGTTATTCATTAATAATCATAAATTAATTTATGGTCAACACTGAATAAAACACTTACTATGTTTTTAACCACTATAATTATAGTACACTGAATAAAACACTTACACTGTAAGTGTTTTATTCAGTGTACATTATGAATTACCACATAGTAACGGTCGCAACCATCATTATGATTAATTTATGATCTTCTTCTATGTCTTGTGCATGGACGTCACCTCGTTATCCTGTAAAGTCTTGAAAACTCTTAGCTTTAATTTCATCCTCTGATTCCATTTCCTCATATATTTTCTATACAATTTTATATTGGTTTATATAAAACTTGTATTGTCCCAATTTAACCATAAATCTAAACCCAACTCAAATTAAAGTACGTAATTTCGAGTTATATTAATAACAGAACGGACCCAATATTTCACGTCAGCGTGGACAATAATTTCCCCCCAAAAAAAGGACTTGATTTCACTTGATATATCCCTTATACATGCCGGGAATATAAATAACCGTCGCGGCCGTTACAAGAACACATTTTCCGCAACGAAAATCCCCTCGTTTCGGCGCACAATACGCAAAGAATTTATTGTCTTCGGCCGATAATGGCGGAACAGTCTTATAAATAAATAACACAATGACATTTCGATGTAAATCAATCATGGCCACATTCCGCCAGAGTATATTGGAGTGTCGGATCCAAGCATTTCCCGCGGCGCGGGAAATCCAGCGGGGATTTTCGGGACGAAAGGAAAAAAATGTAAAATATTCGCGGTATATGGAAAATAATGATAAAAAATAACGATTCTGTTTGGGAGTCGTAATAATATTTTTCGAGACGCAGTGTTAACGATTTTGTATAAATTTACTCGGCTCGTGTAAATATTGTTGGAGCAAACCGAAAAGCGGGCTTAATTAAAATTAGACTGTATTTATTTCATACAAACAATATTATTTATCACAAGTAATTTAACACCTAGCTGGCCGTTAGTATATCAGTGATAACGTACGTGATTACCGCATGACAGTTTTCGCGCACGCGCTATGGAGCCGTTCAGTTTTTTATTAGAAGTATTCCCGAATTCCGGCATATTTTTCAGAAGTTAGGATTTTATTATGAATTATAATTTAATTGAAACACTTTTATTTTGCCATTTTTGGCTTCTAAACAATATTTTTGTACGTTCTAAGGCATTTATGTATAGAGCGCTTTAATTATCGATAAAATGGTTCATGACGCTATTTTTGAGAGTATATTATATAAGCTTTAAACTCTGATTTAAAAAAAACGTGGTTTTATAGTGATGTCCGTGCGAGTATAAAAGAAAATACACTCTTTCTAGAACCAAAAGTCAATTGTTACCAGAATTTAGGCTTATACTATTAACACGAAGATACTAGTGATTTATGAGATCAGCGCAAGACGCCAAAAATGTGTAAAATAATATTTTTAATGAATTTTGTCCAAACTACTGTTCCATACCTAAGCAAAAAAATGCAAAAGTGAAAGTTTATAGATAATTAAAAAATAGTACTACTTTTGGGACAGTAAACATATATAATTATGTCTGCATATTGAATAAAAATTTAAGATAATGTATTTTTTCTCATAGCCCTGATAAATAAATATACATTATGTAAAATAAGTAATCTAATCTACACTTAAACAGTAAATATACTGAAACCAAATACCTAATAACTTTTTTACTTTCCCTATAAATAAATTCTATTGTTTTATTGAATGAGAATATCTGTATCTGTATCTCAAAAACGAATGATCCTCTTAAGATGAAACTTTAAATTCAAGGTTTAATCGTTAAAAACTGCAACTTAGAAGCTTTTGGTAAACATTCAAAGACCGGAGGTGTTTACTCGGGCCGTTTTTTTGTTTCTTTCTGATATTTTTTTAGTATGTAAAATATTACAAAATTATTCAAACACAAGTTAAAGGGAATGAGAAACTGAACAAACATGTTTTAAAAATGAAATTTTTGACATTTTTTGCAAATTGTTAATATAATATAATATTAGAGTTACATGAAATTTATATTACAAATAATTGTAAAGAATTCAAAAGCCTTTTTCGCAAACCTCATAGTTTTCGAGTAAAATATAGGAAAAGTACTATGAATCACTATTTTTATTATTTACAAACGAAAAACATCAATACAAAATTATTTGCAACTAAATTCATTATACATATTAAAATTATATGAATGTTATACATTTACATTTCAATAAATTTTTTTGATACGATAGTCTTCAAAACAATTTCCTCTACATGAAGAAATCCTACAATATTTGCATATAAAACATGTCTCTCTTCGAATATTGTGTTTCGCACAAACTCGGCAACGTTTTGGAGGATATTTTTTTGCACCCAAACTGATATTTTTTTCAAGTCTATGTTGCCGCATCATCTATTTTTTTCTATTAAGAGGATTGGAATTGGAAGCGAATTTTGTCAGGTGTGTGGAGAGCCTAAATAAGGAAGTGTATCGAGTGCAACCATTTAGTAAAACTAAGTGAAAATTGAAACACATTAATAACTAATAGAGATTTTCATTAATCAGATGATGTAACAAGCAAACATCAATAAAATCCATTCTAAACTTCAAATTATGCATCTTTAGTATAATTTTAATGAATGAATAATTACCCTGAATATGAATACAACCCATCTTGAACTTCATACATCTGAAATTTGTTTTGTTTTGTTTTGTACATCTCCATTCTTATGCGACCGCCAAATGAACGAGGAATACTTCAACTGACAACGCAAAAGTGCACAGAATAAAATATTGAGTCAGTCTAGGTGTAAGTCCTTACCAATATTCCAGACCAAACCCCATTTTCTCAATGCAGTATACCAAACATATACCTCAACATATGAGGGTAAAAACTTAAACTCGAATCGAAAATCACACCTAAATCCCTAGTTTCCTCTTTGCGCTGCAGTTCAATCGACTGAAGTGTGTATAAATGTTGATGTAAATATTTGTTTCTACAGAAAGACAAAGAAAAACACTTGCTAATATTTAGCGTCATTTGGTTTAAATTACAACACAAAAATATGGCTTCCAAATCTTCCTGTATAGACATGCAATCATTAACAGACTCTCATTGATGTCATCGGCATACAATAACTAATTACAGTTTTTAATAAAATTGGTCTACAATGAGACCCTTGTGCAACCCCCGATATAACGGAAATAGGTATAGTTTTAAAATTATTTATCCAAATAATTTGGGTTCGTTGTGTAAGAAATGACAGTTTCATTGCAAAAGCCAAGATATTGTAAATTTTTTAGAAGTAATGTGTGGTTCACTCTATCAAAAGCTTTGCATAAGTTCAGTTAGCTAGAATCAACCATCTGTTGATCACGCATAACATCTGATAAATACTGTTTGTAGGATATAACTTTCGAAACTGTTTATCTATTAGGATAAAAACCGTGAAAATACCTGCGCTGTTTCTGGGTTTTAATTTAATAATCATATCAAATAATTATGACAATGATAATTGGTTGATGAAAAATCCAATGGTGAATTGCTACTGCTATTACTAATATAAATGGTTTTTAAGTAATCGCTAAATGTATTACCAATATCACAACCATTGGAAACCTCAACACCTTCATATTCCATAATCGATGGAATTGTTTCTTTTTTATAATGGTTACCAACATATGACCAGAAATATTTAGGATCAGAAGTCACCTTTGGTACTGATAAAATCAAGATGTCGATTGTACTGAGAAGTACTAAGTTGTTTACATATCTTACGAAGATCACCTGAGTTTATCATGTGGATCCTTATGGGGAAGGCGTCTTGTTTGATCTAATCAACTTGTCGAACTTTCGGGATCACATGGTAAAATATTGTCTTCAGATTTGATCCATTCTTTTGCAAGTTGTTGTTAAAAATTGAAATTGTTTTTCTGGGGATTTAAATGTTTGTAAATTACAAAAGAATTATATAGTGCACAATTTAAAACAAACATAAAATCCTTTTTTGTCCATACATACAGATATATACATAATTAAAACATTTACAAATGGTATATAATGGTTAGTCTGTCCGTTTGGGCTATCGACCATCGGTCTTTCTGCCCTGTCTTGACTCTAATTATGTGTAAAAAAATAAATAACTTTGCTAGCTAGCTTAACTGTCTGGATGATTCGCACTAATGAATTGATGTAGGGTGACTGAAGGGTGTTTATATTTAGGTGGGATATTGGGATTTCGGGGAACTTTTTTGTCCATTTTATAGTTTTCCTAATTATTGGATTGTATGAAAGGTATTGATTAGCATAATTTACACCTTTCATATACTTATTATACTCCAAAATACTTTCGGGCTTTACTATTATATCTCCAGTTTGTCTACTTATTTTCCCTGTTTCAATCATGGTAGCTTTATGTATTGTACTTATCATTCTAACTTCCCTTTTATCTTTCCAAATGTGTATTGGTACATCTCCTTTTCGGCGAAAAACATCTTGCCCTCTCCGCAACTTGTAACTTTCTTATGTCGGCAAGTAATCCCCGATTATTTCGTATAGTAACACATATTCTAATTTTTTTTTAAAGCAATTGTTCTGCCAATTTGACACTGTTGTAGAAATTATCCAAGTAAACGTGGTGCCATACATTTTCACTACGATCTAAGAGATTACACACAAGATCATTCAATTTTTGTCCATAACCAATATACAGGGTCCTGCAACAGTGCGTCAAGCTTTCCTAACGCCTTTCTCGTAAGAGATAGAAAAAAATGTTTCATATAAAAATTTATTGAATTAAAAATCTCTATGCCGTAAAATTATTTTCAAATATACAGGGTGTCCCAATTTTGCGTTATAACAAAAACAAACATTTTTTTAAATGGAACACCCTGTATATTTTTTCATTTTATAATTTGGATAGTATTTTATAACTTAAACCTTTTTTTGGTTTTTAATTTCGATATGGCATTTCCGAGTTATTGACGTTTTTCTGAAAAAAAATGTAAAAAGCGGAGGTTTACAAAAAAAAATATTCTGATGTTGTATTTAAAATTTAAGAAATTTTCTTTTTCCTATGGTTGGTCATAAGTACTGTTTATGTACCAGTGTTAAAAATTTTCACTTTTGAGGAACCCTGCCTTTGTATCAGACACGCCATTTTCTAAAATTTCAAATTGTCGTAACTCTTTTATTTTAAATGGAATCATATATTTTTTTAAATTTCATATTATTCTGCATCTAATTTCTTACAAAAAATATTAAGCATACCCTATACCTAAAAGTGATATTTTTCAAGATATAAAAAAATTTATATTTCAAACGGTCCTTGAATACGAATTTGTTTTTGAATAGATAGCCATGACTGAAAAAATGCATCTGTCAATTAAACAATTAGTTTGACATGTAAATGGGAGGTGTGAATTACAAAAAACAAAAGAAGAAAGCCTATCATCAACGAGGAACCAAAAAGACATTGGTGAAGGAACTGGCATAAGCAAGAGGTCAGTACAAAGCATTCTGAAGAAAAATCGATATCAAGCATATCATATTCAGCTACATAAAGAACTGAGTAATACTGATTTTCAATTTCGTTCCGAATTTTGTTTCTAGGGAAGACAGAAAATAGAGGAGGATCTTTCGTTTTTCCAATATATTTTATTCACGGATGAGACGTCATCCCATAACAACGGATCTGTCAATAGGTACAATTTTCACTATGATTTAACTGATAATCCGCATGTTATGAGACAAGTTGATCATCAGCATTGAATGTCTGGGGCGGAATTTTTGGAAACCATGTTGTAGGTCAACATCTCTTCGAGGGCCATCTCAGTAGGTCTATGTATTTGTACTTCTTGCAAATTGAATTACCCGGAACGTTAGCTAATGTACCCTAACTAACAAGAAACAGGGTGTGGTTTTAACAAGACGGAGCACCTGCCCAATTTTCACAAGACGTGAGGGCATTTCATTTTTCCCAACCAGTGGATTGGTAGGAATGGACCCACCAAATGACCTGCTAGATCTAAAGATCTAACAAAACCAGAAATTGTTTATAAGGAATCACCAATAGCACTGAATCATATGCTTGATATCGATTTTTCTTCAGAATGCTTTGTACTGACCTCTCGCTTATGCCAGTTCCTTCACCAATGTCTTTTTGGTTCCTCGTTGATGATAGGCTTTCTTCTTTTGTTTTTTGTAATTCACACCTCCCATTTACATGTCAAACTAATTGTTTCATTGACAGATGCATTTTTTCAGTCATGGCTATCTATTCAAAAACAAATTCGTATTCAAGGACCGTTTGAAATATAAATTTTTTTATATCTTGAAAAATATCACTTTTAGGTATAGGGTATGCTTAACATTTTTTGTAAAAAATTAGATGTAGAATAATATAAAATTTAAAAAAATATATGATTCCATTTAAAAAAAAAGAGTTACGACAATTTGAAATTTTAGAAAATGGCGTGTCTGATACAAAGGCAGGGTTCCTCAAAAGTGAAAATTTTTAACACTGGTACATAAACAGTACTTATGACCAACCATAGGAAAAAGAAAATTTCTTAAATTTTAAATACAACATCAGAATAATTTTTTTTGTGAACCTCCGCTTTTTACATTTTTTTCAGAAAAACGTCAATAACTCGGAAATGCCATATCGAAATTAAAAAACAAAAAAAGGTTTAAGTTATAAAATACTATCCAAATTATAAAATGAAAAAATATACAGGGTGTTCCATTTAAAAAAATGTTTGCTTTTGTTATAACGCAAAATTGGGACACCCTGTATATTTTAAAATAATTTTACGGCATAGAGATTTTTAATTCAATAAATTGTTATATGAAACATTTTTTTCTATCTCTTACGAGAAAGGCGTTAGGAAAGCTTGACGCACTGTTGCAGGACCCTGTATAACCATTTTCTTCAGCGCATAGCAATTTTTACAAGAAGTCCGTATTTCTTAAGTTTTCCTGGATTATAAACGCGGAACTTTAATCGCCCTCGATATGGAATTATTGTTTCATCTAATGAGTGGTTTTGTTTTGGTTTGTACACTTTACTAAATCTATCCAAAAAATAATTTAGAATTAAGTCTACCTTAAAAGTTCGGGTAGCATTTTCTGGCATTTCCTCATTGTTGAAAAAATAGATCGATTACGTTTTCAAAGATAGAGGTTTCCATAAATGGATCTGTGGACGAGTAGTCATTTATGCTATTCTTCCTAACCTGTCCCATTAGTATGTTTAGTTCCAAAAATTTTTTCAGTTCGTATACCGTTGTATCCGCCCACCCTTTAACGTGTTTTATATTTTTACACTTATGGGCATTTTGATGGCGATATCTGTTTGTTTCGATCTTCAATAAGGCAAAAAAGTCATCATCAATAAACATATTTACTAATTGCGATATATCTTCTGGATCTTTTGGCAACATTTTAATACATTCATCTCCTAAAAACACGTCTGAGACCAATGATTTCTTGAAATAATTTCTTCATTTTCTAATTTGACACATTTTATATCACTCGTATCCGTTTCGCTTAAAAGTGGTGAGGCTCTTCTCCTTTTGGTGGACGAAAAAACCGAATAATCACTATCTTTGTCAGTGTCCGAAATATCTGCACAACTTTCGGCTTCAGACAAATCATCGGCACATATTTCACCATTAATGGATTCACTTTCTGCATCCATGATAAAGTTAAAGGTGAAAAGTAAATTAATTTAAGACATGCACAGTATCGTACGAAAACTATTTGACGTTGGACAATAAACATGCGAAATAATAAAAAAGACGTACTACTATGTCAACGGCTACTCGGAAACATAAATGGAAAATAGTGATGTGGCCATCATAATACTTTCCCTATTATTTTTGATGATGTTTTACTGGTGGGATAGAGGCCACCCACCCACCCTACATATTCATATAAACTTTAATTGATTATCGACTCGCGATTTCCAACAAAATTAATTACAAAACCTTTTGAATGAAAAAGATATTAAAAAGGAAAAATTTTGAGTAAGTAAATTAAAAAAAATTGATGGATGATAGGTGGGTAAACTTGAAACTTCTCTATCCCATCCTCTAATCAGTAAAACATAATAATTTAGTTAGAAATGGAAATTTTTTTGAAAATTTCTATATATCTTAAAGGAAATTCTAATAATTTTAAAAAGAACACAAAAAATTACTGAAAAATTTTAGGAACCTAGAAGAAACATTGGCACAGTAATGGAAAAAAAACCTAATAAATTAAAGAGAAATGTTTGCAAAATAAAATAAGAAAACAGGTAAAAACTTTTTGCAATTTATAAGAGAAATTGCTAGAAATTTATGAATCAAAATATTGCTGGAAACTTTAAACATTTCAAAAAAAATTCTATTAACTTAAAAGTGAACAAAAAAAATTGCTGGAAAAGTCTATGAACCTAAAAAAAAATGAAAAAGAAGTGGCAAAAAAATTCATAATAAATTGAAGGGAAATTGTTTGAAGTTTTTAAAAGAAAATTTTACTGGCAAAGTATAATTATTCAAAAGGGAACAGAAACCTGAAAAAAAAATGCTGAAGAATAAAAAAATGATGATTTGAAACAGAAATTCAGCAATAAAATTGCTTAAATAAGGTTTTAAAAATCTTGGATGCAATTGCCTTGCAATTTGGATAAGAAACTGCTGAATAATTCTGAAAAGTCTGGAAAGAATTTTTCAAAAAATTTATAACGTTAAAGAAAAAAACGGTGAAAATTTGTAGAAATATTAAGCAAAAGTACTGGAAAATACTTGGAAATCTTTAAAAATTTGGAAGAGAATTCGAAAATTCACTAGAAATTAATAAGAATTAAAAAATCGCAACAAATTAAAACAGAATTTTTGGAAAAATCAAGAAATCTCTAGAAAGTTTTTGCAATTTGTAAAAATAATGAAAAAAAAAATGCAGAAAAATTCTTAAAACTAAGTTCTTTCTTTATTCACTTCGTTTTTCCTGCTAACATATTTAAATAAATATATACATAAAACCATACAAAAATTTGGGCCGCAGGAATGACAGGCGGAGTTCACTACTTCTCAATGTTCTTCCACTCGACCCATATTCTATTTGGAAGAGAAGAGAAATTTCTGGAGAACCAAAAATTGAAAATTTCTGTTTGAAGAAACTTCTAGGAAGTAGGTATTAAATTTGCGAGAAATATTGAAAAAGAGATAAAAAATGGCTTTAAAATGCTAAATAAATTCTTAGAGACAGTTTTCGAAATTTGAAAGAGAAATTCTAAAAATCCAGAATAATCATGGTTAGAAAAAAAAATAAAGATTCTTTTCTAAAAAAATTATGAATCCAGTAAAAATTGTGGAAGAATTCTAGAAACCCAAAAGGAAACTTGTAAGAGAAGTTGCTAGAAAATTCTTGGCAAAAAAGAGATATTTCTAGGAATTTGTAGAAATATTGAAAATAATTGCTGGAAAATTCTAGATATCTTGGGGAAAATTCTAACAATGTGGAAGAGGACAGAAATTAAAAGAAAGTTTTTGATAAATTGAAATAATCTAAAAGAAAGTTTGAAAGAAGAATTTCTAAAAAAAAATTCCTAACAATTTCATTTTCAGAAAAATCAAGAAAATTTTATAAATTTTTAGAAATATTGAAAAAAATGCTAGGAATTTCTAGAAATCTTACCAAAAGTTCTAACAATTTTAAAGAGGACAGAAGTTTGGAATAAAAATTGCTTTAAAATGCCAAACAAAATTAGAGACCGAAAATGCTACAAACCCAGAAAAAAATAGCGTCCAAGGTTATTATCTTGGAATTTTTAATTTTAAATTCTGAAGATTTCTATAAGTAAGGAAGAAAATTTAATAAAAATTTTAAAAATCTACAAACAAAAAATGCTGAGAAATTCTTACACAAATAAAAAGAAATTTCTGGAAATGTCTTCGCAATTTGCTTAAAATTTGTAGAAATTTTGAAACAAATTGCTGAAAAATGTTTAAAATCTAGAAGAATTTTTGATAGAAAGCAGAAATTCGGAAGAAAAATTGCTACAAATTATTAAAAGAAATTTTAGCAATTTGGTAGAGAAATAGCTGAAAAAATTGTCAAAAGCAGAAAAGCAATTATTGAAAAATTTAGAGCCAGCGATATAAATCTTCAAAACTTGTTAGATTATTTTTTTTTTAATTCTAGAAACCTTTAAAAGAAAAAAAAACTTCTAAAAAACAAATAACAAATTTTAAAAAATGTTTGAAATATGGATTGAACTGAACCTATACAGTTTTTGTTAAACGTGAGAAAAACATGACATTTATTTCAAATCATTCATCTTTAGAATGCAATAACTGAAATTCTTGTAGCTATACCCAAAATCAAAACGCGTCGATTAAATTTGCACTTTTCTCAAAGCAAACAGAAGATTTTGGAGAAAACGTACTCTTGACCTACCTCAATAGATTGTACGTTAACGTAGGTCAGGAGTACGCTATAGGTCAACATACAGCTTATTGTGGTAGGTCAAGAGTACGCTATAGTAATGAATGGTTTAATGAGTATGTTAGGAATACGTAATGCCATCATTACAAAATGACACTGTGTCATAATAGAACTGAAGTTTGGTAGTTTAAACAGAGAAGAAATTTTTACGTTGCTTTAGAGCAAAATTCACAAATTGTAGTTTAAGTTTAATTTTGAACCCTCTAATCTAGACAAATTAAATTTTTAACGATATTTAATAACAAAATTCACAATTTGTAGTTTTATGAACGAAGTCAGAATGTTACTAAATAGTACTGGATAAAAATTGTAGTAATATTTGACAGTTTAAAGAGACTTTTCCATCAAGGTGAGACATGAAGACGATGGGTTGAAGTAGTTTTTGTTTTGTGTTCACTGTAATATCATATGATAGTGTTACTATTGTAATATTTGCTAAAATGTATTACACTTGAAAATGAAATATTATCTATTTATTATTTACTAAAGGTAATAATAGCTGTTTTAAAATTTAAAATTATTATTTTTTTATAAACATTTTTCATTATTTAATTACAAGAAAGTATTAGTAATTGTTTCTTCACCTATTTATTTCTTGAACAGCCTCTCACCAACCCTCCAATCAGATAAAAATATTTGTACACAGAATAAGTTCTTGAATTTGTTTTTGCTATTTTCTTCAGCTATTTAAAAAAAATAATAACAGAAAATCTCAAGCCTATCAATACCCCAATAAATTTTGCATTCTTTCCCTATATTTTTCTCGAAAACTATGAGGTTTACGCAAAAATGTTCTTAATAATTTGTGCACTTTTGAATTCGCTACATTTATTTGTTATATCAATTTTATCTAACTCCAATAGTTTATTAGCAATTGACAAAAAATGTCAACATTTTCAAATTTAATTTTTTTCTCGAAAGTTAAGAATTTTATGAAAAACATGTTCAAACAAAACTTGTTCAGTTTTTTATTTCCTTTAACTTTTGTTTGAATCGTTTTTTAAAATTTCTCATATTTAGAAAAATATTACGAAAAAACAAAAAAACGCCTCGAGTAAACATCCACTTCCGGTCTATGAATATTCACCAAAAGCTTTTCAGTTCCAGTTTTGAACGATAAAACCTTAAGTTTACAGTTTCATCTCCATCGGATCATTCGTTTTTGAGATACAGCGCCCACAGACATTTTCACGCACGAAAACAATACTTCCCCTATATATACTATATAGGGAAAGTAATAACTTATAATTACGTCAACGGCTCCTCGACCATAAAAATTGAATGACGTATTACTACGTCAACGGTTACTAAATTTGGAATTTAAAATACGTAGTATTACGTCATCGGCCAGCAATGTGTTAATATTTAATATCACACGGAGATTCCTGTGAAAATATTAATAATAGTAATAGTTGTGTTTGGCAATCGACCACGTAGTCCTAACACCGTGCTATTTGATTGTATGTAAACGAGCTTGTTCCTTTAAAGGATCGTTCCCGTTATTTTAAAGCGCCATTAATAAACATAACTTTGTTTTTTTTTCTTAGATTTTTACATTTTCAGATACATATTTTCTTTCTGATTACGGTGATGTCTCTTGTGTTGGGGGTTTGGTCTAGCAGTTTAATGGATATGGAAAAAATCCTGTTTTTGCAAAGAGTGCCCTGGAAATGACACCTACACTTTTGTTTAATAAAGTAATTCATTAAACAATAATACAAAACTAATGCAAACTTAATTTCTATTCCTATTTCATAGAATGAAATTAGAACATGAGAAATGATTTTTTTTTTTAATTATAAGAGATGCTCGAATGGCTCACCCTCCATCTCCAAGCATAGCTGTATGTGACTTCTTAAATTTTATATTGATCTTAAAACATCTTCTTATTTTGGTCCTTAAATTTGAAACGATTTTTTTTCGCAAGTCGTTGATATCGGTGGGTGCAGATTTATAAATTATGTTTTTCATAGCTCCCCATAAATAAAAATCTAATGGGGAAAGATTATATTGAGTTATTAGAAACCTTAATTTAATTAATTTTATTTCATCGAGGCACTTGTAACAGTATTGATTCATCAACGCGTACCTCTAATAGGAAGCACTAAATTGGAATCAGATTACGTAATGTTTTTTTTTTAATTAAACGCATGCATAATTAATAGTTATAATTAGCAGGGTCCAATTATAATTACGAATCGATAGTATCCTATCCGGGGCAATTAGTGCAATCAGTCGATGCGTTTCCTGTAAACGGCCATAATGCACGGTGATTTACAACTGCAGTACGCTGTTTTGGCAACGATCGGTTTTCCGTCTGCAGTATGCAATCTTGCAATTACGCTGTTAGCAGACGTCAGTTAATTAATGATTTACCGCACAACAGAAGGAGCTAAGCTTCATCGCCCCAGAATCCACTACTCCGATATTAATTAGACGTCGCAGGAATTAACGCTGTCAGTTATCATTCGGAACTCTGATGGAATTCAAGAATTAAAACTTCATAGGGATTATGTGTTTGTTGTTAACAAATGAATCGAATAAACTATCGATGGACGTTCAAACGTCCAGTAATTATATAGCGTTAATAAGGCGAGGGTTGGGATTTGAGTTCCACTAATTCGCGGCTAATTGCCACAATTGATCAACCAGCAAAAGTCATTACAAATTTGATTATCGAATTCCAAATTGAGGCGTACGGATGAATTATATTTTCTAATTGTGAATTTGCCATTGGTTTATAATTACAGGATAATACAGTTTCGTACGCAAATTGTAAAATGTAAATTCTCTCAATATGTAGTAAATAGGTAAATAGGTATTCTTTAGAAGATAATATCTTATTATATCCAAGCCTGATGGAATTTACCCAGCGCATTCATTCTACTAGACAAATCTTCGCGATTACAAAACACCGTCTCAATTATTCAAGTAATTCAAATTCCTTGCACACCTACCTACCGCTTTTGTGCTGGGGCGATTACGGTTAGGCCCACCTAGCAGAAGAATGTTCTCATCTCGGGCCCTATTCACCCCCTTTGCCCGGGCCAAACAAGACGACGGCGACGGTTTATCCGGAGCGCAACGTGCATTCAAAGCCGCCCTTTTTACTTGCATCTCTAAATCTGCACCCCATTGTTCTCACGCCCACGTGTATACACGTGTAAGGGTAGAAATGAATATATAATGCAAGGGTAGGCGGTAGCAACAGCAACAGCCCGTGAATATTGTCTGTGTGTATATGGGCCAACTAATGTACACTATTGTTCCGTTGTGTCGCATCGTGATTAATACTGATTTAGTACGAGCTCGATTAATTACCTCCCCTACATGCGCCTTTTTTATATCCCTGATTGATTTAATGTTGCAATTTAGTGTATAATAATGTTTAACAGGCAAAAAATAATTAGCTCAATTAAACCAATCAGGGTGATAAGTTAATTATTGCTAGATCGGGTGAGAGATTTCTTAATAGTGTAAGTTCCTATCTAAATCAACCCTGACTTGCCAAAACATAATTAACTGATACTCCCGTGGGTAAGCATCAATTTATCCATGATGAAATCTACGGTGATGTATAGCCTATAATACAACGTGTTTGTGCAATTTAATGAAATGATTACACGCTGTCTTACCATTAATCGATTCATATTTAATTGAATTCGTAAATAGTTTGTCACTTTTAGCAAAACTAATATTTTCTGCTTCAACTTAAAATTATTGTAACGCTTTAGATAATAAATGTCATCAAATTAATACAAAATAAATATTATCTCCTAGACTAAAATGTATAATAACATGTGTTTTTTGTGATACTTCAATAATTTCTTAATGTATATATTATTTATACAGTTTAATTTTGATTTAAATGCTTGGAATTAATATAAATTTTGGTCTCACCGTAATTAGTAAATCGTAATGCATGATTAACATCGAATGATATACGCTTTTAATTAGTAACCCCGAACTTAAGCAATTTCAAACGCATGTAGAGAACAAATCCCGGTTGATTAAAACGAGCGCCCATTAAAATAAATCTCTCCCCCAAGTTAGATAATCTTTTGTTGACGTTGATTAATCCCTGAAGATGTATAATAGTTTTTTTTTTCTCTCGGTAGCACTAAGCCCTTCTCCAAACTTCGAAGCCCCCCCAGGGCCAAAAATATGCCCTAATACCCAATAATCAGTTTCGTACAGTAATTACGCGGTTAGTCGCGTCCCAAATATGACAATCCGCGTTATCTTTGAGGGGCTAATCATTCTCGTTTAACTCGAACGAACTTAGGTCTTGTCCCAGTTTCTAATCCTCTCTCGTGCACTACTTTCTCTACCGCTGTTAATATTGTACGTCCGGGCCGATCCCCCCCATCAATTCGCGCAGCAGTCGCCCTCTAAATATTAAACCGGAATGCCGCCCCTTCTGTTTGGCCGCGATCTTTTTCGGGGGTGAATTTATGTCGCGCCCCGTAAAATTATTTCTTGTAGATTATACGTGAAATATGCAGGGCGGTGTAATTTATAAGAGCTCTTCGTGCGAAGCGTTAAGTTGGGTTTAAAATGATACTGCCTACCCCGTGCGGAATTTATCACGTGGGGGGTGTATTACGTGCGAACCGGTAGTTTTAACGCACTAGATTAGACATTTCGAGTGTGGGGGTAAGAATCGTACTCCTGGTCCGCTTCCGGCTGGGCGGTTAACTTTGCAGCCGTCTTTGTTAGGATTTGAAGGGACGTCCATTCAAAATTTGCAGCGGTTGTAATAATGTTAGTTTCCACCGAACGATCACGTATGAACTAGTTATGTAACTCTGAATATCCGGTTGTTGAATGGATTAACTAATTCTATTTCTCATATTGTAGATATTATTAATAAAATTAATGATGAATTAAATATATTGTTTGCTCTCTTTTTATTTTCTCTTCTCTAAAGAAATATTATATTTGTCTTTATCATACATGCTTTATAAAAGAATATTAACAAATATTAATAAATAAAATAAAACTTCACCGAGAGCCATTAAAAAAATTTGAATTTTTTTTTTGGGATAATTATGTTTAAATAAACAGAAAAACACGAAAACATTTCGTAAAACTACAACAACAACATATTTTCGTGTTTTACTAATTATTAGTTAATTTTCTACAACATACAGGACTTTAATACATTTTTACTTTCCCTATATACGAAGTATATATAGGGGAAGTATTGTTTTCGTGCGAGAAAATGTCTGTGGGTGCTGTATCTCAAAAACGAATAATCCGATTGAGATGAAACTTTAAACTTAAGGTTTTATCGTTAAAAACTGGAACTGAAAAGCTTTTGGTAAACATTCATAAACCGGAAGTGGCGTTTTTTTGGTTTTTCTCAATATTTTTCCAAATTTGAAAAATATTACATAACTTTTCAAACAAAGTTTAAAGGGAATGAGAAACTGAAGTAATATTAAGACATGTTTTTCGTAAAATTCTTAACTTGTGAGAAAAAAATGTAACATTAGAATTTTTCAGAAAAATTTTTCTTTAACGATTCTTGAAATATCATTAATTTCTCCTCCACAGTTTCAGTTTTTATTGCAACTTAATTTCCAAAGAATTTTCATCGAGAATTCTACAAATTTTTACAAAGCAAAGATTTTATTCAAGAGTTTCAAAATGTTTCAGAAAGTCATTATTTATATTTATTTATAGAAATTTCTTCGTGGTTTTTGTACAATATTTTGTTTAACTTTTTCTATAATTTTCTCAGATGATCCATAGATTTCATTTTAGATTTATAAAACTTTTTTGAGAATTCTAGAAGTCTACAGTAATTTCGTTTTCTTATCCAATAAATAAATAAATAGATATTTCCAGATTTTTAGCAAATATTTTATTCGAGAGTTCTAGATTTTTCAGGAAGTACTTTCAAGATTTTGTTTACAGTAATTACTTCTTCATATTTCCAGAATTTATAGTAAAGGTCTTATTCGGGAGTTTTTTTAGAAAGTTCGCTTTAATATTTATATAATTTTCTTTGAGGCTGTTTCCAGTTATTTCTCTTCCAGATTTTAATATTGTCGTATAAATTGCAATGATTTTTTCCAGAACTTAGACATTTTTCGAGTGTTCAGAAATTTCCAGTAACTTTTATTCAGATTGTAGGCTATAGATTTTTCTGGAAAATCTGTTCCTAGAAATCTAGACTCTTTTCATTCATTTCTCTTCCAGATATCAAGATTTTTTTCAAGCAGTCGTTTAAATTGCGGTGTTTTTAGAATTTTCAAAAAAAAATTGTTTATAAATTCAGAAAATTTCTTAAATGAAGGCTTTTTTAGAAAATTTGTTTTTAAAAACTAGGCCATTTTTGAGAGAGAAATTTTTAGTAATTTCTTCTCTACATTTCAAGATTTTTTCAACTTGTCTTCTAAATCCTAAAGATTTTCTTTGTGGCTCTAGAATTTTTACAATTTTCTTCTAGAAATCTAGATTATTTTCTCGAGGGTTCAGGAAATGTTTAGCAATTTATTCTCTAGAGTTTGAGATTTTTTTGAAGTCGTCTTTTAAATTGCAAAGATTTTCTTTGAATGCCTAGTATTTTCTAGAATTTTTTTCTAAAAGTTTATAGTTTAGAAACTGGCCAATAAATTCTTAACAAAAATGATTTTTTTAACTATTCTTATAAATTTTTTCAGGCTCTAAATGTTTTTTAATTCGTCTGCTTTTCGAAAATTCAGGTAAATTTCAGTAATTGCTTCTCTAGAATTCAACATTTTGTTTCAACTAGAGGCTATAAACTTATTTAGAAAGTTCTAAATTGCAGAATTTTTCTTAGAGGGTCTAGATTTTTTTTAGAAAATTTTCCCCTTGAAATCTTTTCTTATTTTAGAGAAAGTTTAAAGAATTTTCAGTAATTTCTCTTATATTTATTCAACTGGTCTTCTAAATTTCTAGGAGGCTGTAGAATTTTTAGAAAATTTTAATTCAGAAATCTAGACTTTTTTTTCAAGGGCTCAAGAAATTTCCAGATTATTCCTCCAGATCAAGGTTATCTTCTTATCTTCTAAATTACAAAAATTTTCTTGGAGGCTATAGAAAATTTGTTTGTAGAAATCTAGGTTTTTCTTGAGGGTTCAGGAATTTTTCAGTAATTTCTCTTTTTTGAGGCCTTAGATTTTTTCGTTCTAAAATCTAGACTCACTTTTTCAAGAATTCACGAAATTTCCACTAATTCCTTCTCTAGGTTTCAAGATTTTTTAATTCAACCCGCTTTCTAAATTGTGAAGATATTATTGGAAACTGTAAAATTTAAAAAAAAATATACGTTTAGAAATTTAAAAAAATTCTAACCTACCCTAAAATGAGTAAAACATAAGCGAGGGTTTTAATTAAAAGTTGTAAAACGTAAATAAACATAATATTATTGCAAAATTTAATAGATTTATTCAAACAAATTTTGAAATTTAAGAAAAAGAGAGATATTACTTTTCAAACAAACAAAAAGTTAAAGTAAAGTTAAAGTTTTATTGAAACATTTTTTTGTTCTTATTTTAATAATTTTTAATTTTTTTTCTTATTGTAAAAAATATAAAATCAAACTTTAAATTTCTTAAGCAGAAACTTTCTACATGTATTCTGAATATTTTTAGAAAGTTTCAAGTAGATGGCAATTGTTTTCATATATTTTTTCACACCATCAAAATTATGATTGCAATTTTTTAACGTCTCTTTAATTTGACGTGAAGTTATTTAAAAAAATCTAAAATCAAACGTTTGAATTTTTTAAGCAGTAATATTCATACATATAGTCTCAATATATTTAGAAAGTTTCAAGTCGATAGCAATTGTTTTTAGATTTTTTTCAGACTGTCAAATATATGATTGCAATTTTATTAACGTCGCTTTCTATTGACGTAAAATTTGAAAAATTTAGAACCAAACTTTTGACTTTTTAAGCATCAACATTCCTTTTGAATGTACTTAGGAAGTTTCAAGTCGGTAGCAATTGTTTTTATACTTTTTCAGGCCGTGAAAGTTACGATTGCAATTTTTCATCGTCTCTTTCATTTGACCTAAAATTATTTAAAAATCTAAATTCAACTTTTGATTTTTCCAAGCAGCAACATTTGTACATGTATTCTGAATATATTTATATTTTTTCAGACCATCAAAATTGTGATTGTAATTTTCTTAACGTCTCTTTCATTTGACGTAAAAATAATGAAAAAACTAAAAAGAAACCTTTGATTTTTTAGGCAGCAACTTTTGTACATGTATTTTGTATATATTTAGATAGTTTCAAGTCGATAGCAATTGTTTATAAATTTTTTTCAGACCATCAAAATTATAATTGAAATTTTGTTAACTGCTCTTTCATTTGACGTAAAATTATTAAAAAATCTAAAATCAAACTTTTGATTCTTTTAAGCAGCAACATTCCCAAATGTATTATGAATATATTCAGACAGTTTCAAGTCGATGGCAATTTTTCTTATATTTTTTTAACACTGTCAAATATATGATTGCAATTTTCTTAACGTCTTCTTAATTTGACGTAAAATGATTAAAAGATCTAAAAGCAAACTTTTGATTTTTTTAAGCAGCAACATTCCCACATATATTCTGAATATATTTAGAAAGTTTCACGCCGATAGCAATTGTTTTTATAATTTTTTCAGACCGCCCAAATGATAATTGAATTGAATTTCCACTTAAACTTGTTGATATTTCTAATAAAAATAACTTTGAAGAGTTTTTCTTTTAATTATTTTAAAAATTAAAAATAAACTATAGGAGCTAATAGAAATTTATATAAGAAGTGAATATAAATAATTAAGAATAACCTCATAGTTTTCGAGAAAAATATAGGGAAAGTATTATGATGATCACCATTTTTATTGTTGTGTTTAAAGTTACATATCTAGATACATTTTTCACTTGTTAAGAATATCATCTATGGACAATTAAACGTGAAAATTATGTACCTGCTGAAACGAAATTACGCCTGTCGTGGTTGCACATTAATTTAGAACATACGGCAATACAAATGAAATTTAACCGAACAATTACAAACACAGTTTGCGATAAAATTAGAAACGCGCTCCTTTGTGGTGTCGCAATAAGTAATTCGGCGTCCACTAACCATCACTCACGGCACGGCCCATTTAGCCGAAAGTAATAAATAAAGTAAATAGGAGCGCGCTGCCACCATTTCTGCCCGGAACAATAGCGCTGCCCGCTAGCTTTTGCATCTTTAATTTGCATCAAAAAAAAAAAACACATCCTCGTGATAAATGCCTACGTGTTAAACCCGCTATTTGCGCACTTGGAGCAATTATTATTAGTCGGGGATATACTAATTTATACCATTGTTAATTTTCATTGTGTCCTGCCTACGTGCGCGTTTTTCGCTGCCCGGCTTAACGCCACATCCATCATGATAATTGGGCTTCACAAAATTGGTGCGTATTATTTTTTACGTGATACATTTAGGACACGTCTTTGTTCACTGGAATGTGCTAATATTTATTATTATTGCAGTCTTGAGAGGATCGAGCGAGTAGTTTAATCCCGTACACAAATCAACTCGAAATGCACTTCCTGCCCTCCTGCTGGATTACAATGGATAGCTTCGGGAAGCCGCACCACGTGAACCTGTTATTACAACAAATATATATTATTGCGCGGGATTAAACTAATATCTCGCCAGAACTAATAACTGAACGGGGCGCGGTGAATTGCGCTTAAATGGATTTGCGGAATATTTCGCGATGTTCGTTCGGGTTTATAAATAGCAAATTGCTGGTGGTAGATTCTAAAATTCAATTATTTTCTTTAAATAGCCATTAAAATTAACAAATAGTATTTTCCGAATATAATACATAATTTATTTATATATTTATGATATTTTTAAAGGGGAATAAATATAAAAATATTTTCGCTTTTAAAACCTCGTTGAGTGCGTGTTTACACTGAAAAATTTATCCGACTTAAAGAGGTGATAATTCGATGTAATTGCCCTCTCTAAATTTAAACTTGTTTACACGCCCCATACGAAGACATTTACATCCTCGTTTCGACGCTCGTTAATCAGCGACGTTTCACCTAAATAAGCCAAATATCATCGAAAAATGAGGAATTCCTGAAAGCGGCGCTGAAAACTCCTGCTGCCTGTTAGCAATTATAATGTTTTTTTGGGCCCGAATAAGCCTACAGAAAAACACGCCGTCTGTTCGCGATCGCGTTTTGTGTTCGGCCCCAGTTATTTTCATGGTTCGTGAAAAGTGAATCTTTGTGAGTAACATCTTGGCAAGCCCACACATCATTTAGTGTCAGGTGCACTTTTAGCATGAAATAAATGGCGTTCTCTCCTAGCAAACGAGGTGTACTTCTGAGATAAGTTGGAAGCGGCGGCAACTAGTTATTACTCACCGGTAGGAATTTCGCAAAAAAAAAATATAACGGGATGCGACCGGCATTTTCCGGCCGATTAAGTTTTTCCGAGGTTCCCAAAACGCCTCTCGAATTAGAAAGTATATAATGTGTACTATTTCGTCACCGGTGCTCAAATACGTTTATACAGCTGTGTTTCAGATAATCTGTTTTGCTGCTGTTGATGATGTATATTAACTTGTGCTGCAGGTGTTAATAATATTGAAATTATTTGTCATCATATCATAAGACCTACGTTTCTATTTTTATATCTCTCTAAATGTAAATTTACGTGTAGTCCAATTTATATAAAGTGGCGACACTCTGCGCACTTGCTATGGAAACGTTTGCAAATAAAAAGGAAAAATCTGAGTGCAAACTTGAGTTTCTATTGAGAAATATTTGATATTTTATTCCTTAGAGGGCATTACATAATAATATTTGGAACTCTAAAGAAACTGCACTTTATTAATGTCACTCACAAGATTACAAAGTGTATCAAATGAATGGTTGTTATAATAATCATAATTTTATTTAATCTTACTCCTTTGTATCTTTCAGTGTAAGGCGATAATAATCATTATAATATTTATTATTTTTAATTATTAATAATCTTGATTTTCAATGTATAAAAACACAACACATATTTATTTGCAGTTTGAGCCTATTAAAATATCTTCTATGATAAATGACGATATTAACATTCTTCGAATAACTATTGCACATACGCCTCCCGTCCAATTATAACCAACAAAATAACTCACTTGACGTTACCAAGAAACGCGCATCACTCGGATTTATTACGTAATATATCAAAGGAACGCGCAGAAAACCGTAATGAATTACCGTGCAATAATTCGACGTCGAAATAGTGTTGTTCCATTGTCCTGGGCGTTATTATTTTTGGACTTTTGAATAAATCGCATCGTCTAATTATTCGCATTATTTCGGGCCAGGCGCACTAAGTACATTTTAATTTATAATCTAAAAACGAGCGTAATAAATTACCCTTTGGCACCGGCTTCAAGGCGTATTCGCGCAGCAGAAATTTCGCCATTAATCCAAAACAAATTTAGAATACTCGTTTATCCACATCGAAATTATTTAAGACGCGTTAAATTTTCAATAACGTCTCAAACAAAATCTTCTTGCAAAATGAAACCTACATTTATTTTTATAATTTATTATAATTGAATTATTCGCTATCTGTGATATTGCAAATTTATAGGTTTTCAAATTAAATTTTAAATATAAGTTTATCTGAATTTTCAAAAAAATTATGAGTGAAAGGTCTTAAACGAAAGTGTCTATTTACCCTGAGTGTTTTTGATTTCTTCAATTCAATTAGTAGTGACATCTATTATTAAAGCATTACATTAATTCCTTCAATTGATTGGAATCAGAAATTACAAGTAAAATAATTTAATTAATTGTTTCCCTATCACAAAATTCAGGTACCAGTTTCCATCAATTTTGACCTACCGTAAAAAAAATAGAGCATTACTATAACGCAATATATCATAGATAACTTTAGAAGTATGCAAAAATTTCAAATAAAACCTATAGTTACAATTTATGGCCTAAACATGCACAATATTTATATACTCAAAATAAATCTCCTTATAACAGCAAAACAGGTTGAGGGCGAAAATTGGAAATATCGAAGGTGAGAGGGGTAAATTGATTAATAGCCCCTCCTGACCAATATCAGTGTTTCCAGTTTAAAATTCGGTCGTTTCCAGGGATCCGTTCACAACTGAGATATGTGTGGTTAGGACCGGACCTTCCCGCAGGCCGTCCGAGAATTTCGGACCTTTGAGTGCGAACTTTGAGAGCCCGATATTAGAGATTTAATGCGCGCCCTTTGTCAGCGTCGAAACGTTGATACTCGCTTCCGATAAGGAACATCCCGATCCGATTCCACGCATCTAATTCCGCCATCGCGAGCGAATTAACATAATTCCCATTATGTTCTTAATGTTTAATGAGTTCGTCTCTGTGCGACATAAAGTTGTCCGTTATAATGAGATTTGCTTTACGATTATATTTGAATTTTTAATGCGGGCCCGTATTTGAATAACCCATCACGCGGGGGCCTTTTTGTCGTCGACCCTTGCCCCGAGTATCGCGAATTCGAATTACGGATAATTGGACTGTGTAACTTTTTACGCAACGATCTTGGGGCCCCGGATAATGACTTTCGCGAGATCGGCTAATTCGGGGTCGGACAGAATGGGGGGCTAATGCCGCCGTGAATGCTGTTTGAGTTAATGACTACGTCAAATATTGTAATTCCATTTGTGCCGCCTCTGCTTACTTTCACCGAATGGCTAAATGCTCATCATCCTTTTATACACGCTCCGTAATCTTATATAAACCGTACAATAAAATATTTGTCTAATATACCAGGTCTATAAATATGAAACCGGAATTTGTCCATAAATGTCCCTAGCTGTCAATGTAGTTACCGTCAAACCGCGTTATTGGCGCTATTTCCTTGTTGACATCTCTGACAAAGATTTTCAACTTGCAGCAATACAAGTTTCTTATAACATCATAGTTTTTAATAGCTTTGAACATGTCTAATTTTGTGCCTGGAAACTACGATTTGCGGACAGCATTGATTTTCTGTTACCAATTGAAGGAAACTGCTGCAGAATCGCATCGAATGCTTGTCGAAGCTTATGGTGAGCATGCTCTTGGTAAATCATAGTGCTTTGAGTGGTTTAAAAAATTCAAAAGTGGCGATTTTGACGCGAGTAACGAAAAACGTGAAAGATAAGCGAAAAAGTTTGAAGACAGCGAATTACAAGCATTGTTGGATGAGGATGGCGCTCAAACGCAACAACAACTCGCGGATCAATTAAATGTGATACAAGAAGCCGTCTCCATACGTTTGAAAGCCATGGGCAAGATCTAAAAGATGGAAAAATGGGTTCCAAATGAACTGAATGAAAACAGCAGAAAAACCGAAAAACCATTGCGAAATGCTGCTCGTCAGGTACAAAAGAAAGTCATTTCTCCATCGAATTGTGACTGGCGATGAAAAGTGGATATATTTTGAGAATCCTAAGCGTAAAAAATCACGGGTAACTCCAGACGAACCATCGACATCGACTGCAAGACCAAATCGCTATGGACGGAAGACAATGCTCTGTGTTTGATGGGATCGGAAGGGTGTGATCTATTATGAGCTGCTAAAACCTGGCAAAACCGTCAATACTGAACGCTACCAACAACAAATGATCGTTTTGAATCAAGCTTTGCGTGAAAAACGACCAGAATATCAAAAAAGGCAACACAAAGTGATTTTGCTTTATGATAATGCACCACCACACACAGCAAAACTGGTAGGAAACGATTGAGGCGTTTAGTTGAGAAATACTTTCGCATGCGGCTTATTCATCAGACTTGGCTCCGTCGAATTACTACTTATTTGCATCGATTAGACACGCACTTGCCGAGCAGCGCTTTACTTCTTACGAAAATGTACGAAAATGGCTCGATGACTGGTTTACCTCAAAAGAGCAACAGTTTTTTTAGCGTGGCATTCACAAATTGTCAGACAGGTAGGAAAAATGTTTAGCTAGCGATGGGCAATATTTCGAATAAAATATTTTTTTATCATTTTCATACAATAAACGTGTATTTTCTATACAAAAATTCCGGTTTCATATTTATAGACCTGGTACGTATTATATTATATGAAAAAATTCTCGTGCCCGGCGCATCCACCATTATTTTTGCATACTGATTACTTTCAATTCATTTTAATCACGTAAGCCACCATATACAAAAAATTCAATACATATATATTTGAAGTGGATGTGAACGTGAATTTAAAATATGGTTTAATTTGGTCTTCAATAATTACCATATACGAAAATTAAATTAAAAGCAATATTAATATAAGCATATATTAATATATATCAAATTGTATAGATTAGTATAATGAATCTATACATTTTCTGAAATATAAATATTACGTTTTTACAAAACCATTAATTAATTAAATTCCACTGAAAAGTATTACTTTCATTAGCTGAATAACTTATTAGTGAATAAATTTATTTTTTACTACAATTTATCAAAATTGTTTTTGCAAGATTGCCAATTTCTCATTCCTGACGTCACATATAAAATACACACTATTCCCGAATAAAAGGCGTAAAAATATTACGACGGTTCTCCTCCTCGCAATCAAAGAAGTGGTTTCCGGATGTTGATTACAGTTTTATGCAAAACGCTAAGAGCATTACAAAATTTCTGCATGGAAGGAATATTAAAACCCTTCCGCGGTCCCTCCGTTTATATCGTAGGAAATTTATAGCCGATTATGAAGGGAGAATTGGAGAAACACAACAATGGCGCGCGCGGTGGGGGTGGAAGCGGGGGCCGGCGAACAATCGCGCGGCCAGAAGTTGTTCCGCGCAGATAAAGGCGACATTTGTTTGGAGATGGGATGCGGGAATTGTCTTATCGAAAGTTAGTTGTAAATATCCAACACTCGAATTGAATTTATTATGTGCAATTATGTAACGAAAGACGTGATTTGAATATTTCTTACTAAACTTAATCTAAAACTTACATTTTTTATAGGATATAAACAACAAAATTATTTAAATATGCAAATTAAATATTAAAATTTGTAGTTCAGTATGTATCTCAATTTGTTAACTTATTTTAACAGGATATTGTAAAGTCAAAATGAATAAATAAGAATTATTTAGCTATGAAAATTCGTTTTCATTTCAAGCAAGTTTTCTTGTAGGAAATTTCTTACTGGTTAAATAAAAATATAGATCTACTACGAGTAACATGTCAATCAACAAGGAGTATCGACAGTGAAAGACATCCTCGATAATTTACTCCGAAGCCGTAATACGCCAGTTTGTACACGACGCAAATTGACATATACCCGACAATTTATTATCTCTCACGAAAATATACAGAAGATATTAACCCTAGTATTAGAGAATACGCTGACGCGGAGTTTTCCGCCCAGGGATTAGTGGAAAATTGCCGGGCGCCGTGACCTCTGCGAAAAGTGCGAGGGCGAATTTGGACAGGAACGTGCATACCATTTAACATATCACCCTTCTCTCTCTTACCCTTTTCAAGGCGCTCGTTTCCCAGGAGATAATGCAAATTCTTGCGCACCTTTTGTAACGCGGCGACGACTTTTCAACTCAAACACTCAATTAATATACGCGCGCCTGGTTATTTAATTTATTGAAAATGAGGAAATTGTATGTTTACCCAACAAGGCCCCACGTGGAATGCTGCACAAAGGGAACCAAAGGCGCACGGCGGAGTCGAAGCAATTATGGGCACAATTTTGGTGTCGTCGCGTCGAGATTAATTTCCGTGTTTCGTGAATAGAAAAATGCGTTTCCACTTAAGTCTCCTGTTATGTGCTGGATGTTGTGGGAAATAATGAGTTCGTTTAACGTTGAAGTTCATGAAAAAGACGTAAATAAAGCGAAAAATAACAGACATATATTTGAAAACCGAGTTAATTTAATAATAATCCGCATACAACCACTATATATTTGTATGTTCCCGGCGCATCCACCATAACCGTCCGCCTACTAGATTCGTATTTTTCTGTGTACACGTGTCATTTCCAATACGGCCGAGTCATAATTCAATTAACACAGATGTAAAATATGACGGTCGTAAATAATTAAACCAAATAAACAATACAAACTGAAACTCAATTATAACTTGTTTATGATATTACCACTACCCACGCATATGTAAAATAAATCTGAACTCAAAATATGTATTTATAATTAAATTATGTAAACTAAATTAATATTTTAAATATTCACGAATGATTAATATTGCCCATAACTTATTTCATATAATATCTACTTTTCTTTTAGTAAAAATGAATTAAACTAAATAATTAGTTACGATATTAAAAAGAAATTATTACCCTAGATATTTAATTTCGTATAATTTATTTATAAGTTAACTAAAGTTTCGAATTAATTAATCCATCCCCATCCCGCTAATTCAAGTAAGTAATTTCGTCTCAAGCCCGCATTTCGTTGATCAATTACGTAATTTATCTGCCGGCTAGAATGATCCCCTGGTAGCACCTACTTTCTTAGATAAATGCGTGTAATTCGCACTCGCCCGTACACACCTTGATGGGTAGATTTCCGCTTACAATCTAACGCAATTTATTCCAGCTAACCAAACACCCGCCTATCTGCGAGTTAATATTCGGAGCTGAAATTTAAATCACTTTTCGGTATTGGTACTTCACGCCCGGGAATGTGCCAGACCGATTTGGAATGCACCTGCACCCCTTTTATATATATGGTATTACAATCCGCTGATTTCATTTCCGGCGATTCGGCATAATTTTACGAGCGCGCGAAAATTCACCACGGTTATTAAATTAAATTTTGCGCGGTTTCATTAACGGAAATAATCGGTCGCGGTGATATTTGGTAATAATTGGGCGAACGTGCTGGCTTAATGTGTTTTCGGAGACAAACTGCTAAGGCGCACCTTCCGTTTTGCGGACCTCTGTCTTGGCCCAGTTCCGGTAATCCATTTAGGGCGAACGGACTTAAATTGCACTTTATGAGAATTGATGGTCTCATTCGTGTCGTGATTATTTTCGTGATGTTAAACAACTCTAACAAGAGATATGTATTGTAGGTATATTACATCGAATAAATTTATGTTTAGAAATAATAGTAAATAGAAAGGACAGTTCTGTAATAATTTTAAATTTGAATTGAAATTTTACTTCTACAAAATATATATACTTTTTTAAATACAACGGAAAACATTGTCATCCCGGCGCATCCACCATTTTTACTTAACCCTTTTTCATAGTTTTTAGATAATCAAAAGTATTTATTTTTGCGTTACAATGTGTATGATTTGAATTTTATGTTTACACAATGGTAAGAGTTTTTTTTTTTGCTTCGTTATAATTATTATAACAAATGGCTCGAGTGCAAAGGGTTAATTTTGTTTAGAGTGTGTAAGCAAATAATTTAATGATTATACCTTTCAACCAATCACGATCTTAATAAATATTCGTTTCCTATCAATATCCCACCTGCACAATGCCCTCTTACGTCTTGTCGAATCAATAAAACATTGTTGGTTCTCGCTACTGCACGATTCACTTCAGTTCCAGTTTAGTTCTCATTAATTTATTCGATCAGACTCCGCCGGCAGAAAAAAGAATCTACTGACTAGATCCTCATTGGACTGTCGATCTTTTTTTCTTCTTCTTCTTCCTTTATACAGCGATCGAGAGAATTCAATTATTTCCCAATAAAATAGAAATTGCTTTTTCCGTAATTGCGTGATAAACAGATGTCTGTGTAAAATTGCGTATTTCTTCCGGTGAGAATAAATGAAATAACTCAGATTCATTGCCTGTGTGATAAATCAATCTCGAGGGTGGAAAGATCCCCTGAAAGTGATTATTATTGTTTTTATACTGGGAAATTTTTAACTTAAACTTAAAATTATTATCAATAATAATGTTGAAGTGATTTATAACATGTATATCCCAGCGCATTCATCATTTTAAAAACTAATTTAGATAGTTTTAATCATGATTTAATATTCTAAACCTTTTTTTAGTAGTAATAATATTTTACTATGGATATCGTGTTTTTTGTATAAATGAACTTGTTATTGTAAAGCGAAGACACAAATCTTCTTACTAATCCGGACTTACGGAACTTTTGTTCCTAATGAGCAAAATATGTTTATTGGTTGCTTGAATAATTGATGATTAATTGTTTTCCTTTTTATTTCAGACCCGTATCCCAGCGAGCAACAACGTTATGAAGATATGTGCGGAGGAGGAACCGGGGGGCCTGGATATGGGGAGCCCTTCGGAGGAGAGGGGTACCGTAAAACAGGAGCAGCCGTTGTTGCACCAGTCACAACAGAATATCGCGACCAACGTAATTTCCAACAACCAGGAGCTGTGCTCATGGTATACGGACTAGATCCTCTTAGGACCAACGCTGATAAACTCTTCAATTTAATGTGTCTATATGGAAATGTGGCCAGGGTAAGCATTTCAAAAATTTATTTAATAAAGGCTGTTAATTAATTAAGACACATTTTTAAGGATAAAGTATTCAAATCAAAAAAGAGATAGAGACCAAATTGTTTAGTTATAGAAAAAATCTTTAACTTTAAGCCATAAACAGATATAAGATTTTCTTGTTCTTGATTTAGCTTGAATTTTGTTATTTTGATTCTGATGATAATTATATCTAAATTTCTTGTTGTGTTTTTAGATAAAATTCTTAAAGTCCAAGGAAGGAACAGCAATGGTCCAAATGGGAGACGGCGTGGCGGTGGAGAGATGCGTCCAATACTTAAACAACGTGAACGTGGGTCTAACGGGGGCAGCACCAGTCGCACCAAACAACACGACCAACCACGAGGAGAACGCTGCACCACAAGAGCACAAACTGCAGCTGGCTTTCAGCAAACAACCCTACCTCAGCGAGGTGACAAACCCGTACCCGCTCCCAGACAAGTCGCCCTCCTATAAAGAGTACATCACAAACAAAAATAACCGCTTTATGAATCCTGCCATGGCCAGCAAGAACCGCATCCAACCGCCTAGTAAAGTAAGTACAAATATACATCATTTAGGATCCTACAACTTCAAAACAAAATTTTGAACGTATTCTTGATGGGCCCACCATTTAGGCAACTGTAAATATAAATAAAAGTGTTAACATTCAATTTTAATATTCAGGAATAAATTCATATATCTATTTAGATAATCGAATATTAATTGTACTTATTTTGTAGATTCTTCACTTCTTCAATACTCCTCCACAAGTGACCGAGGAAGAATTAGTCCAAGTATTCAGAGATTACGACGTCGTGCCGCCGAAGGCGGTCAAGCTATTCCCCATGAAATCGGAGCGGTCCAGTTCTGGCTTGCTGGAATTTGAAAACACCACGGAAGCCGTCGCCGCCGTCATGGCCTGTAATCACGCGGCCATTGAGAGTCCAGGTACATATTCACGCCGAGTGCAAAATTGCATTTCTATACTAACAAGTCCTTTCACCCCCAATTTAGGTCATACATTCACTCACTTTCATTCAATACGCCATACAAGTCATACATTATAATCCTACATTGAATTTTTCTTTTTAAAACTGGATTATATCCCCTTTCATTAGAATCAATGATGACAACTGCTCTTTAGAAAAAAAAAACACACAAATTGAATACAGAAAATACGTATACATAACAAGCATTATAAATGTGCTAATGTAATCGCTTAATGTAAACAATTATGACAGTATATTTTTAGAATTAACATACAATATGATTTTAAATATAAAAATTTTTAAACGTATCACCAATGAATTAAAAAATAATACAAAACCAAATCCACCATTGTATTAGTTTATCAACTGCAAGAAATAGAAAATTTTATGAAGACACATTAGTATGCAACCCAATATACACCACGAATTATAGCTAAACATTCTTATTTATAATAAATAAGTTTAAAAAGATATTATGGGTGAAGATGATTTGTATATCTTTCTTAAATTCATAAAAATATTATAATCAAAAAATAAATAAATAACTAAACCGTTAAAATAAGTATTTTTGTAATATTTTGTATTTTTAATTTTAGGAACCAAATTCCCATTCATAATGAAGCTGTGCTTCTCGTCATCGCGCAGCATGTCCATACGCAACGGGGAAAACAATTCCAACGGAGCGACAGACAGACGTATGGAGCAGGACCAGTAAAAGAAGACCACTCGCTCCTAATTATTTTTATTAATTTTTTCTTTCGGAAAAATATTCAATACATATCTTTTCTCACTTACCACATCCATCACACCTTCTGTTTAATTAACTAGATGTTTGATACTTTGACAAGGATAACACACACAAGTTGAAGAGTAAAAAAAAAAATAAGATGGCAAGAGATGTAACACGTGCTGAACGTTACGTAATAATCTAGATTGTATGTAGTTAATTTCTTATTGCGTTGTAGTGTTTTAGTGGATTAGGAATCTCTGTTTCTATTTTGATTAAAGTTTAAAAGTCGTAACATTTTGTTGATTCGAGGTTTGAAGCTGGACTTTCTTTTTGGATCACACGAGCGGGGCGTGCGGTGCGCGCGGTCGCCGCCAGGTGTATTTTTATAAAAAAACTTTTTGGGTCGAGTCACTTTACGACTGCCTCCGATTATTCTCGAGCGGCCTCCACGCGCATCCGTCCCGCGCACACACTTGTACATTAGTGGGTACATATCGAATGATTTTCACGTTTCTGATGAAGTTTTAATATTGCAACGAGTCTAGGATTATTTGTAGGTTTAGTTACTCATTTAACTAGATAGAGTACTGTTCCTTCGTACATGTTTCCCTGGCTTCGACAAATATGCAATCATTACATAAATATAACAACTTATGACCACTCAATTCACAACAACTTATAATTACAAGTATTTATCTCCTTGTAATATGAAGTAATTAATTAATATCATAATTTCTAAGAAATTTACTAAGTAATGCTATTTATTTATTATTAAATTATTCAAACAAATTCAATCATTTTCTAATTAGTGAAAACTAGTTTAATATATTGGCTAATTTTTATTCGATGTTAAAATAAAGTTGTTATATTTATAGTTCTGACTGTATACATAGTTTTCATTAATTCAGACCATTGCAGTTCCCATATCGAGCTGTGACTTTCGCTTGAAATATTTTTATATGAATAAGATCATGTACGCGACGTGCTGCTTATCTTAGAGTAAAGTTAATAATAAAATAATTACGTATTTCAAGTACCAATTATATAAAAAAAAAATTTCAATGTCAATATTTAATCTAGGTGTAAAATCTAATGTAATGTAAAAGGTTTCGTATTATCAGTGGGAGGGATAATGGACCCATTTCAGTATCCGATAATAAATATATTTATTTATCGTTCGAATATATACATATATATATATATACAGAATTTTCACGGCTAAATTGAGTTCCCATGTATTTTTATAGGCACTGTGTTTTTAATTTTAGATAACACTGTACATAAGCCAAAATTGGTACAAAAAAAAGAAAAACTAACGAGATTGAATTATTGAATTTAGATGGAGGAAAAAAATGTATGTGTCAAATTAGTGCAATAATCGATGAATATTCTGTACATATTATCATTTTAAAGCAAATACAACTGAAATTTAAAACATATTCTAAAAACATATCACATTACTCTATATGTAAATAAGGATTAAATAAAAAATTAAATTTAAAAAAAAATGATTGAAACACTCAAGTAACAGATTTACGGTGTGTTTAAATAAATTGTTTATACGAGTTGAATTTAACTGTTAAACAGTTTTGTAAGATTTAATAATTTATATTATAATTGTTTTTATAACTGATACTAATGTTTGTAATATTACAAATTTTTTAAATTATTGATGGGATAGTGCTATACTTTTTAAATGAGATGTTTCTACTCTAATCTAAAAAAATTACCTCGAATAATAAAAAAAGATTATTATTTTCACTTCAAGTATAAATGATTTCAGCTTATATGTATTACAGTATCTTTCTGCACTTTCTTATGTTTCCCAAAAATTGATGTATTAATTAATGCATTATTACTGATTACTTTATTGCATTATTTAAAAATATCCTAATTTTATGATACTGAATTTTCAATATCAATTGTGTCAAAAATTAGTTGATTTGATTTGATGAGGTTAACTATTTAAAACAAATTATATTTATAAATTAAAAGCAACTCTATACGTATTATATTATATAAACACACCGTACGTATATTTTCTGTGCTGTATATTACCTTATTGTTATATTCTAAAACGCGATTGAGTTGTCACTGTGTTTAGGTTCGGGCTTTCGTGAGTTCTTTTGAAACCGTGGAGCTTCATAGGGGGCAACTTTTCAGAACACACATTTTCGTCCAGTCTAATAATCTAGATCGATGATGTCACTTTAGTTGAATGTCTTCCTGGCGCTTGCGTCTTAATTTAGTAGAAATCTACTGTGTACCTAACCTAGAGATAATTTGATCGGAAGATATTAGATTGAGACGCAAGTCGTAACTCAATGTCAATAATAGTAGTATCTCTGTGTAACGCCATAAGACATGCCGTGCAATAATCTGTTGTGTTGTTGCATTCGAGATAAAATCACTGACATAAAAATATCATCAAAGCCCTTGCCCTGAAATGGGTGTACTGAGCGCATCGCTGTTTGACTTAATTTAATCGAAACAGCACTTGTGAACCTTCAAAACAGGGGGTGAAATGGAAGGTGTTAATACATATCCGTACATCTGCTCTTGTTACAGAACAATTTTCATTCCATCATCTCCTGTGTTGAACTTTCACAAGCCACCCATGCTAGATAAAATCTATACTTGATGTAACAATATTATATAATTGTGTTATTTGTTTAACTTATTTGGGTTTGCATTTAAACTATACATCATCGTTCTAGTTTTAATACAGTAACAATCATATGAAATTGAATGGAAGTATTAGAATTAGACCTCTGAAAGTGTATAGAAATTTACGTTGAATTTGCTTTTTGTTTGATGTCCACTATTGTCAAATCAAAATTGAAAACAAGTTGTCACTAAATGAAAACGCAAGCTTGCATGGATTAGTTGTGAGCCGCTAATAAATTTTCAGGGCAAGTGTTTTAAATTGTATAAATTTAAATAAAAAAAAACAGAATGGTTCCAGAAGGTACAAGATTTGTATTGATATTCTTATGTGGTGTTTTATATATGGATTTATAAAAGACAGTTAGTTAGGATATATCATATCACATAGTATTAAATATCTCGTAATTTAGACATTTAGACGAATTACATTATTTGTTAGTGCAGTAATTAATTATCTGATCATATCACCGCAGTCGGCAGCTTAATTATTCCAAGGTATTTCAAGATTTTATTACTATTAGAAAAAAAAAGTGTTTAAAAAACGCAAAGTGAGGACCAAATAGGTAAAAAAATGAGGGGAGTTTTTAATAAATTTTTAAAATTAACGAGGAGCTGAACTCGCTTAAACGATTCTTAATTACTGCATTGTTTTTAATCGATTTAGCTGTAGTCACTGTTTTTAGGAGAAATTCATAAATTTTATCTAGTAATGGTGATTTCTAGGTGATATTTGACATTTTAAAAGTAAGCCCGACTAAAGTCGTTGGCATTGGTTACTCGTTCTTGCATTGTTATCTCTTGTTTCGCATATTTACTAATTTAGTGCAATATTTATTATCGATTAGTGTATTCCGAGTACCCAATTGCGATAATAATAAAAAAAAATTAAATCCGTACAGTCAAATGTCAGCGTTCCTGTGTGTTTATTTGTAGTGTTCTTGCAGTATCTGCATTCTATATAATATAATAATAATAATAATATTATACTTGTCGTAAAATGATTAGTTGAGTCAATTATCTGTGCCTCTAGCCAGTGGTAGTCTTTCTCTGTCTATCACATTTCACTCCATATCTTCTCCACTCTCATGTCCTGTTTGTTTCTGTGATCCCCGCCCCTTTCTCTCAAAAAATAAACAAATTTATTGTACGTACTTAATTGTTGAAAGACATATTTATTAGCTTAAGTTAAGTTTTTTGTATATTTTGTATATATTATATATATGTGTGTGTATAGGAGAATATTTATGTACATTTTCACAGAGACCAAACAGGAACAACAACGTCACACCCACAACAACATTGCTTACACGTTCAAAAATACATAATATTAAACCAAACAAGTACATACTTATACAAAAAAGACATGAAAACACATCTGAAACTACATTAAATAATAAATGTATGTATTTTCCGAGCTATGTGTATATATATATTTAAAAAAACGAAGAAAAAAAAACATTCAAAAGTATTATATACGCGTAAAATTGTATGCCAAATATATAAATATATATATATATATAAGTCTAGTACTTTGCGTGTGTAAACTAAAGCCGAACAAAACTGTGCCGCTTTTTTATGAACCACTTTTTTGATTACACGCAAAACAACGACCTGAACTTTACACGTGCAAACGTACTAGGTTCAGTATTACTGAGAGTCAATTCGTTTTTTTTTTCAATATTGTACATAAGTTATATTTCATTGCTGAAATAAGTAAAAAAAAAAAAATGATGATTAAAAGAGTTATGTGTTTTTGAACTGTGAGGACCCATCGTGACTTTTACAAGGCTAAGAATGTTTAAATTAATCGTGCGAATCCACATATTTATCCCGATTTGTGTTATGTGTTGTTCTTTGTCTTGTAAAATCACTCCTTATGCCGTATCCAATTTTATCCATCACCTGAAATCCTTATTTTCCAATAATCCACAACGGTTGTTCTCTGTTATTGAATTTGTGATGCGTATCAGTGTATTCTCTTTCTAAATTTTCATATTTATACATGCACATAGAGATTTAAATTGAATGTTTTAAGTAATGGTAAAATGGTATTTTTTTTTTTTAGTAAAATTAAATTTATTCAATTCATTTTATTATTAATTAATTTGCTGAAAACACTTTAATAGTTATTTTTTGAAGAGAGTTAGTTGGCTTTTTGAAAACTATTTAAATAAGTTTAGTTTTTATTAATTAGTTTAAAAATATAATTCGATAAGAGTTTTTTAAAAGATTAAAGTTGAGAAATTGCTTAACTACGAAGAATTTAAAAGTTTGTTTGCAGCATATGTCTATCAACACATGTTGGTTTATTTATTACATTTCATACTGTTTAAAATTATTCTTAATGTAAGAATGATTAGCTTCAGAAATAAATATTATAGCCAGACAGTTTAGTTTTAAAATTTCATCCTAATTTAAAACACTTAAGTGTGGCTGTGGCCTGGTATTTATTATCACACTAAACGTACCATTTATGATACAATATAAGTAACCTAATATCAACAGAAAGGTAAGTACATTTAATCAAAATAAACCTTAATTGCAGTCAGAGACAGGCAATCGAGATATATTGATTTTACTTTACATGTCCGCTTAAAAATATATATTCTAACAATTAACATAAATTTAAAAAGTACTTAATAATTTAGAGCAGGGAGTTCGCGTAGTGTTCTTCCACTCAGACCCATATTACTCGATGATGGTATCCTCAAAACATATTTAATTTTCTTTAATGTTTAAACTTAACACGTAATTAATACTTCGGGTTTCGATGATAGTTTTGTAAATAATTTGGTAAATTATTATTGACTTTAACTGGAAATTAACTTTACGACAAATAAAAATTATATAATTAATTAATTTTTCATTTCACTTGTGATAAAACATTTTAAAATTATTTCAATTGATTACAATTTATTTAAAAAAATAATATAGGTTTAAAATAGACAACATTTAATGTAATTGGTATAAATTTTATTATAATTAACATTTATAATTAAATCATTTTTTTTATACAATAAAATACACTTCGTTATAGGCTTAACAAAATTTTAATCAACAATTCGAACAATCTTAATCCTGATTATATAAAAATATAGACGCCGGTGCGCATCAGGGAGGGATAAGAGGGCGAACAACTGGACACTTATTTTTTTTTCTTCTTTTACAAAAAAACGCACCTCGAACATCGAAACCCCAAAATATTTCCGCGCGTCGAAGGCATCTTCGTCCAGCGAAAATGCGTCGTCGTCGTCGTCGTCAGATTTGTTAATTAATAACGTGTGTGTATTCTTACAGAGTTGTTAAAAAAATCCACCCTACAAACTAAGCCCTAAACCAGAGTATAAAATTTATACTTGGGTACAATAGCTATCATGGAAGAATATATAAAGGTAGGTGTTTTATTCATCGTTTTATATATTTACATATATGGTCTGCTTTTGGTCGTTATTTATATAAAGTTAGTTCGTATTTAGGGAAATAGCTTTTGTATAAATACGATGGAGTGCCTTTGAAAATATTATGGTATGGATTATATGAAAAGTGAAGGATTTAAAAAACTTAAGGTATTTTGATTGTTTTAAACGTTTTTGGTTTATTGCTGCATGGAATTAATTTTTTATGATCTACTTTAATATCTAATCATGTTAATCAAATATTATATTGTTTAATCGAAAAATTAGATACTTTTAAATGTTTTACACCACTTTAAATTAAAACATTAGAAAGTGTCCGATTTTTCCACCATCACATAATAACGGTCGCTACTATTATTCGATTTTAAATTATTTCTCTTTAAACATTTCTTTGTAATACAAGATGAAAAATGGAGATGAATAGTATAATAATAATATTTAAATGAAAAATGTTTGTTTCTTTGAAAAGGCAGTATTTATTATTGAAAGAAAAGTTCGTTAATGTCATTAGAATCTAATCAACCATTTTAAAGTTATTTCTTGAATCATACAAAAGCTGTACAACATTTTTCCGAATTTTATGTTTTTTTTTTATTAGATGAACAGTGTATTAACAGAAATTGATTTTTTAAAGAAAGGTTAGAAGGAAAATATCATTCCAAAAAATCATCAATCATAAAATCTTGAATTTTGGAGGCGTTCACTTCGTTAGTAGTATCAAAAAATTAAAGGTTTTTCTGTTATTCGTAAAATCTTGTAGTTTCCAATAGTTTTAAAAGCTTTTCTGAAGTGATGAGATAAATCCCTTTAATTAAATCATTAATTAATCACTGTTACATTATTAACTAAATTTTAAATTAGTTATTAGTTACGTACCATAATATTTTCTCTACAATGCACAGTAAGATCAATCCTTACAAGTTTAGAAAAAACCCTAATTAACGTACAAAACCTAAAGCTAGAATTTCTTTTTTATTAATTTTTTTTTAGTAAATCTCACCATTTTACTGCACACACTCGGCACGACGTTAGTCTGATTATTAATCACCAAGACCTATTATAAGTAGCGCACCCAAAAATAGTTGATTTATGCTCTCTTTGTTTTTTAGTAAAATACAATCTTATGCTAGAAAAATTGCTTAGAATATCGTTTTTAGTTTTTTTTTTGATTTTGTTATCCATGCTTGTGTTGGTTGTTGTTGCTGTTGATTATTATTTACAAGATTATTGCTACGAATGGAAATAACAATCTCGCCGCTCTCATCCTAGGTTAAGGCACTAATTAAAATTTCCAACGGCTGCTTCGGGAAGTTTCTTCATTGTTTCCATCGGAGGAGAGGGTTCAGGATGAGGTACCTGTGCGGATGATTGGATGCTAGACTCACGTCCGGCCCTTTTCGGCGTCCTTCCTTTTCTCTTCGGCCGCCGCGTCCGCCGCCGCCTTCTCTTGCGCCTGGAGCCGTTCTTCTATCTTTTTTAGTTTTTTATACTTTTCTGAAAATGAAAATATTACATATTTTAAAATACTGTAGAGAAAAAGCCAATCAACTAGAGCTCGCAATTATCAAAACGTTTGTCTTCTATCAAATACCATAACCAATAAAATTAGTACAGTTGAGAATTGAAATGATGATCTTATCTTTTTAACTGTAAATTATAAATTATGCCTTGGAATATACCACATATTTTTTTAAAGATAAAACCTTGTTTATTCTGTTTAAAAGCACTGTACCATTTGGCGCCCAATTAAGGGCTTAAACCTACTAGTCTTTAATATAAGTAGCACTTTTTTACTTAACAAGGTTATCAAACATTTTTTTTTTAATCCGTCTGTTTAATTTTATTGTACATATAAGTGTTGAACACTATGCAATTTGGCGCCCAATTAAGAGCTTAAACCTCCTAGTCTTTAACACAAAACTGTTTTACTCCATTAGCTACGTTATTACAATCGTTTGTTTAATTTTATGATACAGATAAGTATTGAATCCCAATTTTCTCCATACAATTTTTATTATCATTATTACATCATGGAACTTACTTCCTACAAATTCGTGGCATATATTGAATGAAGTTTTATACGTTATTTATGCGAAGCTAAATAATTAAAATTATTCTGTGGTGAATACTTACTGGCAATCTTAACCATTATAACGCCCCACCAAATGGACCAACCCCATCCGACGAGGCAAAACAAAACGGTAAACAATTGTCCACAGCCAATGATAATGTTGATGATGAACGCTCCCAATCGTGGTTTGGGGCCATCCCTTTGCGAAAACCTCGGAATGCCCATGCACAAACAGAACAGTCCACTGAACACCGTTCCTGAAAAGAAGCATAAATCATCAAACTCAATCGATGTTTTCGGGGTTTCATGAAGAATATAATCAATTCAAATAAAACCGTTGTATCTTTTCTTCACACTTCATTTTCTTACGCTTAGATATATCCCTAACACTTGAAATATCTAAATCTAAACATTAAAAAATAAAGTGTGAACAGTTTCATAAAACACAACTTTTATAAAATTTATAATATTGAATGTACAATGCAAAAAACCCTCATTAATTTAAATAATTGTAAATTAAAGTAGACTATTAAATCTTGAAGTAATCAATCTTATAATTTGTTGTTTCCAATTTGTCTCCAAGATTTTTAATTTTCTTTTTTCACGATGAAATGATATATTTTGTTATATGTTTCTATCTATCACAAAACCCAAATGCAATTGTATTAATATATACTTAAATTATTTTAATTATTTCTGGAGTTTAGAATTTTTTGATGGTGGATTTTATTGTATAGCATTAAAGTTTTTGAAGTTATAAAATTATCTTATAGTTTAACTATATAACATTCTATTTACAATTTTTATTTATTATTTTATTTGGTTTTTAATTTTATCTCTTTTTTCCCTTTTTGTTGTTCCAAACTTTTCCAAAATTTTTCCAATCTCAAAATTTTAAGCTTTATGATTTCTGTAATTTGGTGGGAAAAGCTTTCCTGCCTCTAGAAAAATAGAACTGTTTTCCTTGCATACTTCTATTTTCTTGTAATTTTTTATTTAAGTTTTTCTTGTCTTCATTGTGGTTTTTAAATTTTTTGCATTTATTTAAATTGTTAACTATTTTTTCTTTGAAATTCAATTGTATTGAAATATTATCTGATTTTTTTCCCATTAAAATTGTATGATTACTAGATTTTGCCAGCAAAAAGTTTTTCTACAATTAAGAAAGTAAAGTATAAGTAAATAACTCTGAGACTTGTATATTTTTATGTTCTCAGGATAATGTTTTTTCTCGAATTTTTCGAAATAACATTTTTTTATCTTCACTGTTTTTTTTTTAAATTTAACTTTCTGATTTTTAGTTTTCCGGCAATTTAAAATTAAATATCATAACTTTGAGAATTTTTTCGTTGTTTATTGTATTCCCCGAGTTTTTGATTTTCTTTAAATCTCTGGAATTTATAAAAATAATATGATATTCTGTCTTCGTGAATTTCTGAAATATTTTTTAATCTCTAGAATCTCTAGAATATCCAAAATAACGGGGTTAGATTTTGCCAGAAATAACTTCAATTTGAGATTTATATGTTTTTATCATTTACTTATAATTCTTGTTTATCTTTAGATCTCTAGTATTTTTAAAATATAGGATTTTCTTTTATCAAAGTTTTTCTTTTCTAAATTTTTCATTGAGGTTTTTTAGATTTTTAGCGAAAGTTTTTTAAAAATATCTTTAGTTATTTTTGTTTGAGGTTACATTTTTTAAATCTTCTCTGATTTTTGTTCTTTACTTTTAAAGTTTCGCTGCATCTATTTTTTATGATATTTAGTTTTCATGATGTTTTTTGAGCTTTCGATTTTTCCAAAATAACGGTGTTTTCTATTTATTGTATTCTGTACTTTATTATTTTTAGATTTTGCCAGATATTAGATATTCTGATTTAAGATTTTAATATTTACTATTAAGTACTATAAAACTCTTGAATTGTCCAAAATAATTGGATTTTTCGTTATCATCAATTTTCTTTTCTAAATTTAACTTTAATTAAGATTAAGTTTTACTGCGATTAAAAATCAAATAATTTAGAACTGTTTACTTTTGAGACTTTTACTTTTTCGTTATTTTTTTTGTATTCCCTAGAATTTTTAAAAATAATATGATTTTCTGTCGTCGATGTTTCTTTCTTTTCTAAATATAATTCTGAGATTCCTGGATTTTTTAGGAAAAAACTTTTCCTGCATTTACTTATTTTCTTTGAGACTAAGTTTTCCTAAAAAATATTTTTAAATCTCTAGAATTTTCCAAAATAACAGTTAGATTTTGCTTTACTTTAATTTGAGCTGTACATTTTCGTATTATTTTCATATTCACTAAATTTTTGTTTATCTTTAAAGCTTTGTAATTTTTTAAAATATAGGATTTTATCAAAGTTTTTCTTTTCCAAATTTTTCGATTGTTAGATTTTAAAAAATATCTTTAGTTATTTTTCTTTGAGGTTACATTTAAGAAAAATCTCTGATTTTTGTTTTCTTGCTTTCTTTAAAGGTCTGGAATTTGTAAAAACAAAAATATTTTCTATCTGCACTGTTTTATTTTCTAAATTTAATTTTGAGATTCCTAAATTTTTTAGATGAAAGTTTTCCTGCATCCATTTTTTTATGAGATTTAGTTTTCCTGAAATATTTTTTGAGCTCTAGAATTTTCAAAAAAAGGGGTTTTCTATTTTCATTGTTTTTTATGAACTTTATTAATTTCTAGGTTTTCCCAGAGATAAAATTTTCTGACTTAAGACCTCTTATAGTTTTAAATATTTCTGATTTGTTTTTGTTCTGCAAAACTCTTAAATTTTCCATAATAATTGGATTTTCCGTTATCACAAATTTTATTTTCTAAATTTAACTTTAAGATTACTGGATTTTTAGAAAATAAGTTTTCTCCTATTTCAAAAAAATCAACTATTTTTTCTTTGAGATTTAAAAAAAATAATCTCTTTGGTTTTTGTTCTAGTAGAATTGTCCAAAATAACATTTTCTGTCTTCATATTTTTTGTTTAATTAAAAAATTGAATTGTTTACCTTTGAGACTTTGATTCTCTTTTTATTTTTAATTTTCTCTGATTTTCTAAAAAATTCAAAAGGTTCCAAAATAATAGCTCTTGCTTTTTAAATTAAACTTTTAGATTACTAGATTTTTTGACTAACTATTTTTCTTTGAGACTTAATTTTTTGAAAATATTCTCTGTTTTTTTTTTTTTTAATAACAAGAGTCTACTTTCATTTCACTTTATTGAAATTTGTTTTTGTTTCTTTTTAATTTTACTTTATGATTACTATATTGTTATGCCAGAAAAATAATGTCTTTGGATAGTTTACTTTTAAGTCTTAAATTTCTCGCAATTTTTATATCCTGTGATATTTTTAAACCTCTCAAATTTTTCAAAATAAGCCTTCACTGTTTATCTTTTATAAATTCTACTTTTAGACTTTTGAAACTGTTAGTAAAAAGGTTTCCTTCAATTATTTTATGATTTCTAGAATATTCTAAAGAAAGTTTTCTTGCAATTACTTTTGTTGTCTCCCTAGCTTTAATACTTCTATTTTATCCTATTATTTTTTTATATTCTGCGACTATTTATTTCTCTTTGAAGCTCTGGAATTTTTCAAAATTATAGAATTTTCTTTCATAAAACTTTAATACATTTTTCTTCCAGATTTCTATAATTTCTAATATTCAGAAAAACTATTCCCTAAAAGTTTTTCTGAATTTGTAAAATTTCTCTCTTAGTTAATTTTTTCGAGATTAAATTTCTTAAATATTCCCTGATTTTTATTACTTATTTCTTCAAAGGTGTCGAACTTTCTTAAATTAATAATGTTTACTGTCTTCATTATTTTTTTTTCTCTAAATTTAACTTGGAGATTCCAGGACTTTTTAGAATAGATTTTTCCTGCAACTATTTTCTAAAATAAGAGGGTTTTCTATTTTCATTGTTTTTTGTAATGAACTTAATAACTTCTAGATTCTTCCAGAGATTAGCTTTTCTGCAACTTAATACGATTTTCTGTAACACTGGATTTTTCGTTATCACTCCTTTTTTTCTAAATTTAGTGATTTCTAGATTTTTAGAAAAAATATATATTTTTCTAACTTATTAACTATTTTTCTTTTAGTTTTTTTAATATTTTCATACTTTTTGTAGTTCTAGAATCGTCTAAAATAACAGAATTTACTATCTACAAATTTTTTATTTACTTTAAAAATTTTGAATTGTTTACCTTTACTTTTATTTCCTTATTATATTCTCGAGGGAGAAAGCGAAACATTATAACATTTTAAACAACATAAACTATTTTTCTTTGAGAATGTGTAGTGGTTTGGAAATATTCTTTCTCTCTTATTTTTTACTTTCAGGCTCTAGATTTTTTTAAATAACAGAATTTTCTATTGTCATTGAACTTTTTAAAATTAGTTTTCGCTTTCTTTTTATTCTTCTTCTTTTGATTAAACTATATGATTTCTAAATTGTTGTGCCAGGGAAAGTTTTCCCAAAATTATAAAAGTTTTTGTCGACTGTTTAAACTATTAAGATTTTTATTGCCTCTTCATTTTTCATATTCTTTGATGTTTTTTTTTTCAAAATATTAAGTTTTATCCGTACAGTTTTTCTTTGACACTTGTGTTTTGAAAATAGTTATTGTTTTTTAGAGCGCTAGAATTTTTTCAAAATAACAGGATTTTCTATTTTCATTGCATTTTTCAAAATTAGTTTTCGTTTTCTCTTTTTGTTCTTCTTTTCTTCTTTTGATTAAACTGTATGATTGTTGGGATATTTTTACTAAAATTAAAAAACAAGGGTTTTCGATGTTTAGTTTTAAGATTTTACATTTCTCGTTATTTTTCATATTCTTTGATGTTTTTTCTTCAAAATAATAACAGTTTTTCTTTGACACTTGTGTTTTGGAAATAGTTTTTGGTGTTTCTTTCGAAATCTAGAATTTTCAAAAAAAAAAAACAGGGTTTTATATTTTTAAGCTCTTATTTTTTGAATAAGAGTATTTTCCGTCTTAATTTTTTATGTAATTGTGTGATTTCTAGACTTTGTCAAGGAAAAGTTTTGCTGCAATTAAAAAAGAAAACCCTTGATACCTTGAGTTTTTTATATTGTTGTTATTTTAATGTTCTCATAATTTAAGTTTTTTTAAAATAATAATTTTCCATCCACGCTATTTTTATTTAAATCAAACTCGATGATTTTTAGATTAAGCTAGGATAAGTTTTCTTGAAATTACTTATTTTTACTCTTTACCTGTATTTTCTTCAAATTTTTTTTCAAACTAATAATATAATAAGAAAATATAATAAGAAATTTAATTATGAGATTTTTATATTAAAAAGTTTTCTTGTAATATTTTACAACTATTTTTCTTTAAGATTTCATTTTTTTAAATAAAATCTGATTTTTTTCTTTCGATCTTTAGAATTTTTAAAAATAGCAGGATTTACTGTGTTTTATTATTTAACTTAATTATATCTTGATTTTGTCTGTAAAAAGTTTTGCTGCAGTTTTTGAATTTTTAAACAATTTTTTTATATTCTCTGATCTTTGAGCTCTCAAAATAATGGTACTTTTTGACTTCACTGCTTTAAGTTTTTTTTTAGAAAAAAAGTCTACCTGCATTACTTTTTTAAATCTATTTATAGAAAGGTTTTTTATTAAAGCTTTAGAACTGCCTAAAAATAGAATTATTTTCTGTTTGTAAAATAATTTTGAGACTCAATTTTTTTTAAATTTAGACGTGCTTTCTAGATCTTTTCCAAGAAATATTAAAAAAAGTTCCTAAGATTCGAAAGGAAAAAAAATTAGAAAGAATAGCGAAATTTAAAAAAATGGAGAGTATTTTTCAACAAAGTCTCAAAATTATTTATAAAGAGAAAATAATTCTATTTTTAAACAGTTCCTAAGCTTTAATAAAAAATTAATTTAAAAAGAAATAATGATGGAATACTTTTTTTCCGAAAAACTTAAAACAGTGAAGATAAAAAACGCTATTATTTTGAAAATTGTCAGAGCTAATTTACCTTTGAGAGTTTTTTTTTTACTAGAGGTTGCAAACAATGCGTCTATTTTTTTATAATATCTAAGCTTAATATAATTTTTATAAGCTTTCAGAGAATTTTCTTCACTATCTTTTAATAATTGCTTCCACCTTACTATTTTGTCTTAATTATTATTCAGGAACTTTATCAAATGATAAATAAAACTTACTTTGTTAATATCACACACGGAATTTATTTCGTAACTATAGTTTCAACCTTACAAGGCCATTATCAAACGTACAGTACGTTTGATAATGGCCTTGTAAGGTTGAAACTATAGTTACGAAATAAATTCCGTGTGTGATATTAACAAAGTAAGTTTTATTTATCATTTGATAAAGTTCCTGATTCAATATGTATCACAAAGTTATGGCTTCAAGCATCCAACATATTAATTATTAATTAATTAATTAATTTTGCTTTAATGATTACAGTTTTTTACAGAATAGTTGCTACATGGTAATTCATGATAAACACTAAACTAAAACATAATAAGTGTTTTAGTTTAGTGTTTACAGAAGAGTGGTTTCAACTTACCAGTTCCTGGAGCAAATATATTGAAGAACAAACAAATATAGGCCAACGCTATAGGCAGAACTGGAATGGCGGCTTTCATGGTCGACGTGTACTCCACCAGGCTGGTGTCGAGTTTGTTCTTAGGCTCCTACAAAAATACTTAATTTCAAACCTAGTAAAATTAATTTTTTGGAGCTAAATACTCTTTCCAAAAATCAATACGATTGAGCACGCAATGCAAAAAGTTGTATTCATTAACGGCAAGGGATTTCCGTAAAGAGTTTACTCCAATTTCTTACTATTTTATGGATAAGAAAGGAAAAAAAGTTGCGTGATTACATAACATGCGTCAAGGTCGGCGGATATATCGGGCGGTAAGTCGATAAGAAAAAAAATCCGACGTACCTCCGGCGGCAAAACCGTCGGCGTCAGGCTTTTCTTCTTGCTCAGCATGGAAGCTCTACGACTGGCGCTCGTCCCCTCCAGCATCTTCGGCGGCTGGCCCTTGCTCTTGCAGCAGGCGCACGCGCAACCGCAGCAGAAGATCATCTTCAAGAAGTTTTTACATTTCGCCCTAAAATATAAACACATATAATTAAGTACACCAAATTAATGAAACAAAAGAAACTTTATTACTTTATACTATAAATACTTTGCTCACTGCACTCTTGATGAAACGAAAATAGAATATTATTTGATTTGGAAACAAGACACTTGTTTGGTTTCATATTGGTATATTCGGTGTTTCGGTCAATGACGACCATTGTTAACCAGTTAATTTTGTAATTCCTTTGAGAATGGTCGTCATTGATCGAAACACGTGCCAGGAAACTGAATATACCAATATGAAACCAAACAAGTGTCTTATTTCAAAATCAGATAATATTTTATTACTTCGTGTTTAATGATCCGATAGTCGCAGATATTAAAATCTACAGTGGAAAAACAAAACAAAATTCAAATTCAAAGTAAAAGCTGACAACATTGTAGAAAACATTTTTATTAACTGATATTAACTGCGGCACAGTTAACTGGACAAAAACACAACCTCACAACAATACACACTTAAACAAATATTATATTAACCAGTTAATTGTGTCGCTCTGTTTTGAAAGTGCGAATTTCTATGTGTCGCGAAAATCGATAGATGACGAGTACATTCGTCAAACTCAGTTAAATGTCACACTGACACAAGCTCATGAAATTATAGAGGTCTTAAAAAATAGACCAATATGTGCCAGAAATGGCCAAAATATTGCCTTAGTGGCTACATAGGCATCATCAGCACCTAGCAAGTGTAATGGGTCGAGTGGAAGAACACGAGAAACTGTGAACTCCGCCTTCAAGGTCTATGTTCTAAATTACAAAGTGATTAATTATATTTATGTATGTATTTTTGTGTTATTTTTTAAATAGATCTTGTAAAGTGAATAAACTAAACTAAACTAAACTAAAAATTAAAGTAAATTTACAGAGTAATAGATGTCAATTAAATATTAAGGCTAATTTCAATTAAATATTAAGGTTAATTACAATTAACTTTAATCCACCTTTTGTGACCTAATAACGCTATTAAATTAATATATATTGACAACTTGATTGTAATTATTTATATCAATGTGAAATTTCATTGTAATCAAATAATTAATTGCAATTAAACATGTACTGGACTCATATTCATAAAACTATTTACAAGTCGAAATGAATGTTATTGATTAATGATTACATGTTAACGATACGCAAAGTTGGTTATTATTAAAAGAAAAAAACTTTTGTGCGAGTTTGCGTCATTGTTTGTGTCCACTTGTTTCATACTGAAAATCATTATTTCTCCATTTGGTTACTGCGACAGTGTGAAAGGTTCGCCAATTACTGTCAGCTCGTACAAGAATTAATGGCTTTTCAGGTGCACCTGAAAGTTTGCAATTTATTTTGTCAGTAATTTGCTTAAAATTAGAATTTAATGCCATCGATAATTTTTCTTAAAACTATGCAATGCAATGTAATTTGTAAAGTTCAAAAGTATACTGAATAAACTTAAATTGAATTATTATACAAGGCGTTTCTAAATGAATATCGGGGTTTTAACGCTTTGTAGTACTTATTAAGTATATTTCATGTATTAATTAATCATAATTAATACATGAAATATTTTGTGTTTGTTGTACACGCATGCGCTAGAGGGCGCAAAAATGGCGACTAGTGGACAGAAAACAGACATGTAAATTCTCATAATGTGCGCATCTGTGGCTCAGATAATCCTTACGAAATGGTACAATTGCAATGAGAATCCCAAAATGAATATTTTTTGTGCCATATCTCGACGTAAAGTCTATGGGTCTTTTTTGTTTGGAGAAGCAACTGGTACTTCCTGTTTTGGTGGTCTTCAACCCCGATATTAATTTAGAAACATCATGTACTATATTACAGCTAAACGCTATATATGTTTACCCATATGCATGCTTAAGGCTGGAAATAAAACGTGGACCGTTGGGTGCGCGTCTTTGAAAAGGTGTTGCAACTAATCGGTTACGAGTACTTCAGATCGTTATTTCCTTTCCTATTTTTCTTTTTTCTTTTCGAGTTTAGCAAATAACCAGAGGCATATATCAACAACCCATTTATGAGGATTAAGGTCGAAATTTCAAGACAGCACTGTAAGAGAGAAGCTATAACCCAAATTTAGATCGTGATATAGAATCAATCATCATGCAATATTTTAACAAATTGGAAGAAAAGTTAGTATAAAAATGAATTTCGGGAAAAATCTTCAAGAGAAAATTAATGGAAAATTCTGTAACCCGCAAACAAAATTCTAAAATATCTGGAAGAGCAATTGCTGGATAATCTACGGGGAAGTTTCTAGAAAACGGCTTAAAATAAAACAGAAAAATTTTAGAAATCTCGAGTAAAAGAGATTATTTTAAGCAAATTTTAATTATGTTTATTAGAAACGTTGAAATTTTAATCTTTTCTTTGAAGGATTTAAATTTTCTTACAATTTTTGGATTTCTTTAATAAATTGTCTGTTGGAAGAAATATTATCACAAAGTAACATGGAAAGCAATTGCAAAATAATTGTTAGAAAAGAAAAGAATAATCTTTGTTCTTAGTGTATTCAAACTATTTAAAAATAAATACTAAACTGATCAGTTTTAAACTGTTTAAAAACAGAAAAACGTTGAATTATAAAGTACCCAAAAATGTCGAGCTTAATCATGAAGGTTGTAAAGAGAAAAATGGGGAAAAAAGAAGATGCAAGAATAAGAAACAGTACTTACTCAGGGTTTTAAAAATTGGTCAAAAAGAGATTTTAATTAATTCATTAATGTTAATGAAAAATATGGTTGGGTTCATATTAAGACCATAGCAAACGACGTTGAGAGGAAAACTCCTGAAGAAGTCATGGCCGTCATCTGGGAATGTTATCATGACATAACAGACATTGATAGGATAATGGTGTAGATAGAAAGAGGTGAAACTAAAATATCAAGAGAGCTTTGGAAGCAAAAATGACGCGTAACCATGTAACTTTCCACCAATTGTGAATATCATATGGGATAAAAACTACATGAAAGACGAGGACCGTTTCCTCCTATGCTTGTTGTACAAACTAGGTTTCAATAGAGGAAATGTGTACGAGGAACTCCGCGCCGCCATTAAGAGTTCCCCACAAGCCCGTTTCGATTGGTTTTTGAAATCAAGGATAGCTATGGTTTTGCAACGAAGGTGCAATATCCTAATTACGCCGATTGAAAGGAAAGACCAAGAAAAAAAATTAATAGCAGAGAATAACACACCTCAGAGCAGCATAAAAACGTAAGCGGCATAACAGCATGAAAGAGATTTGACGATATTCCAGACTTCCAACGTAACTTGACGAGGTTTTTGAACTCCATCCCAAAAGAAGCCTTCTTTAAAAGTTTCCAGGATATATATATAGCAGATTTCAGCGGTGCATAGTTATGAGAGGTTACTATTTCGAAGGACAGTAAGATAACTTATGTTAATATTTCATCTACGTTAATGTCACAGTACAATTCACCGAACTTTATTGTCAGAGGTTGTAATTGGTAGGTAATTTAACTGTAGACAATAATAAAGCAGTAAATAGATTTTAAATTATTTCCTTTATTTTTTAGCCATTTAAATTGTTTAAAACAATTTTTTTCCAAAACTTTCAAATAAATTTTTACTGTATTGTTGCAAAAGCTGTGTTAAAACTATTACTATGTTTTTATCACAAACAAATGTTGCTGTACGGCTTAGTTTTCTATGTTTGCAAATTTTTAACTGTTTCTCATTTGAAAAATTCTGTATTCTTTTACTTTTAATTGTTTTTGTATAAAAATTCAAACATTTTTAAATATTTCTTTTACATATTATCATTTGTTTATTTTTAAAGTCCTCTTCCTTTTACTTTTTAAGATTTAAAGTTTATTTCATAATGTAAGTTTTTAAAACAGTTTTATGTAAAATATGTTTTATTTAAAACAATGTATCTGTCTTTTTGCAAATTCAGCTTTTTTTAAAGAAAATTTTCAACTTATTGACATTTTTTTTAAATTGGTTTTAAACAAATATATTATTGTCTATCTTATTTTTAAATATTATTTTAAAAATTTTGAAATCAAATTTTAGACTTTTTCAGATTAAATTTAAATTTCTCGTCAAACAATTTAATAGTTTTAAGGGATTTTGTAATTTATTTTTTTACATATAAGGTTTCGAGCTCTTTTAAAATTGGTTTAAAATTGCCTTTTGTAAAATTATAACTTTTTAGAATCTTTTAGAAACTTTTCAGCTATTTTTCAATATGATTTTTATTTGTTTTTTTAATTCTACATATTTTTATTCCTGAGATTTTATTAAGCAAATTTTTATGTAAAACTTTACAACTTTTGCGATAATAAAAGATATAAATAAAGTTTTCAACTTTTTTTTTACAGATTTTAAATTAATAATACAAAGTAAATTTCACTTTCTTCACAGTAGAAACTTTTCATCTATTTTTCAATGTTTTTTTTTTAATTGTACCTATTTTTATTCCTGAGATTTTATTAACCAAATTTTAATACTTGAAATACGTGAAAAATATCCAATTTTTGCGAGAATCAAATACACAAATAAAGTTTTCAACTTTTTTTAACAGGTTTTAAATTAATAATACAAAGTAGATTTCACTTTTTTCACAGTGAGATCTAACTTTTATTATTTAATCTATTCATGTAAGTCTAAACTAAAAGAAAATTTTAATTGTTTTCTTCTTATTATTGTAAAGTTACAGCTATATTTAGAAAATTTTAGAAAGTTTTTTAATAAAATTTTCATTTGGTTTTCTAATTTTAGCCATTATATGTCTAAAATAGTTTTTTTTTTCTTTTTTGCCAATTTTATTTCTTTCTAGAAAGAAAAATGTATTGGTTATACGAAAAAGAGTATTTTTATAAATAGAATTATTTTTTAACAAGTTTGAAAATGATTTATTTTTGTTTATAAAAAATTCTAACTATTTTTAGAAAGTTCTTTAAATTAAAATTTTAATCACATCTCCAACTATAGATATAATAATAATTTAAGCTATTTTGCATTGAAATTTTAATTTTATTAAAAAAATATTTCTTCTTCTGGATTTTTTTGATAATAATTTCAGTTATTTTTAAAATTTCTAATAAACTTTTAAGATAGTTTTCACTGATATTTTAATGCTTTTTTTTTTCAGTTTTTATTTTTTATTATATTTGAAAACATTTCAAAGTTGAAAAAACTACAAATAAAGATATTAACTTTTCTCACAAAAATTTTAATTTGTTTGTTTTTTGAGTTTTATTTCTTTTTAAATTCGGATTCTGTTTTTTTTTTGTGTGAAAAAATCATATTTTTTGAGAATTGAAAAAATTAAAATAAAGTTTTAAACTTTTTTAATAGATTAATTTTTTGCGTTTTAGTACTATTCTAAATGTTTTTCATTTGAATTTAAAAAGTTTTCGACTGATTTATAATGAAAATTCAATTGTTTTTTTTTAAATTTTGGCAATATGTGAAGTTTTTAACTTTTTTAAACAGATTTAAATGTTTTTTTTTTGCGTTTTAGTACTATTCTAAATGTTTTTTTATTTAAATTCCAATAGTTTTTGATTCATTTATAATGAAAATTCAATTGTGTTTTTATAAATTTGGGAAATTTGTCTGGAAAAATCAATCGCTATAATAAAATTATTATATTCTAGAAATAAAATTATTTTCAACATCTTTTAACAGATTAAGAGAAGTAAAACTCTTGTTATGTTCCATTTCTTCTTAAAACAGTTTTAACTTTGATAATGATCCGTAAGGACCGAAACACGTGTCAGTTATCTGAAAATAAAGAAATGGAACATAACAAGAGTTTTACTTTTCCCAATTTGTAAATTTGCTTCCATCTAGAGAGTAACAGAACAAGTATCGATTCTTTTAACAGGTTTTAAATTGTTTTATGTTCGGAAACATTCTAATTATTTTTATAAAATATTAGAAAGCTTTCATCTATTTTTAGCTTTTTCTTGGCAAATTTTTATTCATTTTTGAAAAAGAAAAATATTTGTTGAAGCAAAATTATTATTTTTTGGCAAATAAACTTTTCACCTTTTTACAGCAGAATTTAAATTGTTTTTTGTTTTGTTTATATGAAATTGTATCAATTTTTAGGCACTTTTAAAAAGTTTTCAACTGTTTTTTAATGAAAATTTAAATGTTTTTTTCCTTTTTCTTAGCAAATCGTATTATTTTAGAAACGTTTAAATGGTTTTAGCAAAATTATTGAAATATTTTCTTGCCAATAGAATTTTAAATTTCCTTCTTAGAGGTTTTAAATTGTATTTTATTACTTTTAAAAAAATCTTCTACTGAACGAATAATAATAATTTTATTTTAGGCATAATATCTTTTACAAAAAATAGAATTTGTACAACATTTGAAACTATTTTATAATAAACATTTCAATTGCTTTTCTGTCTACAATTGTTTCTTTTTAATCGTTCTTTATTTCTTGGCAATATTTTTTATTTTGATATTTTAAAATTAAATAAATAACATTTTTTGACTAGTTTTAAATTGCCATTTTTTGTTTTTGTTTTGTGAATATGTATTTTAAAATATATAAAAAAACTGTTTTTTAAGGTTCTAACGGTTTTCTTAAATTTCAACTTTTGTAAACCACATTTTTAAATGATTTTTAACCGAATTTAAACTGTTTTGTAAGTAAAAAAGAAAAACCAATTGTTTTTCTAAATTATTATTAGAAAGCTACGTTATTCATTTTTTTCAACTGTTTTTAATTAACTATTTCTTCACTGAAACAATTCATCTTCTATTTATTTTAGGAATATTAATTTTTTGTTAAACTTCTATTTTTAAATTTCGAAAAGTTTAAGTTTTTTTTAACAAATTTTAACCGTTTTTATTATCCCAACTATATATATACAACATCTTTATTAACAAACACAAATACAAGTAATATAATATATGAATGATACAGTTGATGTTAGTTTGTTAGTTTGCTAAATGGCTATCGACCAGCGGTCTTTCAGCCTTGATTTGTCCTTGTCGATGTTTTTCGTCAGTCTGTCTCTGATGATGGTGATGGATGATGTGATGCGATGAATTCAAATGTAGTGAATGAAGGGGTTTTGTATTTTGGGATTTGGTTGGGATTTCTGCGCAAGCAGTAAAGGGAAAGGATGTGATGGTAAAGGAATTTTTGGAAAATTTTTCACTGAGGTATAGAAGACGTTCATTGATGGGTATAACAGAGGTAGAGTCGTATAGGAGTTGGTTAGAGGGATTGTGTAGAGGATTATTAGGATGGCGGATTTTGGTTAGGATTCTTAAGGAGGATCGCTCGCTAACTTGGATATTGTGGAGGGTAGGATTGCAGGAGTGGGGGAAAAGGACATTACCATAGTCGAGTAGAGGGCGGCAAATCATTTTATAGATTTTAACAGCTGATTTGGTGGAAATTCCCTTGTTTTTGTACGTTAAATTTCTAAATAATTTGGCCCTGGTGATGATTTTAGTTTTGTTTAGAGCTGTGTGGTTTTTAAAATTAACTTTTTGGTCTATGGTAATGCCTAGGTATTTTATGGATGTAGAGGGGGAAACGTATCCCAACTATTTTCTAGCATTTTTAGACTTACAGTTGTGTTTGAAAGCAAAATGAATGAATTTTTATTTTTCTATTTGTTTTAATTAAAGGAATTTTAAAACTTTCTTATAAAAATTATATATTATACATACATCTTTATTTGGACAAACATAATACATATAATCAATATGAAACAAACATATGGTGTTAGTCCGTCTGGGCTAGGGACCTGCGGTCTTTCTGCCCTTAAGTAAATTATTATTTTTTACTTTTCAATTCTTTGCAAATTTTAAACTGTTACTTACTAATAATATTGTTTTATTAAATATCTAAGCTAATTTAATTTAATTCAGTCGCAAATACGTCTTAAAGTTAAAAAACTCACACTGTATTACATTAACTTAATTAAACAATTAATTAATTAATCAATTAATTAATTAACTATAATGTTTAATAAATTAAGTAATCAGATCAATCACTTTTCATTAGTCACAGTTACTTTTGAAAAATCCATTTCCTACACTAAACTGTTTTTTTGTACTATATTTAAATTCATAATTCATGTAGCATTTATTTTCAATTAATAAATTTAAAAAAAATAAAACCTTTCATATAAATTAAAAAAAATCGTTTTTTGGATTTATAAAATAATAAATAATAATAATAAAGTATATATTACTGTAAGTAATCATAATGATGGTTACGACCGTTACTACGTGGTAATTCATATTAAACACTGAATAAAACAACATATAATAAATTATAGTGGTTCAAAACATAGTAAATGTTTAATTCAGTGTTCACTGCCTATAAGATTTGAAACATTTTTGAGCTAACAAGGTTTCAATTAAAAATCACTTGGTTTGTTTCACACATTTTTATGTTTTCTATTTAAGTCATAATTTATTGAAAATGATTTATTGCCAAAACAAATCGGAGAAAATAAAATAAATATTTGTGAAACAAACCAAGTGATTATTCTTTATAACTTTGTTCTTCTTGCTTATGGCATGTTTACAAAAGAATACATAAATTAATGATACACGTATAACAAATTTTGATAGCAAGCATCATTAATAAGTTTTTTTTTCAATTAAAATTACTCACCCTTTAGAAATGGGTATCGGCGCGCTCAGTATGCTATCCCTCCTATCCTGCCAGCTCTCCTTCCTCTTCCCCCTTCCACAACATCCAGTCGTACTATCCCCCACCTTGTTACTCTTGCAGCACTTCAGCCTCTCCATGAAGGTCTTCTTCGCGTTCTCCACATCCTCGGGACTGCTCACGATCACCTGCTCGACCTCGACCTTCTTCTTCTTCTTGCAACAGCTAAAACAACCCCTGGCCTCTTTCTCCTCCTTGGCGGCGGCATCCTCCACCTTCTTCTCCTTGGGCTTACAACAAGAACACGGCATCTTGTTCCTGCACCTCTCCATAAACATTTGGCAGCGGCTCTTCGGCGGTTCCGGCTGGCCGTTACCGTTCTCCGCTTGCGGCGGTGCCCCCCTGGAAAAAAACAACACGAAAATTTGAATACGAAAGCAACCGTTGCACACCCATCCTACCCGTTTCCGACGACCCTGTCGTAATATAGGCCGTCGTTCTCGTTCAAAGGCATCACGTAAATAAATGTCATTTTATCATCCGCACGTTTTATTTTCATTACTCTAACGGTTGAATTGCAAAATAATTCTAAAAAATTTCAACAGTGCGCACTAGAAGAACGACCCGAAACTGTCAAGGTAGGAGCACTGCTGCGAACTAAGTAGAGGCCCCACTTTCCCTACGTGTTTTAATCCGGTCAACTCCTATGTTTTATGCAAAAAAAGATTTATGAATACCTCCGATACCAATGGCGTACACGCACATCAACGAAATTTGCTATAAAATCAAAAGTCTAATTGGTGTAATTTAATTATAGGAAATAATTCAAGTTGGTTAAGACTCGGTGGATAATTGAAGAATACTATGGTGACGATTTCGGTTTGTAAAGGAATGGCCATCCGTTTCACTTTTACTAGTACGCCACTGTTTGGTAACTACACGCCATTTTCCACTCGATGGTCAGTCCGGACTGTTCTGCACGCGATACACCCCTTTCAAGAAAGCGTACTGCCCCTTACCCTCCGCCCCTCTTGTGTGAAAGTCGATTGACCACCGCCTCCTTGAGGGGGCGGCAAGGAAGAGGGAAGGGGGGCGGTTTTCGCAGGTCTTTTTTTTTTCAGGCAAGTGTGTCATGGCTGTGGAATAATTGGGGTCGTTAAAAATTCGCACTTTTTTGCGCTAGTAAATTGTTTATGGCTTTATTGTATTTACATGAAACGTAGCTGTAAAACTAAAAACGTTGTACTTTATATTTAGTTACATGCAATTTTAAAAAATAACCTGTTATTGTTATAGTATACGAATATTTGTAATATAATATATTTACTTTGTGTGAATATCAGATAATTAGTAAATAAGAAAAAAATGCTAATGAATGAGATAAACAAAATAAAAGATTTAATAGAAGATTTAAGAAAAATCATAAGTAGATGTTCTAAGCCAGGAAGTATTCCTAAAGAGGATAAAAGTGCGTAAAAAAAGGAAAACAGAGGACAAAAGAGCGTAAAAAGAGCGGAAACCGCAACATCCGCTACAGGAAGTCCTTTTGGTGACCTTGGGAATACTTCCTGGCTTAGAACCCGCTAACTTTATCTACTATCATAACCAAAGAGAGAGCGGGAAGACTGGGGACTAAAAAAATTGATAAGTCTGGGGAAAAATCTTTTTCAATCGACGAAATAGAAAGCAAAAAGCAAGGTCATGTTAGAGATGAGAATGGGAGTGAAGAAAATTTTACGAATGAAACATTGACGAATTGTGGAAAAGGTCTAAATCCAAAAACCGGACTGGTAATATTAGTTGTCCAGTGATTCCCTAAGAAAGAGAATATTTTTAAGAGCAAAGATTATATCTTTATCTATCTTTGTTTGATTATCTATCGTAGTCAAAACTTTAGTCACATATTTCTACAAATATAGTTGTAAAATAATGTTTTCGAGTTGTATGATGTGCCACAAATTAAACGCCTCCACAATCTAATACAATAAATATGTCTGCTGTCTAATCATATATATAATTATGTCTATTGGACGTGACAGGCCAGATTTTAGAAAACTTAATTTTAAGTATTACGTAGAAAGTAAAATAAAAAACAACCTCAGAGAGTTTTTTGGTCATAAGGAAAGCATTTAACTGGACCAGTTTGTAAGAGATTTGGAGACAGTTAAATGTAAAGAATATAGATAGTTATACTAGAAACATACTAGGCTACAACTACTAAAGAAATTTACTTATATTGGAACATGCAAAGTTAAAAATACAACGCGTTGTTCCTTAATGCTGAGACTATTATGGAATGTCTTTTATAATGACGTTAAGACCAGAAGTCAAGAATTTCGTGGATGATCTGGTAATTCTAGTGGCAGGAAATAGTGAAGAAAATGTTGAAAGGAGGGTAATTTAGGCGATCGAGGATCTGGAACTGATGGAGTTATAAAGGCAGTTTTATTATTATGATAAATACAGATTTAAGTGAAGGGCGAAAACATTCGGTCGAAGTTGGCGGTTAAGTATCTGGGAGTTATATTCAGAAGAAACTACAATATGAGGGAATACATGTAGAAGACATCGATGGGGGTGGAAAGGATGGTACTGGAATTTTAAACACTCTTGGGATAAAGAACGAAGGAAGGTTTTAGTAGAAAAAGATAAAAGCAGTAAAAAAATAAATATTACATAAAAGAATTAGATTTCAGATCCTATAAATTAGTAGTAAGTCAGGTTATAGACTAACACTTACTAGAAAGATACTAAGCTCAGTGACACATTCGATCCTGCTTTTTGGAGACCCAATATACGAGGTAGAAACACACAGGAAAAATATGGAGAAAGCACAAAGGCGAGTGCTTTTAAACGTAGGATAAGCGTACAATTTCAAATGAGGAACTACAAGTCATTACTGGAGTTCCACCAATAAAACTGGGGCCCTATAAAGACGATTGGCATATGATAAGAAAGCTGACCGCAATAAGAAAGAGAAGCGGCAAACTGTCATCGAGAAATGGACAAATAACTGTTAGACACAAGCAGGCAAGATAAACTAGAAAAATCAACTGGTGTACAATATTAAAATTGGATGGAAAGAATATGAAGAAATTGATGGCAATCAATTTCTCAGTGGACACGAGGCTTTTGGTGCATTCCATTGAGCATATACTGCGGAGGAGAGGACACCACAGAACATGCCTTCTTCAAGTGCAACCATTGGTAGGAAGAACGGGCAACGATCGAGAAGACTATAGGAAAAAAGATAGAGTCTAGCAATAAAATAAACTTGATACAATCCGATGAATACTGGAAACCGATTTTAATTTAGCTTATTTTAGCTTTTAGTAAAACTGATCTTTGAAATAATTATCCCCTTGGTAATTTTACCTGACCAATAAAGATTTGATTTGATTATAAATAATGCAATATGGTGGTCCCGCATGGAAAAAAGAAACCCAGAGTTTAGTGGGTATTCCTATGTCAATAGGAATACCCAATTGGCCCCCAGTCCAATTCGGGGGGTGACAGATGCACAAACACAATAACCTTATAACCTCTTCAGAAGAAAACAAGGTTGTAGACTTAGTTAATATTGTAAGTTATGCAAAGTTATCCTGATTAAATGAAATTTTCAGTTAGAGCCTCCGCAGCTATCTATATTTTCTAACTAATTTAAAAATATATTTTCGATTATCTCTAGCCCTATTTTATGAAAAGTTAGATCAATGTTTTCTTGCAATGCATCAATTATTTTGTATGTAGAAGAGAAGAACGCAATGATCAATCAAGTTTTCAAAGAAGTGAAAGTAAGTCATAGGTTTGTCAAAAAATCGGGAGGAAATACAAAAAACGGCAAAGCACGAGGAGTGGAAAATTAATAGAATCAAAAAACTTTAAGAGATAGCAACTTGTAAGGACTTTTACATATCATACGTAGACGTATCTTTATGCAAGATGAAAAATCATGTATAAGTAAAAAGTTGAAGTGTATACAAAAGGAGGAATGGAATAGGATTACGCATCGAAATATATTACTAAATAACGGGTGAAAGAGAATAAATAGTAGTCATGAAGAAAAGAAGTGTACAGAGTGAAAAAAGATACTAAAAATTTAGGAAAAAAACTAAAGCAAAATAAGTATATAACGCAGAGGAAGTAATCAAAGCAATAAATTTTTTATGTGTATGTTTACTTTTATTAGTCCTTATTTTCCTTTCCAAATGAAAACTAGATCCAACATTCGCAAAGGAAAAGAAATAGACGTAACGAAAAAACAACACATATTACATATAAGGAACTAATAAAAACGACCAAAATAAAACTAGATTAAACACACAAAAAGAAGAAACAAATGGACTAAACCAATAAATATACATATTAAGGAAAGAAAAGTCGAAATAAAAATGAAAGTACTCTTAAACAAACAAAAATAAATAAATATTTACAATTCGATAATAAATGTTTTCGCCAGAAGGAAGGCTTAGCAATGGGAAACCCACTAAGCCCCCTGTTGGCGGAGATATTTATGGATAATTTTGAAAAGGGATTATCGCAATTGCCGGTTTTCAAAAAGTGTGTTTATTGGTATAGGTACGTCGATAATGTGATTTTGGCATTTAATGGCACTGACAGACAATTAGATTCATTTTTGCAGTTATTAAATTCACAACATGAAAAAATCCAATTTACAAAAGAAATTGAAGTAGATCATTCCATTAACTTTTTAGATCTAACAATAAAAAGAATTAATAATAAACACGACTTTTCAATATTTCATAAACCTACACACACAGACACGACAATTAATTACAAATCTAATCATCCTTTATCCCATAAATTAGCGGCTTATCATAGTATGGTACATAGGTTATTAGCGGTCCCAATGACAGAAAATAATTTTGAAAAAGAATTAAAGATCATATTTCAAATTGCAATAAAAAACGGTTTTAAAAAATCAATTATTGAAAAAATATTACATAAAAAACAAAGAAATAAATTAATTAATTCCATTTACCCCATAACAATAGACAACAATAAGAAAAACTTTACAGCATTAACATTTACAGGAAAATATAGTACCAAAGTAGGAAAAATGTTGCAAAAATTAAATATTCAGGTAGCTTACAAAACAAATAACACCTTAGGAAAAATCATCAAAAACAATAAAGACAAAATTAATAAAACTCAACAAAGTGGCGTCTACTTACTAAGTTGCAAAGACTGTCCAAAAGTGTATGTGGGGCAAACCGGAAGATCGTTTCAAGAGAGGATCAAAGAACATAAAACCAGCTTTGAACAAAACAAAATTAACTCCTCGTACTCCAACCACCTCATCGAAGACAACCACCAATTTAATGAAAATTTCCAAATTTTACACCGGGAAACTAAAGGCCGCAAACTTAACATCCTGGAGTGCATGGAAATAAATAAAAGGAAACACACCGGACATCTCCTCAATAATCAAACGGACCTAACAAATTCACCTCTTTTAAATTTAAATTTATTTGAAATAGCCACCCCCCCATAAAAATTGTATATATACCCGACCTGACTAATCTGTAATACCATTTCTTCGCCTGAAGAAGCCACAGTGTGGCGAAACAATTGTAGCGTTTTACAATATATTTGAAAGTGATTAAATAGTTTTATTTATATAAAAGCAAAAATAAAAGCTTAAAATATTTTCTTACCCCAAATTCACACAAAAATCTGTCCAACGTATAAAAGCTAACAAATTCAAGGAAATAAGTAGAAAAGAATTAAAAAGGCAAGAGGAAAAAATTGAGATGATTTAAAAAGAAACAGGTGAGCTTTACAAATAAATCAAATATACAGCAGCTTATAGAATAACAACATTTAAAAGAAATAGCTAAAAAGAAATTGTATATATACTAAACAAGATACAAGAGTAAAGTAAAAAGTGTATTTATTAAAGAAATTATTGTTAATGTTAAAAATATACAACAGAAAAGTAGCATTTGGTAATTTGATTGTTGATTAAAAAACTTGGTATTATTTTACTACGACTAGTTTAGATTTTATGCCATTCTCAAGAAGATATGTAATTTATTGAACATTAGGTAATTTTAAATTAGAAGTCCCGACTTTCCCTACAACTAACACCAGTTTTTATATTGTTACACTTGCTCACTTTTAACTAGTTAATATTTGTAATTTCTTAAAATTTCTTTGGCGCTGATCAAAATATATGTCAGGCAAATGATAATTTATAATTTCGTTTCAACAAGAGTGCAGTGAACAAAGTATATACCGTAGAAAAATAACAATAATCTTTACAAAAAAGTATAAAAAAAGCATTAAAGAAACTACCGTATCGTAACCAGGTCTGAAAAAGATTTAATACAGGAATCGAGAATGGTATTAAATATATGTTTTTAGGTACTTGGATGTTAAAATATGACAAGGGGAAAACTGATTTAATTGCTGGGTTACCAAGAGTCGATAATATGTGATGCGTTATGGAATGTCTTTAGCAAAACAAAAATCACAGATGAAACATGTACAGTTAGTTGAAAGAAAATGCTTAATGACACTAAGTGATAAAAATATATTAACTTTTTAAAGAAGTAAATGTCAGTGATATGTTTTTCAAAAATCAGGAAACATTGAAGAAAAACTAAAAAGTATGGAGAGTAAAAAATAAAACAAAATCTGTGAAGAACTATCCACGTCTGAAGCACTTTTACTTATTTACTACATTTTAATATATTCCCTGCTAAATAGAAAATCACGTAGAAGTAAAAAGTTGGAATGTATACCAAAAAGTTTTTGGTAATAGCAAAATATATTACAAAATAACAGCTGAAGCAATAAATAGCAGGGATACAAATAAGAAATGTAGCTGGTGGAAAATATATTAAAAAATATATTATATATTAAAAAAAAAAACTAAATCAAAAAGTATTCAACGCAAAAAATTCTGTGATAAAACTGATAAAATAAATATACATACTAGTCTATTAAAAAAAGGTAAGGCGAAATAAAACTAAAATTACACTGAAAGAAAAAAAAAACAAAAGGTAAAAAAACTGAAGAAAGAATGCATCAGTAAGAAGTATTTACTAAAGAGAATGTACTAGAAAGGAACATGACAAAACCAAACCATTTTAAATCAAAAGAGGAGTAAATAAAATTAAGAAAGCCCATAGGATTGGTAAAATAAACGCAGAAATTATAATCGTAAAAATAACAAAAGTTATACTCAAAATTATTAAATAAACAACTTGTAGCAGGAAGACTAAGAAAAGAAATAGAGAAAAAATTAATTCAATTCCAATTTAAACACATAAAATTGCAAAAGCAGTAGAAAATATCATAAAAATAATTAATAATATTAAAGTAACAATAAAAATTACGAAATGACTTACTTAAAAAAAGTATGAAAATTTTAATAAGTAGATATTTTTAAATAGTAATATGTTAAAAATATGACTACGAGGAGAAATCCATTTAACTGTTGGGCTACCGTAAGGGTCAGTACTGGTTCCAGCATTATGGAACATCTTTAATCAAACAAAAATCACAGATAAATGGCATGGTAATAATAGTAGAAAAGGTAAACAAGTCAGTAAGTCATGAAATAATAGAATATAGAAGATAAAGAAACTAATGTAAGAAGAAAGGAGTTTTATGCAGTGATTAATTTAATTTCTGGGCTACCACAGGAGTCAGTACTAGGTCCAATGTTATGAAACTTTTTTAATCAAAGATAAATCATAAAAAGTTAGTTTCGTGTATGGCATAGTAATAATAGTAGAGTAGATAAACATAAGGATTAAGAAAGTAGCAGAAAAAGTAAAAAATCCAGTCAGTTAAGAAAGAAAAGAATCTAGAAGATAAAGAAATTATTGTAAGAAGTAAGGCATTTTAAGCAGTAATTAATTTAATTCTGTGTTACTACAAGGGTCAGTACTGGGTCCAACGTTATGGAACATCGTTAATAAAATAAAAATCACAGATAAATCATATAAAGTGGGTAAACATTTTAAGCAGTAATTCTATGAAAAGGATGAATTTAAAAATGCAAAAATAATAATAAGAGAAAGTAACTTACAATAAGAATAGAGCGATGCATTAAATTGTCACTTAATCTATAGTGAAACATTTTTATGTTAATTAGAAGGTTTAATAAACACTTGGTTCTGTTTCACAATTTTGTTTTGGTTTAATTAAACCAAGTGTTTAATTAAAAATAGAGGCACAATTAAGGTAACATCAATTGTCTAAATGTTAATTAATGTTTAAAATTAGAATAAATTGAACAATAAAGTTTTTAGAAGTATGCATTATTAAAAAACAAACGCGACATACAGAAAGAGGTAACCAGATAAGAACAAAATACGCTCAAATTAAATTGATGCACAACCATAGAGATCCAGGAGAGAAATATTCTAGGAATCTTTATAGAAAAAAACTTATTATTGTTTACAAATAAAAACTTTTAACTTGGTTTGTATAACACTGACTTTATTTAGTGACTATAGTTTCGACAATTTCAACTTGTCATTGTCAAACTAGAAGTTGAAGTTGTTTAGATAAAAAATATGGATGAGAATTTTAAAGAGGAGGAGATTTTTGAAAATCTTAGTAAAGGTATAAAATAAAATCAGCATTAAGGTAACTATGGGATATAGAACAGCATTAATAACATCTAGTTAGGTAATAACAGCGGCAACATCAATATAGCTCATGTTAAAAACAGACTGAGATGATTAATTAAAAATTAAATTCAAAATAGTGTAATGTATCAAAAATAAATTTTGTTTTTACTTATTATGTTTTTTTTATATAAAATATATCCACGAATTTCATTTTGAGGGATTGAGAAGAAAAATTGAGGGAGAGTCCTAAATAACCATGCAATGAACGGCAGTAGTAAAATCATTTAAATTTAGCTTAAGTCAAGAAATATTTGCAAAGGTAATATAAGGTTAGATTGAGTAAGGTTATGCTAGGACAGCAAAGTTTATATTAAGTTAATAGACATTAATTAGGTATAGATTAGGAGTTAAATATATATTTGTTTATTAATTTTTCACATAAATATATTTTTTGAATTACTTATTGCAAAGTATTTTGTCGATTAGTTATTTTATAACAAATTTTAGATAGATGTCTTTTTCTAAGAAACAATCATTGAAATCGTTGAGGAATGAATTCCGTATAATGTGACAATTCATGTAGCCAAATGTATTAACGATTATTTTGAATTAATATTCATAGATTTAAATTGAACACGTATTTACAATATTCATACAATTTTTTTGTTTGATTTCTTCGCCTGAAAAAGCCACAGTGTGGCAAAACAATTGTAGTGTTATACAATATATATTTGAAAGTGTTTAAATAGTTTTATCTATATAAAAGTCAATATTCATGGATTCGCAGGGTTATTTCTCTTTTCAAAAGAAATATCTGCTTGTCTAGGAATCAAACCCTCTCTATGTCTAATTCTTCAATATTTCAATAAACTATCAAGACGTAAATTTACTAAAAACGATTTCAAAATAAAATCTTGTTAATAAATTAATTAGTATCTAATTTTTTTCTGTTTTCGATAATGTTGTTTAAAGCTTCATGAAAATGCATGGTTGAAATTTGCGGTCGAAATAATACGAACGATTTACTATCTCTATGCACGCCAAGGCTTACATAAAGATTGAATTATATTAATGTCAACGGTTGCAATTAAAATTGTAACGTCGAAGCTGTTTGTTCGAAATACGAAAAAATTATTTTGTCTCCAAAATGTAAATTAGAATCATCATCATAAATAAACGCAAACACATATTTGTAAAAATCTTGTCCTTCTGAATATAACACTAAGTTTACTCCTTATTTTGTTCACAATAACAAACTACTGAATAAGTAAAGTAACTGAGTGTTATTTTTATTTTCAAAACACTTTACGTAAACTCAAACCATCAATCAAGACTATTTATGATTGATGACCTCCTGTTAGTCTAAGATTAAAATGATTAAATATTAATAGTATAATCGTTTAATTTACTGTTTTGATTTCATAATTTTGACTTGTTTTAACGAAAAATTCAAAGAAATCTTTATTTATATTCATGAATTATATTTATTGTTATTTTTTGTAGTTCAATTACTTTATGTTTATCACTGTTAATATTTAGAATCCAATTCGCTAAGTTTATTAATATCACAAACTTTATTTATTAATAGTGACTATAGTTTCGACACACTTGACAAGCTCAAATATCATTTCATATTTAGTTTGAGAAAGAAGCTCAACTGTGTCGAAACTATAGTCACTATTAATAAATAAAGTGTGTGATATTAACAATATTACTCCAATTTTTAATTTATAAAAATACATTACAAAGTGAAAACCTCCACAATTACTTATTTTCAAAAAAAATCATTCAATACTTCTAAATATATATTTCATAGAAGTCAATTTTACCAACATTATTATCAATAATTAAAAACTCAGTTAATTTACAAACCTCACGTATTATATATACTAACCATATTATAAAATCCTTCTGTAAGCATAAAAATAAATTCAGATTCACAAGTTCTTAATAAAAATTAGAAAAAACTTAATCCACGCGAAAAATCGACTTCACTAAATTTCTCACCCACTAACAATAATGTCACCTAACACAACCCCCGTTATCGCCTTTCTGCGCGCCGACTTTTTTCCCTTATTTACTTCCAGCACAATAAAAGTGCCAACAGCTTTCACCGCGAACACGTGTAAACGTCTTTTGCGAAACTTACGCCCCCGACTGAGGTCGGTTATCAGGGAATATTTCGCTGCAGTCTGTTCGCCTGCGGCAACTAAATTAGTTCTTATTTCTAGGTAGAAAAAAATCCTTTTGCATGCAAAGTCGCTGAGGTACATGGAGGTAATTCGAGCACGACACTATTGATTTAATTAGGACAGGCATAATTAAACCCGGTCCGTAATTAGTCACGAATGGTTAATACCGGCTGTATTGATTTGTTTTAAAGTTTAAATGTGCAACCTGTAGTGATAATATATAAATAGATGTTTACGGTTGTAATATATCATTGTGATTTGTTTGAAATTCAATAAATCAACCGCATTCAATTATTTTTAGAATTTAATTTTACAAAATACATTAAGTATTTTTAGATAATAAATAATTTAATGTATTTTGATAAAATTAAATTTCGCATAAAGTGTAAGCATTTATTTAACAATAATTGCACCCAGATAAATTATTAAACTTTACATAACTCACAAATAAACACTGTTTTTCAGACCTACAGATTTAGAATGTTCTAATGTTTTTGATTCTTGTGTTTCTAAATTTCTAGTTTTCTATGGATTTACATAAAGTGTATTGTATAATTTTAGTTTTCTAGTTATCTAAGATTTTATAGTTCTAAATCTTTAAACTCAGGAGTTTTAGCGTTTTTGAATTTAGATTTTCTATTATTAATTCTGTAGAAAAATTGTAATAATAATGACAAAAAACGTTACAATAAATTAAATAAAAGTAGTTTTTATTTATTTTTCAAAATCAGGTATATATTTAAGCTGTACTGATGAGATCAAGAGATCGAGAGGGTTAGATTATTTAATTCTTACTAGTTTTTTTTATATTTAAATCACAAAGTTCATTTCTTGCATTTTTTCTCAGTCAAAAACTAAAATTTTTTAAAGTTGTTTGACTTTTCAATTAAGTTTATCATAATAAAAAAAACACTTCAAATTACCCAAACTAAAATTCAGTGTCTGAATAAAAACATTTGAAAATTAAACATAAAACCAATTACAAAATTGCAAAAAACGGCAAGTAAAAAAATATTTTAGTATGCTTGTTTGTAATGGAAAATTTCTAACAAAAAAAATTTATAAAGAAATGTTTTAATTTTAAAAGTTTCTAACAAAATAAATTAACTTAAAAATAGTTTAAATTTTAACAGAAAGAATTGAAAATCTTAAAAACAGTTGAATATTTACTTTAAGAAAGTGAAATTTTTTCTTTAAATAGCTAAAATTTTACCAAGAAGCAATTGAAATTTGAACAACAGTTGATAACTTTAAAGGTTCCTAAAATGACTGAAAAACAACTGGTATTTTAAGAACGAATCGATAAACACGAAAAACTGCCGAAAACCTTTAAAATTTCTTTTAAAAAAAATAAAAACGAGGATTAAATTTAAACTTTACTCAAACATACAAACTTTTTTAAAACAAAAAATACCAAAAACAAAGATAAATAATTGAATTTAAAAAGAGTAAATTCACAACTTCAAAATTTTCTAGATTACAAATTTGCTTTAAAACTTTACTAATATCAATTGACAGCTGTTTTAAATTCTATCAAGAAAGAACTTATTTACAAGAAAAAGTTGTAAACTTTAAGAAAGAAAAAATAATTTAAAATTTTCTGGAAAACTTACTAAAAATATGTTCAAATGAAAAAGAAATAGTAAAAAACAGTTAAAATATACGCATAAATTATCAAAAAATTTGCCAAAAACAATTTCTTAAACAATAAATAGTTAAAAATTAAAAAAAAACTTTTAAAAAATTGTAAAAATAACAGTTCGCGTTCATACGAAATTGGAAATTAAAAAAAAAGGGTGTTGAAAACTTACTTTTCTTTATTCTTGAAATAGGTAATAGTCAAAAACAGTTGAAAAAGCAAAGTTCCCAAAACATAATGTAAAATAAAAAATTACCAGTTAGGAATTTGCGCTAAAATTTATTAGAAACAATTAAAAATTTTATCTTAAAACAAGTGCTAAAAGAATAAGTTGAAAACTTTAAGAAAGAGAAAAAAACGTTTTTTAAATTGATAGAAAATTACTAGGAAAAACAATTGGTAAAATACAGTTAAAAACCGAAAATAATGTAAAATTAAAAAATTGAAAATCTGCCGAAAAATTTAAAAACTTGGACAGAAAAGAGAAAGATTTATATAAAATAATTAAGATTGAAAAAAATGTAAAAAACTTAAGAAAAATAGTTAAAGCTTCATATTTTCTTGATTAAATAATTGACAGTAGGATCGAAATAAAAAAAAAACAATGAAAAAAGACTTTAAGAAGACAAAACAGTAAAAACAGTTAAAAATTTACCAATAATAATTGAACAATTGCACAAAAGCAGCAAAAATTATATTTTTTTAATAATTGGATAGTTTACTTAGAAAAATAGTTAAAATAAAAAAAAAATAAGTACAAATACAAATATATTTTATTTTATATTTTAATTTTACTAAAAAAGCAAAAAACAATAAATATCTTTAAAAAGACACCTAAATTTTTTATAAAGTTCAAATATAATAGCCAAAGGCAGTTAGAAACTTTAAGAAAAAGAATTAAAAAATATAAAATAATGTAAAATAAATAAAAAAGAACCGTTGAAAATTTTACAACAAAATTAGAAATTCACACAAATATAATTCCATGAAAAAATATCCAGACGTTTGTAAAATATCTTATAGAAGAAATAGTTTTAAAAAATATGTTAAAAATTTGCAGAAGATAATAAATTTTCACTATAAACAGTTTAAATTTTTCCACTAACAATTGAAAATCTGTTACATAAACAAATTAACATACTAATAAAACTATTAATTACAAAAAAAATAGTTGCAAACCTATAAATTAAAATTTCTTTAGAAAACAATAGAAAATTACTTAAAGAAGAAACACAATTAATTAAAAAATGATAGTCGAAAATTTTCCAAAAAGAATTAAAAACATGCCAAAGGAATAATAAATTTGAAAATACAAAATTTAAAAAAAAATAATAAAAAAAGAATGCAAAAACGGAATGAAACCTAATTGAAATTAAGAAAAAAAAGTTGAAAACTTTAAGGACAAAAAACAATTGAAATTTTCTTCAAAATATACTAAAAAATTAATTGAATCAATTAACGAATTGGTGAAAAGGATATTAAAAAATTCTTAAAAAAGAAATAGTTGAAATAAAAGAAGTTTGTCAAAATTTTACAAAAGCAATTCAAAATTTGAAATATAGACAGTTATAATTTTACTTTTGTTAATAGCTAAAATATATAATAACCAAAAACAGTTTGAAAAGTTTAGAAAAAGTATTTTCTAATTTTCTAAAAATGTAATGTAATGTAAAAGCGATAAAAAAACAGTTGAAAATTGTAAATTTGCAGAAAAATTAAAAAAAAAATATTTAAAAGAAAGAATAGCTGAAACAAAATCCAGTTGAAAATTTGTAAAATAGAGTTCAAAAGTAATTGAAAAATTGTATAGAAACAACTAAATGTAGATTCTTTACAAATAATTGGGAAACTTTTTAAAGAAGAAATATTTGAAATTAAAAATAAGCATTGAAAAATTTGCAAAAATCAGTTAGAAGCTGTTGTTATTTTATCAAAGCAATTAAAAAATGTTAATTAAGGACAGAAATTTACTTTTTTATATAAAAAAAACTGAATAAGAAAAATTGAAAATCTCTAAATTTTATATTATAATCAATAATGAAAATTTACCAAAATAATTGAAACTTTTTACAAAAACAAGCAAATAAAATTAAACTTTTGCTATTTAAAAGATATCTTAGAAAAGAATTAGTTGAAACAAAATAAAACAGCTAAAAAAATAAAGTTAAAATTTTAGCAAAGCAATTTAAAATATAAAAAAAGATGATATTTTTATATCTGAAATATCTAATAGTCAAGAAAAATACTAATTTCAAAAGACCTTAACAATAATGCAAAATGATTTTTTTTTAAATACAGTAGAAAATTTGTAACAAATTTAAAAACTTCACAAGAACAATAAAATTTAAAAAATATTTAGATATTAAAGAATACCTTAAAAAAGGTTGGAAATTTTCAAAAAAAGTCCAAAACTTTTCAAAGGAAAATTAATTTAGCTAAAAATGGTTGACATTTTACCAGAAATAATTGAAAATCTATTTTATGAAACAGCTGCAATTTTACAAACAAATAATTGGAATATGCTAACAGAACTTTTAAGTATAAACAATGTGGAAAATCTTCAAATTATTATTATTACTTTTAATAATGAATAATGTCTCGATGACAGACCAATGAATTAAAAAACAGTTGAAAATTTGCCTGAAATAATTAAAAACCTATATAAAAACGCATAAATAATAAAGTATTTTAATATAAAAAATTTAATAATCTAGAAATATTTGAAGTCACAAAAAGCAAAAAAACAGAGGTAAACTTGTTGAAATTAAAACTTAAGTTAAAAATTTGCAAAAGCTTTAACATTTCTCTGATTTCAAACTTACTTAATAAAATAGTTAAACTTTTATTTAAAACCATTTAAAATCAGATTGAAGTTTACCAAGAAGTAACTGAAATTTGCTAAGAACAAATAGTTGATATAAAAAATACAGTTATAATTAAAAAATTATTATTAATTAGAAATTAATATACTTTTAAAAAATTCTTTCAGATGAAACACTTAAAATAACATCAAAAAACAATTAATAAATAAAGGTACATAAAATAAAAAGGATTTAAGTCACAAATATATGTTAATTTTACTTTTAAACAATTGACTATATTTTTAAGTAAACTCAACTAAATTTGCTTTCACACGCGATTAATTAAAAAAATATATAGAATCCTAAATCTATAACGAAACGCGGAAATGAACAGTTAGAAGAGTTATTTAAAAATCACGTAAATATTAAATATCTTTGCTTTGTGAATCATAAATTGATTTTATTCGGCAATACGTCCGATTAGAACTCGATTCAATCACATTAATAATCGGCCCAGTTTAGCATATCGACGTTTCTGAAGAGGGGCCGGGCCGGCCCTCTTATACATTAAGGGTCTCCCGTGCATTAGCGAAATGAACGGGGCGAAACTGCACCCTAAAATTTTTCATTTAGCAGGTATTAAACTTTCAAGGATAACGACACTGCGTAATCACCGAATAGACCGTAATTTCCCATAAAACTCTGCACCGACGCCGCGTTCCAATTAAAACTTAGATTCGTTTATTAATTTCAGCCCCCGCGCGCTTATCAACAAGATCGAAGATAGAACGGCACATGCACAGAAATAAATGATGTACACATGCAATAATGCTGCACAGTTTTAATTTACAACATAAAATATCGTTTTTAATAAAATAATTACATGTCTGTAATAAACTGTTTTTCGAATCTCTCTCTCTATTCTCTCTGCATATATATATATATATATATATATATATATATATATATATATATATATATATGTGTGTGTGTGTGTGTGTGTGTGTGTTAAGACTATGCAAGATAAACGATGCTACAAATTAATAAAAGTGATTTTGCATAATGGTGGATGCGCCGGGCATATACAAAGGATTGTAGATTTTGTCTCTCTGCTGTAACATTTTAAATTAAAAATTTCTCTCCAATGAACAAAAATTAGTTTTGAAGTAATTATAAAATATTTAAAAAATATTCGATGCCTTCATAATTAAATTTACATATTAAAATACACTCATGTGAAATATTAAGATTTAACGGACTTAGTTAAGGATGTAATGAAAATAAATCAAAGCTAACATTCATTACCGCAAGATTTTTATGCCATTATTATAATTTTTACAGTATTTCCATCAAATAAGTGAGTAATACACTCCCACGTAATTTTACTCTTGAGGAAAGTTCTAAAAACCATTGCAAAGTCAACATTAGCATTTTATATACATGTGTAGTTAAACTATATATTAAAATAAGTGAGTAATACACTCCCACGTACAGTCGCTATCGTTTTTAAAACTATTTTTATAAAGTTTAGAAATCTATGTTGTACATATTTATGAAATTTACATATTTACAATTTAAAACAAAATTATCGGATTGTAGAGGTTGTTACTTGGTGAAAATCCATTATTAACGCTCCTAGTTTCATTTAATACATATAAAACATAAATAACATAACGATTATAAATTAAAGTACGTAATTTAGTAAACAATAATAATTTATAAATGTAATTCTATTATTATTATTATTATGGACAATCGATTATTCAAAACTTATGTTTACTTAACGATTTCCATGCGGTCAAGTGTAAGTGGTCACTTGACAGTCCGAATCGATAACCGGTTTTCGCATGTTTCGCATCTCCGAGGAAAATGGGGTTCGCGTGTTCCGCGGGCGATTTACACAGACCGCCGCCCACCCCAGCGCCGCCGCCGGCAACTTGCACGGTGCGCGAGCCATTTTTAATTATACCCCCGTCCGGTTTAATTCCATAAGCGGGACGTGTTATTGTTAAATTTAGGTCCGCCGATCTCCGAGACGAAAACGCTCCGAATTAGTCGAAGCTAATTACATAATTGCTCGTTTATCGATTTTGTGCGATTCTAATCTCGCGCAATTTAGGAAACGTTGACGAAAAACGTTAGTTATTAATTTAATTATTAGTGGAAGGTTGTTTATGGTGTAGATATTGAAATTTGTTATAACATTATAAATTAGAATCAAATATAAGATGATCTGCCGACCTCTCCTTGACTACGCCGCTATCCTGTTCTATAAACCCCATCCTTCCGCTCTTAAAAGTATTCAGGTATCTGAACGATCAGCCCTTCGTACACTCACCAAAATTAGACATCCCCTTAACCCCTTACATAACCCATCCAACACCCTCCTGTACCAATTAACCAACCTAACTCCCATTGAACAACGCCTTACATTCCTTGCTCAAAAATTCGCCACTAACCCTAATACCATTGACATCCTTAACCACATGTGTATCCCTCGCAATCCTTTAATAACACCCCGATACAAATATCCAGAAATCACCATTCATCAGTACATTTCCGCATTTCATAATGACATTAGTGATCACGACGTTTGAAGAACAACCGACAGTTAATTCCGTTAGACATTAGCAATCATGACGTTTGTAAGACAGATAACTCCAGGCTGAAAGACCGCGGGTCGATAGCCGTTTGACAGGAAAAATAAATTATTATATAATACCATTGTCATTTTGTTAATTATATGTAAATTATTTTCTTTTTTTTTCTGTAAATAAAGATGTTTATTATTATTATTAGAATCAAAAAAGTTTGTTATTATGTATTATACAGAAACAAAACTAATTGTAATTTGTATTTGTAATAATAGTTGTTAGTTTTCTTGCTTGCAGTTTTTACTGGGAATTTCCATTAATATAATCCACCCAGAATTATTTGTTACTCTATCACTACTTAAGAAATAAAATGCTGAAAAATTTAAGAAACTTAAAATCGATGTAAATCGAGAAATTAAAAAGAAATTGAAGAAAAGCTTAGAACTCTTGCAAAAAAATTCTCGAAATCAGGATGAGAAATTTCAATAAATATTGTTTGCATATTAAAACTGCATGAAAATTTCAGTGAGATAAGCAAACATCGAGAAAAATTAAGAAGATTTTAAATTGCTAAAAATAAATTGCTTTAAAATCTTTAAGCTATGAGAATTTGCTGGAATATAAATATATATGTAAACATATTGTTTAAACCTTCCGATAAAATCAATTGAGAATTACTGAAAAATTCTAAAAAATTTCAAGACATATTTCTAGAGTATTCGTGTGTGATAAAGAAAAAATCGAGATAGAGCAATAAATTTAAAATCATCATAAAGAAGTTGCTATAAAAAAAAATTCGTAAAAGAGAAGAGAAATTTGAAAAGATCCTGCTTAAATATTCTGATTTAAAAGAAAAACAAGAAATATAAAAATATAAATATTAAAAACCCCAAAGTTTTAAAGAGAAATTGGTTCAAAATTTCATGAATGTAAGGCAAAATCGAAAACAATTTTTTATCAAAATATTACTTCCAGATTGTAAAATTTGAAGAAAATCTTCGCAATCCAGAGGAGAAACTATTGAACAACTTTTTCTCATGCATGTATGCTTGGAAAAGGAACTGTAACTAATACTTCCTATCTTGATGCTCTACAACCCCGATATTCATTTAGAAACACCCGGTATAAAAAATATTACTGGAATATTCCGATAAAATAAAACAAGATATACTGAAAAATTCTAAACATTTAGAAGAGAACTTTCTAGAATAACAATAAGGCAAAAAAATGGTAGCAATTAATAGTTAAAATACTTGAAATGTGTGAGTAAATTCTACGAATCTAGAAGAAAAATTTGGATTAATATTGCTGATAAAAGAAATTGAGGAAAATGTAAAGAAAAGAAATACTGGATAATTTAAACGATTTGAAAGAGAACTTGCTAAGAGAAACAATGATAAAAATATCTTATAATTTGTGATTAAAAAACTTAAAATAAATAAATTTACTCAATGTGTAGAAAAATAAATACTGGAAAATATTAAAAACAGATTTTCTGAACATTACTCAAGAATTCTTGAAGAAAATTCACGCAATTTGGAAAAAAAAATTGGGAAAATGTTATTCAAAAAAATATTTTTGCAATAGTAATCTAGAAAAATATTTCTGTTTCAATAAAATAAAACCATTCATAGTGAAAAATACTAAAAAATTTTGATGAGAAATTAAATTATTCAAAAAACCAATAAATTAAAGAATAAATACAAACATTTTAAATTCTAGAACTCTTGAAGATCATTCGCTCACACTGATAGCAAATTCCGATAAAAAGAAAGAATATACACTAGAAAATTCCCAAAAATTTAAAGAGAAATTACTAAAAAAATCATGTAAGAAAAAGTATAAAATTTTTGAAGTAAAGTTCTTAAAAATACTCGATTACATAAAGCAATAAATGGTTAAAATACTAAACATGTAAACCCTTCTATAAGTGTTAAAGAATAAATGCTGCAGAATTTTAGAAATATGAAAGAAATATTATTAGAGAAGTTTATAAGAAAAAATCGGAAAATCTATAAGAGAAATTGCTTAAAAGTACTAGAATTTTTGAACGGAATTATTTTTAAAAAGTTGTAAAATAATAGAAATCTCGAGATAAGGTGCTTAAAAAGTACCATAAAATCAGAGAAAAAATGGTAAAAAACTTTAGAAATCTGGAAAAAAAACTTAGAAGAAACAATTCAAAAATTCTTGAGAAAAATTTATTATATAAAGCAATAAATGGTTTAAAAACTTAAAATATATAAACTTCCTAAAAGTCTGAAAGAATAAATGCTGAACACTTTTAGAAATTTGGAAAACAAATTACTAGAAAATTTGAGAAGTCTTGGGGAGAACTAACGAAATCTATAAAGGATCTTGCTTAAAAATACTAGAATTATTTAAATAAGTTAAAAAACGTTAAGTTTTCAAAATTTCTAAAAAAAATTTAGAAAATAAATATTGGAAAATTTTAGAAATCTTAAAGAAATTCTTAAAAATCAGAATAGAGCAAGAAAGGTTTGATAATGTTTTAAAAATTAAAACGAAGTTAAATAAGTAACTGCAGAGGCTTTTACTTCGAGATACATTTTATGATTCAAAATAAAATGAAACGAATAAAGAAGTAGTGAAAATCTCAAAAATTAAAAAGAGAAATTTCTAGAAATTTCAATAACATAAGGTAAACATCGAAATGAATTAAGATAATTTTTGATTAATTAAAAAGAAATTACTTTAAAATTTTAGAACTTTTGAAGAAAATTCCCGGAAATATTCCAATAAAATTTAACAAGATATACTTAGAAAAAAAAATGCAAAAACAGTAAAAATGTCTTGTAATTTAAAAGTAAAATTCTCAAAAGTACACGATTATATAAAGGAAATAAATTGTTTAAATTCTAGAAATTTATAAACATTTTTAAAGTGTGGAAGAATAAATGCTGGAAATTTTTAGAAATATAAAAGATAATATACTAAAAAAATTTTATAACTCTTGAAGAATATTCAATATTTTCTGTAAGAAGAATTGCTAAAAACTTGGATTGTTAAAAATTGAATAGAAGTTCGAAAATACTAGAAAAAATTTAGAAACCTAAAGACATATTTGGCAATCGAGTTAAAACAAGAAATTCTGGTAAATTTTCAAAAAAATTAAAGAGGAATTGATGGAAAATTCTACATCCTTTTAAGTAAATTTCTGCAATCTGGAAAACAAATTTTAAAAATGCAGGATTACTTTGACAAAATAAACCAAGAAATATTGAAAAAAAAATCTTAAATTTTAAAGGAGAATATTCCAGTAAGAAAAGGCAAAATTGATATAAAGCACGAAATGTTGGAAAATTTTCAAACAACTAAAAACAGAGTTCTAGAACTCTTAAAGATTATTCAAAATAAACAAACAATTAACTTTGTTGGTATCACTTTTTATATAAAAAGTGGTACCAACAATGTTAATTCTTCATTTATTCTGAATTATCAAAATGTATCACGAAGTGAAAGCCTCCACAATTACTTATTTCTTAAAGAATATTCTCGGAATCTGGAAGAAAAATTTGGAAAAATGTTGCTGAAATAAATATATTTCGAAAAGTAATCTACAAAAATATTGCTGTTGCGATAAAATAAAGTAATATATTTCCAAAAGTTCTAAACATTTTGATGAGAAATTAAATTATTAAAAAAAGAAGGCAAAAAGTTTAGAGAATAAATACAAAAATTTTAAATTCTAGAACTCTTGAAGATAATTCGCGCACACTGTTAAATGTGCAAAAATATTGATAGCAAATTCCGATAAAAAGAAAGAATATACCCTAGAAAATTCCCAAAAATTTAAAGAGAAATTGCTAAAAAATTCATGTAAGAAAAAGTATGGAATTTGGAAGTAAAATTCTTAAAAATACTCGAATAAATAAAGCGATAAATGGTTTTTCGATTGGTGTTGAAGAATAAAAGCTGCAGTATTTTAGAAATATGAAAGAGAAGTTATAAAAAAAGTTTTTAACTCTTGAGGAATGTTCGTAAAATCTGTAAAAGTACTAGAATTTTTGAAAAGAAGTCCGATAAATAAATTAAAGGAGGTTGTAAAATGATAGAAATCTCGAGAACGTATGTTAAAAAAAAAGATCATTAAATCAAAGAATAAATGGTAGAATATTTTAAAAATATGTAAAAGAAAATTATTGTGGAAAATTTTACAATTCTGTAAGAGAAATTGTTAAAAAAATACTAGAATTTCGATTAAATCAATGAAGCAATTTTGTAGAATTATAGAATTCTCAAGAAAATGTAAAATTAAAAAAAAAAATATTCTATAAAAATTAATAAAATTACTAGAATTTCGATTAAATCAATCAAACAATTTTGTAGAATTATAGAAATCTTAAGAAAATGGAAAATCTGAAAAAAAATTCTATAAAAATTCTGGAAATCTGTAATAGAAATTATTTTTTTTTAAGACAAGTGAGACTAAATACGCAAACATATTCTGTAAAATTTTATAAATCTCGAGGTGAAGAGTGAGAAAAATTCGAAAAAATTAAATAAATATGCTAGAAAATTTTATAAATCTGGAATTAAAATGATTAAAAAATTCTATATGCCTTGAGGAAAATTAAAAAAAACTGCAAGATTATTTTTTTGAAAAACTAGATTTTTTAAAGAAAAATTATCGTTATCTGTAAAAAAAATTGCTGGAAATAATAATAGCCCGACATAATAAGTCAAAATGTGCCCTGTAAATTTGGAAATCTTAACGAAATTAAAGTAGGAAAATTCAAAGTAAGATTTGAAAAATAAAATAAAATAAATTGTCTATCCTACAGAATGAATTGCGACAATCTCATTTTAAAAATCAAACTTTTTCACTAATTTTCTTCTGCGGTAGGCATTGATAACATAATGATACCATAATTCTTTCGCTTTCTTAAAATTACATATGATGGCAGAATTGTAAATAATCCAGTAGAAATTGTTGAGAAAATCAGTGGATATTACCACAAAGCCTTCATAGGTAGTACTAATAAAATGTAGATCATGATTCTTCTATTAGAAAATTGTCTTGTAATGTGAATAGAAAATTAGAAAACAAGTTGACTGAATGCTTAGAAATTATCCCAGAAATTATTTGTAAAGGTTTGTGTGAAATGAAAATGAACATAAAAATTGTAACAACTAAAAAATATTTAATCAATGAAATGGTTTAAATATTTAAATTATTAATCAAACACTGAGATTGTTAATAAATATTAGCATTACACAATACATGTAATAACCTATTAAAAATCACCAGGAGCACAAATCGATTACGTTAAGTGGGTATGAATAATACGCATTTGAATACATTTAAAATTCGACTATATTTAGCCATTTTTTATTGGGGTTAATCGACCTGGTCGGCTGAGATATCGAGTCCGAATCGGCGAAACCGCGGAATTCCCGCATGATTAACTATAATAAAATCATTGGATCGAACGATTTTCCACACAGATATCGATGTGGGCAATAATTTGTTACACAACTATTTGAATATTTAATGCATACGTAATTAATCCGTTTTACATATTTCTTGTAGTTAGTTCCGTAGTACACCGCAAGATGGCATGATGTGCATGTTGAGGAAGAATATTATTAATAAACAAAAGATTTAGAATATATGTTAGTCATTCATTTTAGATCAAATAAAAAATTCAATTGAATGGTGGATGCGCCGGGTAATATTAGTAGGGGGACGAAACTCCGTGGCTTGTTCCTCTTCCGCCGGGAAATATTAAATAATATTTTGCCAAAAATGACGTAGAATATTTAATAGGTATTTTAAACTTAACATCAATTGATATTCAAATTAACAAATTTTGTGATTTTATTATATACAAATTAAATATATTTATTAAATCAACAATGGGTATAAATTTAATATTTCATTTTTAGTATCTAACTAGATAAAAAAAATAAATATAGATATCTTATAAATATTGATAAGTTAAGTGGTAGAGTAGCCATAATGGCTAAACTTCACCCATTTTTTTTTGAGCAAATAAAGACGTTTATTATTATTATATATTATTTTTTTCTGTTTGATAATTCATTTCAAATGTGTATATATTTTGATGTACCTTACTTATATTATATTTTTACGTCAAAATTTTAAACGCTTCAACGCTTTAAAATTTATTAAAGTGTCTCTTGAATAATCGATTGCACCTATGATGTGTAAAATAGTCACACAGTCACGCAAACGACATACAGCGGCATACATTAGCTTAGTTAAAATGATTTCGCGGGATTATTAATGCGAAGAGAATGAAAATCAAAATTGATTTTACACGACAAGCGTTATTAATGGTTTCCCTTATCTGGTCAATGCGGCACTGTGATAATTAATTAAAAGGCTCAATGTTTCGAGGGTATTATTACGGAATCGCGGGGTGACATCAATAGTTGAGTAGGCGACGAAAACCTAGTGCGTGAAAGGTAGAGTTATTGTATATAAAAACAATCATATTCAATTTGTAATAATGAGGTAGGAACTGTTTTTTTGTGCAGGTGTGTGATTAAAAATAGCTTAAATAGGCAATTATTCTTGAATTTTTAAGGCGTTCATTTAAATTTTATATTTTTATGTGTAATCAAGTAGGCTTTGTGCTATTTTATTAAAACTTACTGTTAAGCCAATAAAACATAAATATACATGATTAAGTACGAGAGAAAAAATAAAACAAGTGTATGAGAATTAAAATTATTAATAGATTTTGCTTTTTATTTGCATGTAAATGCTCCTTTTGTAGTATTTTTTTTAAACTGTTTTCGTGTATAATTTATATTCGAATAAAATGCCTGAGCTCGACTTTCTAGTTAGTCGCTGCTAATTTATTCATAGGTAGAAATTGTTGTGTGAGCGGTCGTGGTGTTATTTCAAAATCTTATCGGGTTCGCTCTGTAATTTCTTTAATTACGTCAATTACGAAACGTGTGAAATCGGAACGAATATTAATATATCGGATAATTCTAATTATATTTAATATAGGAAACTGTAGTAATTATCTGTAGTGATAAATGCACTTAAAGAAAATATATACATTAATATTTATGATAACGGGCTTAAAGATCATCAGTCGATAGACAATAAAGAAGAAGTATTTCTCTTCTATTTCTCTGCTTAATAATTGTTATGTCGTATTATTATTGTAATACTATCATCAATTAAGATGTTAATCTCTCTCTATTTAGCATAATTAATTGCTGAAATATTTATTTGCCTATTTAATAATAAATAGTGAACTTGACTATAAAAATAGAAACTGAAAAGAGAATATTTCTCTCATTTATCACTTGGTGAAACATTTTGAACTATTACTTCAGTAATACTAGAAACAGAAATTCTTAAAAATTCAAAATAACAAAAAATTGTTAAAAAAAAGTAATGAATTATTTTTAAAGAGAATTTTTTAAAATTCTGACCACATAAAAATAAACAAAGCTAGAAAATTTCAAAAACCTCAATTAAAAAGTAAAACAAGAGCTGGTAAAAATATAAAACTGTTTTAAAACTAACAAGAGAATAAACCAGCAATATACAGCACTATCAAATATATAATAACTATTTTCTAAAAAAACTTTAACCATGCAAGATAAGAAAATTTAAGAAATCTCGAGGACAAACTTCATCAAATTTTTAAAATAATAGATACATTTCTGGAAAGTTTTAAAATTCCTTAGAAAATAACTTGTAATAAGAAAAAAAAATTCTGAGAAAACCCAGTAGAATAAAGCAAAAAATAGTAAAAAGTTTAAAAAAAATATATTCATAGATTAAAACACCTAGTTATGTTTGACTAATTGATGAGATATTTTTAGAAACAGGAACATTTGCATTTAAAAAAATTGCAGCTATCTAAAAGTTACTAGATTTCTTAGAGTGCATTTCTAAAAAAATCTGACCATAAAACATAAGCAATATTCAAGAAATCTCGAGGACAAATTTCCATCAAATGTTTAAAATAACAGATACAATTCTAAAAGTTTATCTAAAATTAAGAAAAAACAGGAAATTCCTAAGAAAACCCGGGAAGATAAAGCAAAAAATTCTTATCATATTAAGAAAAATTTTATTCATAGTTTAAAACGCTTGTTTTTATTTCATACTTTTTTAATTTTAGCCCAAAAATTTTTCAAAAATTGATGAAAAATTTTCAGGAACAACAACACTTGCATTTAAAAAAAAATAGGAAACTCTTACAATTCAGAACAAGAAAAATTATAAAATTGAAATGAAATGAAAAACTCCTGATAAGACAGTAAGAAACAGCAAAACATGGTGGCAAATTCATAAAATCTCTTAAAGAAATAACTAAAAATTTTGAAGAAATTTTCTAAAACACTGACATTGTGAGGCAAGAGGGGCTAGAAAATTGTAGAAATCTTAAGAACAAATTTCTATAGAATTTAAAAAAACAAGAAAAAAAGTTAATACGAAACATTCTGTAACATTTTTGGACTAAAAAATTTTTAAAAGAGAAAAAAACTTTCTCAAAAATTGAATATATTGATAATTTCAGAACTCTAAAATAAATATCTGGAACATAATTTAAAGAGAATTTCTAGAAAACTCTGACAACATAGAGCAAGAAAAGCCAGAGAATTTTGAAAATCTGGAGGAAAAGTATGTATAAATTAAAAAAATTTAATTAAATTTTTCCAAGAAAATCTGAAACATTTTCAAAGAAAATGTTACAATAATAATAACAAGAAATTTCTGAAAAGGAAAATTTCTAACATAATGAGGCAAAAGAGACAAGAAAATTGTAAAAATATTAAGAAAAAATTTATATGGAATTAAAAAACTGAATTAAAAAAACAAAAAACAAATAAGAAACATTCTATAACATTATCGAACTAAAAAATTGTTTAAAAAATTAAAAAACTTGTTTAACTGTTGTAGATTCACGAAATGTTTTCGTATTTTGAAATTTATTAAAAAACTTTCTCAAAAATTGATTTGATAATTTCAGAACTCTAAAGGAAATATCTGGAACATTATTTAAAGAGATTTTCTCGAAAACTCGGATGACATCCAGCAAGAGATGTCAGAAAATTTTGGAAATCCGGAGGAAAATATTGTATAAAATTAAAAAAAATAAATTACTTTTTTTATTTAAAATTGGAAAATTCTCAAAGATTTCTTTTTTACAATAATGAGAAACTCCTGATGAGTTAGTAAGATAAAGCAAAACATGTTGGCAAATTCTTAAACATTCTTAAAGTAATTAATTTTGAAGAAAATTTCTAAGAAAAAACTTTGACATAAGGTAAGAGAAACTAGAAAATTGTAGAAATAATATAAATAAAATTCTATTGATATAAAAAAGTAAAAAACATTCTGTAACATTTTAGAACTAAGGAAATTTTTGAAAGAGAAATTCCCAAAAAAGCTTTCTCAAAAATCTGAAAGAAATGTCTGGAAAATTATTTAAAGAGAATTTCTAGAAATCTCTGACAAAGTTAGGGAAGAGAGGCCAGAAAATTTTAGAAATTTTGCGGAGGAGCTTTTATGTAAAAAAAAATGGAAAATTTTAGAACTTCCTAAGAAAATTCTCGCAATGAAAAAGATAAATTTTTAAATAAGAAAACGGTAAGATAAAGCCAAATATGGTAACAAATTTTTATAATATTTGCTCAAGTTAAACTAAATTACATATGTATTCTTAAACTAAAATACAAATTAAACTTATGCAATTCTTAAACTAATATTCAAATTAAACTTACGCAATAAAATAGAAATCTTGATGGGCAAAATATCAGTATATAATTGATATTATTTTAGACAAATAAATTGATCTGAGAAGTTTCAGTGATTTGAAGAAAATTACTGGATTTTTGAAAGAGAACTTTCCAGAAAAGCTTTCTCCAAAAATCTAAAAGAAATTTTGGGAAAGTTATTTAAAGAGAATTTCTAGAAATCTCTGACAAAATTAGGGAAGAGGGGCCAGAAAATTTTAGTAATTTTGAAGACATTTTTTAGAAAATGTAAAAATATGCTTTTATTTGAAAAATGTTGAAAAATTGAAAATTCTCGTAATAGAAAAGATAAATTTTTAAATAAAAAAAAACAGTAAGTTAAACAAAAAATGATAACAAATTATATAAATATGACTGAGTATTTTTAGTGATTTGAAGAAAATTAATGAAATTCTTTTAATGACAGTTTCTAGCAATAACAGCATGAAAATCTCTATGAAATTATAAAAAAATCTGTAAAGGTTAAAAATCCCCAAAAAATAAAAAAATAAAATTTCTAAAAAAATCCAGTGATAATTATATGAGACAAGAGAGGCTAAATAATTCTAGAAACCTCAGGGAGAAATTTCTATTGAATTTTTAAAAATTGGATGAAATTTAAAGAAATAAATATTCTGGAAAATTTTAAAACTCTCCAAGAAAATTTTTTAAACAAGAAAGGGAAAGATGATTCTGGAAAACTCAGGGAGAAATTTTTAATGAAATTAAAAAAAAGAAAAATTCTAGAAAATTTTAGAACTCTCCAAGAAAATTCTCTAAACAAAAAAAGAGAAATTCCTAAAAGAGATCTAGTAATATAGAGCAAAATATAACAGCAAATTCTTTAATATTGGCTAGAAAATTTTAGCAAAGTAAAAGTAATAAATGAAAACAAAATTGAATTTCTAGGAAACTCTGATATTATGTAAGAGGCTTGAAAATTTTAGAAATCTGAAGGAAAAATAAAAAAAAATTGGAAAATTCTTGAAATAAGTAAGAGATATTCATTAAAAAATCCAGTAAGATAAGCAAGTAAGGTTTTCAAAGTTTTAAAAATTGAAATTTTAAAAATCTTGGAAAATGTTTGAAGAAAATTTCTAAAAAAAACTCTGAGGCAAGAAAAGCTAACAATTTTAGAAATCAAGTGGATAAAATTGTAATAATAATCTGGAAAATTTTAGAATTCCCCAAGAAAATTCTTCAAAAAAGAAAGAGAAATTCTTAAAAAATAAAGATAAAGCTAACAAATGGTGGCAAATTCTCGATAATTTACTAAACTAAGACATTTTAGAAATCTGAAAGAAATACCTAGACAATATTTTAAAGAGAATTAAAAAAAAAAACTCTGACAACATAATGCAAGAGAGCCTAGAATATTATATTGAACTTGAAAAATAGAATTCTCAAGAAAACTCTCGGAATAGGAAAGAGAAGTTCCTAGAAAAATCGAATATAAAGCAAAAAATTGTGGCAAATTTAAAAAAGAAATTGACTAAGAAATTTCAAAAATCTGAAATAAAGGACTGGATTTTTTTCAAAAATTTGACTATATGAAATAAGCTAGAAAATTCTGGAAATCTAGAAGACAAATTAATATAAGAAATAATTATGTAAATGGATACCTGTAACAGCATTTGGAAGCAACAGTGATGATCTATATTTATAGGTTAGAGTGGAAGACCCTTTGAAGAAGTGAACTCCGCCCGTCCTCCCTTCAGCCAAATTTTGAGTTTATTATTTTGTAATATATTTTTTGTGATATTTATTTTATAAGAAAGCAGTGCAAAGATATAATAAAGATAAAGATAAAGATTGATATACTATATTTAATTTTAAATAATCGATAAAGTGGAGAATAAAATGACTGGAAAATTTTAGAAGTCCCTAAAAATTCTCGTAATAATAAAGAAATTTCCTAAAAAATCAGTAAGATAAAACATTTTGGAAAATTTTAGAACTTTCCAAGAAAATTCTTGCAATAAGAAAGAGAAAACCCTAAAAAATCCAGTAATATAAAGCAAATAATCTCAAAAATTGTCTGAGAAATTTTAAAAATTTGAAAATTGTTACTAGAAATATTTTTTAAGAAAAAATTTAGAAAAACCCAGAGGCAAGAAAGGCTATCAATTCTAGAAATCTTAAGGACAAATAAATACTATTGAAAAAAAATAATCTGCAAAATTTTAGAACTCTCCAAGAAAATTCTCGAAATACGAAAGATAAAATAAATTCCTAAAAAATTATCTTACTTGCAAAAATATAGTGGCAAATTCTCGAAAATGTCAGTAATTAGAAAGAAAATGTTTTAAAGATAATTTCTTGAATAAAACTGTGATAATATGAAGTCAAAGAGGCTAGAATATTATATTAAACTTAAAATAGCAGATGTTTCTAAGAAAATTCTTAGAATAAGAAAGAGAAGTTCCTAAAAAATTGAATAAGATATAGCAAAAAATTGAAGCAATGTTTTGAAAATTCACTGCGAAATTTCAGAACATTGGAAGAATTAAGTGAAAACATTTTTGGAGAGAATTTCTAAAAAGAACTCTGATAGCATGAGACAAGAGAAATTAGGAAAATATAGACATATCGAAGGAAAATTATTATAACAATTAAAAAAGTATAGCAAGAAGAGAAACAATTGAAAACTGTTAGAAACAGCTAAAATATGCAGAATTTTGAAAAAAAAACTAGGAAACCATACAATTTCATTTAATAACAACGGCGACGCAATGTCGACGAATTTTCTAGAAAGTTTCTAAGGATTTCGAAAAAAAGAATCTCAAAAAATATTCGTTTTTATGACTTTCAAAATAGAATTGGAAGCAAAATCACTGACCACATCTAAAAAAAACTATTTTCTAAAAATATCCATTTAAGAAATTTTAGATAAATTGAAACTACTAAAAAGTTTTTAAAACAGCTAGAAAATACTAGAATTATGAATAAAAATTTTTAGGAAACCGTACAATTTTATTTCATATTTGTAGTGATACAGTATCAACAAATTCTCCAGAAGGTTTCTAAATATTTCGAAAAAATCTTGAAAAATTGAAGAAATGCTCATATATTATATGAATTTCATAGGAAAAAAAGGTTGAAACATAATTGCTGATTAATTTATCAACACTAAAGAAAAATTCTCACAATTGAGAAAAGAAATTTTTGATAAGCTATAAATAGTGGGAAATTCTCTAAAAATATCAACAAAAAAAAATGTTTCACTAAAAAATAATGTGTATTGAAACTAAAAACTTCCATGTAAGCCACAAATAACTAATTCTAAAAATAAATCACTGTTACGAACAAACACGTAACAGATATTTCCACTATTTGCGTTGCTTTCTTAACAATGTTGAATTTAAGGAATTTTTACGGAGCAACATAATGATTACACAAATGGTATTCCCTTGCAAGCATGCTTAATCCAATTAAACAGCAAATAAATTAAACGACCATTCGCAGAGTTACTGCCGCCGCATTCGGAACGCGGTCGGTTATGATTTTTTATAGCTCCTTCAAGGGCGGCCATGAAGTTCTTATTTTTTTGCATAATTTATGCAAATGCTTACCCCGGCCCGGAGGCGACTCCGTTCGTGATGTTGGGTGGGAAACGCACGTTCCCGCTTTGTACCTCCACGTCGTTGGGCTTCTCCTGCACCGTGATCCGGATGGGCTTAACATCGGACGCCACCATCGTCCTGGCCTCCTTGATACGGTCGTTCGCACTGTTCTCATAACTATTCACTTTAGCACCGAAACTGTCATCGGGCGAGATGAGTTTGTTGATGTTGTTCTTAACGTTATTCTCCACGCCCATCGGATTTGAGTTGTTGACGTTATTGCTAATGTTACTTACGCTATTATTTACATTTTGGCTTGCGGTATCGATTCGGTTCGTGGTGGTGACCGTTTCCACGTTGGGCAAGGCGGCGTTAACACTGTTATTTTCGTTCGATAACGTGACTATAGCACTCGCGGCCGGCGACAACTTCGACATGTTATGGTCCTTGAGGAGAGTTTGCGAATCTAGAACAGTATCGTTCATTCTTTCTATTGCACTAGAGACACTTGTAGCACTCAACACCCTACCTTCATCCATGTACATCGGTGTCTCTTTCATCTTTGGCTTCTCGGCATCACCTCCGTCAAGTTTGGCCTCTATCTTTAATGGTTGCGTTACTGTTGATGTTGTGCTAGAAACGACGGTGTTAGTGGTTGGAGGTAAATCTAACTTAGCGGAACTCTCTACTTTCTTCAAGGGTTCGTTGGTTTTGGCCTTATTGGTTACTACAGGTTTAACATTAATTTTTCCCCCTTTCTGATCTTTCTGATTATTATTAATGGTTTTCGTACTAGTCTTCGACGAACTATTGATTTTAGAATTCCCGTTAACTTCATCACCATCATCAATATTCCCATTACCGTCCCTACCCTTACTAACACCTTTTACACTAGTATTAGTTTTTTTGTTATTACTATTATTATTAATAGTAGTGGTTCCAGGAGTCCGTACACTTGCACGATTTAAATTATTTTGACTGGAGCTACTTTTCACACCACCGGTTTTATTCAAGTTCGTGTTGCTCCCACTGGCTTTCGATAAATTAGATCCACTCCCTCCGAATTTCCCCGTTTGGGGTTTTGACACATTTTTACTCACACTATCCGTCCGGCTCAATCCCGTCCTGCTCTTACTCTCCTGCGGTTTGCTAGGCACTTTGGATTTTGTCGACGTTGTTTGGATTTTGGCATAACTATTAACTTTGGATTGTACGTTTTTGTAATTCCGAATGGGAATTCTGGTTGGGGAGAAGGGGGGTTTGGATGAGGAGGGGCTAACGTCTCTGCTTGGATTCCTCGAGGCGTTTCTGGATCCGGCGCGGGAGTTTACCCGCGAGCGATTATTCGGGGATTTAATATTACCAGGAGATTGGTGTCTTGAGGTACTAATGTGGGTTTTTGAATCCTTATATTCCGGCGAAGACTCTCTTGATTCGGCGGGTTTTTTTCTGCGGTGGTAATCTGGTGATTCACTTTTATGATGTTTTCCTGAGGATGAATGGTGTTTGCCTCTAGAATGGTATTCTGGGGAGTGTTCTCTTGAAGTTCCAGCCCTTTTACGATGGTGTTCAGGTGATTGTTCCCTAGAAGAAGAGTATTTTCTTGAAGGAGAATGTTCCGGAGAGTGTTCTCGGGAAGAACTATGTTTTCTACGTGATGGTGAATGGTCCCTTCCTTTTCCATTCCGATGGTGTTCCGGTGAGTGCTCCCTTGTAGAAACATGTTTACCTCTAGAAGGCGAATGCGGTCGTGAAGATGAATGATTTCCTTTTGTAGGAGAATGTTCTCTTCTTCTGTGATAATCCGGAGATCCTTCCCTAGAACTTACTTTTCCTCTTCTATGATATTCTGGTGATCCCTCCCTGGAACTAATTTTCCCTCTCGAACTTTTATGGTAATCTGGAGATCCCTCCCTGGAAGAACTAGTTTTACCTCTAGAGGTCGACTCACTTTGATATTCAGGAGAATTCTCTCTCGATCTAATTTTGCCCTTATAATCAATAAATTCAGGCTCTCTCTGTCGCGGTTTTCCTCTATGATCTAAAACTTCGGGTGAATACCTTCCTCTACGATCATGCTTCCGACCACTTTTTTCATGGCTAGGCGAGTGATTCCCTTTTACATAACTAGGGGAATGATCTCTAGAATGACTTTTTCTATCATCCTTATTTCCGTTATAATCGGGCGTATCCTCTTGTGAGGAATTTTGATATTCAGATGATGCATCCCTATTAGGTGAGGTTTTTCGGCTCGGTGGTGTACTTCTAGATTTAGGTATCCTAGAAATAGGGGAAGACTGACTTTTATTGTCCGAGCTAGGTTCAGGCGAACTTCCAATGATTGGAGACAGCCTTGAAAAACCATGTCCACCAGTTTTCGAACTTATACCGGGCTGCCTTCGTGTGGTAGGATTTGTTGGTGGTTTATAGGGATTATTTTTAGGACCTATATTATTCAAACTCTTACTTAATTGTGGTTTTAAATTGGTGGCGTTTTTCCGTTTGTATTTTGGAGATTCCTCACTGTCCTCGGTGAAGAGTATAGAGGCGATTTCGCGCCGTTTTAATTGAGGAATTTGCGACTTTCTAGAGACGTTAGTTGGACGATTAACGATGTTGATAGGGTACTGGTTGATCCTTTCACCAGGCGGTGGAGATGGGGCTGGGGATGTATGCCTAGAGCCAGTCGGGTTAAATCCTCTGCCTCTAAACGGGCTGACTCTACCAGAAGTTGGTGAAGGGCTTCTTGATCGTCCGGATAAGGGCTCTGCTATTATTGAAAACGCTTGATTCCGATGCCTCCGTGAATTTGGACTTAACCTAAAAATAAGATGTGTTGTATTATTTGAAACAGATAGGTGTTGAGTTAATTACCTGTAAACAGGTGGTGGTTGTGATGGTTCTGGGGGCAACCCTCTGTCCTCCGGGCCCAGGACGGTAAAGGCGCCGGGGGAGAGGTACCTCAAGTTGAGCTCCTCCTCGAACGTCCTCCCTGGCCTGTGTCCGGGCCTGCTCTCCGGGGACCTCATTTCTGTTGCGAATCGGACCATGGGCGACCTTCACATCTTCTTGTTTACATCAGCTGGTAACTCGCCATCGCTGGGGATTATTTATACAGTCGGGGGTAACGAACGTGGTGTAATGATGCCTCTCGCCCCTCGACCCCTTCCGACCATGACTATTCCCGTGGCACGCCAGCCGAGGCCTTCCTTTGTTCATCAACCCGCAATTACCTCCAATGAATGTACCTGTAAAAATGTGCTTAATTTAACGACGTTGTTATATAAATAAATACACTAAGTCTTAGATTTAATTTGCTTTTTGGTTCTGTAATTAACCACATCGCCTGATTGATTAATTTTCTGAATAATTATAAGACTGCCTAATGTATTGACTGTATGATTGTGGATTTTTATAGAAATAATTAGTTTGAAGAAAAAGTTTGGTGGTAACCGTTACTATGTGGTATTTAATTTTCAAACTTTGAAGATTTTTGTAAAATGATCTAATCGGTGTTTCCCCTATTTAAGGAAAAACACCGAAACCCGATTCTCTGCGTATATTTCTCATTAAAATAATGAAAAGAAACCGACCGACACACGCATAATGAATAGTTTAATAAATCATAAAAGTGTAATTTAAATATTCATTCCGCCACGTAATAATTGCAGCGTTTAAAATTTTAATCGACGAACGAAAGAAAGAAAAAAAACTCTCTCCCTATTTAGTCCGCGGAATTACTTTTCGCCTTATTAATCGCGGTTAAAATATTAACGTGCGCTAGAAATCCGTGGGGCTATTTTTAGTGAATTGCCGGCCTTGTTCCTCATTGTTGTCCCGAATGTTGATAAATACTCGAAAGTCCGTGAATTATTGAAATTCTAAGGAGGGCACTTTTCACCGAAATAACGCGAACACGGCGGTTTACTTTATGCCACGGTATGAATGGATACTGATAACCGAAAGACGGCGTATTTAATCATTTCCATGTAAAGAAAGAGGTTCTGGTATTTGTATTTACATAATGCCTGAATAAATTAACTTATTAGCACAACAAAGTTGAATATATCGTTAGTTTTATTTAAAAAAATTGAAAAGAAATTAATAGCTGTTTTATTGATTCAATGTGGAATAACTTATAACTTGATAATAAGGGTAAAGAAATTAATAAACACCTGCTTGGTTTCACGAAATACATACATAATTGTACTATTATTATTACATTTAAATAAAACAACACGGTTGAATGTTATTACGATGCAGCAATTTTATTCTTAATTTCTATTTCAAGGCAAGATTAGATCTTAATAATTTACAGGTATCATCTAGATAATTATATATTGATGTTGTTTTTAAATTAAAATTTAAATCCTACCGATTGCGCCGATTTATTTAATGTAAGAATAAGAGGTTTTTAATTAGAAGGTTAATTAAACACTTGGTTTTGTTTCACTATTTTTATATTTCTCCAAATGAAACAAAACCAAGTGTTTAATTAACCTTCTATTTAACATAAAAATGTTTCACCACTGGTTAAGTAAGAATTTAATTCATCATAAAAGGTTTTTATTACCGTTGTGCAGTATACACTTTTAAAGTCCAAAAATTTAGTGTAAGTGAATGAATATTTGATATATCTAGTTACTCACTCAAAAACTAAATTAAAATTCTTGTAGTTTGTCCAAAACTATATTATGAATGTAAATATTTCTTAAGAATTTCCTTTAAGAAATAGCAGATATTATCATTTTGATAATTGATTGTCTTTAAGGGTGAAATTTCAATTTAAAATCCCTATCGATTGCGCCAGTTATTTTTAAGTGTAGACAGGAAGTAAAAAACAAAAAGGTCTTAATACAGTTGTGCAGTGTGCGAGTTTTAATAAAGTTTTATGGATCGACGGGCGAAACGATAGCATATTTAGATAAGCTGGAGAATGTTCATATATTGGTTCGTTTGTGGCTGTGCTGTGGTTTTATAGATTTTTCGAATAGTTAAACGTTCGCCGACGCGAATAAATCTAGATGTCCGCGGATAGTGTAAATTCGCTTGTACTTGATTTTGTAATTAAATATATCATGGAATTTATCCGTTAAAGCTTACTTTAGGTTAGATTAATTTTAACCTAAAGTAAAATTCTTAATAAAAAATTGCTAGAATATTTCATATACTACAAAACAAACATTTTAAAAGAAAAACTGTTGAAAAATTATACAATACGCAAAAAAATTGTCGTATTTCTAAAGATAAATTTTTCGTAAGATAAAGCAAGTAATTATGGATTTCGAAAATTTAATCAAAATTGTTAGTAAATTCTAAAAATTTAAAAGCTAGATTACCAGAAAATCATGATAACATAAAGTAAAAATAAATGAAAAGAAATTGCCCAGAATTTTTGAAAGCCTGGAAGAAATTTCTCTTCATATAGAAGATACATGACTAAAAAAATTGATAATATGAAGCAAAAATAAATCAAGCAAAATCTTTAAAAATAGAAGAGAAATGTTCAAGGAATTTTAAAACCTTCAAAGAAATAGCTTAATTTGATACATTGTTGGAAAATACCGATAAGTTAAAGCAGTATTATTGGAAGATTCTAAAAAATTGAAAAAAAAAATACTAGAAAATCTCAAAGACAAATTATTAAAAACTCTGATGTTAGAAGCAGAAGAAACCAACTATAAATATTCAAGCCAGAGATTAATTGAAGACCTAGAGGCAACAAATATCGGTGTTTAAAAAGGAATTATATACCATAATACACAGCCCTATCACAAAAGTTTCATACAGGGATATTTAAGGAACATATGACTATCAAAAAAATGCTCGTAACTTGTAAGAAAAATTGAAGGAAAACTGGTTTAGAATACAAAAAAAATTGAAAATGATTAAATTCTGGAATATTTTGAGAACCTTTGAAATTTGGAAGAACAATTGCTTGGAATTTTTTGAATTCTTTAACTGAATTGTTGCAATTTAGAAGAGGAATTTTTGGAAAGGTAAAGCAAGATAAAATAAAAAAATGATGAAAACTGGAAAACTAATTTCCAGAAAATTCTAAAAATCTAAAAGATATATTACTAGAAAAATTCAATAACAGAAAGCATTATTTTGTTGGCCAATAAGTTAAAACAAAAACAGAGACATATTGGAATATCTCAATGTTAAAGCAGTAGTATTAAAAAATACTAATAAATTCGAAGAAATATACTAAACACTAGAAAATTGAATTGAAACAAGATAAAGCAAGAAATGGTAAAAATATTTGGAAAAATGTAAGACAAAGTACTGCAAAACTCTTATCTAATACGCAAAATAAACCAATTACGCTCTATACTTATTCAATCCATAAACAAACAGTAATATTTGAAAAATTCGTAACTCCTGAAAAATATTTTAGTAACTTCTAGAAAAGTTGTTAGAAAACTTCAATATAAAACAAAAAAATCTTGCAAATTCTTTAAATCTGAACGAGAAACTGCTCGAATATTCTAAAACCTCCGAAATTAAAAAAAAATTTAGGAAATTTTTAGAATCCTCAAAGTAATTTATTGCAATTTTGAAGATAAAGCAATATCTGTTGGATTATGATAAGCAAATTGCTAAAATATTTTTAAAATATGGAAGAGTCACTACTAGGAAAACACAGGAAGATAAAGCAATAAGAGGTAAACAAATCTTGAAAAAAATGGAAGGCATATTTCTGAAAAAGAAAAACGTGAGGAAAATTATTTCCTTGTTGAAAAATAAAAAATTAGAAGAGACTTATTAGAAAACTTTAAATTAAGATATGGTATACATATTCAATCCATAAACAAACAGTAATATTTAAGAAGTTAATGACTCTCAAAAATAATTAAATACAAAACGAAATATGGAAAATTCTGGAAGAGAATCTGCTGGAATATATAAATATATACATATATATTTAGGTATTAGGTATTATTTATTTAACCAATACTATAAAAGATTCTCAGAACCATTGAAATCTGCAAGAAAATTGCTGGGAATTTTGTGAATCTGCAATTTGAAAGATAAAGTAAGATGTGTTAGAAAATTTTATGAAAAATGTAAAAAAAAATTGTTAGAACATTCTAAAAATGTAAAACATATATTAGTAGAAAATCCCTATAAGTAAAAACTTTAAAACCCTGGAAGAAAATTCTTTCATTATTGGAAAATATCACTAAGTTAAAGCAGTAATATAGGAGAAGTCTAAACAATTGGGAGAAAAATAATTGAGACTTTTACAAATCTTAAACACAAATAATTTATAGAAATTTGTATAGAAATTTACAAAAATTCGAAAAAACTGTAAAAATTAATTTTATTTTGCTTAAAACAATTGAAAGTATACTGGAGATCAATTTTTGAAAAACAAATTCGATCAAAACAGTTTATATTTTATTTAGACAATTCATAATTTGTAAAAAACAGTTGAAAAATTTAGAACTAAACAAATAAAACCAATCGAAATTTTTAACAATTTTTTAACTGTTGAAAATTTTAAATTTTACTCTAATCAATCGAATATTTATTTAAAACAAATTAGAATTTTACAAACAAAAATGAGAATTTGCTAAAATATCATAATTATTTAGCTTGAAACAATTGAAACTTTACTAAAAACAATTGAAAATTTGCTTTAAACAGTTTAACATTTATTTTAAAAACAATTGATATTTAAAAACACGAGAATTTGTGAAAAAGAAACATGAAAAAATCATTTATATTCTTCTCAAAACAATTAAAAGCAAAAAATAATTGATTTTTTTTCTTAAAAACAAATAAAACAAACAAAAAAAGGAAAAACAAATCATGATTTTCTAGAAAGACAGTTGAAGCATACCTAATAAAATCGTTGAAATTAATCAAAAAAACAACTGACTCTTCCTAAAAGTTTTTCTAACTTAAATTTAAAAACTGCTGGATTTATTTTTTTTAATCATAATTAATAATAATTATTATTATTTATTTAACAGAATCTCCCTTTACAACAATAATATTTGCATGTTATAAACTGTTGAAATTTCATTTTAAAAATATTTGAAAATAAGCAAATATATTTTTCTGTAAATAAATTAAACTTTACCAAAAACAATCTTAAAAATCAAATTCATTTAAAATATTTTTCTTTATCAGAAAACAATTAATAATTTGCTAAAAAATAGTTGAAAACATACATAAAAAACCATTAAAATAAAAACAAATGAAAATTTAAATTTAGCTTTGAAACGTTGGAAAAAAATTGTAACTTTGTTATAAATTTTAATTTATTTTAAAAACACTTGAAAAAATCGCAGTAGAAAACATACAAAAAAAACAATTGAAAATTTTATTAGTTTGTTGTTTAAAATGTTTAAATAAAATTAAAGTTTGCTATAAACAGTTGAAAATTGATTTAGAAATACAATTGAAAAATTTTAATTCTAGAAAACTCGAATATAAAATAACCAGATTGTTGAGTTACGTGAAAATATGATTAAAATAAATTTGATTAAAACACTAACACTTAATTATAAATAATTATTCAATCCATAAACCGACAATATTATTTGAAGAATTCATGGCTCTTGAGAAAATTTGTTGTAACGGATGAAAAATTTAAAAAAATTGGAAATATTCTTTTAATTTAAATGAGGAACTATTGAAATTTCAGAATCTGGAAGAAAAACTACTGGAAATTTTTAGAATCTTCGAAGTGAATTATTGCGTTTTGGAAGATGCAGCAAGATGTGTTAGAAAATAGTTGTAAAATGAAAAACAAATAGCTAGAATATTCCAAAAATCTAAAAGATACATTACTAGAAAATAAAGCAACAACTTGTCAAAAATTCTCGAAAATAATGGAAGAGAAATTGCTGAGAAACTTTAAAAGCCTTCAGGAAAATCTTTTAATTGTTGGAAAATAACAATAAGTTGAAAAAAAATATTGGAAAATTCTAAACATTGAGAAGAAAAATACTGGAGAATTTTACAAATCTGAAACTTAACTAAACTAGAAAATTGAAACAAATAAAGCATAAAATGGTAAAAAGAATCTCGAAAAATAGAAGAATGGTTATTGGAAAACTCTAAATATGGTATAATTATTCAATACATAAACAAATAGTTTGAGTAATTCTAGTAACTTGTAGAAAAACTGATGGAAAATCTGGAAAATTCTAGTTGAATATTTAAAAATCTCTGAAATCTGGAAGAAAATTTTCTGGAAATTTTTAGAATCTTCATAGTGAATTGTTACAATTTAGAATATAAAGCAAAATATTTTGGAAAATTGATGAAAAATGAAAAACTAATTGCTATAAAATTCTAAAAATATGGAAGATAAAATGCTGTTAACTTGTTGAAAAACTGATAAACAATACAAAAAAATTCTGAAAAATTATATACTCCTGGATGAGAGCTAAAATATTTTAAAACCTTTAAAATCTATAAGAAAAATCACTGGAAATTTTCAGAAGCATCGAAGTGAATTGTTGCAATTTGGGAGATAAAGCAAGATGTGTTACAAAAATGGATGAAAGATAAAAAACAAATTATTAGAACATTCTTAAAATCTGGAAGATAAGTAACTAGGAAATTAAAATAAGATAAAGCAATTAAAGATGAAAAATCTATAAAACAATGAAACGAAAATTGCTGATAAACTTTAGAACTCTTAAAAATAAAATAAAATTCTTTCATAGTTGAAAAATACCAATAAGTTAAGCAGTAATATTAAAAAATAAACAAAGGAAAGAAAAATACTAAAGAATTTTATAAATCTGAAATATAAATAAACTAAGAAATTGCAATAAGAAATGAAAAGTGCAAAAAATTTGGAAAATAGAAGAGAAATTGCTAGATTATTCTGATCTATGGCGCAAAATATAAAACATGTAACACGTGATTGTTCTTCATTCGATCGTTTGTTAAATTTTAAATCGCATTTAGTTTAATGCGATTTAAAATTTAACAAGCGATCGAATGAAGAACAATCATGTGTTGCATGTCATGAAAAGCTGTTTTTATTAATTATTTAATCCACAATCCTCTCCTCGCAGTTACAAACGTCATTTAAAAAACAACCCAGAGGAATATCTAAAATTCTTCATTTCAATCGCCCAAATCTCTATATTAAGAATTTATAACTCAACAATAATCGGTATTATGTAGCTCAAGAAGAACCATTAAATTTGTTCCAAGTAGCTGAATGTTATTGTCTGGTGTAGAGGTGTGGCACAAAATTTGAAAATATCTGAAAGGACGAAAAATATTACAGAGTGTAATTGTAGGAAATGTAGAAAAGAAACATTGACACTTTCTTTACAATTTAATTTTTATTTCTCTAGATTTACATATCGAGTACTATGGACTCATTATCAATAGCTTATATAAGCTATTTTGAAGAAAGCGTTAATGTTTGTTTTCTAAGTTTTGTAATAAATCTTAAGGTAACTCAAGAACAAATTTCTTAATATAGTTCAATTGGATTTTGACGCATATCAATTAAAGAGTATCTGATATTACCATAAAGGTACTATCATTATCTAAGCATTGCACTAAACTCTGTTTGAATGGATACACACCGACAAATCAAGGAAACTGTCAACAGTGCCCATTATAACAATAATAATGTAAAAATTTAATTATGTTGTTGACAGAGAAACATAAATAATTAAAGAGTATCTTCTTGTTAATATCTTATTGCTGAAATTAATCAAAAAGAACGTGAATTTTAGTTTAAATCTAGTAAAAAGTATAATTTACTATTCAGCAAGGAGGGAGTTCCTCCAATCAAAAACCAAAATATAAAACTATATATTTACTTCTACGGCAAGGAATTAAAAAATTAGATATTTAGAAGCCGACAAAAACCAAAGATTTCTAAAAAATCAGAAGTTGAACAATACGAAGATGTCAACACAGTTGCTTAAGAAGCTGCGACGAATATTTTCAAGAAAACTATAAGGTAGATAAACTAACTCTGAAACTAATACCGCTTGAAGATAAGAAAGAAATTTCTTAAAAATATAAGTAGTAATATTTTGAAGATGAAATTATTTCTCTTCAAAATATTCTACTTACATTTTTGAAATGTATCTTGTTTCTCTTCAGGTAGTATTATTTAACAGACACACCAAATATAGCTACTGCCATGTGTAGGCCAAATAAAGGAACTCTTAAACCAAGAAAACACAAATTTAAACTAAAGCTACAGAATCATCCTTTAGTTTAACGATGAAAGTGACAGCTCAAGCAAAGAGCGTTTCAATATTTAACCACAGCCATCAAAAAGCTGCTTTTAAGGAATGTAACCTTAGACAATAATGAGACTAATTTATTTATTCTCACAGAAATATCTAACTATGAAGTTGTAAAATCGATAGGCGTATCAACTATTATACCTGAAGCTGAAGGTAAAATTAAATCAAAGGCTTTAAATTTTTTTTAAATGCTATGTTTTAAGGACAAATAATATTATTTCTGATGAAAACAGTTAATTTTTTAATTGTGTGTAAGTTTACCACACAGCAACCATTCTTATCATTAAATCAAAAGTACAAGAAACGGGAGAAGAAAGAATCGTTTGAAAGCAAATAAATTAACAGTTACTCAAAGGTTATAAATTTAAAATCCTCGTCTTATAAAGAAAAAAAGGTTTTTAAGGCTGCTTCCTTCAAATTGACAATTTTCAAGATGTAAGAATTTATATCGAAATGCCAATAATTGAAATTACTGAAGAGATAAAACTTGAAGATAAGATCAAGAGTAGTTGCGACCGTTACTACGTAGATAATTCATTATAAACACTCAATTAAAGAGAGAGAGAAAAATTATTGTTTAATGATAAGAAGCATAAGTAAATACCATAATTTGATTCATCAGAAAGCGGAAAATGAAAAATAACGTAATCACGAAAAGTTGGTATATTTAAAAAGAAGAGGATAAACCAATTAAATAATAACTTTAAAAAAAAGTAAACTGGATTTTTCTGAGGACACCCATTGTTTTAAGAACTAATTGAACAGGAAAATAATTTTAATTTAAAAACTGAGTATATTAGAAAAGTTTACCTAAAATTAATAAAATATAACTAATAATTACTTTTAATTTTTGCATATAACTTAAAATATTCACCATATCTTAATTATTAGGTTAAAATAATAGTAAGTATAAAAATTTTGCAGTCTCGCGGCTGACAGTAATTAACGATCATCGCGTTTTATTCAGACATGAGAAATCAGTTTTTCACGTTACTTTTTTTATTACTGTAACACCGTAATTTGCATACATTTTGTAAGCGAGATTTGATAAATAACATCGATATAAATTACACCGGGCGAATTTAATTACATGGACATGCGAACAAGTGGCTACAAAAATGCAATTCATAAACGATAACAAAAATCCGCATAGAATCTACTGCAATTTGAATTTAGGGCATTATTAAAAATTCAATTTATTACATATCATTCAAAAAAAAGTAAAAAAACTAAATTTACTGAACTAAAATATTGATAAACTAAATTTACTAAGGTGATTACACAAATGGTTTCATTTTAAAACTACAAATAATTATTAAAAAAATGTCTGCTGTCAACAACGATAATTTTATTTGGGTTTTCTAATAGTCGCTGTTGATGGTATCGATATTTAAAAAAATATGTTTTACTTCCTAATGTACATTTTTATTATGTTTTAGACTCTAGTTTAGCACTAATCAGTGAGGTTATTTGCCTATCACATTATATAATTTATTATATTTATTTTTTGCCCGTTGTGTAAACTTTTATTTTGTAATTTTGTATTAATTAAATAATGTTTGTTTGTTACCAAAACTTCCAGCTTGTATTACTGTTTTTTTTTTATATTAAATCCTTCTGTGGATTAAGTTTAATACATGAAATCTATTACCTAAAATTATCATCATTTTAATTATAAACCGTCACGTTTATAGGTCACGAAAATTCTCACGATCTTCAATAATGCCTAATTTATTAAAATTAAAATACTCACCAACCTACGAATCGACAAAACTTCAACTAAATATCCAGACAGCTATTAATTAAAAATCGCGGAAGTGCAATTAAAACGTACGGACAGAATAATTACCGCTTTGCGTCTAATAAACCGACCAACTCACGCCGGCGTCTAATTACCACTGAAAAATCGCGAATAATTGACTCAATTAAGTGTTATCGAATCGCCTACCACCCAATTTTGATGCAATTTCGCAATCGATCTCCCGCGAGTGGCACTCAGATGTGCAATTTGTGCGTCGGTGAGCTTCCAGGCTTGAAAGTCGAGTCCGCTTCCGTGAAGGACGAAATTTGAGGACGTGACGATTTGTCCTGGTGCACTTTTTGCGACGCGGATTTGTAACAGAATCTAAGCGGTTTTTAATTAAACAATGGAGAAGAAAAAATATGTTCGTGTGGTCAACACAATGACAATGACAAAAAAACAATTTTATACTCATTCTGCCATCATCCATTTTATGTACATTGTTTATTATTATAAATTGAATGTTATCGTTTATCTCTAATCTATAGTTTTTCATCTGACATCTGTGGAATAACAATATAATAATATTAACAGCCATCTATCATCTACCAGTTGTCTGATATTGTGTTCTGTCATCTGTAAGAGGTTCTTGCCTCTAATTTTTATCTGTGGACTAATATCATCATATGTCATCTATCATCTGTGACATGATCTGCCATTTGTTATCTACTATTTATCTGATATTGTCTTCTGTTATCTGTAGTAGTTCTCACTTGTAATTTTTATCTGCGGGCTAATATCATCAGCCATCTGTCACCTACATCTGTCATCTACCATATTTCATCTGTCAACTATTAATTGTCATCTGTAATGTGTTATCTATCATCTGTCATCAGTCATCTGTAATCTATAATTCGTCCTCTGTCATCTTTCATTAGTCATCTATAATCTGTAATCCGTCATCTATTATCTGTTATTTGATATCTATCATCTGTAATATGTCATCTATCATCTGTCAATTATCTGCTACTATCTAATATTATTAAAATCATTAAAACTATATACTGCGGTATTTTAATTTCTCATGACAAACTATTGTAATTTTTAATCAATTAGCAATATTTTTTGCGGTTTACCTTTATAATTAAATAATTACAAACGCGAGATTTAGATCTGCGTAATTATTCGACCGTGCCAAACAAAAAAAAATAAAAGTTTAACCGCACACTTCGTCATCGGTTCCGTTCAATTTCATTCAAAAACGCTATTAATGAAGCAAAAAAAAGAACGTCTAGAATGTGTATGGGGATTAGTCAGCATCAATGGGTACGTCACCGTATTAATGACGTTAGTCATGCACGCGGCCACTACACCATTTCTGGCAAGTGTGCTGAATAATCGGCATCGATCTTTGGTGAGGTGAACTATAGGGCTGTTGAACTGTAACCCTAAACCATTTGAAACCCGGTGACGTTTGCGAGAAAAAAAATAGAATTTATTCGCCGAATCACCGTAACGAGGGGTGCACTTGAAGCGGAAAAAAAAATCGATCGGCAACACGTTAAGTGTGTTTGCAGTTCCTAATTACATAATTCTCGCATGCAACAGCGTTACGTACACGCGGAGATTTGTTGTTGCATAAATACTTATCATTTTAACGATTTCCACTTACCGCTATTTCGGCCGATTACTTTAAATACGCCTAGGTTTGCATGACGCAGAGGCATAAGCATGTTCACGTGGATAATTTCGCATATTCTTAAGAATTATGTTAGTATACCACAAGCACCGGTACTTTAAAATATTCAAATTTTTTTCAGCTGAGACGCCAGATCTGGAGAATGGATAAAAACTAAGAATAAAGTACTCACGATATAACTTACAATTCTGTTATTATAAATTTGATAGATGACTGAAAAGACAGAAGACAGAAGACAGAAGACAGAAGACAGAAGACAGAAGGCAGAAGACAGAAGACAGAAGACAGAAGACAAAAGACAGAAGACAGAAGACAGAAGACAGAAGACAGAAGACAGAAGACAGAAGACAGAAGACAGAAGACAGAAGACAGAACATTTACAGAAATTAAGGCTCCGATATACAGTAGCCAAGCATACGTTATGAATAAACAGCATGGAATTGAATATTGAGAGGATCAGGACGATCATTTTCGCTCCTGTGAAGAACATGGAAACACTTAGAGAAGGACGTTTCTTGGGTGCTCTAAATAAATGCTTGATTTCTAGTTTGGCTTTATAAGTGGGTGGTTTGAGTGGTGCATGTTATTAATTTAGCTTCTACTAGGATTTATTCCATGTTATACAGGGTGACTGACGAAAAACCTTTGGTGCTGTATCTCGCTTATTTTTGATCCAATTTGAATTAATAAAACATCAAATTAAATGATTTTTAAAAGACTTTAATATGAACTGTACTGATATTTTTTCTTGCATCCAGTTTTTGACAAAAGACGATCAACTTTTTTTTTCAAATTGCACTGTATATATATTTTGTACTGATCCGCAAGGAGATTTTTTTCTGAATCTAAATTTATAAACGATTTTATCCATTCATCAAACCAAAGTCGAGAAATTGAGGATTAAAAAAAAAATTAAAAATCAAATACCCATAGTAAACAATATACAGAGCCTATTCCAAATGTCAAAAGTGACAGTGTCAGTCATTGGTACAATACTGCAATGATTTTTAATAATTTCATAATAAAAATGTTGCAAGATTTCAAAAACTAAAAACGATTTCTGTAGAAGCACAAAATTCTAGTACAGTGTTTGAAATATTGCAACATTTTAATTATGAAATAATTAAAAATCGTTGCAGTATTGTATCAATGGCTGTCACTGTCACTTTTGACATTTAAAATAGGGTCTGTATATTGTTTACAATGGATACTTGACTTTTTATTTATTTTTTTAATCCTCAATTTCTCGACTTAAGTTTGATGTATGGATAAATTTGTCTACAATTTTATATTCAGAAAAAAAATCTCCTTGCGAATCAATAAAAATATATATACAGTACAATTTAAAAAAAAAATGTTGATCGTATTTTGTCAAAAACTGGGTGCGAGAAAAAATAACAGTTCAGATCATATTAAAGTCTTTTAAAAATGGTTTAATTTGATGTTCTATTTATTAAAATCGGATAAAAAATAAGCGAGATACAGCACCAAAGGTTTTTCGTCAGTCACCCTGTATAAACCAGAAAGAGTTAATTCAGCTACTAAGTTAACATTATTCTTGTAGTAGTGTCTGTTTCAGCGATATGATTTCTGTTTTCTCCAAGTGTAGTCTGAGAAAGATTTTTTGTACATTTCTAGGAAGGTTAAATTTTACAATTGAATTTTGATTTGAAGCTGCCTGAAGAGATGATGTGATGATGTTAATCTGTTGATAATCTGAGGAAAGCTTGGTGAACATTTCTAGGAAGGTTAAATTTCACAATTCAATTTTGATTTGAATGTACCAGAAGAGATGATGTCAATTTGTTTGGTTGCTGAAGTTTAAGTCATCTCGTGTTCAAAACTGCCATATGAATCACCAATTCCATTTTCAATGGATTCCAGCAGATAGAGTAATGCGATTTTGTTCAGACTCTAGTCATAAGGGTAGAACGAATACAGTTTGTTTACTAATAGCAGCTAGTGGTTGTTTCGATAAAATAACTACATCAACACTGAATTGAAAAATCACTATGTTATAATCACAAACCTCATTATTTAAGGTTAAAACATAATCAATTTTTCAATTCAGTGCATGTATTGATTACCACGTAGTAACGGTCGCAACCATTCTCTTCATTAACTACATCAATATTTACTTGGGTAGCCGATTGTGCTATAAACGGGCGAAGGAATTGCTTTTAGTGGTCTTCCCCAAAATATCTAATAATCTTATGATCAAATCTGTTTCTTCAACAGTGCTAATTTAACAAGAGTAATACTGACCGGAGAATGGAAGTAAGCGAATGGCAAATTCTAGATGAAAGATGGCATATGACAGAAAACAGAAGTCGGATGATAGGTAAAAAGTGTTGGATAACAAATTACAGATTTAAAAAAAACTTTAATTATTGATTTAAAAATTTTGAGAAATTTGAACAAATGACAAATGATAGATGACAGATGGTAATTGATAGATGACAAATGATCAATGGCAGATGACAGATAGTAGAAAACAGGTGGCAAAGGACAAATGACTGAGAATATATGTCAGATGACAGATAGAAGTTGACAGATGGGAAATTCTCGTTGGTAGATGGTAGATATCAAATGATAATTACCATATTTCAGAAAATTCAGCTTACTTTCTGAAATCTGGTCAAATGACAGATAAATATTTTGAGTAATATTAAAAGTGGGCAGAAATGTTCTTAATTTATCTAAAGAATAAGTGAATTACAAACTCGAATTGGAAAAAAAATATATACTTTAAATTCTAATAGAGAGAATGTTAAAATATTAAGAAAAAAATATATCTTTATAAGATATTCGTTATCTCACTATATATGCAGGCAAGATATTAAAAATAACAGATAATAGGGAACTGATAACAGATTATAGATGAGAGATAACAAATGACTGATGATAGATGATAAATAACAGATGTCAGATGATAGATGAAAGTTGACAGATGACAAATGATTGATGACAGATGACAGATGATAGATAACAGATGACAGATAACAGATGACAAATCACAGATGACAGACGATTGGTGGTAATTGGCATATGACAAATGAAAAGTGGCAGATGGGAGATAGTAGTCAGCAGTAGGCAAATAACAGATGACAGAAGATATATGGTAGATGACAGAAAATGGCAGTATACAGATGGCTGATAGCCGACGGTGAATGGTAGATGACAATTGATAAATATCAGATTTCATATAACAGTTAACATATGACAGATGATAAATAAATATTTTGAGAAATATTGAAAGTGGTCATAAGTGTTTTTAATTTTTCTTAAGAATAAGTGAATCACAAATCTTGATTGAAAAAATCAATTAAAGTTCGAAAATTCCAATAGAGAGAATGTTAAAATATTGAGAAACAAATATATCGTTATAAGATATGTGTCATCTGTTATTTCCCTGATATATGCATAAAATAGGTTTTAAAAATAACAGACAATAGAGAACTGATAACAGATTATAGATGGGAGATAACAGATGGCAGATGACAGATAACAGAAGACAAATGACAAATGATAGATGACAGATGGCAATTTATAGATGATAAATGATCAATGGCAAATGACAAATAGTACATAGCAGATGACAAAGGACATAAAACGGATTTCAGATAAATTTCATCGTCTGCAGTAGCAGTGTGACCTAAATTTTTATAATTTTTAATGTATGTATCTTAATTTTGTTTACCTTATTTCAACAGGATATTGTAAAGTAAACATGAATAAATAAATAAATAAATAATGACTAAAAATTTATGGTAGATGACAGTAGGCAGATGACAAATAACAGATAGGAAAGCAGATGACAGATTACAGATGACAGATACATATTTTGAGTAATATTAAAGGTTGTCATAGATAATTTTTCTAAATAGATAAGTGAATTACAAATTTTAATTGGAAAAATATTGAGAAAAAAATATATCTCTATAAGATTTCAGTTATCTGATAATAGAGTACTAATAACAGATTACAGATAGACACATGACATGTGAGAGCTGACAGATGATAGACGACATACGACAAATGACAGATGACAGATGACAGATGACAGATGACAGATGATAGATGACAGATAACAGATTACAGATAACAGATAACAGATAACAGATAACAGATAACAGATAACAGATAACAGATAACAGATAACAGATAACAGATAACAGATAACAGATAACAGATAACAGATAACAAATAATAGATGACAGATGATAGATGAGAGATAAACATTTTGAGTAATATTAAAAGAGGTCATAAGTGTTCTTAATCTTTCTAAAGAATAAGTGAATTACACATTTTAATTGGAAAAATATTGAGAAGAAAATATATCTCTATAAGATTTCTGTTATCTGATAATAAAGTACTGATAACAGATTACAGATAGACACATGACAGATGACACATGACAGATGACAGATGACTAATGATAAATGATAGATTACAAATGACAGATGACAGATGACAGCCATGTTATTTATTTTTACAAAATGGTTGATTGACAGGTAATTACTGACAGAAAAAAAGAGGCCGATGTTAAACAGCAACGAAAGATGTTAATGACAGATAGATGGCAGTTAATTTCTTAATAGTATATGTCTAGGGTTGTGAAAATCAAATAGTATAGACAGAAATAATAGATACATTTTATACTAAATAAATATTTAAAACATTTTTGACAGATGACATTGCAGTTTTCTAATAGTAAATAAATATTATAATTTATTATTCATTAATTACAGATGTCAGATATTATATAAGATATAACAATTGACAAATGACAGATGGCAGATGACAAATCACAGATTGTCAAATGACAGATGACAGATTGTCAGATGACAGATGACAGATGACAGATTGTCAGATGACATATAACAGATGACAGATTGTCAGATGACAGATGACATATGAAAGATGACAGATGACAAATGAAAGATAACAGAGGGCACATGATAGATGACAGATGTCAGATGACGACCGTTTTATTTATTTTTACTCTATCCTTCATTGTCAGTGAATAAATGACAAAAAATAAGCGACAGATGTAAAAAAGAAACAAGAGATGATGATGGCATATAACTATCAGATAATGTTTTAAGATAATATGCCTAAAGTTAAGCAAAGTAAGTAGTAGGAACAGAATATGATACAATTATAAAAGCTAAAATTATTTAAATCATATAAGTTTTAAAAAATTGGACACTAAAAAAAAACAAAAGATATAAAGTATAAACAGTTTTTAAACGGAAATTACAAAAATTCATCAAAATGAGAGATATTCAAGAATCGAAAAATTATTTTAAAATCATATTGGTATTTTCTCACCTATTATTGATTTAGTATTTGTTCTTTAGTACAAAATGTTTCCAAAATATATGACAGATGAAATAAAAGCAAATGACAAATGGAATGCGCCAGATGACAAATGATAGATAAAATATTACAAGAAATAGAAGACAATTTTTCATTCTTTAACAAAAAAGTAAATAAAATAATAGATAAATTATATATTAAATAAATATGATAAACATTTTTGACAGTTATATTACAGTTTCCCAATAGTAAATAAATATTATGATCTATTATTCACAAATTACAGAATTACAGATGCCAGATATTATATAAGATATGACAGATGAAAGTTAACAGATGAAAGATAACAGATGATAGATAACAGGTGACAAATGACAGATGATAGATGACAGATGACAGATAACAGATGACAGATGACAGATGACAGATGACAGATGACAGATGACAGATGATATATGACAGATGACAGATGATAGATGACAGATAACAGATGAAAAATAATAGATGACAGATGGCAGATGAATTGAATTAATGCTTGTTAATAGAACAAATTTAAGACATATGATATCAAAGAACAGATGGCAGATAAGTGATGATAAATTATATATAAAATTGACAGAGATATCATATGCTAAATAATAAACGATATATGTCAGTTCTTGTATTAACTTTTATTTTTCTCCTGTATTTTGTAGGTTTTTCATTTCATCATTATCAACTTCTGACATTTTTATTTTCCTTAAGGGTTTAAAAGTTTAAGGGTTGTTTATAGAAAGGCACTTGGTTGGTTTCACAATGTTTTTTTTTCTATAAGCAACCCTTAATATTAAAAATGTTTCACCACGTGATAAACGAGAACCAAATTCAACAAATAAAAGTTTAAGTATGATATATTTTAAACTATGAACATATTGACAGATGACAGATGACAAATAATAAAAGACAGATGGCAGATAACCGATGACAAATTAAAGATGACAGATGATATATGATTTTATAAGATGACAATAAGATTAAAGTATATCTAAAAGATTCCAATAATAATAGATGATATTACAGATGTCAGAAAAGTGGCATAATTATGACACATAGCCAATGATCGATAACAGATGCCAAATATTGTAAAAACTTCCAAAAATTTTTATAGATGATAAATAAAAGCAGATAGATGACATATGATAGATGATAGATTGAAGATAATATAATAATGACAGATGACATAATTCGGAACATGGATATTTATTATTATCTACTGGCATTAATTGTATAATCTAAATTCTTCCAAATTTTTTCATAGGTTACAAACGAAGGCCAACAGATGACTTATGATAGATGAGAAATAGCCTATCGTCTGCTATAAATGAATAATTAAAATACAATAACAAATTATTCAATTAATACATAAATATAAATTATAAAAACTTTCTAAATAAGTAATATCAGATGATTTAAAAGCAGTAAAAGATGGAGAATATAAAGCAAGAAAGCGATTATACTGATTGTAAGTAGAGCTAAGGCAGTGGTTAGTGTTCGGTGTGCGATAAAAGAATGTTTTGCATGCCGCAACGTGAGAATATAGGTACATTGAAATTTAGTCTTGCCAAGATATAGATGATAGATCTAAATGTTAGATGATATATGCAAAGAGATGGTAGCTGTAGATAATAAATCTAGATGATAGATGTAGACCAAAGATATAGACGATAGATGTAGGTGATAGATGTATAAAATAGATCTACAAGATAGATTTAAGAGATAAACATAGATGATACGTGCAGATTATATGTGTAGGTCATAGTAAATGATATTTGTAGATGGTAGATGTATAATATAATAGGTGACAGATGATTTTTAAGAGATTATTTTAATCTTAGGAATCTTAGGTATTTTTATAAAGCGAAATGAATAGGAGGAGCCTGATAAAAAGTATAGATTAGATACAAGTTAAAAGAGTTTAAAATCTTAAAGATAATAAAATAATAATACAAATTCCTAAAGTTATATAATTATAAATAAAATAAGATAATAGAACTTAAATAGGTAATTGGTATTATTATTTATTAATAAATTACAGATGACAGATGATACAGGACAAAAAAATTTTGACTAAATTTCGGGTTGAGTAATGTGAAGTTATATATTATGATGAAACGAAAATAAAATACTCGAAATGTACATCTGGTATTAATAAAAATTATAAGTGAAGTAAGGAATTTTATTTTCGTTTCATCATAAAAAAATTTTGAACAAAAGTTAAAGATACTGTTCGATCAAATAACTTGAATTAAAAATGGGTGGAGTAAAACACTTGTTTTGTTCCATGATTTTATTATCAGTTTCAAAGTTAAACTTTGAAAATGGTCGTAACGGATCGAAACACGTGTCAGGAAACTGATAATAATAATAATAATAATTTCGATCCGTTACGACCATTTTCAAAGTTTAACTTTGAAAATGATCGTAACGGATCGAGACACGTGTCAGGAAACTGATAATAAAAACATGGAACAAAACAAGTGTTTTACACCACCCATTTTGAATATATGGTTCCATCAAGAAAGTAGCAGAAGAAGTATTGAATATAACTTGAATTAAAGCTAATTTTTATACCACTATGTCACTATTTGGAAACCATCAGAATAACATTAAGTTTATTCAAGGTGTCCCAATAGAAAGTTTATACTTCTTTAGCTTTCTGCCTGAACGCAACGAATCCGGGGAAGGGGGGCGTGGGGGGTATATTAATCGGTATTCTGGCCATTGGGAATTTAATCGAACGTTTTTAGGAATCGAACCGCGCGATGTACGTGTGAGAAAATTTGGGAATTTATTTCTTAAAAGTAATATAGTTCAAATGTAAACATTCGCGGTAACGGCACTAATTTATTTGAACATTAAAATTTCGTATGACGTTTATATTATGGCTACCATTTTATAATTAATATTCTCTTTTAAATGCATCAGAGAAGTTGGTTTATTGGCGTAAACTTCAGATTTGAGATAACCCTACAAGAAAAAGTCCACAGAAGTGTGGAAAGACAATTTATGTCACCTCTCCTGAAGATCAATCAGGGAAATGTTCACTTTGTCCGGCATTCTGGGACTCTAATTCTTGTACCAATTAATTATTATATGGGTGTAGCTTTAGGTGTTTGTGTATTATACTGTGTAATGATGATTTGGGCACATTTAAAGCGCTTATGCGTTTCTAAATTGAAATGTTCGGATTGTCACGAATCGACTAGTTAACACATCCACGTTCTCTGCCTTCTGTGATGAGCTTGGTCAACTAGTTTTTGGTTTTTCCAATTTTGTACCAATTTCTGCAAACTTCTTCAGTTATTCTTGTATGAGAGGTATCCTTGGCTCCTCTGCTGTAGTCGTCAAATCGCAATTTTTGAAAAAATATCATACTCCAAAGCGACTAGATTTCCACAACATTCTGATTCTTTGCGTTCACGCATGAAGCCAAAGAAATATAAACTTTCTTTTGGAACACCCTGTATTAATTAACTAGAAGGTAAAACTAAATCAATTCTTCAAATGGATTTAGACATTGTTAATACTTCCTATTAGTATATATTTTCAATTTTTCAAAATTATTAATTATCAGTAGAAACTAATAAAATAAATACGGCCACATTTTAACAACTCAATCTGCAATTCCTACAAATCTCTCGAACATTAAACTCGGTATGCAACTAGTACGTAATAGAACTTTTTTAGAATTGCATGATTGGTCAGCCTTGTTCGCTGCATTCGCATGGCCATAAAAGGTCGCCCCAATAAAGTCCTTCTTACATGAGTAGCTATTTTAATAAATGTATTAATTTGTAATACGGAAATAAAAAAAATACACAGATTGCTATCACGAAGCTAATAATAACACCTTTAATACTAATAGACTTTTTAGATAGTTAATCAGTGCTTTTCTCAAAAACAAAATAGGAGTATGTTACTTAACTACTTTTAATATACATACGAGGTGGAGAGGGGATTTATTTTGAGCATACGATCCCTTTAAGGTCTAAAAAACAGATTAACATCATAACATTGAGTCTCTATGCTTATACTATGCTGCATGTCGAATATAAATGATAACATTTTATTAATAAAAAATATTCAAAATGTAGATTAACATCATCTTTACTTTTGATTTCATCTGCAAAGTGTTTTTTGGACAAACTCTTATATAAATAACTCTTGTTTAAGATCGAACTCCTAGCACCAAAGTAATGATAGGCTTGAATTTAAAGATCTCTTTGATCTCCTGTGAGAAGTATCTGCACGAACTTTGCTGCCATTCTTCGTATATCTTAATCAACGATCAAAATTTGCAAAATTCAGCTCTAGATCAACCTGGTTCTCCAATTGGAAGATTGTTTACCAGATTACTGATTTTGCACAATAATTCCGGTTATTTCTGGGATTTTAGAGTAAATATGTGAATAATTACAAATACCATTCTCTAAAAGAAGCAAATTTTGTAACTTTTAATAATCATCAAGTTTGTAAATCATAATATTCATACCTTAACATCAAGACGTATGTAGATGTATTTCTCACGATCAAGTGAGTATAGTTCTTAAAACAAATAACAACCTCCTCGCCATAATAACGAATAATTTCAAAGCCTACTTATGTGACACACCACGTAATTAACGAAATAGCTATACGTTGCAAGAAAACGTTATTTACTCCTCGGCGAGGCCTACCACAATACACTTAATAACATAAATTAGAAAACGAAGCGCAGTTTGAACGGACCGTTCCGCTGTCCGGACGCTAGATAACATGGTTCTTCGGATTACCCAAGCCTACCATTGATATCTGGAGCATATCGTTCGCTTTGTATATTTATTGTGCGCAAAATGAATTCAAAAGCGGTACTTTAGTGGATGTAAATCACGATTTGATTAATGTTAACATGTATTATTGTAAACATAATTAAATTTGGATAAAACTTAAAATTAAGATGATATGAAAGAGATGAGATCCGATGCCTTCTGGAAAACCTGTTTGCAGAAACAATGCCAACAAACCGAAACTCTAAAATGTGATTCACATCACAAAGAATATGATTTTTGAATTTTTCTAAAATCAAAATATGCTTTTTATATAAATTATATATAGATTATGTCTAAAAATCAAAAAAAGCTATTACTAAATGTAGAAATTTACTGGGATTCTAAAAGTTGTCTTCAACTCTCTAAAAATTTAAGTAATGCTTGTTGTGCTACATTCTTGATAAATAAATTGGAACCTCAACTTAATTCTCTAAAAAATATTTGATAGAAATGTGTGAAATTGGAAATGAAAACCCTAAAGCTTTTATAAAAAGGTAAAGGTATTTAATTGAGCCGTTTATTTTAATTTAAATCCATAATTGCATCCGCGCCTGAAGGTTGCGCTGAAATTTCTTTTTATATTTTAACAGGTGCTCCGAATCAAAGGCTGTTCAGTATCAAGGCATGCACCAACAATTTATAAGAAATACGCGCCCGATGCATCCCACCGATAAACAAAACGGGACACGAGAAGGCGTTATTTATAAACTTGCACGTAACGAAACTATGCGAGATTAGTAAGAATCGAAAATGAGGGAACCAATAAACCACAATTCGAATCATTGACACAAGAAAATTACATTAATTTGGACCAGGAAATGATGATTGCAATTAAAGGTGATGCTAATATTAGTTTGCTGGATTGAAAATAGCATTTTTGAATACAAAAAAGGAAGTAACAGAAAAATCTGTATTTCTGTTTTTCTCTTATTCATTAAAAATGTACTACGAAGTGAACGCCTCCAAAATTTAAGATAAAAAAAGAAGTCTTTAAAAGGCAAGAATCATAAAATTGAAGGCAATGTATTGCCAAAAACATAATTACTTCACATGATATTAACTATTAACTGAAACTAAATTCCAGCCTTCAACAATAATTGCAATAATTGAAACTTTCTTATTGGGCTTCTTATCTTCTTCATTGAATACCAAAAAAACTCTTTAAAAAATAAGAATGACAAAGTTAAAGGCGAAAAACATACTTCTACTAATTGTACTAATTGTACTAATTGTAGCGAAACTTTGAAGGTTTAACTTCAAGTGGGAGATAAGGAATTTCTTTTACAGAAAAATTAAGTCTATTCCAGAAAAGCTTTTAGAAGTGTAATATTTCTAATATTGTTATCAAAAAAACGGCGAGTCCACTCTGCAACAGAGAAACTCCGGAGAGAGCGCGAATTGCGGCTTAATCGATTTTTTTCAGTAATTTATGCGGACCGGCGTCCGACCGTCCGTCCGTTTCACTCAATGGAAATGGTATGGCCTGACTTGGTCAGCATGCTACATGTTGATATATATTTTCGTTGGGAACGCGGACAGCTTTTCGTGAAAAACTTCACTCCGCGACCCTGGCGAAGAAATGCCCTCACGTCACGTCACCTGACCTAACTTAACTAACACCACCTCCGGCGTTACATTTCGTTATGACCCATATAAAAAGAACTATTAAACAAAAATCATTCTGGCAAATAATTGTATTAACCTTAACTTCAAGAGCTACTCAATAGTGATTCATTATAAAGACTTCTTCTTTACATACAAGTAATAATATTATCCTCAAACGTTACTGAATTATATAGCTTCTTAACTCTTAAATTACATCTTCACGTAACTCAACAATCATTAAAGTCTTAAATTATTATTTGTATATAAGCGTCAAGTTGTAACACCTTATCAGAACAGTAAGTAGGAAAATAATAATTCATAAATATTGCGACGATCTAGAAAATTTGCATAAACCTGTAAGAAAAATGGCTAAAACATCTATATCATCAAAGAAGTTTATCGTAGTTTAGATAATTCCTGAAATCCTAGAAAAAAATTGAGGGAAATTCTATGAATCTTTAGGAAATATTACTTATTCTCATAGAAAATAATAATCATTTATAAAAAGAGATTCTGGAAAACGTCTAATAATATTATTCAAGGAATTAGTAAAAGAAAATTCTTGGTTACAGTTTACAAGAATGTTTTTAGAAAATTCGGATAAGGTGCTTTGAAAGATTCTTCAAAAATTAAAGAATAAATCTAGAAATCTAAAAAATTCTAAGAGTAGGATTTTCTCTAGATTTGTAAAGAAAGGCTTCTTTAATTTTTCTATAAAAAGAATTTCAAAGATTTCATTCCTTAATTACGATAAACTTCTTATTAAATTATAATAATAATAATAATAATAAATGGCTTTATTTGCATAATAAACAAAAAAAATAGTAAACACAGACAAAAAGAATAATAACTAAATAACTCAAATTAATAACTACTATTAATATAATTTTTTAGAAACTCTCTTCTAGGTAGAAGTAAAATTTCTCTGATTGTTCTAGAAAGAAATTTTCAGCATATTCCATTAAATTTTGCCAAATTTCTTCCAATGATTTGCTTTAAAAAATGTCTATTAATTTTTCTAACATTCTTCGATATTTGTCTTATTTATTTCTTTCTTGCAATAAATTACTGTAGTTTTTCAGGAATCTATTTTATAAATCGCAAGAATATATTTTCTCCAGTTTTCTAAAACCTTCTTCAATTTTTCTATAAAGTTCTAGAAATTTTCAGGAAATTCACTTCTAAAAAACAGTTTCTTAAAAAACTATATAATCTCCAAGAAGATTATCGTTCTTGGAGGTTATATAGTTTTTTAAGTAGAGCAAATTTTCTTTGATTAGTCTAGTATTTTTAGCAGTCTTTATTCTGATTTGTACAATTTTTCAACAAGTTTTATCAAATTTTTCGAAAAATTTCTTCAATTTTTTATTAGATGCGACTGAAAAAAATTAGGAGATTAAAAAAATTTCTTGAAAAATTAAACAAACTTTGTTAAAAACTCAACAGAACCAAAAAAACTAGTAAACATTCCTGAACTCCCAAACAAAATTCGCACGACTTAAAAGAAAACTTTCTAAAAGAAGTTTCCTTTTAAGTCGCACGAATTTTGTTTGGGAGTTCTGGAATGTTTAGTAGTTTATTATTTATTTGTATATTAAAGTTGTAAATAACTAAGATTTTCAAAATGTGTGTTTATTTTCACTACAATTGTTTCGCAAATTTATTGTAGTGAAAATAAACACACATTTTGAAAATCTTAGTTATTTACAACTTTAATATACAAATGAATATGGATTTTCAACATCTCAACGCCTTATCTATCAACCAGTTTATTATTTGATTTTGTTGAGTTCTTTTGTCTCGTATTATTGTAATTTTGAAGTTAAATCCCTGAAAAATTTTAGAAATATTATAGAAAAATTAAGAGAATTCATAGAAATAGAAATCTGGAGGAAACATTTTAAAAATTGGAAAAAGGTTCTACAAATCTGGAGAAAAATTTTTCTTCTCTTTTTTTGAGAAATTACAGAAATAATAGACAAAAAATGGTAGAAAACTTAATTAAAAAATATTTCTAAAGCCAAAAATGTCTTGCTTACCAAAAATTCTCAAATACAATTTCTGAAACTTGGAAAAAATGGAAAAAACTCAAATAAATTCCTAATAAATTTGAACATCTTGAAAATCTAGGAAATAGTAAGCCGAAAACAATAGAGTTATTTATTTATTTATTTAGATCTTTGGTCTTTTTTCATAAAAAATACCTGTACAAACAAAATCATTACAAAAAACGTAAAACATAAAAATAACATAAAATTTTGGATGAAAAAAGTAAGCACAGTCGAAGTTCACAATTACAAATCATGTTCGTCCACTCAAACCATTTTTGGACCATGATGTTGAGAAGGAGGTATCCTCATTTACATATTAATATATTTTACATCGTAGTTTTGTCCATTTATTCTAAAAATATTAGCTCTTTTATTAGTAAATTCTAAGAATTTATAGAAACAATTTCTAAAAAATCCAATTATCTATATAATGCACACATTCTTAAAAAGTTTAAAAAAAACAAAGAAACTCTATATAGAGCCCACAAATATTTTTTCTATTTTCTAAAAAAAAATCAAATAGGACAAAACAAGATGTTGTTATAGATTATTTAAAACTTGAAAAAAGACATCTGTAAAATAAAACCCTCCAATTAATTGTTCAAAATTGCTATAAATACAAAATATAGATATGTTTCTTTGAAAATTAAAAAAAAAGTTGATCAAAACTGAATAACAGCTACTTAAAAAAATAAAAACCTTAAATTCGTGCTAGCTTAAAGATAAATGAAACAAATGTATAATTTATAATATGTTATAATATTTTGTATTGCACTCAAATGGACTTTCGTAAATAAATAAATGATCTCGAAGAAAATCATAAGTTTTATAATGCAAGAAGTTAATAATAGAATATTCTTGAGAAAAATTTAAATTTTTTGAAAATTTAGGTAAGATAAAGAAAGGTATTGTGAAATCCTCTACAAACTTTAAAGAATACATGCTGAAAAAAAAACAAATAAGTATATATATATATATATATATATATATATATATATAAGTATATTTTTGTTAAATCTTTTATGGATTGTATTTGTAAAGCAAGTTTGATAAAGTACTTATAAATAAATATAAATATAAATATAAATATAAATATCAAATACAGAATTGGTAGAAAATTTTAAAAAAATGAAAAATATTTCCTGCTCTATTATAAAATTCTTGCAATTTACAAATTTGTAATTCTTAAATAATCCAATTATATATTGCAAGAAATTCTTAAAAGAGATTCTTAAAAAGTGAGAAAAAAAAAATAAAAGAAAAGCATAGAACCCACAAATATTATTTTTCTTTTCTAATCAATTTAGATAAGGCAAAGTAATATGTTCTGAAACTTTCCTCAAAACTCAAAGAAAAAATTCTATAATATTATAGCACCCTCGAATATTTTTTCTCAATTGCTAAAAAATACAGAGGTTTGAAGAAATTTCTTAGAAAATTTAAATTAAGTTTTTGAAAATAAAATATGTAAGTCCTTTATGTTGTAGAAAATTCACTAATAAATAGAAAAAACACGAAAATATTTTCGTAAATATTTCGTAAATTAGTTTTGTATTATTCAATGTCTGTCGAAGTATTAGCTAGAGAAGTAGTTATTTCAAAAGGCATTTGTTCTTGTAGTCTTAATAAGACTCATTTGTTGTAGATTTTACGAAAATATTTTCGTGTTTTTTCTATTTAAAGTTTTTGAAAATCAGAATGAAAATCTGAAAAAAATAATGATACAATCTAGAACCTTTATAAAATGGTTACAATTTAGAACAAAATTATCTAAAAAATTAAATAAGACGTAGTAAGATGTTTATTTATTTATTTATTATATTTTATTTATTTTTATGTTGTGGAAGATTCTTCAAAAATGCTGAAAAACTATAGAACTCTCAAATAAAATTATCACAATTGGCGAAATACACAAAAAATATGTGATAAAAAAATAAAGGAAAGGTTTTAAAACATTCTAACAAGCTGAATAAAACTTCTAAAAATTCTAGAACTCTTAAAAGGGGATTGTTAAAAAAATTGGAATAAAGATGCTACAAATATTTAGGGAAACATTTCAAAGTAAAATTGTTAAAGATCATTTATTTAAGCACCTACAAATAAGATTCTTATTTAATATTAGAAACTATATAGTATCAAAAACCAAGATATTACAAAAGCTTGGAGAAAAAATATTCGAAAATTCTAGGAGCCTCTTAGAAAATTGAAAATTAAAATTAAAATTCCTATTCCAAAATAATGTAAGAAATTAATAAAAAGACACGAAAATTATTAAACAATGGCCTACAATTTTCATAAATCTAGATAAAAAAATTGCTACAAAATTTAGAACACTAAAAAAAAAAATATAACATTTATATATTTATAGTGCTTACATTTAAAAAAATCTAGAACATTTTAGGATACTTTTAATGTTAAAGAGAAGTTTTTAAAAGGACAAATTATTGATTTTTTTATTGAAGAAAAATATAGAAATCTTGAAGACAATTGCTGAAAATCTAGTAAACTCGAAAAATTTGCAAGCGAAATTCAAGAAAAAATTTCAAGGAACAGAATACAAATTAGAAGATAATTTTAATAAGATAAAATTTGAAAAGCTAGACTTTTTAAAGACAGATTCAACATAATGAGGCTCGAATATTCTAGAAAAATCTGGAAAATAAAAATTGCTGTGAATTTTAGAATACGTGAAAAGTCTTCACCATTCAGTAAATGTCCAAATAAATTGAGCAATATGGAGTAAAATGTCTAAAAATATTCACAAATAAAATACTTTCAATATAGATTAAAAATTTCAGAAAAATTCATATAAAGGGTCCGCCAATAGGGACGCGCGAAGTTTGCCGGAAGGGTGCGGCCATGTTGTTCGAGGTAGAGCTGTCAAAGTTGCTGTCATTTGTTCAGTATATAACCCCAAATCACCATGGCAAGTTTGAGTGTCGAGCAGCACATGCAAATTATTAAATTGTTTTACGAAAATGGGTCATCAGTTCGAGCAACGTTCCGCGCACTTCGCCCATTTTACGGTCGCGATGATCGGCCTGTAGAGTCGACTACCAGTCGATTGGTGGGCAAATTCGAGTCGACTGGTTCGAAAATTGGATGGGGTCGAATACCCTTTCGAATGAAAAATAAATTTCGTTTCTACCTCACACACAACTTGTTTTATTCAATTTTAAAGTTCACGCGCCCTTATTGGCGGACCCTATAGATAGAAATTGTCATTGAATTATACAGGGTGACTGACGAAAAACCTTTGGTGCTGTATCTCACTTATTTTTGATCCGATTTGAATAAATAAAACATCAAATTAAATGATTTTTAAAAGACTTTAATATGAACTATACTGATATTTTTCTTGCATCCAGTTTTTGACAAAAGGCGATCAACTTTTTTTTGTACTGATCCGCAAGGAGATTTTTTTTTGAATCTAAATTTGTAAATGATTTTATCCATTCTTCAAACCAAAGTCGAGAAATTGAGGATAAAAAAAAATTAAAAATCAAATACCCATATTAAACAATATACAGAGCCTATTCCAAATGTCAAAAGTGACAGTGTCAGTCATTGGTACAATACTGCAATGATTTTTAATAATTTCATAATAAAAATGTTGCAAGATTTCAAAAACTGAAAAACGATTTCTGTAGAAGCACAAAATTCTAGTACAGTGTTTGAAATATTGCAACATTTTAATTATGAAATAATTAAAAATCGTTGCAGTATTGTATCAATGGCTGTCACTGTCATTTTTGACATTTAAAATAGGGCCTGTATATGTTTGATGTATGGATAAATTTGTCTACAATTTTATATTCAGAAAAAAAATCTCTTTGCGAATCAATAAAAATATATATACAGTGCAATTAAAAAAAAAAATGTTGATCGTATTTTGTCAAAAACTGGGTGCGAGAAAAAATAACAGTTCAGATCCTATTAAAGTCTTTTAAAAATGGTTTAATTTGATGTTTTATTTATTAAAATCTGATAAAAAATAAGCGAGATACAGCACCAAAGGTTTTTCGTCAGTCACCCTGTATTAAGATTATACCATAAATGTGCCATCTATTATCTTATGGTTGCACTAGATCCTTCTTGGAGTTGATAATTAACAGTGAGAATTATAAGAATAATAATGTAAACTTGATTATTTTTACCTGTCAACAACATTTTTTCTCACAAACTAAATTTTAGAAATCTTTATTAATTAGATCTTAACTGTCAAAATACATTTGTAACCTTGACTGCTGTCATTTTATTTAAAATATCAACTGTTAAAAAATTATGTAAAACGAACAAAAATAAAAAAATCTATAAAACAGCGCCATCTAGTGGCTAAAAATAAATAGCTTTTACAAAACGCATAATTTTGATTCTATAATTGAATTGCAAACTTGTACAAAACATTGCACTTCTGTAAATACGTGCAATTACATCAATCATCTGGACACGTGATTAATCTCCCGGTAGCAACTCAATCGCCCTCCCCGTCGCGTTAGAGCCGCATTTTCCCGCTGTGCCCACGAACCGTCGCCAATTTACGCAAAACTGGCAAAACAATCCAATTTCATATAGCAACCAGCGGAATAATTAATAATTGCCCGTTGCCAAGGCGGAAAGGAGGACTGCACCACATAATTGCGCAATTAGTGATGATGGCTAGGCGCAATTGTAAACAAAACCCGCGGCGGCGCTTTCCTCCTTCACGCTAATTGCGAACAAAAAAATTACTATCAGCGCGCCGCTTTCGTTTTTCACTTGTTCCCCTAAACGATTTTCCATTGTTTCGCAATTTTCCCGCGTGCATATAATCGTTGCGCAATTATTCGGAGAGGGAAGGTAAATACGGTCGTATGGAAAGTGTTTTATTTTTAGGAATTATGTTACTTTTATACCTAATATAACTTAATAATAAACCAATATAATATCTGCGACAGATGATTTATGGGAGTGAGATAAATTAAATTTCGATTCGAAAGATGTCGTTATGCATTGATCAACCCACCAGGTTATTATCTTCGGATAAAATTGAAGGTTGCATATAAATTACACAATGACTTTATGTCTTCAGATGTGGAGTGAGTATTAACATTCTTTTCCCTGCATTACTTCAGAAAGTAGGTCGTAATTAATTTGGCAGGAAAGTTGGCAAGTGTCGTAAGCTGAAGCAATTAACAAACTAATCAAATAATAGTTTAGAATTTTAGGCCTCAATTTGGTTATATTTGTTTTTTTCTACATTGACATTACGAAAATTTTAGCATTTGTCGTAACGTTTGGAGAGTTTCTGGGATACAAAAATCATTTTTCTCCGCCTCCAGTGTATCCGAACTTTGTATGAAATATTCTTCAATAATGAAAACACATTGTAACAATTTTTACTAACCCTAAACCCTCAGCTGCTAAATTATTTTATTATTCAAGGTTGCCAACAATATACTGCACAAATTGCGGCAAATTCAAATATTGCGATAATTTTGGGATACCCTTTACATTGAGTGGAGAAGTCTTATGATGACTTTCCATTACCTGACTTAACTAATCATAAGATATTCAATGTATTCGTAGTCCGTGCATCGAATGTCCTTCATTCGTGTGACTTAACGCCGCCAGATTTTAGAGTTTGAGGACTTTTTTCAATGAATAAATACATCACATTTCCAAATAATATGATTATTTTTAGTAACATTTGAAAAATTCGAAACATTCATCTGGTGCCGTTACGTCAACTGGTTAATGTTGCTGACACGTGAAAGTGTTAATTATCCACAGGCTTAAGCATTTTTCTGCGTTAATTTTAGGTTCTGAACAATTTCCACTGATTTATTGCCACGAGCAAAAGTTCAAAGACTTTTGGGCGTTGCCTGGAGCAGCGCGGGCGGTGAAATGCACGCCTGGTGGAACTGGTTGACAAGTAGATTTATAGAAAACATATTTACGAACAGGATTCAAATAAAATCCACTCTTTATTGAGAACTTCAGGTCTAATATTTGTTTAATCATCTTAATTCTACATTTAAATGTGTTTGAAAACACAAAAAAGTAAACGTAATAACCTGAAAATAACTGGATGGAAGTATGTAGAGAATGGCGACCGTTACTACGTGGTAATCCATAGTTAGATTCAATTGAAAAATTCAAACATTTTTTAATTCAATATAATTTCGTTTCTATTTCAAACATTTAACAAAAATTTACAATTTGACTTACACTATTAAATTTAGAAGAGGACAGAATTGCCACAAGTCCATAGCCCAATAGATCAGACAGACTAAAACCAGTTATTTATATTTACATCTGAATGACGATTATTTCAATATGTACATAACTTTTTATCGCATGCAATAAGTTGTCTGCACAGATATTTTGTTTTAAAAGTTTGCAACAGTTACAACATTTAAGTTTACAGTAATCTAAATTAATGTATCAATAACACGTTATATTGTGCTGATTGTGGTTTTGATCATGCGACGACAAACACCAATTCTTTAGTGTACTCACTAAAGTTTAGTGATATGAGTAGTGGTTTTAATTAGAAGCTGTTTATCATATTTTAAACAAGAGAAAACAATTTTTGTAAGTAATATATTTAATTTTAAATGTTAAGAATTAAAATTGCCAGCTGTTACAATAATTTACTAATGAAGGCAAATATGTTTCTATTACATTTTGATTTCGGCGTTCACTTAGAAAGTGTTGGTGGTTCAAACAATGATCGCTCGATAAATTTCTACACCCCAATGAACTACCGTCCTGGTGTTCACCAAATCAATTACTTTAATAGAAACTGCTCAATTATACAACACGTGTGTAGACGCGTGCACCAAAAAACAAATGCCGCCAATTAGTTCGTCTACCGGTGTGAAATTTTGCTTTCTTTTTATTGTATTGTGCATATGCGATAATATTTTATTCAATAACCATAATGATTCAATTGGTGTAATGTATTTAGATTATAGACAGTACATTCATTAATTTGCGGAAATGGTTGTTTAGAAGTTAATTAATAACCGCAATTAATTATTTGATTAAAAATATCCTTTTATATATCATACTAGAACTTACATGCAACCAAATTTTCTGCCACTTATCGATCAAATCCATGCATAACTCTCATAATTAAAAATCATTAAAAACTTTTGGATAAATATATACAAAGAAAACGAATTGACAAAAATAGAATGGAATTCTTTACTTGTGGCAAGTAAAGGTGACAGCCATCCAATTCGTTATGTTGTGGTGTTAAGTAAACAATATCAAGCAGTTAGCTCCAAAGCCAAAAATTAAGATCAAGTGAACGCGCAGGTCAACGAAAATATGAAGGTGCCCCATCCTGTTGAAAGTAAACTCAATTAAGTTGCAAATGAGGCAAATCTAAATATTCCATCAGCAACTGATGGTACTTTTCTTGATCTAAATTTCCATCAATAAAATCTGGACCAACTAAAATTTCACATCATACATTTACAGAAAATTTTCGTCGAAAATTGTTTTCAATAATAAGGTGTGGTTTATTTTGACTCCAATATCGGTGTTTGTTTCTCTTAAATACTACACTATTACTAAATGAACAATCATCTGACCAAATAATCCATTCTCCTAACCTAAATTTACAGGCTTCTGGTGTTCGTCGCTCTCTTCGATTACTATTACATTGAAAATAAATTTGTAACATGTCTGTTAACTCACTATTGTTCATGATTATATCAGAAACATAGACTAATAACAAATGGTTGACATTACTTTACATTTATTTGTGCTGATACATATGTTGGAATAAATCATATGAATACGATACATATTTCTGACATAAATATTAAATTTAAATCAACATATTGAGCATCATTGGATTCAGAAAAATAATGTCTATTATAATAAAATAAAAATAGTATATGCAGCCATTAAAAAATGTATTTAAAGTTGACTGTTGTTGATTCATGTAAAAAATATATGTAATTAATATCATTTCATAGTACTTCATTCATTCAGATAAGTTAATAAATAAGAGTTATGTCGTTGGGCGTTTATTATGGAATACTCGGTATATAGACATTCCTTTGAATTTCAATTTTATTTGATGGTTTCGCATAAAAACAGCTTTTACATCCACAAATTAAAAATAAAGTGCTTTCTATTCTAAAATTTTTTTGCACCTTTTGCCTCAATGTATCAAATTTGCTTTAAAAAAAATCTAGATCTTTTTATTTTATTTCATTTAAATTTTCTTTCAATTTGTATTCCATTTTTTTGAGACCTTTCACGAATTTCCCTTCTAAAATGTGAAGCTTTGTTTAAGAATTTAATTTATTTCAAGATTTCTCGAAATTTCCACCTCATTTTCTCCAGTTGAAATATTTTTACAATTTTTCACATGTTTTTCCTTTACTGGCAGAATTTTATTCTTAAGCTCTAGATTTTTTTTAGAAACTTTCTTCGGTATTTTCCGAAATTTTCGAATTATCTGAATTCACCAAATTGTAATTTTTTTTTGAGGTTTCTATATTTCACGGCATTCTTTTTACCCTGATTTTTCTAGAATTTTCTAGCTTATTTATTTCACTAGAATTTTCTTCCAAATTGTATTCCATTGTTTAGGAATTTATCTTACAAATTCAAGCATTCTGTATTTTCAGCAATTTTTTTCAAGATTTTTATAATTTTCCAGATATTTTACTTCAAAAAATCACTATTCTATATGAATTTTTTAGAAACTTTTCTTCATTACTTAAAATATTTTAATCATTATCTGAATGTTCCAAATTATGAACATTTTTTTATGGTTTTGAATTTCACATTCATTTTTCTTTCTCTGTTTTTTTCTATACTATTTTAGCATCTTTTTGTTTCTCATTGTTACTTTTAAAAATTGTTGTCATTTTACATCATTGAATTTTTTTTCCAACTTGTATTTTTCAAAATTTCTTGAGAGCTTGTCATGAATTTTTCTTGTAAATTCTTGGAGTATACTAGATTTACAGCAATTTTCTATATTATTTCTTGTAATTTTTCCTAAATTAAGTAATAACAATTTCTTCTATTATATATGAATTGAAACCACGAATAAAATGGTTCTAAAATTCTCTATAAATTATTCCTCCATATTTATCGAATTTTTAGCATCAACTGAATTTTTTAAATTGTGTAAATATTACAACAGAAGCATTTTCACTGAGTTTTCCAGCATCTATTACTATATTGTATCGAACCTGTTTTCAAAAATTTTAGCATTTCTCATTTTATTTCATTGAAATTTTCTTTCAACTTATATTCAAATTTTTAAGAACTTTCCAATAATTCTTCTTAAAATTTTCGAATGTGCTAGATTTTCTTTGAGATTCCTATAATTTTCCAGTATTTTTCTTCAATTCAAAATTATATTTTTTATATTTTATTCTAGATGATTTTTGTTTAGAAACTGTTCTTCCATATTGAATATATTTTATTCGAGTTCTAGAAATTTCTATAAAGTATTCTTCTATATTTTTAGAATTTTTCAAAATTATCTAGCTTTTCTCATTTTATTTCATTGAATATTTCTGCCAATTTGTATTCTATTGTTTGAGAACTTTCCAAAAAAATATTTTTCAAAATCTCGTAGTATTTATTCTAGAATAATAATATGATCTTTATTTACATTTTTTTATTTCCTCTCTAACAGAACTTGCCAGGTTAGATCCAAACAAACCTATTCCGACACATTTCCCATCCAACAAGAGGTACCACAAGGATCTCCGCTCTCACCCCTTTTGTATAACATTTTTGTCATGACCTATTCGATCCCAATCTATCATACTCATCCCTCAAGATACGCCCTCCTCTTTGCTGACGACACCGCACTGGTCATCCACGCCCCGACTCTCCAAGCTGCCCAATTATCTTTTCAATCATCAGAACGAGCTATCGACCATTCGTATTTCGGCCCTAGAATTCTAGATTTGCAGCAAATTTTTATAAAATTTATATAATTCAAAGACAATTTCTTTCTATCTATATGAATTTTTCTGAAATTTTTATTCTATATTGAAAGTATTTTATTTGTGAATATTTTTAGACATTTTTACTCCATATTGCTCAATTTTTTTGGGCATTTACTGAATGGTGAAGACTTTTCACGTATTCTAAAATTCACAGCAATTTTTATTTTCCAGATTTTTCTCTCATTATGTTGAATCTGTCTTTAAAAAGTCTAGCTTTTCAAATTTTATCTTATTAAAATTATCTTCTAACTTGTATTCTGTTCATTGAAATTTTTTCTCGAATTTCTCTTGCAAATTTTTCGAGTTTGTTGGATTTTCAGCAATTGTCTTCAAGATTTCTATATTTTTTCAAAATTTGTCTTCAATAAAAAAATCAATAATTTGTCCTTTATTCTATATGTTTTTTTTAAACTTTTCTTAAACATTAAAAGTATTCTAAAATTTTCTAGATTTTTTTTAAATGTAAGCACTATAAATATATAAATGTTATAATTTTTTTTGTGTTCTAAATTTTGTAGCAATTTTTTTTATCTAGATTTATGAAAATTGTAAGCTATTTTTGCGTCTTTTTATTCATTTCTTACATTATTTTGGAATAGGAATTTTAAAGAAACCTCTCTTCGAAATTACGACCATTTTCTAAGAGGCGTCTAGAATATTTTTTCTCCAAGTTTTTGTAATATCTTAGTTTTTGATACTATATAGTTTCTAATCTTGAATAAGAATCTTATTTGTAGGTGCTTAAATAAATGATCTTTAACAATTTTACTTTGGAATGTTTCCCTAAATATTTGTAGCATCTTCATTCCAATTTTTTCAACAATCCCCTTTTAAAAGTTCTAAAATTTTTAGAAGTTTTTATTCAGCTTGTTAGAATGTTTTAATTTAAAACCTTTCCTTTATTTTTTATCACATATTTTTTTGTATATTTCGGCCATTGTGATAATTTTATTTGAGAGTTCTATAGTTTTTCAGCATTTTTGAAGAATCTTCCACAACATAAAAATAAATAAAATATAATAAATAAATAAATAAACACCTTACTACGTCTTATTTAATTTTTTAGAAAATTTTGTTCTAAATTGTAACCATTTTATAAAGGTTCTAGATAATATCATTATTTTTTTCAGATTTTCATTCTGATTTTCAAAAACTTTATTTAAATTTTCTAAGAAATTTCTTCAAACCTCTGTTTTTTTAGCAATTGAGAAAAAAAATTCGAGGGTGCTATAATATTGTAGAATTTTTTCTTTGGGTTTTGAAGAAAGTTTCAGAACATATTATTGTTTATTGTGATGCTTTAGATTACTGTTAACAAAATACATTAATATACACATACATAAAAAAATACACTAAATTTTAAGCACTTCATTCTTCGGAATGTTCTTCCAGTCAAACCCATATAGAATGTTTCCATTTATTGGAAATCTGGAGAATTTCTTCTACTTCTTTAAGTTTTAAATAATCTTTCATAACATCTTGCCTTGTCTTATCTGTTTTTTTTAGAAAATAAAAAAAATATTTGTAGGTTCTATATAGAGTTTCTTTGTATTTTTTTTTTCACTTTTTAAAATTGTTCTACTATTAACTTGCATTATATAATTAGATTTTTTAGAAATTGTTTCTATAAATTATGTTTATGTTTTTTGTAACGACTTTGTTTTTATGTGTATTTTTTTAAGAAAGACCAAAAATCTGAATAAATAAATAAATTTTTCAAAAAAAATTGGGATGCGTTTAAGTTCATGAGGAATTTAACTGATTTTTTTCCAAGTTTCAGAAATTGTATTTGAGAATTTTTGGTAAGCAAGACATTTTTGGCTTTAAAAATGTTTTTTACTATTTTTTATTTGTCTATTATTTCTGTAATTTCTCAAAAAAGAGAGTACGTAATTTTTTCTACAGATTTGTAGAATGTTTCAGATTTCTATTACTAGAAATTCTATTTCTCTTAATTTTTCTATAATATTTCTAGATTTTTTCAAGGATTTAACTTCTAAATTATAATAATACGATAATTTTTATTTTATGGAATTTTTAGTAGTTTTTTTATTTGGTTTTGTTGAGTTTTTAACAAACTTTCTTTAATTTTTCAAGAATATCTTTTAATCTCCTAATTTTTTTTTTCAGTTGCATCAAAATTTTACGTATGTTTTTTTGTAATGAATCTGTTTTGATATGTATTTTCTAAGATAGAAGACCAGAAATCTAAATAAATAAAATAAATAATAAAAATTGAAGAAATATCTTGAAAAATTAAATAAAACTTATTCAAAAATTGTACAAATCTTGAATAAAGACTGCTCTAAATTTGTAGAACAATCAAAGAAAATTTGAGCTACCTAAAAGAGCAATTTTCAGAAGAACTATATAATTTTAAGTGTAATTCCTGAAAATTTGAAAATTGAAGAAGGTTTTAGAAATCTGGAGAAAATATATTCTACTCTCTATTCTTGCGATTTATAAAATCGATTCCTGAAAAAATATAGTAATATAAAGCAAGAATGAAATCCTAGACAAATAATGAAAAATAAATAGAAAATCTGGCGAAATAAAAATGAATCGTGAAGAAAGTGTTCTAATTAAGTTTCAATCTTACCTTCATGAAACTCAAAAACAAATTTCGTTATTTTCACACATATTGAAACACTTACTATGTTTTTACCACAATTAATTTATTGTAATATGGTTTACATATATACAAAAATCACGACTTAAAAACATAGTAAGTGTTTCAATATGTGTTTAAATATGGATTACCACCTAGTAACGGTCACAACCATCATGAATTCGTTATTTTCACTGATTGAACATTTTTGGCTTTAAGTATTTTATACATGTTGACAGTTGAAAGATTTTGATTGACGTACAGTAAAAGTTATTCGGCAAATATTATCTTCTAACTGTCAACATTTATAAAATAAGGCCAATAATGTTGGTTGCATCTGTAGAAATAAGAAGTAAATATCAATGTTTTTAACAGTAACAACTTATATCAAATATTTCATCTTATTCTATATTTTTTGAAGCAATTTAACAGAATCTGTTTTACAATTGAAAGCTTAAATAATTTCTTTCATTTAAAATGTATCTATATATTTTTAGACAGTTCATAATTCAAATATTATGACTGCGCATTTTTTTACAGTTGCTTTCGGATCATTAAAATATTTCTTTCTGCATGTGTTAGTTTTTTAAGTTTATTTCGAAGACAATAACAATCAATGTAGGATGATAAAAAAATTATACATTGAAGTGTTTTTGAACATTTTGGATATTTTGGCAATTGACAATTTGACATCTAATACTTATGAGTGATGATATTTTTAGATTTATAAATCGATACAAATGTTTGATAGATTATAAATCAGATAAAAATTATGTATGTTAAAATTTTACAATTTTTGGCAGTAAATATTTTTATACATGAAATAAAAGCAATAATTAGAATTAGTTGCTTGGCAAAAAAGTTATTCGCTTTATTATTTGGTATAAGAAGTGATACCAAAAAAATTATTCGTTTCATTTTCAACTAACACGAAATGAAAGCCTCCGGAATTACTTATTTAACCACATGAAATTAAATATTTCTTTTATTTTAATGTAGTTTTAAAACTTTTTGTCAGATTATTTTTTACAGATGAAATTTCTAGCCCTGTTGACAAATACAAAGTTTTTAATACTTTTACTATAAGAGCAATAAATCAATAAATATCCATATTAGTTGTTATCAAAATTATTAAACTAAAATACCATCCTTTTTCCTAAAATTTAATTAGTATTACTTCATCTGTAATTTGCAATCTTTCTAGTGTAATTTATTAGTGTAAAGTTTGTTACACCCCAATTAAATTTAATCTTGTTCTTAATCAACTTACTTTCGTATTACTTATGACTTTTACTTCTCAATTTTTATATGTTTATATTTTCAAGTAATTATTTTTATATAATCTATCTAAAACTCATTTAAATGAGTCTACTAAAATATTTTTGTAGAACATCCATCATCATAAAATGCATGTTTTACACATTTCTATCAAATATTAGTATCTAAGATACTATCATCATTAATCATCGTTGTCTATGAAGTCCTTCAGATAATTGCAGAAAATTAAATTATAAATTAAAATTACTTAACTATTATGCATAGTATTGCAGATTGAAAAATTAATTATCACTTCTCATAAGTAACAACCTTACAATCCTCATTAGTCATTGTTATCTATTAAACATCCAGACAATTATATTAATTAATAATTTCCTCGTTCATTTAGTGTAATTGATTAGTTTAATTATAACGACGTGATGGTTGATGATTTAAATAATTACGGATTCATCGCCGACCTGTTTACCGCAAATGTAATTAACTTAAAAAAAATATACTAGGACAGTGTTAGAATTAGAAATTTAGCCGTTTAAGTCGTTTAATGTACAATGGAAACAGGAACGAAATTAAAGCGCGACTCCAAAAAAAATTTCGCAGCCTACTTATTCTTTTAAACATACTATAATAATAAATTGAATACCAGGATGTATTTGACACTGGAAAAAAATAGACATGAAAAATAAAATTAACACGACTAATTAGACAAAAAATTGAGGAGAAAGAAGTATAGAGAGAGCAAGATCATTATGGTACTTACTATCCAGTAGTCTATAGACCTTACAATCAACAGAAAGTAACGTTTTTAGTACTGTTAACGTTCTGTAATCGCATCATCGAATTTGTTATGTAAAAGCAATCTGCAGGTACGTGTTTTGATGTAACAGAACGGTTCAGTAATGCTTGGAGAAATTAATTTGCCCTAATAATTTATTTAATTTCTATAATTTTTTTTAAATAAAGAAAACTTTTTTGTGTGAACGCCTTCAAAATTCAAGAATTAATTATTTTTATGTGTTTGCAAAAGTCATCAGTCCGGGTCTGCAATCAGTACTCTTCACCATCGGGGTTTGAGTGGAAGAACACCTTTTATTATAAATGTGTTTTTTGTGTATTTATATGTATGTAGATAATTCACATTTGGTTTTCTTTCTTAAATAAAATACATAAAACAAATTACAAAAACATACATCAAATTTTGTACAGAAGAAGCACAGGCGGATTCTTTCGTACAAAATTTTATGTATGTTTTTGTAATTTGCTTTTATATGAATTTTATTTAAGAAAAAAAAAATTATCTACATACACATAAATACACAAATATCACATCATAAGGACCATGTAGACGATAGCCTATCACTACTACTACTACTATGATATTTACTAAGAGTGATTTATTATTATGATTATCTCGATAAAACATATTTTTAGATTTTCCGTACATCTTCTTAAGATAGCGCTTAATGTGATTATAATTAGAACCTTGGCCGTTGGAAGATTGAAACGATGAGAAGAAAACAACATCCAGGAAAGGTTAGTTACGAGCAGGACGCACGTACGCACACACTCGCCCAATTATTTTTAATTTGAACCCCCGTGAGCGGCCGGCGTCCCAAAAATATCCCCCTTTCCGTTTTGTTGTCACTATTTCGGGCCGAAAATATATCAAGTGCAGCGGACTCCTCAGTGTCAGGCCAAAGACGTCTATTGCTCGTATTATACATCACAATTGCTACTTTTAGAGTCGTACTGAGTTTGGGAGTTCCATACTTCAACGACAAGATGTTCTAAAATATTTAAACACTCAATTTCTGAATTAGAATAGTACTTCTTGGACAGAAAAAGAAATAAGCAAGAATTTAAGAAAACACTTCAACAACTGTATTACTGAAAAAAGTTTACCACAAACTTGTCGTTACCAAACTTAAAGTATTCAAAAATATGAACAAGGTCATCGTGTCTTCTTCTTCATCAAAATTTCTTTTCAAAGTATATAAGTGAATACATTATGATATAATGGTGATGTGGCCATCATAATACTTTCCCTATATTTATTTATTTTTAATAATTTTCTCAAGTTTGAATTCTTCACAATTACTTGTTATATAAATTTCATTTAGTTCCTATAGTTTATTAGCAATAAGCCAAAAAATTGTAAAAATTTTTAAATTAGAAACTTTACAAAAAAAAATGTTTCAATGAAACTTTTCAGTTTCTTATTCTCTTTAACTTTTGTTTGAAAAGTTATGTTTTATTTTTCAAAATTTACGTTTTAGTTTATTTACTTTTTACAACTTTTAATTAAAACGCTTATGTTTTACTGATTGGAGAGTGGGTTAGAGGCCACCCACCCACCCTACATATACATATTAACTTTAATTACTGATCACCTCGCGGTTTGCAATAACTTTAATTACAAAATTTGAATAAAAGAAAATTGTCAGAAGTAAAATTTTTGATAAAGAAAATGGTTGTGACCGTTACTACGTGGTAATCCATACAAATTATTAAAATTTTAGAGTTTCCAATAAAATCTTCACAATTTAGAAAGCGGGTTGAATAAAAAATTTTGAAACCTAGAGAAGAAATTAGTGGAAATTTTTTTGAATTCTTGAAAAAGTAAGTCTAGATTTTAGAAAAATTAATCTAATAAATCTAGGGCCTCAAGAAAAATCTAGATTTCTACAAATAAATTTTCTAAAAAGTTCTAGAGCCTCAGAGAAAATCTTTGCAATTTATAAGATAAGAAGATAACCTTAAAATCTGGAGGAGAAATTTCTGGAAATTTTATGAACCCTTGGAAAAAAGTCTAGACTTCTAAATGAAAATTTTCTGAAACATTCTAGAACCTCCTAGAAATATACAACCAGTTGAAAAAATATCTTGAAATAGGAAAGAGAAATTACGGAAAATTCCTTCTCGAAAATAAGAAAAGATTTGTAGGGGAAAATTTTCTAGACCCTCCAAGAAAAATTCCGCAATTTAGAACTTTCTAAATAATTTTATAGCCTCTAGTTGAAAAAAAAATGTTGAATTCTAGAGAAGTAATTACTGAAATTCATCTGAATTCTTGAAAAGGATAGGAAATTAAAAAACATTTAGAGGCTGAAAGAAAATCTTCGCAATTTATAAGAAAAATTGAAAAAACATTTAATTTGGGGAAGAAGTTATTGGCCATTTTCTAAACTCTAAACTTTTAGAAAAAAATCTAAAATGCCTCAAGGAAAATCGTTGCAATTTAAAAGACTTCAAAAAAAAAGAACTTGAACTCTGGAGAATAAATTGCTAGAAATTTCCTGAACCCTCGAGAAAATAATCTAGATTTCTAGAAGTAAATTCTAAAAATTCTAGAGCCTCAAAGAAAATCTTTGCGATTTAGAAGACAAGTTGAGAAAATCTTGAAATGTGGAGAAGAAAGTACTAGAAATTTCCCGAGCTAGATTTTTAAAAACAAATTTTCTAAAAAAGTATTCATTCAACTCTTCGCATTTCACTTGAAATTTCCTAAATTTTACACATCAAATTCAAATTGATTCAATAAAAATCAAAAATTCGTTATTAACATTGTTTACTATTTTAGCTATAATTCTTTAAATAATAATGAAATTACGAAAATTCTTTCACTAATAAATTACTAGCAACGACGAGAAGTGAAAATGCTAAAAATTAGACATTCGATTTTCAATTGTTTTTCAGTATTTTTAGAATAACTTTTTACAGCACGGATGGATTTAAAAAATTCTTCCACGAAATGATTTCTAACATCAAATACAAGTTCATAGACAAAAAATCAAAAATTTTATTTTCAATTGTTTTTCAGTATTTTTACAATTACTATTTTCAGGATGGACGGATTGTACAATTTTATTTTACGAAACGATTGCTGACATCCAATTCAAATTGATAGAATAAAAATCAAAAATTTGTTATTGAATTTTCTTTTTTTATATTTTAGCTATAATTCTTGGAATAGTTATGAAATTACGAAATTTCTTACACCAATAAATTACCAGCAACGAAGAGAAGTAAAAATGCTAAAAAATAAACATTCGATTTTCAATTGTTTTTCAGTATTTTTAAAATAACGTTTCATAGCAAGGACGGTTTAAAAAAATTATTTTACGAAATGATTACTAACATCAAATACAAGTTGATGGACTAAAAATTTTTTTTTCGCAATTTAGATAAGAATTTCCTACTAGAATTTACAGACCTTTTTGAGAAAAAAACCAACAAAATAAGGAAATAAATCTAAATAATTAACGGAAGATAGTAACATTTTTGAAAAGATATTTATAGCAAATTCTAAAATCATTAATGAAATGCTACAACCTGAATATACAACAATTAATAACATTTAAGAAAAAAAAAAATAGTAGACTCCTTGGAGAAATTTCTAGAACTCTACAAAAGAAATTGTTGGAAATTTCTAGAAACCCTTAAAAAATCTACATTTCTAGAAAAAACAATTCTTGAAAAAACTTTGCAATTTAAAAGATAAAAATAAAATAAAAAGAAAAAAACAATCTTGATATCTGGAGGAAAAATAACTGAAAAGAGTTTAGATTTCTAGGAACAGATTTTCTAGAAAAATCTATAGCCTCCAAATCTGAAATGAGTTATTGGAAATTTCTGAACTCTCGAAAAAAAGTGTAAAATTCGGGAAAAGATTTGCAATTTATAAGACAATATTAACAGCCTCAAAGAAAATTCTAAAAATATTGAAACGAACTTTCGAAAAAATATAGAACTCCCGAATGCTGTTAACTTCTAGAATCCTCCAAATAAGTTCCAGAAATCTACAAGGAAAATTCTAGAATCCTTGATCAAAATTCTTTGGAAAGGAAGATGCAAAAAAGAAATTCCTGAAATAATAAATTTTAAAACTCTCGATTAAAATCTTTGCTAAAAATTCTGGAAATATCTATTTATTTATTAGATAAAAAAAAAGAAATTACTGTACACTTTTAGAATCTTCAAAAAATTTTTATAAACCTAAAATGAAATAAATGAAAAAGTATGGATCATCTGAGAAAATTATAGAAATTTAGAAGAAAATTTTCTAATAGAAAAAGTTGAACAAACTCTTGTATAGAAACCTCGAAGAAATTTTTATAAATAAATATAAATAATGACTTTTTGAAACTCTCGAATAAAATCTTCTAGAATTCTCGATGAAAATTCTTTGGAAAGGAAGTTGCAATAAAAACTAAAAGTGTGGAGGAGAAATTACTGAAATTTCAAGAATCTTTGAAGAAAAATCTAAAAAAATTTCTGAAATATTCTAAAGTTAAATATTTTTCTCACAAATTAAGAACTTTACGAAAAGCATGTCTTTATCAAACGCGTCTAGTTGCTCATTCCCTTTAACTTTTGTTTGCAAAGTTATGTAATATGTTTTAAATTTAGATTATAAATACTGAGAAAAACAAAAAAAAAACGCCTCGAGTAAACATCCACTTCCGGTTTATGAATGTTCTCATTCACGAAAACAATACCTTTCAAATGGTGATTTTTCTCGAAATCTATGAGGTTTACGTAAAAAGGCTATTCTTAGTCATTTGTTCACTTTTGAATTCTCTACAATTATTTGTTATATAAATTTCTTGTAGCTCTAATAGTTTAATAGCAATTGGCAAAAAATATCAAAATTTTTAATTTTTATTATTTTTTCTCGAAAGTTAAGAATTTTATGAAAAATATATTTTAATAAAACTTGTTTAGTTTTTCATTTCCTTTAACTTTTGTTTGAAAGGTTTTGTAATATATTTCCTTTTTTTTTAATATCGGAAAAAAACAAAACACGGCCTCTAGTAAACATCCATTTCCGGTTTTTGAATGTTTACCAAAAGCTTTTGAGTTCGAGTTTTTAATGATAAAACCTTAAGTTTAAAGTTTCATCTCAATCGGATCATTCGTTTTTGAGATACAGCGCCCACAGACATTTTCACGCACGAAAACAATACTTCACCTATATATACTATATAGGGAAAGTAAAAAAAGGAGACACGATCACTTTGTTTTAACCACACAAAGTCATTTGGAAGACCACCAAGAAGATAGTATGAGAGCTGGTACTCAAGTTCCCAACTGCTGCAATAAATTTTGAAGAAAGAACAGTAGACCTGTTAAGTCGCAGTTCATGAGTTCACACTTCACAATAATCCTATGTAACTTGTAGAAACAAGATCTAATCCTAGTTAACAAGGAAGAAAATAAGAAGAAAGTCACCGTGTCTCCTTCTTCATCATATTCAAAATTTACCACAAAGTAAATGCCTCCAAAATTAAACAAAAATATTATTGTAGTTGTTTCAAAATTAATTTGTTTTGTAGTCTTAGTAAGACTCATTGTTGTAGATTCACGAAATGTTTTCGTATTTTTAAATTAGAAATTATTATATCTGTGATAAAAAATAATTTAATTAAACTAGATAGATCTATTACACTTCGAAATTATAATACAAAATGTAAGTATTACTTAAAGCCATTAGATGTTGTTTAGTAATATTACGAATTAATTATGGTAATTGTCACTACCATACCGGGAGCAGAATGTTATTATTAAAATGTATTATTATACGGATCCCATCTTGTTAGGCCCGCGGTGTGCGGTCAGAAAATTAATTAAAACCCCGACGGTATTATAATAACAATTTCCTAATTACGTAAGTAATTGCCGCTGGGTCTTGTGCAAATCATTTATGCAACTGTATAAATAGTGCAAGGAATGGACGTAAAAGGAGAGAAGAGAGCGTGGAATTGTTTGGGCGTGCAGAGCCCTCCTCGGCGTTTATGTGTGTGTGTGTGAAATCGTTGCGGAATTTTTGTTGTTTGTTGCTTCCCTCAGTCGACTAATTAGTACCATGTAATAGTCGGTGTAATCGCGATTATGAATGCTTACATTGTACGAATTTAAATTCATTGTGTGAGCGTTTAATTTTGATATAATTGTACGAAATTAATTTTTATTTTATGGGGTAATTTGAATAAATTAATTTTCCCCCACGTAATTTTACTACTCTCGACTTTCGTTTTTGTCTATATTGATCAATAAAAACGTAAGATATAAGATTTCCATGTCTAATAAAAGCATTAGTTTTTCTTCTTATTGGATTTACCCTCTGTACTGATCTGACCTTTTGGAATTTAATTCCTTACCTTCAAACAATTCTTACATCAAACTAGCAGAGAACATACATCGAAAATCAGAAAATTAGATATCTGCAAAGCCTTCGAGGATTGACTGTTCCAGTATAATTCCATAAAACTCCCACTACATCTCCTCAACCTAATCGATAACTTTCTTCGATCCAGACTTCTTCAGGTTAAATTCGAAATCCCTAGTTCTAGACACCTCGAAAATCAAAAATCTGCCATAGTATTCTTAAATATCTACAAAGCCTTCCATTCACTATGGCACAGTGGTTTGATGTTCAAGTGTAATTCCATAAAAGTCCCACTGTATCTCCTCAACCTAATCGTTAACTTCTTTTCATCCAAACTTCTCCAGCTTAAAATTCGAAACCCCTATTCCTAGTCATTTGTCCTTCAATAAGGCGTTCCCAAAGGATCCCTCTATCTATGCTCTTATTGCTTCACGATATTTGTAATACTAACCATCTACATCGCAATCCTTATGTCTATCCTCTGCTGTATACTAATGATACGACGCTAATAGTCCATGCATTAACCATAAATCCTTCCTATGCTAAAGGAACTGATCAATTCAATGGTTTGTGAAATGGAGAATATCCATAAACTTCAAAAAATCCAAGCTCCTCATTCCGGTCTACAGAATTCCCAACATAAAATTATTATAAAAAATCACACACCCAATCCAGCCAATACCTTGATATAACATTTGCTACAAAATTAGCATTTCACACTTAAAACTTTTGAGCAGAAACCAGGAGGAGGAATATTTTAGAATGCTAATATTTCTTGACTGATTTTCTCATGTACCTCTTAGTTAAACATTGAGAAATAATGAGTAGAATTAGATTAAAAACACTTGGTTCCAGTGAAAATTTAATTTAATTTTATTTATTATTAGAATGCTAACTTATCAAAATCAAGAAATTTCTACAAAAATCATAAGTTGATGAAGGGTGTTCAGGTAGAAGCCCCTTCACTGAGATAGCCAATCTCTAGCCACGAGCACGGTCGTGGTTATACCGAGAGTCATCTTGAAATATTTATTATTATTATTTATTTATTACGATTCTTTCGATAACCTGTTAACATAATACATTAATATAGACTTATCCATAATGTGATGATGATCTGTCACCCTTCCCAAAACCTTAAAACAGAGAACAGGAGGCCAGCACGACGTTCTAGAATTTTAACTTATCAAAATCAAGAAATTTCTACAAAAATCATACGGTTATGATTACTCTACTATTCTATTGCATACTCCTCACTCCGTCATATTAAAGAACCTGCAGAAGTCATTCGTATCCTCAATAAACATCGATATCTTCTAAATCCTATCCACAATTCATCCAATAATATTTTATATCAATTAATAGAAATAATCCCCATTGAAGAACGATTGAAATATTTATCCTTAAAATTCGCAGAAAATTCAATATAATAATGAAAAGCTCGTCTTAAATTTGGTTGAGGTTTTCATGGTTATAATTATTTTTGCGAATTTTAAGGATAAATATTTCTCTCATAACCCTCTGATAATTCTTAGGATAAAACACTTTGAAATTACCACTTAACAATTCATTTCATCCACACATAATGATATTAGTGATCATGACCTTTAAACACATCAGTGGATAGTTAAATTCTTTGCACATTAGTAATCACGACAATTAAATTCAAGCTGAAAAACTACAGGCTCATAGCCGTTGATAAAAAGTATAATAATGTTCGAAACATAAACTTTTGTTTGTTGTTTGTTGAAAAGTAACATTACCATCATAATTTATACCTTAAAAGTAATCGAATTTTTTTTTGTAAAATTTAGGTAACCGGAAGTCTAGACGAGAGATTTGGTCGTGTTAGTTACAAACCACTTGATTAAAAAAATGCGTTTGTCATACAGGGTCTATTGCGAAAGTAATGCGCATGATTTTATTGTGAAGACTATCCATCGCAGCTGTCTAAATATTATTAATTGAAGGGTGGATTAGAATCCAACCACGTATCTTAAATATATTCATTTAGCGTTCAAGCCATTATTTTATAATATATAAGTAGGGTATGTGAGTAGCTTTTAATCCACCCTCCAATTAATACATTTTAATTAACGTTAAAAAGAAAACATTACTAATGAAGTTATGCATCTGACAACATTTTTATCCATTTTTTTTGGTAGTAATTAAGTTGCAAAGCCGTCCCGTAGGTTTTACTGATTGGAGGGTAGATTCGAGAGCACCCACCCACCCTACATATATCTATCAATTTTAGGTACAATACTGCTGATGATTTTTGCTAGTTTAATCAACGCGTTCACAGTTTGTTTTCCTAAAAATTAATCGCTGATCAGTAGGTTAGATTAATATGCATATGTAGGGTGGGTGGGTGGCCACTATTCCACCCCTATTAAGTTTAAGTAACACTGCTGGTGAATTTTACTAATTTAATTAACGTTTTTACTGTTTGTTTTTCTGGAAACTAAACGCTGATTAGTAGATGAGGTTAATATGCATATGTAGAGTGGGTGGGTGTCCACTATCCCACCTTCCAATTCCAAAACATACGCTAGAAGTAGTGAATAGGGAATTTAATTTAGTCAGTTTCACAATTCTGTAATTTAATAATTTACAAATAAAGTAATTCACCTGACAACATGTGTATCGATATTTTTGGTAGTAATTAAGTAATTAAATTGCAAAACAATCGCATATGTTTTACTGATTGTAAGGTGTATCAAAGGTCACCCACTTAACAAACATATACTTATTTATTTTAGTTGTAACACAGCTGATGATTTTTGCTAAGTTAATCAACGTTTGCACTGTTTGTTTCCCTGAAAATTAAACGCTAATCAGTGGGTTAGATTAATATGCATATGTAGGGTGGGTGGGTGTCCACTAACCCACCCTCGAATTCCAAAAATTTCACCAGAAGAAGTGAATTAGGAATTTAATTTAATCACTTTCATAATTTTCTATCTTTTTCGTCTTTTGTCTAAATATTATTAATTGGAAGGTGGGTTAATATCCATCCACGCAATTTAAATATATACATTTGCCATTCAAGTCATTGTATTTTTAATATGACCTAGTAACAAAGGGTTGTGGCCATTAAATCATTTCCCTATATTTTTTCTCGAAAACTATGAGGTTTAAGCAAAAAAGGCTATTCTTAACAATTTGCTCAATTTTGGATTCTTTATAATTAATTGTTATATAAATTTCACGTAATTCCTATAGTTTATAAATATCAATTAAACGGTACCTACCATATATAGACTCATGAAATAAAAGACATTTGACAGATAGAAAAATGAGTGGCAAATTATATGTAACAAATAATAAATGACATATTAAAGTTTCGACATTTGAACAAAAGACATAGTTGTCAGCAAAATAGTTAGACTGATCAAATATACATGTCAAATAAGATATGCCATCTGTCATCTTTCTTCTGTCATTTGTCATCTTTCTTCTGTCATCTGTCATGAGTCATCCATCATCTATCATTTGTCATGTGTCAATACACATATTGATATATGTCATTTTTTTATCTGTTATTTGTCATCTGTCATATGTCATTTAATATATGTCAATTATTAAATGTCAAATCTAATGCCTTCTGTCAACTCTTATATGCCATTTGCTATATGTCAGCAATAGGCAAAAAATGTCAAAAATACAGAATTAACAGAAATAATCATTATTGAAGAACGTTTGAAACATCCATCCTTAAAATTTGCAAAAAATCAATGTTACCATGAAAACCTCATCCAAACGTATATGCCTCGTAACCCTTTTAATAATTCAAAACCCTATGAAATCACCACTCATCAAATCATCATGACCTTTAAACAACAGTGAAGATTCGTTGGATATTAGTAATCACGACGTTTACAAGACAATTAAATTCAGGCTGAAAAAACGCGGGTCGATAGCGGTTAATCAGAAATATAATAATGTTCGAAGGATACAATTTACACTGTCCAGTGTTATACATACACTTGTGCTAATAAAGATGTATGTCGTTCGTTGAAAAGTAGCATTACCATCAACATGAATATCCTTATAATTTTCTGAGTATTATATTTTTTTTAAATAGACTTTTTTTAAAATTTTAGCTTTCTTTCAATTTCTGAAGAACCGAAAAGATTTTAATATAGTAATGTTAACCGGAAGTGTTAACAATATATTTGGTCGTGTACGTTACAAACCACTGAATTAAAAGAAATGTATTTGTCATACAGGGTCTATTATAAAAGTAATGCCCATTTTCTGGGAAAAATATATTTATTGATCGTAGGTACAAATTGAAATCCTTCAAAATACCCCCAGCATCAATACACTTAGTTTTTTTTATTATCAATTAATAAATAGAATTTTAATTTTCTGATTAGAACAAAATTAAAAAATTCTACAAAAAGAACGATTTTTTATTAATTTTTTTGAGTATAGTGATTCTAAAGGCTCTAAAAATGTCAAAGAGCAAAAATTCTGAAGAATTTATAGGATTTAAAGATCTTAACGTTAATATAGATTTTAAATATATTAAAAGTTTGAAAGATTGTAGAAATTCTGAAGCAATATTACGAATATAAAAAATATATAATATAATATGTTAGTGTCAAAAAAATAGAAAGTTGTTAAGGTTTCAAAGTTTACAGATTTTCTGAAATTTCTAAAGTTTAAAGAAATTTTAAACATATTAAAAGTTTTGAAGATTGAGATATTCTAAAGAAAAATCACGAATTTTATATAACAAGATGTCAAGATTGTAGTAATTATAAAGATTCTAGAAAAGCTAAATATTCTAAAAATTCTAAACATTTTAACACTTATAGGTATTCCAAAGTTTAAAAAGTTTAATAGATTGAACAAATTCTAAAGAAAGGAAACTTAAACATCTAGAAAAGTTAAAGAGTCTAAAAAATAATCTAACTAATTTACCGTTTGTAGATATTATGATGAATCTTAAGTTTAAAGAGATTTTAGGATATTGAAAGTTTGAAAGACTGTAGAAAGACTAAAAAAAGATATAAAATTTAAAAAAAAGATATATAATTCGAAGGATTCTAAGAATAATAAAGAGTCTGAAAATTGTGAAGATTTGCAAACATTTGAATGTTTCAAAGAGATTTGAAATATATTGAAAGTTTCAAGGACTGTAGAAATTCTAAAAAAAATTAAATACGGTAATTATCCTTTTTATTTTATAGACTCTACAGTATTCAAGGAAACTAAAACAAGGATGTAGAGTTTCTACAGTTTCTAGAAGTTACTAGATGTGATAAAAGTTTAAAAAAAAACAGGTTGACAGATATGTTAGAGTTTGTAAAAATTCAAGTATATATTTCCAAATGACAACAAAATTATTTTAAAATTACTAATTTAATCTAATTGATTTAGAATTTAATTTATTTTTAAGATTCGAATTCGAATTGCCCCGTCTTGAAGAGTCTAGGAATTCTAAAGGTTTTAAATGATCTAAAGATTTTAACGTTTATAGATTCTAGTTTAAGGGAATTTCAAAAATATATTAAAAGTTTTAAAGGATATTTATTAAAAAAAAATATATCTTTTAAATTTTAGACTCTAAACCAAAAAGTTTGAAGAGTCTAAAGAAAGCTTTAAGAGTTTATAAAGAAAAGTTTCTAGAGATACTAAATATTCTAAAGAAATTTCAATCTTGAAACAAGTTTAACATATTTTGAGATATTCTGAAGTAATAACAAAATATGCAAATTAAAAAATTTAAATTTGTAGTGCAGTATTAATAATGATAATTATTTTTCTCATATTAATTATCATTAATAACAAAATGTTTGAAAATTATTAGTCTAATTAAAATTAAATTATTTTTTGAGAATGTTACGAAAGAGTTAAGAAAGTCCGGCTGATTTTAAATCAAATCGAACATTTCATAGCAGTTTTCCGTCAACACTTTTGGTACAAGCTTCTCGAAGACATTGCGCATTTGCAGATCCTCAACCACAATCCCACGTAACGCAAATGTGGACATATTTAGGGCGTCAGCGATTAGCTGGATACTCAATCGACGATCGAAACGCAAAACTTCACGCACGTGATTCACGTGTTTGTCGTTTCTGGCCGTTGTTGACTTGATTGCGTATTGTTGTTTAAGATAACGCTCCGTCGCGAAAATCACACTTTACTCAGGGTGTTCGAAGATCCTTCACCACATTTCCAGTATAGTCGCATCACAATAAAATCAGGCGCATTACTTTCATAATAGACCCTGTATATTAATACCTAATAATATATGAAAAATGCATTTATCCTCGTTCTCGTGGAGGCTTTCACTTGTGATATTTTTTATAACTTTAATAACGCAAGTAAACTTTGTTTATACCACATAGTTTATTCTTTTGACTTTGTGACTCGACACAATCACTAGAAGTCTGCGAAACTGTAGTCACGAAAAAAAAAATTAAATATGTGGTATAAACAGTAGTTAATTGTGTTTTTAAAGTTGTAAGAGTTCAGTATAAATAATTAAACAAATATTTTTAAAGTGTAATAAAATAAGCATACTTAGTAGTTTTAACTAATTTGAAAAATATATTTAAACTGATTAAAAAATACTATCAAGGCGCAGGTTGTTCAAGTGAACGAATATATGTTTTTTTTTTCTTCTAAACAAATTTCAATTAATGAAATGTTTTTTATTACTTTGTAATCTCGTTTTATTATTTGCAACTATACTATCTATATTACTATAGTAACACTTTAGGTATTATCTACTATTTTAATTGATTTATAATAAACGCGAAAAATAGAGTATTTTTTCATCATTAGTCACTAACATTTTTTATTGACAAATGTTTACATTTTTCATTTGAATAATAACTAATAAATAATGAATGGTGGGTTAATCAAAAGACTATCGATCTGTAAGGAAATAGTTACAAGCAGGCAGAAAGACCTCTGCTTGTTTGTAACTATTTTCTTTTATTAGAAAAACTAATTTTGAGGTGTAAAAAAGTATACTTCTTAATTTAAAGGTTATATAATTAATAAAACACTTTAACTTTGTTTGTATAACACTATGTTTTTTTCTCTTCATTTTCTTTAAAAAAAACTTCAGTATCAGTGCAATTTGTACCAATTTTATTTTTAACCCCTTTTTTACTTTTTGTAATTTTGTATTTGTTTCTTTTTGCAAATTGTGTTTCTTTCTTAACAAACATTTTTTGGAGATTTGTTTACTATTTTAGCATATAAATGAGATATTTTGTAAAGTAGCGAGTGTTTTTTTAATATTCTATACCGTTTTAAGTATATTTGAATAAGAACTTTATTTGATTGTAATTTTTTTAGAAAATAATTGTTTTCAGTAAACTATTTACATAATCTAAAAAAAACACTTAGTAACAGTCACAACCATTCTCTTCATTACATAATGCCATAAAAACTTTGCAATTATAATAATTTCATATTAAATCAAGACCCTTTTTCACCTTAATCAATCCCATTTTTTAAACTCCCAACACTCGTGACATATTTCTTGTTATTCAAATTCGCAGTTACATACGAACGTTGTTGTGCTCTAATGAATGGAGTCATTAATCAGTTTGATTTAAACCTTGAAACGGGAGCGAGTGCGAATTTTGTGTTTATAAATTTATTTAGGGCCTATCAACAATTATTACGCGGAGATTTGTTTGTGTCGGTGGAATTTTGCGTACATTTAATTAGGCGCTGACCTACTGGCATGATTTTTATGTAAATAACTTTTGTTCGGACATAAAGCGGTTGATTTCGTTAGGTGAATTCGAATTTGTAATTCTAATGGACAAAATTTTTACGTTTGAAAGTCGTAGAAAACGAAAGCAAATAATACGCGGAACGTATAATAAAAAAAATAATGACGAATATTTTAATAAATAAAATATATTAATAATTCAAATGGTGAAAGTCTTTTGCAAGTCATCATCATAGAAGTAGCAAAAATATGAGTTTAACTTGTCTTCCCTTATTTAGATTTAAATCTCCATATCTTAAGGATAGAATGAGGACAAGATTATGTCTCTATGTTAGTATTTTCAAAACTGCAAAAACGTTAAGAGAATATTTGCGTTTCCTCTTGCATTACAACGAATATGCCTGCAGAACTTCATTAAACGTTCCAAATTTAAGAAAAAAGCTTTAGGATATTTCAAAACTATAGTTTAACTATAACTATTTGATGACATCTTCAGAATTCCAAAAAATGTACAATTCCATTAGACTTCAGCGACTTTGTATGTTTCTTCTTTTATTTACAGAATTTTAAAAAAAGAAGCATAGACGGAGTTCACAATAACAAATTATAAAATTAATAATTATAATTAATTATTTTGAGCGTTTCTGCACCGCAATTTTACATTATTACAATGTAAAAACTACTGTAGTTTTTTTTTGCAGTTTTTACATTGTAATAATGTAAAACTGAAAGGCTCAAAATAATTCATATTAATTATTACTTTTATTTTGATAATACTGCACCTGTAAATCAATATTTAATAACAAATTATGTTCTTCCACTCAAACGCTTCTTGTACCATGATGTTGAGAAGGTATTGTGTACTGACATTAGGAATTTATATAAAGCTTTCGAGGGACTAAGGGTTATTCTTATTATAGTCAAAGTTGTAATATTATCTTAATAATTTTAAATACTGTCATGTTTAGCTATAATTTAGAGTTTTTTTTATATTTTCTATCTAAAGTCTTAGATCTTCAATAACAACTTTCTCATACGTAACAGAAGTCCAAGTTTTAGTTCCTTATAATAACCATAGTTTTATAATTTTAGTATTTTTTATACGTTACAAAGTACTCACACCTTCTTAAAAAATTAGTTTAAGTGTAGATAAAGTTATAATATTTTTAGAAATATTTATAGATTTAAAATAGTTCTTAAACGCTATAGTTTAAAGTTCAGCTATAATTTAAAATCTTTAAATCTTCTTGTTTTTATTTCTAAACTTACTTTTAGAACTTCAAAAAAAAAGTTTTTTCATGTTTGAGTTTTTATAATAATAAGTTTTAGAAAGTCAATAATAAACACCACCTATAAAACTATTTAATGACTTAAAGTTATAATTGAAATTTGAATATATACAAAGTTATAATATTTTCAAAATTTTTTATGGATTTAGGTTAGTTCTTGAACACTGAAATTTAAAATTAGAGTCTATAAATGTTTGTTTTTCCCTTCTTTTCTATAATCCCTCTATTTAAAGTTTGACAATTCCAATAATAAAGTTCTTAAAAATTCCAGAATTCCTATGTTTGAAATAGAGTTATTGAAAAACTTAATCAGATTAAATATATAAAATATTAAATGTATAATATATAGATTTTAGGAAATATAATTTTTAAAAAAACAGTTGAATATTGTCAAAATGCAATTGATACTTGGTGGAACCAGGTATGCAAATTAAGTGAAGTAAAACACTTGTTATGTTTCATAGTTTAGTCTTTATTTACAATCCGTACTGATCATTTTCAAAATTTAAAGTTTATACTTTGAAAATTATCGTTACAGATCGAAACTCACGTCAGACAACTGTAAATAAAGACCAAACTATGAAACATAACAAGGGTTGTTCTTCACCTAATTATAAAATGCAGTTAATTATAAGAATAACAGAAAGTTGAACCATATAAAATCAATTTTAAAAATAGTTGAATGTTACCAAAAAGTTTTGATATTAAAGAGATAAAAACAGAAAAAAAAAAAGAAATTTGCAATTAAAGAAACTAAAACGTATAAAGTAAAAAGTTTACATTTTTTTAAATAAATGTTAAATTGATTTTTTAAGTTACCTTCTTTAATCTGCTTTATTCTAAACTACATTTTAAAAAAATTTCAAAATGATTTTTTAGGTTTCTTTCTTATTTTTTGCCAATATTTTAAAGGTTTTTAATAAAAATAAAGTAAATGCTTTAAGCACAATCTAAATAGTATTTTTAGAATTTTTTCAATTATTTATTTTAACACATTTCACTGTTTTTTTAGAAATTTACAACGCTTACAAATCGACTTTTTATTTTTCTTTAATTTTTTTAAACAATAACTGTCGTGATTTTAGTGTTTTTATGTAATAATACAACTTATTTAGACAACATTTTTCTCTTAGGTTTTTATTGAATTGTAAATTCTTATTTTTATCTATTATTATTAAGCAAAATTTAAACGTTTCTAGAAAGTTAATTTTAAACTGTCTTTTTTTAAATTTTCAACACTCTTTTTTCCGATAAAATAAAACAGCCTAAATTTTGATTTGATTTTTCGACTGATTTTTAAATTCTCAACTACTGTTTCAACTAATGCATTTTTTTATATTCTTAGAAAGTTATTTTCCTACTCACAAAATAAATTTTAAACTGTTTTTATATAAAGGATGAGTTACTAGATTTTCTATGTGGAAAAACGATTAAATGAAGAAAGAAGTATAGTTTTACGAGATGAATAAAATTGCACTTTCAAGGTTTTCAAAAAAGTCAAGGGTAACTAGATATTTTGAAAAAAAGTCAAAAGTCAAAAGTCAATTCAATTTGTACGAATCAATATATCTCGATTATTATGGCAGATAGAAAAGAAACAGTAAAGGACAAAGTTGTATATAATTTTACGCAGATTAATGGAATATATACAGAAATATTGTATCGTAAATATTTTCCGAGATATGACGCAAACTTATATTTTAAAAATATTTTTTAATTGGCTATGGCTTCAATCGATAGATTATTTTTTTCTCCAAATTTTTCATTTCTAAAAATAAGTGATTTACATTCATTTTTACTTAATTACAAAAATAGCTAGCTATGAAATTATAATATATTAAAATAACAATATTGTAGTTTGATTTTTATGAGTTATGTGAAAATTAACTTGATTCATTAATTTTAGTGCTTTAAAAAACATTTATTCACAAATTATATATATATATATATATATATATATATATATATATATATATATCTGTAAATTAAATAAAATTTGTGAATAAAGGTTTTTAGTGTTTTATTAATTAAGTAATATAGTAATTATTATGTTTACAAAGATAAGCGAAGATGAAAAATGAGAGATTTATGTTTATTATTTAAAATTATATCAACTATCTCTCTATTAGTCGTTTATTTTCTTTACTTTTAGTTAAATGAAGGAAATAACAAAGTGTTTTAAATCAATAGTGATAACTTCGCACAACTCAAATAAAACCGTGAATATTCTATACTGGCTTCCTGGTCATCTGAGTTAAACAAATTCTTTAAACTAAAAACCAAGTTACACCTTATTTTTGCTAACATATACTTTTTGAAAACCAGTTTATCCGAAAAAATCGTTCTCAAGTTTATACAAATCAAGACGTGCAAACACAACAAAGACATCTCAAAATTAATATTTAAATGGAAACAAAGATTTGAAATTGCAAAAAGAGAACACTTGAACCTCGCAGCTTACGAACAACACCTAAAACTGACAAAAATAACGCCTCTATATTCCTGGGAAGAAGCACAGAAGAAAATCCACACAGTAATTAACGTCAAGGCCAAAAGAAAATCAACTATCTCTCTATTGAAAATAAATTTTACAAACAGACAGAAGTACTTACAATGGGGTTATCTTTGAGTCTATTGTTAGACGAAATTTTATGTAAAATTTAACAAACATTATATTAGATTCTTCATTATGTAAAAAAAACATATAAAATTGTGACTTAATATAATAATAATAGTAAACTATTGATGATTTTCAACTTTTTATTTTACTCACTACAATTGTTTCGCTACACTGTAGCTTCTTCAGGTGAAGAAATATAATACAGAAATTTTTACAAACATATTTACATTATATATAGATTTTAGAAGTGTGGGTGGAGGGTGTATATTTCTTTAACTTAAGTAGGGGGGAGTTGGAGAGTGCTAGTTGATCGTTCAGCAAATTCCCTGAGTGAATATTTTTATTTATTTCCAAATTTTCCAATAAATTTAGTTTCCGTCCTTTGTTGGAAATGTGAAGGATTTTATATAATGGAATTTTCAAAATATAAGTGCCTCAATAATCAACGAGATATAAAATTGTGGTTTAGATTCGTCGATGATATTTTAACTTCAATTATAGGAACAGATAGACAACTAACACAATGTTTAGAATTTATTATCATAAAGTAGTAAAACAAAGTAATCCTGTGTCCTTCTTCATTATATTCAAGATGTAAACGTCTCCACAATTAATCATAAAACATTTAAAGTTGAAACCAAAACTGTTAATAATATTAAATTTCTAGATATTTCAGTAACAAAATCTAGTCAATCATTAACATTTGAAATATACCGTAAAACTTATACTGATTGGGTAATCTCTAACACTTCCAAACATCCAAAAAACATAAATTGTTTGCATTTAATTCTATGATTCCAGCTTTCAATATCTCACTCTCAAAACCAGCACTTAATGCTTAAATCCATACCTGTTTGAAATGGTTATTCATCAGCAATAATTGACCACTTTTTAATTACTTTTATATTTTTGGATTTTCAACGATTTTAATTTATTTTTATCTGTGTCTAACTAAATTTTAAATTGTTTTTGGTACAATAGAACAATCCCTATCCACAAAATTCAAGTTAGCGAGCGATCTTTTCTAAGAACTTTAACGAAAATCCGCCACTCCAGTAATCCTCTACATAATATTTCTAACCAACTCCTATATGATTCTATCTCTAATTTTTCTATCTATGAACGCCTTCCGTACTTAAGTGAAAAAATTTCCCAAAATTCCTTCAACAAACACATCTCGCTACTGCTTGCGCAGAAATCCGAACCTGATCCTAAAATACAAAACCCCTTCATTGTCAACGTTCAAATTCATTGTATCACATCATCCATCATCATCATCAGAGACTGAAAGACCGTTGGTCACTAACATTCATATTATTACACATATATTATATTTATTTCCTTTGTTTTTTGCTTGGTAATGAAGATGTTGTATAAACACTCGATTCAATATGAAATGCACCACCCAGAAAGTATAATACTATTCATGAGAAACTAGGTGAAAATAATTATTTATTTATTGGTACAAAATGATTAAACTATCAAAAGAAAAATACTTTAATTTAACAGAAAAAAATAATAATGAGTTACATCGCCTCGCACAGCATTGCACTAATTTACCGTTCTAGGCATATTTAGAATCAAAGGGTTTATATTTGCTTGAGGCATCTTATTCCAACCTCTAACTGATTGACTCATTGACGATGGAGGCTTCTACTTATAGTTTTAATCCCAAATTAAACACAATTTTCACTTTGTTTTGTAAAACAGGTATATAACTGGTTTCAGATCATCTAAGTTGCCAGGAGTTGATATTTTGAAAATTTCTTTTGCATAATTCAACATCTGTTAAGGTATTAGTCAGAAAAGTAGTTGTTTTAATAAATGATTTGTTTTGTAGGCTTAGTAAGACTCATTGTTGTAGATTTACGAAATGTTTTCGTGTTTTTTCTAATTTTTCGTTTTAGTAAAATGAAATTATTATATATAACAAATGATAACTGTTTTTAGAAAGGCTATTTATAAACTAAATTTTCAACTAGTTTTAAATTTTTTGATTTTAAGTTTTTGTCTATTCTCAACAAAAATTTAAAATATCATTGTTAAAGTTTTTACCAAACTTTGAAATGGTTTTAATAAAATGAAATTATAGTTAAGAACAAATGTTTTTTTTAATAAAAAATGTTTTTAAACTCAATTTTCAACCGCTTTTATATGTTTTTTTTTGTATTTTTCCAACAATTTAAATCTAAGAACGTTTTCATCTATTTTAACCAAAATTTCAAATGTTTTTAAGAAGAGTTTTAAGTAAATTTTTAATTAATTCTTAAAACGATTTCCAACATTTTTAAAACAAATTTTCTCTGAGGCAAACCGTTTAAAAAAATCAAATTGTCAATTGTTTTTTAAACAATTATATTTGTATAAGATTAAAAGGTGATTTTTTATATATGTAAATAAAAATTTTATGTATAGTTTTTTGAATAATTTGTGTTAATAATTTCTTAAAATGTATTATTTAAGAAAGAAGACCGAAGATAACTAAATAAAATTAAAATAAATAAATATATGTAAAAGGTAAACCCATAATAAATTCAAGTTCAAATATAACTTCAAATACAAATTCAAATACAAATTCAAATTCAGATACATAAATAAATAAATGAATTGCTTTATTCAGAAAAATAACAAACTTAAATGTAGTTCGATAATAATTTGAAAGCGTCACAAACAAGAAAGAAATACGAACCATACTCAAATATAAACTCAAATACAAATTCAAAATACTTTAAATTGTTTTTTGTAGTAAGTTAATTATTAAAAGTATTTTGAAGTTGTAATTGAATTTATATTGTTATATTGTCAAATGTTAAAGTTCAATGTTTTTAATAAAGTAATTTTTTTAGCAAATATTAATTTTATTTTCTAATGCTTTAATCAAATTTTCAATCGTTTTGTTATTTATCAATTTTATATTTATTTGTTACAGTTTTAATTAAATTAAGAAATATTTTTCTTAAGTTTTCAACAGATTTATTTTAACCTAAGGCTAATAGTTTGTTTTTTTGTATTTTTCAACTATTTATATATAGAATGATGGGTGGTCGTTTTAGCAAATGTTTAATTCACAAATTAAACATTTAATAAACCAATGTTTAATTTTCTCTTTTGATTGAGAATGTAACTTATTGAAGAAAGTTTGATTTTATTTTTAGGAAATTGGTTTGTTTTCATAAAGTATTTCTTATTTTTTGACAATATTTCCGACAAACATTTCAATTGTTTTTAAACAATAAAACCGGTTTTAAGAAAATTTTAAATTGAAAATTTTCAACTACATTTATAACGAATGTTTATTTGTTTTTATTTTGAAAAATTAGGACTGTCGAATTAATTTAATTTATTCATAATGATGGTTGCGACCGTTACTATGCGGTAATTCATAATGAACACTGAATAAAACACTTACTATGTTTTTAATCACTAAAATTTATTATAATATATAAATATATTATAATGTGTACGACTTAGGTTTTCATTATCAAGTAATAATGACCGTCAAAAGTCGAAACTTAAGTCGTACACATTGTAATATATTTATATATTATAATAAATTTTAGTGGTTAAAAACATAGTAAGTGTTTTATTCAGTGTTAATTTAATTTAATCTATCTTATTGCATCTTAAATAATTCAAATTTAAAATTATATAATACTTACAACGTTAATTAAACAAAATTGTCGAGTTTTAATTAGATAAATATGTATATTCACTTGAAAGCATAATTTTATATTTTATCATGCTAGCGAACAATTTATTCCTGAACTGCACATTATTACTGTATTACTGTGTTTATTAATTGCAGCAATTTAAAACCTTAATTAAACTAATATTTCCTTTGTGAATAAATTGTAAAAAAACGTTTTACAGCATGTAAAATAATAACAATACTGAATTAAATATTGGATTGAGGTAGAGTTCTATTATATAAACCAAAGCGTTTCATTCATTACAAATGATGAATTTGTAAATGTAAAGGATTAAGTCTTTAATAAATTTAAAGAAATGTTTTAATGTTTTTTATGCACATGCTATTTTACATATTAAATTTGTAAAATTATATTTTTATATATAGAACTTTGTTTTTGAGTTACGTGAAGATATGATTGATACTTGATCAAAACACCCACAAATTTCACAATTAATTTTAATAATAACATAAGTATATATCATCTGAAGTAATAAATGTTTTCCCATGTATTTAATTTTGAAAATAACATTAATAAATTACATATTTATTTATTTATTATTTACTTTACAATGTCCTGTTATTATTGGATATTAAAACAACTTCAAAATATAAATAGCAATGTTGCATTGTTGCATCCTTTCTTCACACTTCATTATATAATATAAAATAAAATATTATATAATAAAGTATGCAGAAAGGAAGACTGTTATTTATATTAATATACTCTTCACGAAACCCAAAAAACAAACATCGATTAAATTACATATTTTTTTAAAAATTGTATATTCTTATTTAACTGGTGTTTTTTTAAGTTTTAGTTAAAACTGAGATTCTTTTTATTTAATTTATTTTTTTTTTTTTAGTTTTCTTTAAGACTAAACATTTGACTTTTAAACATCAAGCAACATGTATAGTAGATTGAAACGTAATCCACCATGTAAACAAACGTAAGTAGGTGGTTAAATCGTGTTGATTCAAGCCGTCCTACAAAAGAACTCCAAGAATAGCCCTTATTGAGCACAAGAATTGTTAACACTATGAGGCGTAAAATTGATTGCCACGCGTTAAATCTAGGCCAGCGGCATGGAAAAGAAAAAGAAAAAACTAGGTGAGTTAACGTACCTCTTCCAAAAATAAAAAACCTGAAAGGTAAACAAATGCGCCGGGATAATTTTCCAAAATCTTTACGTAAATCCTCACTAGTGCACTTTGTTTTAACAACCGTTGATCAACGTTTTTAAGCAACAACTGCCGGAAGAACTTTAAGAATGAAAAAGGAACGGAACTGGAGAGTCATAGTTTGAGTGCCGGTGCACATCGTCGCACTAGACCGGATTAGATACGTGCGTTGTCTACGGATCGACGGTGTAAAGCGTGAGTATGGTGTCTTAAGACAAGTGCACTGGTAATATTGTTGTTTAGCATTGGCTCGGGCGGTGTGGGAATAATGGGGGTTCTTAGGTGGCGCCCCCGCGACGGCGAGCGGCGCTCTAAGGAAGTCTCCTCTTGCGGATAGCCGCCGCGTCCCACTTTGCCGCCCCCCGCGACCGACACGCGAACTGACCGCTCGCTCTCCCACCCCCCCAAAGAACGAACGAAATTTTGGCCATAGCCTTGGACGGGTAAATAAATTATAACGGTAAAGGGGGGCCCTACGCGCGCCGTTGATACGTCGAAAAGCTGCAGATCCCACTGACCTAAAACACATCCTGAGCAACAGTTGAAGAACACTCAACGGCTAAAGGTTAAAGGGCGCTTACCACATTAGAACTGAATCAGTGCTTGAATTCTGCAAAGTACACGTAAAAATGAGTCAACAGTTTTTTGTTTTCATTAAACACTCCTAATCCTTATGAAATTCTTAACAAAAAAAAACATGTAATGACAAAAAAACTTAAACCAACTATTGCACATTCTGTATGAATCATTTATAATAGTCAAATATATATTTTATGCGTATTAATGATAAAAATCTTAACACAAATCATTATAAAACTAATAATGTAGCAATAGTGGAGATATCTTAGAATAAATTAAAAAAAAAAAAACGAGGTTAAGATCTTAATTAGGACATAATGCAATGTTATAAGAGAAGGTTTTTGCAATATTCATCTTTCAGCCAGGAAAACAAAAAATATCTGTAGAAAATTGTATGCATAATTCATCGTATAAACAATAAATAAATCATTTTAATTTACAAACATTAAAATCTTAAGATTCTTCGAAACTTGCAGCTTTAAAAAAATTGTAGAATCTTTTGAACTAATACAACCTTATGTATTTTTTTTTTATAAAACTAGTAATATTTCTTTAGATTTCTACAATCTTTAAGAATTTTAAAGAATTTTTCAAATATTTCTAAACTTTAGAATCCTAAGAATATCTATAAATGTTAGGTAGGTGTTTAAAACTTTTGTTTTTGTTTAATAAAATGAGTAATATTTCTTTAGAATTTTTACAATTCAACTATTAAAATATTTAAAATACCTTCAAACTTTAAAATCTTTAAACTGTGCTAAAATCTTTAGAATTCTTAGACTCAATAGTCTCTAGAATTGCAACCTTAATTTTTTTTTATTTGAAATTTGCATCTTTAGAATTTCCACAATTTTTAAAACACAAAAACTATGTTTAAAATCTCTTTAAACTTTAGAAATTTAGTATATCTAGAAACTTTAAAACCATTAGATGTTTTAATCCCATCCCTTTATAGACTCTTTAGTCTTTTTTGAACTTGAAGAATTACTTCAAGCATAAGGTTTTTCTAATGAAATTCGTAATCTTTCAATTTTATTTTAATCGGATAATTTAAATTAAACAAAATTTAATATACATTTTTTTGGATTTATAGAATATTTTCACTGTTAATAATTTTTCTTAACAATTTTATAATATTATTTCAACATATTCAATCAATTTCTTGTCAATTTTAGAAGAATATTTCAATATACTTTGAGATGTGACACATTTTTACAATTAAAAAATTTACATTTTTTATCTCTTATCGCCTAGTAATTTTTAGAATTTCCATAAACTGCAGAACATTTCTTTAGATTAATTAAACTCTTTAGACTCTCTAAAGAAATCTAGATGACATTAAAAATATTGATATTTTTTATTTAAAATTTCTACAATCTGTAAATCTTTAAATATTTTTAAAATCTCTTTAAAACGTTAAAATCCAATGGTTTTTTTAAATCTTAAAAATGATCTTTAATATTATAATTACTTCAAGTTTCTTTTTATAAAATTCAGAATATTTATATTTTGAATATGTATAATCTTTAAAATCTGTAAAACCTGTTTGATGATTTCCTCTAGAAACTTCTCTCCGCAAAGTTTGTATAAACTCTCGTAAGACAATCAGCTTTTTAGAGACTTTAAAATTTTAAAGATATTTTCTTCTTTAGAATTTTTACAATCATTAAAATTCTTAATATTTTTATATCTCTTTAGAATTAAGAATCTCCATAATATCTATAAACGTTAAATTCTTAGAATCCTTAAATGATTTCAGCTTTTTTAAACTAATTAACATTTCTAGAGTCTTTAGATTTGCAATGCTTTTTTCTTTCTTTAGAAATCTATTTTAAAAAAAATCTATTTTTTTAAATATTAAGAATTATATTTAATATTATAAGAAGAAGTTTTTTATCTTTCTCTAGAATTTTCACAATCTTTAAAACTTTTAATATGTTTAAAATTTCTTTAAACTTTAGAATAGCCAAAATGTCTGAAGAGGTCAAAATCTTTAGATCATTCAATACTTTTGAATTTTTAGACTTTTTGACAAATCTAGAATAATTAGAATTACTGCAATCTTTAATACGTCTTTTTTTAAATAAAATTCTTACAATTTCTTCAGAATTTCTACAATCTTTAAAACTTTTAATATCTCTTTAAACTTTAGAATCATCAGAATATCTATTAACGTTAAAATCTTAAGATCCTATAAAACTTTTTGAAATTTTAGATCCTTTAAAACTCTTTGAATTTTTAGATTTCTTGGCAATTCTGAAATTATTGGAATTACTAACATATAGTCTGTTCGTTGGATCTTTGGTCGTACGTCACAAATTATCGCTTCGGGAAACGACGCAAAAACATTCAGTCTGATAAAGTAAACCAAATGCGTTAGAAAAAGAACGCACTGTAAAACTTTCGTCGTTTTTTGAAGCGATAGTTTGTGACGTACGACCAAAGATCCAACGAACAGACTATACAATCTTTAATCTTTTGTTGAATTTGGTTCTCGTTTATCACGTAGTGAAACATTGTTTACAATGAGGCACTTGGTTGGTTTCACATATTTTTACAACTAAGTGCCTCATTATAAACAACCCCTAATAAAATCTTTAAGATTTTTTTAATTCGTAATAATTCTTCAGAATTTCCAAAATCATTAAAATTTTTAATATCTCTTTAAACTTTAGAATCATCAGAATATACAGGGTGTCCCGTTAATGCGGGGAAATGGCTGGACCATAGATTCCTGGGGTCAAAATATGGCGATTTAACACAACTTATTTATATCCAAAAATTTACGGTTAAGCCGGAATTTGGCTTCAAAGTTTCAAAAATTTTTATTTCTTCTGTTTATAACAATTGAACGCTTTATTTGATTTGAATGAAATTTATTATTAATAAGTACCATAATATCATACATCATTTCAGTTATTGTGGTCATTAGTGATTGACAGGAAGTATAAAAAAACAGTAGTACCACCACTTATAAACTAAAATATTTTTTTATTGGTGCATCCAATAAAATCCAAAAAAATCTACTTGAAAGAGCATTAGATTTAAAAACTTTTTTGACTCTTACTAGTTTTTGATATCTCGTACGGTTTTTGCACAAAAAAATAAAATATGAATATAGTATACTCATTGTGCACTCAATAATAAGTAAATAAACTTACTCAATTGAATAAAAATTAAATAATATCAATTAATAAAATAAATCAAAACAACATCTAATACTTTTCAAGCAATTTTCTTTGCAAAATCCTAATACAAACAAGATATCTGTTTGTTCCAAATATGAATATTTATGAACTATAATAAAGTTAAAAATTAATGGTTAAAAGGCACTTAATAATTATTATTATACAAAATTTACATTTTTTAAACAAAGACGGCCACGAAAAACCTTTATTTTCGATTCGATGAAAAACTAGATTTTGTTTTTACTAGATAAAAAATATATATTTTATTTTTTTGTGGGAAAACCGTAAAAGCTATCAAATATTATTAAGAGATGAAAAAGTGATGAAATGAAATGTTCTATCAAGTAGTATTTTTTTAGTTTTTATTAGATTTACCAATATAAAAATATTTTAGTTTTTTAAGTGGTGGTACTACTGTTTCTTATACTTCTTGTTAACCAATAATAGTCATAATAACTGAAATGATGTATTATATTATGGTAGTTATTAAAAATAAATTTCATTCAAATCAAATAAAGCGTTCAATTGTTATAAACAAAAGAAATAAAAAAATGTAAAACTTTGAAGCCAAATTCCGGCCTAACCGTAAATTTTTGGATATAGATAAATTGCGCTAAATCGTCATATTTTGACCTCAGGAATCTATGGTCCAGCCATTTCCCCGCATTAACGGGACACCCTGTATATATATATATATATATATATATATTTATAACCTTCAAAATCTGTCAAACCCTTTTGAAGATTAAAATTTCTTAGAACTTTTATTATCTCTAGAAACTTTTTTCCATAAACTTTCTATAAACTCTCTTGAGACTCTATGAACTCTTTGGAGTCTTTAAAATTTAAAGGATAATTTGAGTACTTTTTTACAATTTTTACAATCATTAAAACTTTTCAATACATTTAAAATCTCCTTAAACTTAAGAATCTTCTTATTATCTATAAGCGTTAAAATCTTAGATCTTTTAAAACCTTCGGAATATCTAAGTTTCCATTCCATTCTTATCTAGTACCTAAGCCAATTGCTTCACTGACGGCTCACAGGTTGACTTGAGTGTTGGCCTTTTACTCAACGTCAGCTGTTGATTACATCGCCGAGGGCTTTTCTATTTATCAGCCTGTATCTATCGAAAGCTTTAAAGACCAATTGGAGTACAAATAATGATGATGACAATGCTTTAAATTAACATATATAGTCAAGCTGCTGAGAGCCGACTGTGACTTATCGCTCTACATTGGAAGAATCCGTCACTCGCTCCGTCTTTCATTTCATTCTGTCATCCTATAATGCTACTAGAACGAAATAGGTATTAACTGCTATACAGTATACAAAGAGTCAGGCTGATCACTTTATACTGATTTAACTGTAGTAAGTAATTAAAAGTTTAAATATACTTTAATTCTCATGAGTAATTACTTAAAATGTTTCCTCTGGTTACAGAGTAATTAATTATTTCTTTACAGCGTGTGGTACATAATATTGTATGTACTTTTATATACTTGAAAAATAGTCACATTAATTTATGATTCCTAATATTATTAAATAACGTGATTGTGTACACGATTATACAAAAAAATAGCATTGAATCAGCACTTGATCGATGGCGTCTGACGAGTACGATCATTAGTGTGAATCAAACTCACACGAAAGGAAATAAAATAGTTTTGCAAAGAATAAGCATAAATATTTAATTAGTCCTCGCTTTATTGTGCATAATTACATCCGTTTAGCGGTAATTGCCAGAACTTTGCAATATTTCCTACAGACGCTCGCGTTCGTTGCAGATAACGGAACAGCTTTCGTTTTCTATTTAACATGAACACCATCAGTTAAAATGGTAATAATTATAGAATTGCACATTAAACAGGTTTAGGGATACATGGTCTATTATAAAAGTAATGCGCATTTTCTGAGAAAAATATATTTATTTAATAAAAATGTTGGATGCTTGAAGCCATAACTTCATAAAGCCATAAACGTACGTTTGATAATGGCCTTGTAAGGTTGAAACTAAGTTTCTCTTTGCGTTACAAATAAATTTTATGCGAGACTTATTCATTCGCGAGTTTTTGTGGCGCAGGAATGAAATGATCGTGTGTGCTACTCGCTGCTCTGCCTTTTCCATCCTGGGTCGTATGTGAACATCCAGGATTCCTTTTCTGTTACGACAGAGTTAAGAATGTTGGGCTCATTTTGATGTTTCCAAGCCGCACATAAAACTTGATTGCGTATAAATGCATTGAAGGGGAAGGCCACTTACTACATTTCCCGATTCGTTTCACCCCGCGTCGCAATTAAGTCATGCGTATTACTTTCATAATAGACACTGTATATGAAGCTTATTGCCAGACGCCAAATTTAATTTTGGCGTCAAACAATTTATTTAACTGCGATATTTTTATAAATTTCTAAAGTGGATTATATAGGTGTGAGCATTGAATATTAATCAGTAGAAGCTTTTTCTGCTTTATACTTTATTTAACAAATTTTTTCTCGCCCTACATTTCTAATTTTAATCAAACCATCATAACGATGACTGCAAACCGCTGGTCAATTGCCTGTAGAGGGAATAAATGTATATCCTCGTTATCGTCCATCTCAATGAACATGAACTTTATTACTGTTTTATGTTTTAAGTATAAAAAGTTACTCACTCAATCAGCGAATTGTCTCAATGAAAAGTTTTCATGTAATCAACAATAAACAATTAAAAAAATAGGAGATTACAATTAATGCTATTATTTTCTTCCATACAGGTTATTAGCCTTTTTTAAAAAGAATACGATCACTCAAGTGTGGTCTCAGAATAATAACCACAATTTACAAGTGAGAGTGAATAACTGATTGTGGTCGTTATTTATTAATCCAACTTTATTGTTGTATATGTTAAATTTAGCAACTTTCAATTTTCTATTACACATGTTTTAACTAATTAATCGCTATTGTTTTAATAATAACTTAGAATATAAATATGAAATTAAATTACTATAATTACAAAATATTATTGATAATTGTATTCATATGGGCAAACTTTTAATGAAATAAATTATTTACGTACACAATAAATATACAAAATAGTTATAGGAACGTAAATTACTATTATTATTTTATATTTTCCTAGCATAAACATCGTTCAAAACTTTATCCTATCAATTCCTATTTAATTACAGAACTAAAATTTTCCAAAGTGACCATTATCAATGTTTTAATACTAAAAAAAATTTAGTGCTTTATCTTCACGTAACTCTCAAAAATCAAACTTTGATTTCCTACCTAACAAATGAAAATCATGTAAATTTGGAGTATTTTATTAGTGAATACTTCAGATACAAGACCTCGTTATAATCATCATAGTAGATAAAATCAAAGTCCTTGAATTTTCATCGAGAATAAAACGTCCGAATTCCACTCGCCAAAATTACATCCACCATTCACGTATGCATTTATAAATCACCGTTGGTTTCCGAGATAACGCGAAAACAAAGAAAGGAAAGGGCGCAAATATTTGGCGGGGCGGCTTCGATAAAAGGTCGGGGCGCAGGCCTTGAACGTTTCCCAAGGAGAAGTGTCAAAGTACTACCACCGCTGCGGGCGAAATTCTCAGACCGAAGTCGATACTGGACGAAACCCGCGAATACATATTCATTTAACGATCACTTAATGTTTGTAAATAAGATGCAAAATTCATCATGCTATACGGATATTTCTCATGCCGCCGCCCCCGCACTTTGCGAAACGATGAAATGTAGGTACATGATTGCAACAGTGTTATTACCCCCGCGCAAAAGTGCGGACGTTTATGGGGGGTGTTTTGTAATTGGTTGCTCAGTTACGTATAAAAGTATTCTTTTTTACATACCATAAATGCAGGATCTTGAGTAATAAATTTTTAAATTGCATTTCATCTCTTTAGAATGAGGCACTTGGTTGGTTTCACAATTAGTGCATCATCCTAAACAGCCTTTAATATTAAAAATGTTTCACCACGTGATGAACAAAATTTAAAAACATTAATTTCATTTTATTTCGTTGACTTGGATAAACATATGGAATCATAACATTATATTTTTACTTTCCCTATATAGTATATATAGGGGAAGTATTGTTTTCGTGCATGAAAATGTCTGTGGGCGCTGTATCTCAAAAACTATATGATCCGATTGAGATGAAACTTTAAACTTGAGGTTTTATCGTTAAAAACTGAAACTGAAAACCTTTTGGTAAACATTCATTAACCGGAAGTGGATGTTTACTTGAGGCGTTTTTTTGATTTTTCTCAATATTTTTCCAAATTTGAAAAATATTACATAACTTTTGAAACAAAGGTTAAAGGGAATCTCAACTGAAGAAGTTTTATTAAGACATGTTTTTCGTAAAATTTTTAATTTGTGAGAATTTAAAAAAAAAATGTAAGTTTTTCTTTAAAGATTGTTGAAATATCAGAAATTTCTCCTCCACTCTTTTAGTTTTAAATGCAACTTCCTTTTCAAAGAATTTTCAAGTTTAACAAAGATTTTATTCAAGAGTTTCAACATTTTTCAGTATGTCATTATTTATATTTATTTATAGAAATTTCTTTGTGGTTTTTGTAGAATATTTCGTTCAACTTTTTTTATAATTTTCTCATATGATTCTTTTTACATTGAGTTTTCTAGAATTTTTCACAAGATTTCATTATAGATTTATAAAACTTTTTTTGTTGATACTAGAAATGTACAGTAATTTCTTTTTCTTATCTAATAAATAAATAGATTTTTCTAGAATTTTTAGCAAAGATTTTATTCGAGAGTACTAGATTTTTTCAGAAAGTTCTTCCAGATTTTGTTTAACTTTACAATTTATTAGGAATTTTTTTTCTAAATTTCTAGAACTTACTTAGAGGCTTCTGGAAGTTTCAGGAATTTCTTCTCCATATTTTCAGTTTTTTGCATCTTCCTTTCCAAAGAATTTTGATCGAGGATTCTAGAATTTTTCACAAGTTTTCCTTGTAGATTTCTAGAACTTTTTTGAAGGATTCTAAAAGTTTACAGTAATTTCTTCTTCATATTTCCAGAATTTTTAGCAAAGGTCTTATTCGGGAGTTTTTTAGAAAGTTCGTTTCAATATTTATAGAATTTTCTTTGAGGCTGTTTTCAGTAATTTCTCTTCCAGATTTTAATATTGCAAAGATTTCCTTTAGGGTTAAAAAAATAATTTCCAGAACTTTAGACGTTTTTCGAGAGTTCATAAATTTCCAGTAACTTTTATTCAGATTTGTAGGCTATAGAAAATCGATTCTTAGAAATCTAGACACTTTTCATCATTTCTCCAGATATCATGATTGTTTTTTTTTTCCAAGCTGTCTTTTAAATTACAACGTTTTTAGAATAAAATAAACTTCAAGAAATGGATATTTTTTGTAGAATTCAGAAAATTTTCAGTAAATTGCGGAGATTTAAATGAAGGCTTTTTTTTAGAAAATTTGTTTTTAACATCTAGACTTTTTTCGAGGGTTCAGGGAATTTCTAGTAATTTCTTCTCAACATTTAAAGATTTTTTCAAATTGTCTTCTAAATCGCAAAGATTTTCTTTGAGGCTCTAGAATTTTTAGAATTTTCTTCTAGAAATCTAGGCTATTTTCTCGAGGGTTCAGGAAAAGTATAGCAATTTATTCTTTAGAGTTCAAGAGTTTTTTTGAAGTCGTCTTTTAAATTGCAAAGATTTTCTATGAGGCATTAGGATCTTCTAGATTTTTTTTTCTAAAAGTTTAAGAGTTTAGAAAATGGCCAATAACTTCTTTCCAAAATTATTTTTTTCTTATAAATTGCGACGATTTTTTTCATGTTTTTCAATTCGTCTTCTTTTCGAGAATTTAGATAAATTTGAGCAATTGCTTCTCTAAAATTCAACATTTTGTTTCAACTAGAGGCTATAATCTTATTTAGAAAGTTCTAAATTGCGAAATTTTTCATGGAGGGTATAGATTTTTTAGAAAATTTGCCTCTAGAAATCTTTTCTTATTTTCGAGAAAGTTTAAAAGAATTTTCAGTAATTTCTCTTCCCGATTTCAAGATATTTTTTCAACTGGTCTTCTAAATTTCTAGGAGGCTCTAGAATTTTTAGAAAATTTTAATTTAGAAATCTAGAATTTTTTTCCAAGGGTACAGGAAATTTCCACAAATTTCTCCTCCAGATTTCAAGGTTATCTTCTTATCTTCTAAATTACAAAGATTTTTTTGCAAGCTCTAGAACCTTTTAGAAAATTTGTTTGTGGAAATCTAGACTTTTCTTCAGGAAGATCATGAATATTCAGTAATTTCTCTTTTTTTGAGGCCCTAGATTTTTAGGATTTTTTTTTTCTAAAAGCTAGACTCACTTTTTCAGGAATGCAAGAAATTTCTTCTCTAGGTTACAAAAATTTTTAATTCAACCCGCTTTCTAAATTGTGAAGATTTTATTGGAAGCTCTAAAGTTTAAAAAAATTGTTTAGAAATGTAGACTTTTTCAAAAATTTATAATAAGTCCTTCTTTTCTGAATTGAAAAATTCAATATGTTCCAACCACAAACTATTGTAAGTAAGTATGGATTACCACATAGTAACGGTCGCAACCATTCACTTTATCAAAAATGTTACTTTGTCAATTTTCTTTCATTCAAATTTTGTAATTAAAATTATTGCAAACCGCGAGGCGATCAGTAATTAAAGTTAATATGTATATGTAGGGAGGGTGGGTGGCCTCTAACCCACCCTCCAATCAGTAAAACATAAGCGAGGGTTTTAATTAAAAGTTGTAAAACGTAAACATAATATTATTGCAAAATTTAAAAGATTTATTCAAACAAATTTTGAAATTTAAGAAATTTTGAAAAATAAGACCTAACTTTCCAAACAAAAGTTAAAGAGAATGAAAAACTGAAAAAGTTTTATTGAAACATTTTGTTCTTAATTTAAAAATTTTGAATTTTTTTAGCTTAATGGTAAATGAAATTTTTATAACAAGTAAATATAAAGAATTCAAAATTGAGTAAGTAATTAAGAGAAACCTCATAGTTTTCTAGAAAAATATAGGGAAAGTATTATGATGGCCACCTCACCATTTTTTAATTTGAGTTTTCATGTTAGTTCCATCATACTTCTAAAAATTCTGGCCCGGATTAGCAATAGCTTGATTCCCTAAAGTAGAAATAAGTTTTATAATAAGCCTAATACATTTCTGTTTTGTTTTGATGAAGGTACTTTTTCGTTACTAGATTGTAAATGATTGTCTTTAGTTGGGGAGCGCTTATGTACACTTGAACTAAACTACTGTAGCAAAGCAATTCTGAAAATCCAACCTTCTTCCTGAAAAGAGTAACAATTCTCTCTCTAAAATTTTCACTGTTTTGGTTAATTGTCTTGCAACTTGTACACAATGGACAGTTAAGAGTTAAAACAATTATGCTGGATGCTTGAAGCCATAACTTTAATCAGGAACTTTTCAGACGATAATTCCGTGTGTGATATTAACAAAATAAGTAGTTCAAGTTCCTTAAAACAACTATTTCCGGTAAAAAGCATAATCAAGCATTAAACTACATAATTATGAGCTGTTGTTACATTGCTTAAATTAATTGTCAATTGTTAAAATATAAGATCCCTTTTTTGCATGTACTGTAAGCATCACAATTAGCATTTAAATTCACGGCAATAGTTTGGAATTTACAAATGTGCCGATTTACATAAAGTACGTTTTTTTTTTGTTTCACTTTGGTCTTGTTCACGTAGACCCTTTGAGATCGAAATCTGAGGGGGTGAATTACGCGAGGGTAATTTCGTCGCTTTAATATTTAACGGAGAGTTTTTCGTCGTCGGCGCCTCGTCCACACACACACACCGTTCGTGACTGAATTCACCAAATCTGCATTTTTATCATCGGTGTATTAAAAACTATTTGACATTTACCGTCGCATATACGTGCCGTTGTGGATGGGGTGCATATTTAACGTTCGAACATCGTATTCCGTAAACTTGTTTTCTATACATTCGAATAAACTTCAAACATTAGTATCAAGAATCAACTTACTGGAAATTTAGAAGCTAAAACGATCTTCAGCAGATCGCGGTTGGTTATAGTAATGATCGCAACCTAGAGGAAGCTAGTAATCACTATTTAAAAGAAATCATCAAACGTTTACAACATTTTTTGAATCTTTTGCTCAATTTTCCAGTCTTGTTTTAAGTACTTTTCCAATATTGTTTCCTACTATTTCCATTAAAGGTACTTCTCATTATTTTTAATATTTTATTTTGCTATTAACAGCTACTTTTCTTTCACCTTTCTTCAAAAAGTGCGAAGTAAGATCATGAGATCTTTATTCGTAAAATTATTTTGATCTTCACTTAACTCAATCAATCAATTTAACTACTTTCCTACCACACATTTTATAAAGTTTTTTTTTAAATAAATCTCATGAATTCCATATTATTGTAATTTTTTGTTTTGACCAATAAACATTTTTTATATAAACTTAGCGTACTCTCGACCTACCACAATTTGTTTTGTATTAATCTAGCGAACTCTTGACCTAACCCAATATATTCCACTTGATATAATTTTGATATATAATAATAAATAATACTTTAACGGGCTGAAAGACCACCGGTCGATAGCCATGTAACAAAAGAACAACTACATCAGAATTTATTTTATTTCATCCATTAGATGCATGTATTATATTTTATTTTTTGTGTGAATAAAGATGTTTTAGTAGTAATACTTTAGCCCGCCGTACTCTTGACCTACCACAATACAAGGTTACCCTGACCTATCTTAATAAACCGCAAATTAACGTAGGACAGTTGTACAGGAGAACAATATATAGTTTATTGTGGTAGGTCAATAGTACGCTAGATTAAAGATGAAGTCGAAAACATACTTTAAAAAAATGTATTAAAGAATGAATTAAATCAAAAGATTTAACTGATTCTAAAATATTAAAGAAAACATTATCAATAGTTTAAATATTCTAAATACTTTCAATATGCTATAGAAATTAAAAAGTTTCTATAAGTTTAAAATTTTAAAATGTTTTAAACCAACTTGCTCAAACAGAATTTTAATTTTGTGATGGTTCAAGACATTGAAAATAAAATTTTTAAATTCTGCAGAATTTTAGAGATATATTACATCCAAATAATTTCATATATTTTTAAGATTCTGAAAGTTTTAAGAAATCTAAGGATTCTAAAGTATAATGAGACCTTTCATAATCTATAGATAACAGAGATTCTAAACTATTCTAAAGGGTTTAAATATTGCAAAATTTCCAAGAAATAATGATTTATTATAGTTAAAATATTCGAATGATTGAAAACCAATTTTTTAAATTCTAAAGGACTTAAAGATATATCGCATCAAAAAAGAAATCATTTATTTTTAAGATTATTTACAAATTTTGAAGGTTTTAAGAAGTCTAAGGATTCTAAAATATAATGAGATCTCAAATAATCAATAGTTAACTGAGATTTAAATTTATTCTTTCAAAAGGGTTTAAATATTGAAGAGAAAATGTATTTAGAGTTAAAATATTCGAATGATTGAAAGCCAAATTTTTAACTTCTGCATAATTTAAAGATATATCGCATCCAAAAAAATGTCATCTATTTTTAAGATTATTTACAAAGGTTTTAAGGAGTCTAAGGATTCTGTATTAAGTATAATGAGATCTTAAATAATCTATAGTTAACAGAGATTCTAAATTATTCTTTCAAAATGGTTTAAATATTGCAGAATATCTAAGAAAAATTGATTTATACTTAAAATATTCGAATGATTGAAAACCAAATTTTTAAATTCTACAGAATTTAAAGATATAACCCATCCAAAAAATTTCATCTTGTTTTAAGATTATTAACAAATTCTGAAGGTTTTAAGATATCTAAAGATTTTAAAGTATAATGAGACCTTAAATAATCTATAGTTAACAGAGATTCTAAACCAATTTTCTAAAGGGTTTAAATATTGCATAATATCTAAGAAAAAATGATTTATAGTTAAGATATTCGAATGATTGAAAAACAAATTTTTTAATTCTGCAGATGGAATCGAAATAATTTCATCTATTTTTAATATTATTTACAGATTCTGAAGGTTTTAAGAAGTCTATGGATTCTAAATTATAATGAGATCTTAAACAATCTAGAGTTAAAAGAGATTATAAACTATTCTTTCTAAAGGGTTTAAATATTGCCGAATATCTAAGAAAAAATTATTTATAGTTAAAATATTCCATTGATTGAAAACCAAATTTTGAAATTCTGCAGAATTTAAAGATATATCGCATCCAAATAATTTCATCTATTTTTAAGATTATTTACAAAATCTGAAGGTTTCTAAAGTATAATGAGATTTTAAAAAATCTATAGTTTACAAAGATTCTAAACTATTTTTCCAAATTTTAAATACTGCAGAGTATTTAAGAAAAAATGATTTATATTTAAAATATTCTAACGATTTAAATATACTTAATGAAGGTTTAAACTAAATTACTCTTATCTCTATTTAAACAAAGAAGATTGTGAAACAAACTAAGTGTAATTTAATTTAAACCCTCATCAATAATAGTTTAAAATATTTCTCCAAGTGACAAATGAGAAATGCATTCAAGAAATATTATTATTATATTATTTCTATTATTCTAAAGTTTCTGGAGATTCTAAACATTCTGAAATTTTTAAATATATTAAAGAAATAAAAGAATCTAAAGATACAAGAATTCATAAATTGTAAAGGAAAAATATGAGTAGCCCAGATATACAACATACTTTACATTTTTTATAGAAATTAAAATTATCAATATAATTTAGAGATTTTAGAGTTTAAAAATTCAAAATTTATATTAACTCTAAACGTTTGAGCACCTTTAAAATTGAATTGAAGATTCAAGTTGTTCTAAAGAATCTAGAAACGCAAAAGAGGCTAAAATTTCAAAAAGTTTTATAGGATCTGAGGATCTGAAGATTTTAACGTTTATAGATATTGTGATGATTCTAAAGTTTAAACAGATATTAAAAGTTTTAAAGATTGTAGAAATTCTGAAGAATTTTTACGGATTTCATAAAACAAACTTTAAGATTGAAGTAATTCTAATGATTCTAGATTTGTCAAAAAGTCTAAAAATTCAAAATGGTTTAAAGGATCTAAACATAATAAAAATTTTGATGATTGTAGAAATTCCAAAGAAATATTTCTATATTTTATACAAATGAAAAAACATGAAGATTGTAGTGATTCTCAAGGCCTCTCAAGGCTTCAAAACATTTAACGTTTATAGGTATTCTCAATATTCTAAAATTTAAAGAGTTTTCAAACATATCAAATGGTTTGAAGATCGAAATTCTACAAAAAAAAGATTACGAATTTTATTTAAACAAACACTTGAAGATGTTGTTCTAAAGAATCTAGAAACGTAAAACAGGCTTAAAATTAAAAATGTTTTATAGGATAAATTTTAGCGTTTATAGATATTCTGATGGTTATAAAGTTTAAAGAGATATTAAATATAAAAATATTAAAAGTTTTAACGATTGTAGAAATTCTAAAGAAATATTACGAATTTTATAAAAAAAAATTAAGATTGTTATAATTCTAATCATTCTAAATTTGTCAAAAAGCCTAAAAATTCTCAAAGTATTAAAGGATCTAAAAATTTTGACGTTTACAGATATTATGATGGCTATTCTAAAGTTTAAAGAAATTTTAAGCATATTAAAAGTTTTAAAGATTGTAGAAATTCTAGAGAAAGATTAGACATTTTATATAAAGAACTTGAAGTAATTCTAAAGATTCTGATAATATTAAAGATAATTTAAAAAAACATTGGATTTTAACGTTTCAAAGAGCTTTTAAAAATATTTAAAGATTTGCAGATTGTAGGAATTTTAAAGAAAAAAATATCAATACTCTTAATGTCATTTAGATTTCTTTAGAAAACTCTAGAGTTCAATTAATTATATTGCGATATAGTGATTCTAAAGGCTCTAAAATATCAAAGAGCAAAAATTCTGAAGAATTTATAGGATTTAAAGATCTTAACGTTAATAGATATTCTAAAGATTTTAGAGATTTTAAATATATTAAAAGTTTTAAAGATTGTAGAAATTCTGAAGCAATATTACGAATATAAAAAATATATAATTTGTAGTAATTTAATGCTTCTATAAATGTTAGAATCAAAAAAATAGAAAGTTTTAAATGATCTTAAGGTTTCGAGGTTTACAGATATTCTGAAATTTCTAAAGTTTAAAGAAATTTTAAACACATTAAAAGTTTTGAAGATTCAGATATTCTAAAGCAATATTTTATATAATAAAAATATGAAGATTGTAGTAATTTTAATGATTCTAGAAATGCTAAATATTCTAAAAATTTTAATGATTTTATAACTTTTATACTTATTTTAAAGTTTAAAAAGAAATTAAACATAAAAGTTTAATAGATTGTAGAAATTCTAAAGAAAGGAAACTCAAACATCGAGAAAAATTGAAGAGTCAAAAAAAAAGAATCTAAAGAATTTAACGTTTGTAAATATATAAAAAAACTTAAGGTAATCCCAAAGATTATAAGAATAATAAAGACTCTGATTCTGAATATTTTAAAAGATCTAAACATTTGAATGTTTCAAAGACATTTGAAATATATTGAAAGTTTTAAGGTAAATATCTTTTTGATTTTATAGACTCTACAGACTTCAAGGAAACTAAAGAAAGGCTCTATAGTTTCTAGAAGTTACTAGATGTGATAAAAGTTGGCAGATATGTTATTGTTTGTAAAAATTCAATGTAATATAATTGATTTAGAATTTAATATATTTTTAAGATTATGAATTTAAAAAAAAAATCTTCTAGATTGTAGCCATTAGGATTCCCCGTCTTCAACTGCACTACGCTGATAAGAACTAAACTAGACCAAATTCTAGAAATTGTGAGTCTAGGAATTCCAAAGGTTTTAAATGATCTAAAGATTTTAATGTTTTAATTTCTAAAGATTCTAGTTTAAGGGAATTTCAAAAATATATTTAAAGTTTTAATGTTTGTAGAAATTAAAAAAATAAATATACTTTAAATTTTAGACTCTAAGCCGAAGAGTTTAAAGAAAAGTTTCTAGAGATATTAAATATTCTAAAGAAATTTTAATCTTAAAATATGTTTGACATATTTTGAGATATTTTGAAACAATAACAAAATGTTTTAATTGATTTTTATTTCTTTTGTTTATGCTATTGTCTTTTCTATAGTAGAATGATTTACTAACATTTTTTTTGTACAAATTGGTCTGTAATTTTAACGACGAAATAGTAAGAGATTCATTCATTTTTTCGCGTATTTTCCTTTTGTTCTTTATCTTAATCATTTTTTGACACTGAAATTTAAAATTTTGTACTTTTAAAAATTGGTGGAGCAGATATTTCTAGTATATATGATTAAAAATACCTTTTTTAATATCACACACAGTTTTAGCTTGTAATTTTCAAAACTATACTTCAAAATTTACAAACAATTTTTAGATGGCGTTTAACAATGGGGTATATATAGGATATTTCTCGATTTTAAACTACACAAAAAAATTCAAAAAAATCTATAAAACCATTTCAGATGACAATATGATAACAAAACACACTTTACTCTTACTGAATTATTTTATATTATATCATTATTATTTTTCGATTGAATGATTACGACTTAAATAATAAATAATCGTATCCAGTTTCTTGATTAGCACGTAAACGTACGAAAATAAACCCGAATGTATCCGCATTTCATCGTCCCGCTGAAAATAATCCACGGCCATTTACATACCGGGCCCATGACACACAAAAAAAACGGGGGTAGTTTTAAATGGGTATTTATGGGGGCTACGTAGAGAGATTTAATGGCGGCAACTTTGTTAATTACTGGCGAAATAAATTCACGTTTCGCATGCAATTTACACCGAACACATCTTTTAATGGGGGGGATGAATTGCATAGATATCGACACCCTATTGAATTAAAATGCGACGCACATCAAAAGGGGGCGAGTGAATTAAGATCGTAATCATGTTTCGTGTGCCAGAAATTGATTGAATTTACGATTCTGAAAATTTGTAGCAATAAAATATTTTTTTTATAAATAAAAATAGTATAAATGAGTTTAAACTAAAAATTACTTTGTTTGTGCCAAAGATATTTGTGAATGATAGTAATTAAGAGCAAACAAATTTTCCTCTATATTTAATAATAGATCAATTAACCTGTAGTAAGTTAATTAAGCAATTATTAAATATAGAGAATTTGTTTGCTTTTAATAATGGTCAATTAATGGCCGTAATGTACTTTTATCGATCAATAAGCAAAATAAAAAAGTGCTTTTACATATATCTACACTTCATACGTACAGAAGAATCAGAGACTAAATTATTAATATAAATATTCTTTAAAATTCGTATAATGAAAATAATAATAATAAAAATCATAAAACCTTTTGATTAACAAACAATTAGTTCATCTACGTTATTAAAAAAAAGATATTAATTAAACCTTTTGTAATGTAAACACTTCCTGAAATAATGTTAGTACATCAACACCAATTTAACGTTTTCTAGAAACAATTATATCTACAATGTAACAATAGGTGAAAATTTATTGTCCAGAATTAATTATCCAATATTAAAATACGAACGATATAAAATAGTGTAGTAGAAAAATGTTTCACAATCCCCATCAAAATGAGTCGCTCGGCTGCATTAGAAAACACACAGAAAATGACTTAAATTGTGATTATCCAAAGACAATTGTTTTAAATAGCGCTCGGTAATATTAAAATGGTTGTTTTTGTTCTTTTCTGGTTGGTTAAATTATATAATATCGACGGATTTCTTTTTTTTAGAAATTAAAATGATCACTTTAAAATGACAATGATAGTAATTTTAAATTTATATATTAAATAATTCATAATTATATTAGTAATTCAAAATAAATCTATACTTAGTGTAAATAGCAGTCATGGACCGGGTTCCATCTATTTTGATCTCATCAGAGTAGTTCACTTGAAAAACCATTAATAATTATCGATGTTAAAATGTATTAAATTGTTATTTGCTAATACATAATAACAATAAACACATGCAATTAACGTATGGTGTAAATAGCGACAATCGGGCAATAAATAAACGCGGTAGTTTCATTTCCCTTCGAGCGGATTTATTGCGTTTTGCGAAACGGAAAAAACTTTCTGGTTTCTTGTTAGGCGCGCCCATGCACGTGATTCAAATGTGTTAACATCTTCAATTAACATCCGTAATTTATTTATGTAAACGTTTATGTAATCAAACCTCGGTACTATGAAATAGTCGTCGGCGTTATGTTCGCAACTAATCGTTTAATATTTATTAGAGATTTTATCTGCGACCGAAATGACGAGACTTTAAGAATGGTAAATTGGTATAAATTATTACGAATATAGTATATTAATAAAATTCCTTATTACGCTTGTCCACAATACAATATCTCCAAAACTAAACTGAGTAAAGGCTTAATAAGGAAAATTGAATATCTCCAAAACTTTGCTGAGTAAAGGCTTAAGAAGAAAACTAAAGTGTACATATAATTATAAATGTAGAGAATAATTTAAAAATACGAAAACATTTCGTGATTCCTCAACAATGAGTCTTACTAAGACTACAAAACAAATTACTTGTTGAAACAACTACTTCTCTGGCTAATACTTCGACAGACATTGAGTTTCAATGTTAATTCTCTACAACGAACTGAAGGATTTTTATATAATTGTATATATTTTATTTTTTTAATATCTTATAATAAACGTGAAACAAAAATTTTTCTTGCATATAAAAAAAGAACTCTTTCCTGATCATTTGTGATTATCCATACGAATTCAAGATCAATAAATCACCGTTGAGGATATCATGCACCCACCATATAATGGAATTCATCAGGAGGATATATTTACCATAGCCACTGTTGAGCCCTCTCTCAAGTCGAGAACTCGAAAATCAATAGGCTAATTGCCACTTACAGCTCTCAGTTTATTTTTATGCAAGTACACTCCGTTATATTTAGGAACGTAATCCCCGTAATTACCCGTTGAGAATTTTCTAAAACCGACGCAATTAAAACGGAATCTTACCAAAATTTTGTAATTTGTCACAAACACCTATTTTTAGTTTTAATTTTTATGCATGCAAATACTGCATTCATTAACATCATCTAATAAATAATTAACGTTGCGCTATCGCAATGTTCTCAATTATTAAATTCTGTGCATAATTAAGTTAATTTTGATACACTTTTACGTAAGTCGTTTTTTTTTAAATATTTTTTTATGGAATTTTCTAAATAACGCAAGCGAAAGTGTATCTTTTAGCAAATCACGCATTACATTGCCATCAAAGTTATTATTGTTGAAATGGATAATTAAATTAATTAAATATCATCAGTTATAGAAAAGGTATTAACAATGGAAAGTTTTCGCAATAATTTAACGAAGCTTGTGTTTGCATTAAGGCGCGTTTTATACTAATTAACGCTTATCTATGATTCGTGATTATAAACACCACGGTTGGTTTTTCTATTCAGGAATTAATTTTATATAATTACACTAAACACAAACGTGATATAAAATACTGACTTTAAATGCAACGAAAAATATTGTTTAAAAACAATTTTCCTTGAGTTCAAGGTGAATTAAAACCATGCAACATTCATTTAGGTCATATAATGATCGTTCTAAGTCATCCATCCAATCAAAGTTATTATCATTACTGATTTCAGTTTAAAATTTTTCTTAGACAGTATTAATTTTTAAATTTTGTAACTAAAAAGTTGGATCATACTGCAAAAAAATTATTTTAAAATCAAATGACCATTCAAGGTTATTCAAGGTCATCGAGGGATGATTCAGGATCATTTAAGGTCATCCGAATATCAATAAAAATCATCCAACAGATAAGCAAGATTATTTTAAATTTTATTCAACGGGTTTTATTGAGATTATCTCGCGTACTTTAAAAAGAATATCACTCAAGGTCATCTACGTTCATCTAAATATCATTCAAGATCATTTAACAGTCGTTCGTTATCTACGTTCATTCATTGATCATCGATGATCATTCAACGACCATTCAAAGTTATCTGAAGTTGTTTTATTTTAATTTAAGATCATTCGACATTTATTCAAAGTTATTCAAAGTCATTTAAGGTTATTCAAGGTCGTCCAGATGAGATCCATGATCGTTTAAGATCATACGATTATCAGTGAAAGTCATCCAATAATTATTCAAGGTTATTTTAAATCATTCAACGGTTATTTAAGTTTACATTATTATGTAAAACATTAGTGCAGAAGCTCATAGAGATTTATTTCTCTCATTATTAATTATCGTTATTTAAGTTCATTGTAAGATCTCTCATACATTCAAGATGATTTAAAATTACTTGAAAATCACAAGGTCACCTACCTTCATCTAACGATTATTCATCAATCCATCTAACAGTCATTCTAGGTCGTTTATGTTCATTCTTCAATAGTCGATGGTCAACAAATAATCATTTTAAATAATTAAATAAGATCATCTCGAATAAACTCATAATAAATTTAAAATTACCTGAAGACCGCTCAAGGTCATCTACCTTCAACTAACGATAATTTAAGGTTATATAACATTCGTTCTAGGTCTACTACAGTCTTTCACCGATCACTGATTGTCAACAAACGGTCATTTTAGATCATTAAAGTCATTAAACCTAAGAGTCGTTTAAGTTGATTCCGTTCAAAATCATTCAAGGCCATAGAATGATCATTCTGGCTCTTCCAATCAAAATTATTAACAATACAGATTTTTGAGTTTTTTCTTTACTCGCCAGAGTACATTTATACATTGAATGATCCATATGGAAATTATTTTTAAAATACCATTGATATAAATTGAAAATAACTGTATGTATTTTCAAATTTCGTAACTAACGGAAAGATGATCAACTGAAATTACATTTCAATATCATTCAAAGCCCTCTAGGTCATCCAGAAATAATTTAGGATCATTTAAGGTAAAATCCATCCAACAATTATTGAAGATTATTTTAAATAATGTATCAACCACGGTCACTTAAGATTATCTCAAATCAAGATAAATTTAAAATTATCTTAAGATCTCTCAAGGTCATCTACCTTCATCTAACAATAATTAAAGATTATTTTATAATCGTTCTAGCTTATCTACATGCATTCACAGATGGTCACAAAACAGTTATTTTATATCATTTAAGACATCCAACGACAATTCACTAAAGGTCATTTAAGATTTGTTAAGGTCATTCGACGATCATCGATCATCAACAAATTTTCATTTTAGATTATCCAATGACAATTCAAAGTTACCTAAGTATCATTTAAGTTGATTTGAAGTCGTTCGACATTCATTCAAAGTCATTCAAGGTCATCTAATAATTGTTTTAGATCTTCCAATCAAAGTAATTAACATTACTGATTTCAATTTGAAATTTTTTTTACTTGTCAGCTTACATTTTTACATCAAATTTTCTACATGGGAATTGTGAAATTTTTTTTATAGGACATTGCAAATAATTTTAGACAGTACGGAATTTTAAATTCTGTAACTAACAAGTTGAACAGATAATCAAAATAACATACTGCTGAAATCACATTTCAACATCATTAAAAGTCCGCGGATGGCCCTTCAAGGTTATTCATGGTCATCCAGAGTTAATCCAAGATACACTGATAAAAAAACATCCAGCAGTTATTCAAGGTTACTTTAAAAGATTTAACGACCATTCAAAGGTGATTTAAGATTATCTCACATACATTCGAGAATATTATACTCAAGGTCATCTACGTTCATCTAAAGATCATTTAAGATTACCTAATAGTCGTTCTAGGTCGTCTATATTCATTCTCCAGTCAACAATGGTTAAAAAAGGTTATTTCATTTCAGTGATCCAACGACAATTCAAAGTTATCTAAAGGTCATATAAGTTTATATAGGTCATTCATCAAATGATCGTTCTAGGCCTTCCTATCACTGTTATTGACATAATAAACTTGAATTTGATTGATTTCTCTTTACTTGTGAGCATATATTTTTATGTGGAATTATCCATATGTAAATTGTTTTCAAAATCCGACATAAATAAGTTTAAACCAAATGGATTTTGAAATTCAGTAACTAACAAATTGGGAAGAAAGATAACACACTATTAAAATTATCAGATCATCGAATGACCATTCAAGATTATTTAAGGTCGTTCAGAGATGATTCAAGATCTTTTAAGGTCAAGGTCATCCATTTAAAGTCATACAACAATTGTTCAAGGTTATTTTAAGTCGTGTAACGAAAATTCAACAATCATTTAAGTTCATTTTGCATACATTCAATATTATTTAAAATTATCTGAAGATCACTCAAGATCATGTACCTTCATCTAATGATCATTCAATGTCATCTAACAGTCATTCTAGGTCGTTTACGTTCATTCCGGTAGTCGATAGTCAACATATGGTCATTTTATATTATATAAGTTATTCAACGACCATTCAAAGTCTTTTAAGGATTGTTCTAGACCTTTCAAACAAAGTTATTAACATTACAGCAACACACATTAAAGATTATTTATTATATGTTAGTCAAGGTCATCTACAAGTTTATCTAATAATCGTTCTAGGTCATCTACATTCACTCACCGATCAACGTTGATAAAAGAACGGTTATTTTAAATCATTTAAGTCATCCAACGACAATTCAGAGTTATCTAAAGGTCATTCAAGTTTAATTAAGATAGTTCGACGCTCATTGAAAGTCATTCAAGGCCATCAAATCGATTTAGAACAGTAATTCAAAGATTCTAACATCGCAGACTTGAGTTTTAGATTTTTCTGTACTTGTCGGCACATATTTTTACGTTATCCATATGTAAATTGTTTTCAAAAACCCAATAAAAATTAATTAAAGTTCGGATTGTATAGATTTCCAAATTTCGTAACTTCTATGTTATTTACATTCATTCATCAATAGTTAATGGCCAACAAATGATCATTTCAAATAATTTAAATCATTATTTCTTTATTTAATTCATTCGGCGTCCATTCAATTTACAAATTGAGAAAGATGAATAAAATTACATTACAATATCAACCTCCTCAAATGGCAATTAAAGATTCAAGGTCATCCAGCGATTCATCATTAGTTAATGATCAACAAATGATCATTTCAAATCATTTTTTTTAAAGGTCATTTGAGTTCATTTAATTCACCTGGCGTTCATTCAACTTACAAATTGAGAAAGATGAGTAACGTTTCATTAAAATTACATTCAAACTCCTCAAATGGCTATTAAAGATTCAAGGTCGTCCAGCGATGATTCAAGGTCGTGTGAGGTCACCCGATTATCAGTAAAAAAATTCATTTTACGTCATGTATCAATCGTTTAATATTGATTGGAATTCAAACATTATTCAAAGTCGGTTAGGTTTCAGATCATCCAATATCACCTAAACATCATCCAACATCAAGAGAATTATTTAACGGTCGCTTAACTTGATTTAAACTCAATCAATCAACATTATTGGCATAAAATAAATTAAGTCGAATTATCAATATGGCAATTATTTTTTTAGGACTTTGTAAAAAAGTTTAGACTGTTTGGATCAAGATCATTTAAACTCACTTCAGTATCATTAAAGGTCATTCAATGGTGGTTCAAAGATTTTTAAGCTATTAAACGATCGTTCAACAGACAATCAAGTACAATTAAGATCACCCTAAAAAATATATTTGATTGAAAACCTTGAATTTTTGTTAGATAACTTTGAATGGTGTTGAATGTTTGCCATTCAAAGTTATCTAACAAAAATTCAAGGGTTTGAATCAAATATATTTTTTCAACCTTCATTCAAGGTCATCTAATGGGCGTCCATGTCATGAATGTTTATTAAACGCTCACCCAAAGGTCACATGGATCTAATTATCATTTTAGGTAAAACAACGTTTGAATTTTATATTTAAGTAAGATAACTTCTCTTCATTTTCATTTTCCACTTCGATTTATAGATATGGCATTTGTTTTCATAGAACGATTCCAAAATTTATTAACAATTCAGAAAATATTAGAAAAATAACTAGAACGATTTAATATTGCTGGAAGTACCTTTCAATGTCATTTAAGGTGATACGAAGATCGTTCAAGGCATCTACTTTCTTTCGAAGATCATTCAAGGTCATATGCGTTCAATTCAAGGTCATCTAATGGTAATTCTAAGCTAACTACGTTCTTTTAATGATGAATAATCATTGGTTATACCATGGTGTTTCAAGGTTATCTGTTTTCAACCTGCGATCATTCAAAGCTATACAACGGTCATCCAAGGTCATTTATAAAAATCTAATTATCGTCCTAGGTCACTTACGTTCATTCATCAATAGTCGATGGTCAACAAATGATCATTTTTAATCATTTAAGTCATTATTTCTGAAGGTCATTTGAGTTGATTTAATTGTAAAAAAGCAATAGTTTGGCACATTTTTCATTTTATTTATTTATCGCAAAATGTACATTTCGTTCTCTACGTGACCATTATTAATAGCAAATCGCAATCCAAGAATGAGTTGATTTAATTCATTTGGTGTTCATTCAAAGTCATTTGAAGCCATCAAATTATCGTTCTAGGTCTTCAATGGTTATTCATGGGTATACCATGATGGTTCAAGGTTATCTGCGTTCAAGGTCATACAAAGATCATCCAAGGTCATTTATAAAAATCTAATTATCATTTTAAGTAATGCTATAGTCAACCAAGGATTTGAATAAATTAATATTGTTCTTTACTTTTTCATACCGAATTATCGTCAAGCTGCTGTTTCATTTTTAGCTGCTAAAATTAGAGAACCATCAATAATGCGTTGTTAAATCTATTTATTGTTTTTAGACGTTTACACATATGAATTTTCAAATTATGGAAACAAACAATTTTGGGGATTATCATAAACGTCATAATTCAATATCATTTAAACTAACTCGACGATCATTCAAGGTTATTTAATATCATCTAACAATCATTCAAGTTTAACTAAGGTCATCTAACCATCATTTAAGATCAGCAAATGAATCTTCAAGGTTATTTAAGGTCATCCAACTATCATTCACAATCATTTAACAACATTCCATTATTATTCAATGGTCATTCCAAATTATTTAGGGTCATTTAAGGTCATCCACCGTTTTCATTCATTTGAGGTAATTTAATGACCACTCAAAATACCCAACGCCCATTTAAAGATAATCATAGATCATTCAAGGTAGTCTAACATTAATTTAAGGTCATCTAAGGTTATGCAATAATCCTGAAAATATATTAAAGGTCTTTCTTGAATTAGTTTCTCATGTAACTCGTGGTGAAACATTTTCTAATATATAGTAATAACACAATTTACGCTTGGTTTGTTTCACTCTGTTCCAGCGGTCAGTCATAGCTATTTAAGGTTATTCAATGACATTTAGAGTGAAGTCTGGGTTATACAACTTCAAACAAAGTCAACTGAATTTGAGAGAAATTAGTCATGTACCGAGATTATGTAAGGTCATAATTCAAAGTCATTAAGGTCATTCACGGTTATCCCAAAGTTATTTAATGTCGTCCAACGTTCATTATATCTAACTTAACATCATTGAATTATTTTTATTTTAGGATTACATAATGGTCATTTAAGATTATTTTGTGCCATCTTAGGTCATTCAAAGATTATTCATTTGATGTGATTTAATGATCAGGATTACATAATGGTCATTTAAGATTATTTTGTGCCATCTTAGGTCATTCAAAGATTATTCATTTGATGTGATTTAATGATCACTCAATGGTATCTAACGATCGTTTGGGGTTAACCAATGATCTAACATTTAATTAAGATTATCCAACGAACCAATAAGTTATTAGAGGTCATCCGTTGATTCAAGGTCATTCAAGAATATCCAAAGACTTATCAAAGAAAATTTGAAGTCTACACTGTACAGCGTCAATCAAAGTCATTTAAGTTAAAGTTTTGAGTTAATTCATAGTTTACACCACTAGTGATAATGATGATTGAGGGAAATTGCCTTAGGCAAGTTGGCCATTTTTTTAATATTTAATATTCCATATATATGAAAATGAGACATACACAAACATCCATGGATCCGGACAGTGAATTCTTCCTTAGAAAAATCCACCGCCCGGCTGGGATTCGAACCCAAGCCTACCACTAGTGTTAAAATTACTTTTCACTATGGTTCAAAATCATAAAATTTACCTATCATTTGATCGAATTTAGAGATTTAACATTTAAGACCACTTCAAGTTACTAGACGATCATTTAAGGTAATCTAATGGTAGTTCCAAGGCATCTACTTTCTTCCGAAGATCATTCAATGTCATCTGATTGGCGTTCAAGGTCATCTGCGTTCCATTCAAGGTCATCTAATGGCAATTCTAAGCTTCATTTGATCTAATTTTGAAATATACAACGATCGTTCAAAGTCATTTATCATTCAATATTATCCGGCTCTCTTTCAAGGTTAATTAAAATAATCAGACGGCCTTTTAAGGTCATCATTCATTCAAGGTTATTGAAGAAATTTTAAGGTCCTGCAACCATTTCAAATCATCCAATTATTATACAAATTATATAACAGTCTTCTAGGATTATTTAGGGTGATTAAAGTTCTTTCAATGGCTATTAATTTGATACCATTTAATAATCACGCTGGTATATAAATGTAATAGTGACCAATGACATTTAAAATAATAGTCAATATGTAATATAACAGCCAATCAAGGACATTTGAGTTTCTGTTTTCAATTTATTCGCATTTCTTTATTAATAGTGCTTGAACACTTTTCAATTTTGTTCAAAATAATAAAACTATCGCACAAGGTCATTTACTGGTCATTTAATTCATAGACCAAGATCATTGAAGCTTATTTATCTGTCATTGAAGATTATAAGATTATAATTTAAAATAACCTTAAATATTTCTTTGATTTTCTTGAATGATTTTTGACTACCCTTAAATCATCATCATCTATATTATACTTTAAATATCCTTGGCTAACCTAAAACGATCTTGAGTAACCTTGAATAATCGTTCTGTGATCTTCAATGATCATCGTTGTCATAAATAAAATTAAATGCATCCAATGGGTAAAACAATAGTCAATCAAGGTCATTTGGGTTTCAGTTTTGAGTTTATTAGCATTTTCAATTTTGTTCAAAATAATAAAACTATCATTCAAGGTCATTTACTGGTCATTTAATGCATAGGTCAAGATCATTTAAGCTTAGTTAAGTGTCATTCAAAGTTATTTAAGATCAGTTCGCGATAGTTAAAAGTTATTAAAGGTGATTTAAGTCATTTAAGGTCATCCAATTATTATTTAAGATTATTTAATGTTCATTCAAGATTATTTAGTGCCAATAAGGATTATTCAAAGACTATTAATTTGATATCATTTAATGATCACTCATGGTTATCCAACAGTCGTTTAAAGTTAATAAACGATCATTTAAGGTAATGTAATATTCATTAAAGGTTATTCAAGGTTATCAAAGGAGGTTAAAAAATCATTTTATTACCTTTAATGTCTTCGAATGATCATTGGATGACCTTAAGAGACCTTTAAACTTTATCAAAAGAGGGGAAAAACATCTTTTATGACTTATAATGACTTCGAATGATCATTGGATGACCTTAAGAGACTTAAAACTACCAATAGATGAAAATATTATTAATACATTAGCTGATCTAGGCTTTACTTTGTTTTAAAAGTCATTGGAATAGCCTTAAATGATCATCGGGTGACCTTGAATTATCGACGGACTGATGACCTCTGAATATTAGTATTTAAAATATCCTTAAACGCATCTTAGATTTTCTTGAACGATTGCTGACTAACCTTGAATCATCATCATCATCTATATTATACTTTAAATATCCTTGACTAATCCGAAACGACCTTGAGTAACCTTGAATTACCGTTCTGTGATCTTAAATGATCGTCGTTAATTAACGAAGAAAATCTAAGAGGCATTTAATTTTATTTATGTTAATAATTATTAACATAAATAAAATTGTTAATAATTATTAATTTATGTTAATAATTATTAACATAAATAAAATTAAATGCCTCTTAGATTTTCTTAAATGCTCGCTGAAAAGTCTTAAACGACTCATAACTGTAATTCAAAGGACCTTGACCGCTGTATTATCTAAATTTTACTTTAAATATCCTTGGATAACCTGAAATGATCTTAAGTAACCTTGAATGACCATTTATTTAATGTTCAATAATCCTCGGATGACCTTAAATATTCTTAACTTATTAAATAACCCTAAAAGACTGTTCAGTGGCTTTGAATGATTGTTTTATGACCTTGAATGTTATTAATAAATATTTACAGCAGAATTAATCTTTTATTTATATGATCTTGCATAAATTAAAAAGCCAAACAGTTTTAAACGTGTTTACTATCACCAAATAGTTTAAGGGTATAGGAGAATTGAGAAATTATATCTGTAAATCAAATGACCTTGAATAGCTTATCTAGAATTATCATCTAAGGTCAGCCATCCAATCTAAGTCATTAAAGATTCAATACATTGCCTATCTTCTATCTATTCCAGATCATACAAGGTCATTTTAGATGACCTAATATAAAATGACCTTGTATGATCTGGAATAGATAGAAGATAGGGAATGTATTGAATTTCTAATGACTTAGATTGGATGGCTGACCTTAGATGACATTATGAACTTTAAATGGCCTTAAATCACCTTGAATGATAGTTGGATAAGTGAGTAATCTTTGTGTGACTTAAATTACCTAAAATGGCCGCTGGATGACTTTGAATTAATTAAGAAAGAATATAAAAACAAGATGAAATTTAATGTCCTTAAATCACTTTGAATTATTATTGGTTGACTGCATGACTTAAATTATTTAACAGGAGACATAAAACCAATATCTAAACATCATAAAACAGTTGAATTTTATAAATGTCTTTTTATAACAAATTGATGATCTTAAATTATTAAACAAAGTGAAATAAATTTAATGAATTTTTCACGGAAAAATAAATAAGTCACTCATTCTCATTCATTCTCGTACCGTCCTAATTTCCGTATACGAAAGCCCCACTTCTCTATAAACTTCCTACGGCTTCCCGCGAACTCTTTCCGATCCCGATGCCAGATTGCAGCCTTAATGAGACAATTAATACAGCGGCGCCATTAATATTCATACACATTCTGCGGAAAAGTTTTATGGGTTTTTCCCCATATAATGATAGAGTACAAAATACGGTCCTACGTTTTAATATCGTTATCTGAAGTGTAATAATAATAATAATAAGAAAAATCCAATGTTCACAATCAATTATGGAAAATGCAATTCGTCGATTGCACAAAGCGCAAATTGTGCATTACCGCATTTTGATAATAACTGGAAACTTGTGCAACGCCTGGGCGTCCTCATTGCAAGAGGTGTTATTACAAAACGTCCGATTGTAACACTCGGTGAATTAATTAAAACGAAGAAACTCCTTATGCAAATCGCAATTTCACCCTACGCACCGAAACCGATGTCAGGAATCCATCGTTTAATTAATCCGATGATGGAACAATAAAAATCCGAAACGGCGGTTTTGCAATATAAATACCGCAATTAAATTCTTCGAATGAATGGTTGTTAACCTTACTCATTTAATATTCAACTTTTAAATTAGTTTTCTATCAATGTTAATTATACTACAATATAAACCAGATGATTAGATGAATGTTTCTATTGATATCAAATCATGACATGCCTGTGTTATAAAACCCTTATCCACCTACGCTAATGTAAAAAAGAACAGGAAGAAAAGAAAACTCGATAATTTCTTGTTAATCGTATTCGAGATAGAGAACAAAAAGCCGAGTCATCGGCGGCATTTCAACTGGTATTTGCATGTCGGCCCCCTTTTGAGCAGAGGGCGCTGACCCTCTCTCTTCCGGAAGTTCCGGAACCGGATCCAGGAGCACTGCAGGTCTTCATTATGCATGCATTTTCCATGTGTGCCCCGGCGCGCCGCCCCGCGATGAGGGATTTATTGAAACGGCCGGTCTTGTTTATAATTTCGCTTTGTGCCGGTATTTACATTCGAGGGAAGTTGTTATGCTTTTATTCCCGTTATCTTCGGACATTATTGCTTTTCCTCGCTATCTGCTTTATGTCGAATTCTCGAGTCGCCGTTTCTTCGGACGCAATTACTCGTCCGATTTTCTTTTCAGATTGTCTGAAAACGTGCATTGATTAATTAAAGGCCAAGCGAATGATAATGGACCTTGGATACAGTAACAAATAAGCAAGATCGAAATATTTTAAGCTATTAAAAAATCAAGGTTTTTACCCTAGAACACTTAAGTCACTTCATTAATCTACAGTTTTTTTTTATCTGAGGAAATTTGCCTACTGAACATTCATAGATCATTTAATGATTAATTGAGATTAAAAAAATCAAATTCTCTTTGTGTAAAATTAGGGCAAGTTAAACCAAGTGGTATTATCTCTTAATACGCGGCCTTCCAAGCTCGATCCATCAAATTAAAAGTGAGTTTTTAATCATGCCTCACATGATAGAAGGCCATTTATCAATATCGTGAATATTCTGCCAATAATGCATTATCTGAATTAAAGCAGATCTATTAAGGAGCCCCGATGAGCCATAAATTTATTAAAAAAAGGGGTAGTGAATTGCACTTTTGCATAGCACCCCATTCGGAATTACCCGTTATTTATACGAGCCGACGGTGTCATAATCCATAATAAATCACGTATAATTTTTGATGTAATCATACGAACGGTGATTTGTGCGGAGTTTTCTTTGCAAGTAGGTCATTGAAATAGTTGTTATACTTTATTCCAATATATATAATCTTCATGATTATAAGAAACGTCGACCGTTTATCACCTAGTAAATTTGAAGGTGAGAACGGAGAAATTGTATATTTACAACTGTTTTACTTTTAACATAATAAATATTATTATAAGTGCGTATGAATTTAATAAAAATGACTTATTATTTTAATTTTAATGAAATTGCAAATAATATACAATTGGAATACTTAGTACTACAACTCTATTAGCAAAACTGATTTCATAATGTTTGGGGTTATGTTTTTATTTAAAATGTATAATGCAAATAAGACTGTTTGCAAATTAACATACTTGTAACATATTTCCATTGTGCTAAAACATTAAAAAATCATTAGTATTATAACAATAAACATAAATTAAATTATTACTTCGCTATCAATTTCATTATCAAATTAATGACCAAATCGTTAACCATTAATAGTTACATAACCTCTAATTGTGCTTTTTAAAAACCTAACGAATCAATTTACGACTAAGGTTTTATTTGATATCACAATGGACTCTCAAATAATTGGGAATAGTATTTTAAATTTTAAGGATTTTTACAGAAAAACAAAAATAAGGTAAAAAAAGTTTTTTCCAATTTATATATTTTTTTATATAAATATACATTAGTTGAGGTTGATGGAGATAAATAACAGCAGCTGTGTCGTAAAAATTAAAATAGTTTATCGAAAAAACACTCCAATATCACTTAACAGTAAATAAAAAAAAAACGGAGTAACGTAAAATACTTAGAGGGCCATATTTCGTCCCTCGATTGAAATCTCCACGGCCCTCCTGCTCTGCTTCGCCCTTTTTGTGTCAATGAAGTTCTTGTAGTGCCTCTCAAATCGATTCATGCCCTTCTTTGTCGTCTATATGTAACAAAATATTGTTTTGTTACATTAATAATTATAATTCTTTTGTAAATATACCTGATGTTTCAATTATAAACCAAACTATTTAAATTTTATACTCACCCTACTTATATCTACTTCAGACTGCCACTTAGGTCTAACTAAATAGTCTTTATTGGAAGGCATGGGAACTCTGGCCCGGGCTACCCAACCCTTGTCGCCTGGCCGAAGCGGTTTGCCATCGGCGTTCAGTGCCTGACCGATGTCCTTATCTTGAGTGCTTTCCGATGTGCTGGGACCACTGTCTTTCCTGCGTTTTGGTAATTGCTCAATATCCCTCGCAAGTCTTTCCTCTCTGCTCATTGCTGTTAAAATATTTAAATGATAATTAAAATATAATTGAATAAATGAAATATAAATTTCTGATTGCAACAACTAATATTTTTTTATTAAAATAAATGTATAAAATATTAAATTGAAATCGTATTATGCCATAATTGATTAATTTTTAATGATCAATTAACTTAATTAAAACTCTTTGTCTACACTCAATTTAAGTCCTTTCATTTAAAAGCTGAAGCATAGAAGTACAAAAATTTATTTTAATTTATTAATTATTTGTTTATACCTTTGAAATCAGTTGATAAATTAAATATAGGACGGGCCCATTCACTAATCAGTTTTCCAGCCCTCTCTCTATTCTCCTTAGTCTCCTTAGGGTGTTTGTACAAATACATCACTGCCTTTCCAATGCCAGAGTGCTTCAACGTTGATTGGTCCACGCGTGGAAACTTTAACAAAAAGTATTAACACAATAAATAATTATAATATATAATATACTCATACTTACATCCCACAATAATTTTAAAATCGCTTCTCGGACCTGCAGAGAGGGCATAGACCTGTCAGGCAAGGGGGCCAGCCAATCAGTCAGGACAGTGAGCACGTTGTGCTCGATGAAGGCCAACTGCAGGTCATGCTTTTTCAACTGGGACATTACTTTTTGTAACATGGCAATTTTCTTGGTCGCCGGTTGATTCAAAGTGTTCGCCTTCCTATCTTCCTATAAAATAATAATATGCAGTTAATAATTGATAATGCATACATTTTATTATTGACATAATAATATTTAAACCATTATTTAATAATTCATTAAGTTGAATATAACTAATAAAATAATGCAACCATTACCTCTGCAGCATTTCTCATATCAGCTAACAGTTGTGCTATAATATCATCATTGTCATTAATTATATCTATATCCTTCTTCTTCTTCCTCTTAGACTGTTCTTCCTTCTTGCGTTGTAGCATAGCGTCAAAATCAGATAAACCATTATTTCTAAAATTAAAAAGTTAACTGTTAGTTGGTTTGTATATAATTTTTACATTGTAATTATGTAAAATTATGGTGCAGAAACCCTCAAAATAATTATTACTTTTATTTTCATACTACTGCCCCTGTAAATTAATATTTAATTTACACTAAAAAAGTTTTATTCACATGAAATTATATGTATTATTCAAATAAGTAATGAAGTAATAAGAGCTTACAATATTCCCCTATAACAAACCAATAGCAATATATTATAAAATTTCCGTACCCATCGTCTTCTCTAGTGTTATCAATTCCATCATCAGAATCGTCAGATAAGCGGGCTTGTGCTGGTGGTGGTTGGGGTTCAACAGCTTCTTCGTTCGGAGGAACTGAAGGTCCAGCGTCTTCATCGTCACTTGTGATCAACCTCTTCGCTTTAGGGCCTTCACTCTCTTCCTCTGAATCAGAATCAAGCCGCCTCTTTTTGGATTTGGTTTTGATGTCATCACCAGAACGTGATCCTAAATTTCAAAAATAAAATATACACAATCGTCTAAGGTTACACAATTACCTAAGACACTACTATTTTGTATTTATCTTATTCCATCTAGTTAAAGACAATTTTGATAAAACTAATACAATAAGAACATTTGTATCAAAAAATCATATTTTTTACTTTAGTTTCTTTTAAAACATATGTGATTATAAATAATTCTATTTATTTATTTATAATTCTTATCAAACAAACAATTATTATAAATATTTCTTTTTATCAAATTCATAACTATCAACATTTCAATTAAAACAACAAGAGTATAAACTTAAAAAAATACATTAACCTATTATTTAAGTTTAAATCACAAATTACTAACCTGATCTAGATCTTGAACGTGATTTAGACCTTGATTTTGACCTCGAAGCCCTGGAACCAGAACCACTCCTGGACCTTGAGCGTGACCTAGACTTGGACTTCGATCTCGACCTTGACCTTGACCTCGAACCCGAACGCGACCTCGATCCCGACCTTGACCTACTCCTCGACTTCCTGGATCCACTCCTAGACCTAGACCTAGAGCGCGACTTTGACCTTGATCCCGAGCGCGACCTTGCGGACCCCGATCTGGACCTACTCCTCGACTTTCTAGATCCACTCCTCGATCTTGAGCGGGACCTTGAACCCTTCCTAGATCCAGAACCTGACCTCGATCTCCTGGATCCGGAACGCGAACGAGACCGTGACCCAGATTTCGACCTGGACCTAGACCTAGATCCTGACCTCGATCTCCTTGAACCTGATCTCGATCTGGAACCTGACTTCGATCTAGACCTAGACCTAGACCCTTTCCTCGATCCGGACTTAGATCTCGACCTGGACCTAGATGCTTTTCTAGAACCAGACCTTGACCTAGATCTCGACAGTTTCCTTGATCCAGACCTAGACTTTGATCTGGATCCTTTCTTGGACCTACTCTTCGATCTTGACCTAGACCCTTTTTTCCTTGACACACTCTTCGATCTAGACCTTGATCTAGATCCTTTCCTTGAGCCACTTTTAGACCTAGACCTTGATCTTGAACCCTTCCTCGAACCACTTTTTGATCTAGACCTTGACCTGGATACTTTTCTGGAACCACTTTTCGATCTGGATCTTGATCTTGAGCTTTTTCTAGAACCACTTTTTGATCTAGACCTCGATCTGGAACCTTTCCTGGATCCACTCCTTGATCTTGAACCACTTTTTGATCTGGACCTAGACCTAGATGATTTTCTAGAGCCACTATTCGATCTAGAACGTGATCTTGAACCTTTTCTAGAACCAGATCGTGAGCGTGATGACTTCCTAGATCCTGACCTTGATCTTGAACGTGATCCTGATTTAGATCTAGATCTGGAGCGGGATCTAGAGTTATTTCTTGAACCATCTCCCCCTCCACCACTTCCTGAACGGGAACGGGATTTTCTAGAACCGGAACGTGATCTGGAGCGGGAATGGCGGGGAGATTTAACAGGTTCATAAGAGGAACTTGAGTTATGTTCGTTGGACTTAACAGGAGATATGTTGATACTTATGGAGCCTGAGTCGGTAACAGAATGTGGGGATGAGTTTCCATTGCGTTGTGGTGACTTGGAAGGGGATCTGGAGGAACGGTTGGATTCTGCAGATGCAGAACGTGACCTGTTACTCGTCGCTGGTGATGAAGGCATTTTAGAACCACTTCTTGGTGATCCTTCTGGAATGAGTATGGTCCGTTATTACTGAAACGAAATCTGCGTGCCTCAGGGCCTACCAGTGGCAACATCCATAATAAGATGATTATGATTAATGCCCGCCTAGGTCTAGAATTACTTTTGGCAGTGTTTCAGGAACCAAACGCGCAATAAAACATGCAATAATAAACGAACATAGCTGACAAATCCGATATAACCACAAAATATTATCGACCGAGTGCAACAAACGCGATCACATATAATAATACCAACCTTTCAACAATAATATAACGTACGTGCAAACACTTTTATCTGCTGGGCAACTTATTATCTACGCGCTTATTAATTTGTAACAAAAAAATATAAAGCGGCAAATGTCACTGTACTTCTTTCATTATCACTCTAAACATAACTTTCTATTATAAATTAACATTAGGCAACACAATGTACAAATATTGAATTTTTGATGCTATTTTTTATTATTTGTTGAAAATAATATTACAATTACGTGCTAAAACTTATTTGTGAGAATAAAATTTAAGAATTAAAATTTAATTTAATTTATTTCAGTTTTTTGCAAATTTTAAGTTGGTTAGCCTGAATCATTTGCGCTAAGGTTATAAAATATTTATTTGTTACAAAAAATGTAGCCGCTTAGACGGTTGATTAATTATTAAGCTGCCAATCATTACAGTACTAATGTGATAATAAGTTTTGGTTTAATTAAATAATTAAAATGCTGAAGATACGAGCCTTGAATCAGGAATCATCATCTGATAATGATGATGCAGCCCCAACAATTAGGAAAGAAGCTCAGGTATGCCCAATCAATTGTTATTATTGTATACTACAATTACATTTTAGGAGGAAATTGCTTTGGATCTCTATAACAAAGCACTTCGCCTTCAATGCAAGGAAGAGTACACAGAATCTGTTGACATTTTACAAAAGCTCCTCAATGAAAACATTCCACAAATCGAATGCCAGGGCGGACTGCCAAAAACTATGTCCACCATTAAATACTCATGCTATTGGAATATTGGATCTATTTCCATGAAGGTTGGAAATTTAAAGGATGCTCTTGAAAACTTTATAATTGCTTCAGAACTGGACAAGAGTGATGTAACTCTTTGGTACAAGATAGGAACTCTAGCTTTAAAACTGGATAAATTTCGTAGAGCTGCCTTTGCTTTTGCACAGGGCTTGGAATGCAGTGATTCACACTGGCCTTGCCTGGATCAATTGATTACTGTCCTTTTTGCTATTAGTGATACGATTGCTTGTTTGGAGTATATTGATAAGGCCCTTATTTTGGATCCGTACTATGTTAAAGGGATTGTTCTACGGAAAAGTATTTACGAGAGTAATCCAGCCACTGAGGAGTATTACAAGCTTTTTAATCCGAAATACAAGCTTGTGCCTGAGGTGCATGTTGAAATTACAAAAGAGGAGGAGGAGGGTATTTTAGAGGACGTACAGAAACTCTGTGATAGGATTAATGAGGTTGAAAAGGCTTTGCAACCAAAACCACTGCCCACTATACCACTGCCACAACCTTTAGAAGATTTTACCTGGTTGTCTTTAGGGAAGACATTAACTGGATTACATAAATATATATCTGATAATAATATGGTATGTTGAATATGACTATGTGATAATTCATAATATGAATGCTAATGGGTAAAAACTAACTTACTTATTTTGAATTTGTCATATATTTATTATTGAATTTAAGTTATTGGGCAAAACGAAATATTATTTAATTAAGATGAAATATTTGTATAAATATTTTTTATTTTAGAGTCATCTTTGTAAGATTAACTTGAAGAAATGCATGAGTCAAAATGCATCTTATGATTCGGTTTCTGAAAAGATTGATAAGGAGGAGAATCCTGATGAGAAAGGTGAAACAGATGTAGTTGAAAATGCTGATAATGTTGAGGTAAAGGATGGAGAAGAAAAAGTGGAAAAAAGCCCTGTGGAACAGTTACCGTGTGAAGCGGAGTCGGATAAGATGGAAGTTGAAGAGGTAGTCGAACGCAGGTTGTCTCAAAACAGTGAAAATGATGCCGGGGAGAATGCTACCCCTACACAGACTGATGATAATGAAGAAGTAAGATTACTTTATAATACACTAATAATACATTCTTAAATAATACTAAAAAATAAAAGTAAATAAAATTGCTACTGAAATCAAGTAAGTAGAAGAATGTAGAAATAAATGTAGATAAAATTTTTGGATTTTATTTAATATTTAAAAAAACGTTCTTTATCATAGTTATTCTGATTATTTTTTTAATTAGATATATGAAAAATGTTTATAATTAATTAATAATAATTAATTTGATAATAATGGTACTGATTTTTCTATACTTCAGATGGATCAAGATGTTGATGATTCTGAGGAAGGCACATTGCCTAAAAAAGGTGTGCCTAGGAGGTTAACAAAGGGACACAAGCGTAAGCGTGACTTAGTATCAGATTTGCAAATCTGGGGATGGCACAGTAAACGCAAGTCTACTAAACGTAACAAAAATGATAGGGATTTTACCATTGAGGACGCCTTAACAAGGATAATTCCACCACATCTCTTGTAAGTTGTTTTCACAAGGAGAGAAATATTTAATTGATAATATTTGTGAACAGAATAGTTTATTAATCTGCAATTCTTTTTATTTTCAGACCTAATGGTTTAAATGCTGATAAATTCAATTCTCCTGAGGACTCCATGAATACAATGGATGTCTTCAATTTGCAACAAAATAAAGCTGAACAGAAAGTAGCAAACTGCGAAATTCCTGACTCATGGTAAAGTTAATTTATTGTTTACTTAATGTATAGTATTTTATTTAGGAAAGTTAGAAAATGTATCTTTTAATAGTTTTCTGTGATAATTCAAGCTAATTCATTATATTAATTACATTTTTATCATTCCTTTATTTGCAGTGAGAAGTACTTTGGTTCTGAGAAAGAAACTGAGGATGTGAAGAGTTTCTGGAACAGGAATTGGGAACACTGTGACGCCATAGATCTAATTGAAGAATATGTCTATGCTATTGCTGAATTATGGAGTTTCAAGTGGCCGCCTGAACTCGTAAAAATTTACATCACTGCCTACAATATGTTCAGAGAGCATTGCAGCCATCCTCATCTTTACAACACTGAGGTCACGTTCGAGTCATTGAGACGCGATGCCTTAACAACAATTTTGTATGGTGAATTGGTAACTTATACAAAAAAGTTAGTATATAATTTTAAATTTATCTTCTAGTTAATTTAACTTATGACTTTCATTGAATATATAATGTATTTAATTAGTATTTACTATATTAACAATAACAATATTAAAAAACATTTTTTAAAAATGTGTTAAAAACATAGTAATTGTTTATAATGAATTAACAGTCACACTCTATCCTCATGAGTTGTAGATTATTATTTTTATATTAATAATTTCATTAAATATGTTAATTTTTTGTAGGCCATCCAAAGAAGAGGAAATTCATTGTACTTCAGTGAGCCATATGATGCTTTTGAGTGCTTGGGATGAGCATTGGGGGGCTGAGTATGTTAGTTTCTCCGCTCGTGTCCATTGGCTCCGTGTACACCTCTTTAAGCGGAATAATGAAAACACTTTAGCTATCACTGCACTTCAAGTGGTAAGTTCTGTATCGTATTCTTTTTGTATTTTGAATTGTGATCTCAACAATGTGGTCTTTATAAAGATTATCTGTAAGAAATTAGAAATTACATCTTGATTTTCTTCTTCAATTTCAAGCTTAATAAGAATAAAGCAGAAGCTTAAATAATTGATATATTTCATATCTAATGTCTACAATCTTTTGTAGGTTCAAGATTTAATAAGATCCGCAAGTACAAATGACCCATCTAAAGACTTTAAACTATTTCTTCCCAACACCTCAAGGCATGGCGTCATTGCAATGTGTGTTATTGATGATATGCTACACAACATGGAACTGTAAGTTTGAACCCTTTATATAATCCTTTTGAAATACGAGCTCTACATCTATTAAATAAATGTATTTCTTACCTCAAATAAGATTTTAAATTCACTAGTGAAATTGAGGTTATGTTCAAATAGTTTAATCAGTTATTAAATTATTTTTATCTAGTTAATACTAAATTTATAGCAAACTTTCTGATATAAAATTAAGATATCAACATATTTCCTTAGTATTGATTCACTGAGTCGGCTGGAATATCTTTATGAGAGCAAAAAGTATGCCGAAGTCGCTAGCATCTTGAAGACAACATTCAGCAACTCCACCAACCACACAACCTGTGGTAAAATTGGCAGACCTGCCCAACTCGGACTGCTGATGCACTGCCTTTGGTTCACGGATATGACAGATTGTTTTGTTTGGACCGAAGCGTGTCTGAGTGAGACCCTAACTCACTACCTCAAGCCTGTGAAGGACTTGGGAAAGTGGGAAATGGTTCTTGAAAAGTGCTTGCTAATCATGTTCGAGATTATTAAAAGTGAAACAGTTAGCGTCGGTACGTATGGATTTAAATTGTATATTCATTCATTCAATTTCTGGAAGGTTATCCTTGATTTATTTTTATTTATTGTTTCAAGTTATTTAAAAATTTAAGAAAGTATTTTTAATAATGGAAATATATTTCAATTGATTATACAGCAGACAATTTGAATCATCTGAAATTTAAATTCAAAAGATATATTAACTCTTACTAATAATATTTTTCAGTGGATGCATTATCTGATGGAAAAAGAAGTCGACTAGTTGAAAGCTTATCATTACTTTGTGCTCGACAAGTAAACTCTGAGAACATAAATAAAATACCTCTAGAAAATGTTTTACCATGGATTTTGCTACACTACATCTTACTCAGGTATGATTTGAATTACTGACTTTGCAAACTTCTTCACCTCTGCAATTTTTAGAGATGAACATCGTCAACAGGCAAAAAGAAGGGTGAAACACGTGAAAAGAGACGACAAACCGATAATACCCATGCAACCAGAGGAGGAAGAGGTCCCTCCATCGGTAGCGGTCTTGTTCTCCGCGCACGAATTTCTAGGTCCGAAAGGATGGTGTCTCACCAACCAAGGCGAGCTCCTTCATTTCATGCTCGACTCAATCATCTACAGATTGGATACCCCGATTTTCGAAAGCATGCGCGAAAAAATCGACATTCACCTAGAACAAGCGTTCTTTTGTTTATATCAACATCCCTGCAAGAAAAATAAGGTTTCTAGACATTTAGCAGATCATAATGTCAATCCTTTGCCTTTAACCTGGAGCCGTGCTCAACAACTCTACGAATTCTTCTGTCCTGAAGCACTGCCAGAGTTTGACTCGTACAAATCGATATCGATATCTGCAGAATTGGAGCAGTTGTTGCAAAGGATTACCGCGATTGTACCGAAAGAATGCGATCCTCAGCCTTTACTGCCTAAAGTCAGCGAGTATCTTCACGGGAACGCGTCCGAGCTGCCAACACCTTTAGAGTTTCCGCTGAAAACACGTGCCATGTATTACCTTCTCGGAGATTACTTCTTCAAACAAAGTGAGGTTAAAAGGAGCTATAAATACTTCCTTCAGGATTTGTGCATCAATCCTAAGAGAATCGATACATGGGCTGGTTTAGCCTTAGGTATTCACAGCCAATTAGAGTCAAAATTGAACCACTGCGAAAGATTTAAGACAGAAATGGAATTTATTGAAAAGGCTAAGAGTGCCAGGATATGTTTCCAAGAAGCATTAAAACTGAATGATAGCCATCTTACCTTATGGATTGAATTTGGTTCGTTTGAATATATGGTGCACTCATTCTGTTCAAGGGTATTGAAGTATGAGTCTGATACTTTAAGTATGGAAAAGTAAGTAACTACTTCATAGTAAGCTATATTAGAATGTGACGGTAATATATTATTTCAGGTTTGAGATTCTTGAAACAGAGAAAGAAAGCTATTTGGAGAGTTCGAGGAAGAGTTTCCAGCAGGCTTTGCTTTTGAATCGTTTGGATCAAGGGGATTTGGATGAGCGTTGGTTAAATCATTACATGCTAGCTAAAATTTCGGAGAAAAAACAAGAAGATCCTAACATATATTTACAGCATTATTTAACGGTAAATTTTATTTTATTATTTCCACATTATATAAAGTACATGTTCTATAATTTTTTGGGTTGATGCATTAAAAGAGAACTGCTATAGTTTAGCTTTAAAATCTATTTTTAATATAATATTTATCCTTGATTGTAATTGTTAATAACATTTCTATTGATTTTTTTAGGCTGCATCTTTACTACACGAAAACAACTGTACATACCCTGAAAAAATCAACTATAACAACCCACAGCTTTTATCTATTGAAGCTCTCGAAGTTCATTATAGAATCAATGCTTCGATTTTGAAGTATTTGCAATTGCACGAGGGAAAAGTTATTGCAGGTTCTTTGGGGAAACTTTTCAAAAAATGTTTGGACAGTTCACTGATTCAGAAAAGCAAATACGAGTGCAAACCGCAGACATCGAAACCCGTTGAAGAAAAAATTCCTCAAGTTGAGAATGTCAAGGAATCTGATGAGAAGGTAGCGGAGGAAGTGAAATCGTGTCTTGATGATATGCTGAAAAGGGTGGAAGATAGTGAAAAGAGTACTGAAAGTGAGGTATTAACGATTGATTCTGATGATGATAAAAAGTCTGGTAAGAATATAATATTTATTTTGAGAGTGTCTTAGGAATGAATGAGTAGAAACAAGACAGTCAATTAATAATTCAGAGACCACCATAGTAAAGATTTTTGTTAGGAGATGGAGTTGAATTAAATATATGCGTTTTTTTTAAATGTATTAATTCATTTAAACTTTAGTACCGTACATATAAACATTTAAAAAGTAGTCTTAGCTAGAGAAGTAGTTATTTCAAAAGTGGTTTGTTCTTGCAGTCTTAATAAGACTCATTTGTTGTAGATTTTACAAAATATTTTCCTGTTTTTTCTAATTATTAGTTAATTTTCTACAACGTAAAGGACTATTTTTATTATTTAAAAAGTACATAAAGTAATCACAAAATTTTTATTTGTATAGATCCATACGAATCTAAAGTTCATGTGAAGAATGTTGAAGAAATAATGGATGCAATGATGAAGGAAACAATGTCAAAGCAAGAAATGTTGCCTGCTGATAATGAGGCGGATCAAATAAATGATGCCACGGTGACTTCTCCTGTAAAATCTGAAGCAGCTATAGAAAACGTTGCTGAGGAACAGAAGATGGACTGTGAAGATTCGAAATCTGAAGAGAAAACTTCGGTAAAGAGTGAAGATGAAACTAATATAAGGGTAATATAAATTTATGGATTCCAAATACTATTCATCATTTTCTGTTTTCTATAGAAATCTACCACAACAGCAACGGAAGATTCCAGTAGCTCCTCTAGTAGTTCATCAAGTAGCTCCAGCTCTGATTCAGAGAGTGATGATACAAGTTCTACTACAAGTTCTAGTTCGGATAATTCAAATGAGAATATGACTGAAACTGAAATCATAAATTTAGTGGATAGGTGCATAGTCGGTTAGTAGACAGTAATAATACACAGATTTAATATTAGAATACTAATTACAATTTGTTATATGAACAAATCTTTGGGTGTGTATCAAAATACTTTTATATCAATTATTATTACTCTAACTTATTCAACCTAACATATGTATAATTAAAACTAGTTTCAATCATCAGCTGATAAAGCCTCTATTCTTAACAATCTTAATAAAATAAATTGATATTATTATAAACATTATTTTCAGGTCTTGAGCATTGTATTCGAAGACTTCCTCAGAACTACAAAGCCCTGTACCGCTTAGCACACTTATACTTCATGTATAGCAAGAAAAAGGATCTCAGCAAATGCAAACAATTACTTCTAAGTGAATACAAGTGTAAGAATAGTGTGCTTGTCAGTGGGTTATTTTCGGATAGAAAAACTAGCAACTTCTTTAATGTAAGTCATAACTTATTCCTTATGATTTCTTCTAAAATACATGGTTTTTATTGTAGGGTATTTGGAGGATACCATCTAGTGAAATAGATAGGCCTGGATCACTATCGGCACACATGGGAAGGTGTGTCTCATTATTATTGCAAGTCCTGCGTGATACTAATGATCATAAGACACTTTTGGAGCTCTGCTTACAGTTAAAAAGGGTTCCAGATGCTGATAAGTAAGTTTTTTTTTAACTAAATAAAGATATAATAAAAAAGGTTTTTTTTATAAAATCATAAAATGTTTCTTTAATAACAGCAAAAGGATTATAGCTAATGATGAGTAAGTTAAACCTAAAAAATACCATAACTGAAGGTTTTTAAGATGAAATATGTGTAATATTAGCGCCCTCTATTGTTCAATAATTAAGTTACAATCTATATTGAAGTGTGTAACTCAATTAAAATACTTCAATTTAATTCTCAAATAATCCTTTCATTTAACATAATTTTTATGCTTGTTTCATAGAGTATACATAAGGAATTCTGAGAGGGAACAACTGTCAGAACAAGCACTGAGCATGTGCATCCAATCTTTGCGCACACAAATCAAGAACATCTCTTCAGTCACTCCCGCAGTGGCCGAGAAATTGATGGTGGATATTTTCAGAGCATACCAGAGGAGCCTAAAAAATTTGCCCAATCAAGAAAAGGTTTTCTCTGGGATGTTAGTAGAAGTTTATAAAAAATTAATGGGAGAAAAGGTGGGAATAAAATATTCGAGTTGATTTAAAGTTATTAATTTGTTTCTTTGTACAGTCCACAGAAAATGTTAATTGCCTAGAATTAGCTATCAAGTACTGTCAGCAGAGTAGGTTGGCCGAAAAGATGAAGAAGCAACAGCAAGTTCAAGCTGCTCCAAAACCACCGATTATGACTGGCACGGTATGTATATTCAGAATTTTATTAATTATTATTTTAAAAATGTTACACAATATAAATTATAGCCGCCTGTTATGCCATCGCCATCAACCATAATATCACCACTAAGTCAGCCCGTTAAAAAACCCTTGGGCAGGCCCAGGGGTCGCCCTCCAGGACCGAAGCTCCACAATCAACAATCAAGACCAAGAGCACGCGCCCAAAACCCCGCAAACAATCCGTACTCTTGGTCCAATACAATGTACAACACGTCAAGATTTGATTACCACAAACAATACCAAGAAGAACTGCTCAGGCAGTACAGCCAGACATTAACCATGAATCAGATAAATCAAACGCTTTTCGGAGCCGCCGGCCTTTTGAATCCAACAAGCACCGCAGCATCGCTCATGAATCCGACCAATCTGATGCAGATGAGCGCCGGAATAAACACGTTGGCGGCGAATCAATTGAGTCAGAGCTTAAGTCAACTTAACCCGAATCTCTTGAAGAAGATTACGAGTCAGTTAACTGCGCAAGCCAGTGCGCAGATGATGTCGACTTTAATGGCGGACCAGATGAAGGCTTTAGCGGCTCTGGGGCAAACGAGTAAGACTAGTAAGGGTGCTTCTCCGAGTAAACCAAAACTATCACAGGCTGTAACTAAAACTAGCACCGCCACCGCCTCCTCTAGCGGGTTCAAATATCCTCAAGTCGATGCTTTAAAGAAAGTTAAGGATGTAACGAAGACTACTGCAAGTGTAATGGGACCAAAGGTGATATTTAATAATATTTTATTGCATGAGTAGTATTAGATTACTTTTCAGGTATGTTGCGTAATATTAGAGTGTGCTAGATATGTTATGTTTTATATAAAAAAAAAATAGTTTAATGCATGCAGAATAATGTTTTTCAAAACACTATCAGGGTAGATTTTCAACAATTAATTTCAGCCTTAATTATTTACTTATTAGGGTGTTTACATTAATTTTAAATAAATATTTCATTTGTCTTCAGCATTAAATAATCTGCATATTCAAACACATAAAACCATTGTGGTAGATTCTAGTTATCTTTATCAAAGAATACAATGTCTGCATTTGTGTCAACTAACAAAAGTTTTATTTTAGCATGTGTCCAAATATTTGGAAGTAGAAGTTTTGTAATGTTCTGGTAGTTATTGTTTGGACCATATGTACATTATGAGCAAAAAATTAAATTTTTATATTATTTTTTTAGGAAATACCGAAAGCCCATTCAATCAAGCCACAAATGTCCATAGACCCAACCACCACTTTAATGAAGGACCGGCCCAATATCTCAATCACACCAGTCACACAAACTACTAACACGTTAACAGTTAAACCATCGGTCAGTTCTAGCCCGAGCAAAACACTTCAGGAAAAACTGGCGGATAAGCAGAAACAGCAGAAGAGCGTAGCAAAAAGTCTGGAATTTACGCCGATCCCTCCAGAACCTAAAACCTTCCCTGGCTACCAACCACACCAAAACTTCCCTGCTAACCAACCACTGCAGAATTTCCCCGCCAGCTTGGGCCAGGGTTTCCCCCCCATACCGAAATCCCTAGACGTCATTCCAAACTACCTTGTGGATTCGGGCATCTCCATTAGCCAGGTAAATTGAGGCATGAGCTCCTTGCGCTGTAAAATTGCTTCCACAACGGGTGATTTTACAGTGGTTTTCTTGTAGGTTCAGCAAAAACCTGCAGAAATCGTCCCTAAACACAAACAGAACCCTTTATCCACTAGCCTACCAATATCATTGAGTGTCATAAAGAAACCCGAGGAGAAAAAAAAAGATGATGATGTTATAATAATAGAGTAGACTTTAGTTTTGTATTATTTTGTATTTATAATAATTATTTCAAGTGGATATTTGAGTGTTTTTTTAAAGATCCTTTACTTGTAAACGTCTTATCACATGTCCCACATTGGAACGGTCTCTCGCCGCTGTGAGAGCGCGAATGGACGACGAGGTTGCTGGGGGTGGCGAAGTCTTTACCGCAGACTTTACAGACATTTTTTTTAACTCCAGTGTGTTTTCTATTGTGCAGCTTCAGTTCGGACGATGTTGAGAACGATTGTCCGCATTGTTCACATATATAGGGTTTGTCTCCTGTGTGACGACGCTGATGATGTATTAATGAGCTCTTATCTGTAAACCTAAAAACAAAAATGAGTAATTACTTAATGTTTATGTGGCTTTCTTGTATAAGAATGCAAATAATATAATTGTTACCGTTTTGAGCAAGTTTCACACGCGTGCGGTCGAGCGCCAGTATGAGTACGAAAATGTTTTTCCAAACTAGATGATTGGGTGAAACTCTTTCCACATTTATCACAGACATAAGGTTTCTCTCCAGTGTGAACTCTAAGGTGTTTAGTTAAATACAGCCTTCTTTGAAATGCTTTCCTAAAAAAATGTTATACTAATCACTTTCATACTATAGAAATGGGGCAGAACTAAATATATTTGTTAAAACATACCCACAAATACTGCACTGAAAGGGTCTCTCTTCTGTGTGGATCACATAGTGTGATTTTAGAGATCGTGGATCTGCAAATGATTTTCCACAAGAGGAGCAAATAAGGGGCCTTTCCCCTGTATGTTTCCGCATGTGTATTGTTAAATAGAAAGGTTCTGAAAATCTGTTTTTGCAATTAAAACCAGCAATCGATCAAAATCATTGTTTTAATACCCCTGTCCACAAGTTTCACAAATATGTTTTTTCTGCCTTGGTACACCAGTATGTCGATGCATGTGATTATTCAAAGCAGACGATTCAGAGAAACCCTTGCCACACTCTTTGCACACGTGAGGTTTATGCTGCATGTGAATTTTTACGTGCCGTTTAAGAATTTGCCTAGCTACAACATTCAAATATTTAATCCAACTTCAAGATTAAACTAGTACTTACAAGCAAACTTCTTCTTACACTCTGGACATTCGAATACACCAGACTTTATGTGTGTACTGACATGTAGTTTAAAATCATAACTACTGTTAAACGATTGTGTACAATCTGTACACTTGAAAGGCAGCTCTTGTGTTTGCTCTTTTACAAGTGAAGTCAGATTCTCATTTTCATTACTAAAATTAAATGCCCAATATTAGTTGTTTTATAGAACTCCCTAGTAAACATTTAAATAATTACTTTTGATTAACGGGTATACATTCATGATCATCCTCTATTTTTCCATTTGTAAAAACAAATTTGCAGTTTATGCATTCTGCATTTGCAGGATGAATTCTGTCTATATGGTTTTTTAAAGATGTATCATCTAAGGTAAATAAAAGGTATTTAATAAAAATTAATACGTAATGCAAGCATTTTCTAATTGTAAAAAAAGGAAACCATCTATTTTAACCACATTAAAGTCATGTTCTTGCTCTGGATAATTATTCATAACAGTATTATATTATACAATATTACCTGTAAATTTTTGGTTGCATAGGTCACAAACGAACTCCTTTACTTCAAATTGACAATCCTCAGACAAGATTAACTCACTGTTGTTCTCAAAATTATCTTCACTAGAGGCACATGAAAAATTCGATTTTTCTGTCGTCAGCCAAACTTCTGTAGTAATAAGTATTTCAGTTTTCTGTGGAATCATAATAAATATATATCTGTACGTTTGAATAATAATAATAATCCAAATACTAGAGTAAAATTAAAAATAAAATAATAAAACAAGAGATATGTTTATATAGAGATATAATTACCGCTAACTTTTCTGATAACAACTGTTGCAAAATACTTTCACTTTTCTCACAGAGTATTTTAAAGTTGTATGTTTGCTCAACAAGCTCCTTACATTTTGAGCACATATTGTTCGGAAGATCATCTGATGATACAACCTGAAAATAATAATTTTACACTGCTAACTTTATAAAAGATCAAACAAACCTCGATGAAGTTGAGTCCATTCAGCATGTCTCCCAAGTTTGTGTCAAAAATTGATACGAGATCGCTGTTTAGTGTTAAACAGGTACGACAAACCTGATCTAAGTTTATGTCACTTAAATTATCCATTTTTTAAATTACCTTAAACTTTATTCAATATTATTTTTTGTATGATTTCCAACAAATTATATCCTTCATTAGTATTTAATTATTATAATAAATAATTCTAAAGCAACATCCAGTTAAGTGATAATTGCCTATTAGTTACAAGATTTCTTATTTTGTGTATTATTTATATTAAATGTATTATTTATCATCAAGCCATGAATGAATTCTCACAATATTATCTGGTATAACTTTGTAAAAAACAAATTTAATTTAAACAAATATAGGGAAAACCCCTATATTTCTTTAAACTAAATTCAAAAATTGCACTATAACGCTGTGTAATTTAATTTAAAAAAATAAAGTGAAGTTACTTAATTTCAATACTATAAATCGAACAAAATTACTTATTCGACACAGAAATTACAGTCGATCAATAGAAAATAAAATTGAATGAAAGTTATATTAAATTCTATTTATTTTGCCAATCATTTAAATCAATACATTATTAAATGGAACATGGATTTAAGTCTCTAAAAAAATTATTTAAACACTATTTGATACAAACATTATTTAGAGGTTATATTAGTGTAAGTGTCCTTTAAATTATCTGCTTCATATTACACACCAAAACTATACGATGTAATAGAATACACAAATAATTTGTAATAATTTATTCAACAGAACTTATGGGAATGCTAGGATTTTTAATGTTTTTTTTATTACGTTTGTCAGTTAATTTTACGGAAAGCTATGAATTGGCCTTTACTTGTGAATTCAATACCTCTATTTTCTATGGAATGCACCTCATTTTATGCGCAGAAATGTGACCAACATAAAATTTCAATATAATGTATTTCTAACGATTCCATATTTTCTCTTATACAATTATGGAATTATTACAATCCATTAGATATTTTATTGTCTATAATTAACTCCAATTTGAAATATTTTATTTATGAAATATTGAATTATTTAAAAAAAACTTCTGGAAAATAAATAGTGATCGATTTCATATTTATCAATTGATACTTTATAAATGATAATATTTGGATAATTAAAACCCTTTTCTTAAAGGTTGGTATTAAATTCGAAAATTAACGGTTAGTTATCAAACTCATAAAACCAATTTTTGAGAGCAATATAAAAACACTGAAAGTTTAATTAAGTGTCGTATAAAAAACGCTTTGCTACGATAAAAGTTTTTAGTGGCCAAATTAATGCATGATTGAAATTGTGAACTAGAATAGGCGTGATAATTAATTCAAGAATTTAGGTTAACACACATTTTTTGTGTAGTGGCTTGTAAAATCATTATTATGTGATAAACCAACCGCCACGATGCCTGATATATTCCCCGCATTGGCCAAAATAGCCAATGAGGCCCAAAATAATTCCAGTACACATCCAAGGTGTATATTACAGATGAGAAAAATTTTCGATTCCGTAAGTATAAAAATATTTAACACACGTAATAATTAAGTTAATGGTTAATTTTAACATAAATTTTCTTTTAGAACCCATTTGGAGAATTTTGGGGAGCTTTCCGTCGTATCCTGTCAATTGTACTTCGCTGTGATTATAAGCAGAACAGCAACTGTGTGAACCGTGCAATAAGTTACGTGGCTACATTCTGCACATCAATGGAGAAGCGTAATATTGAAGAGGATGAGTCCATAGTAGAATCTGAGCTATTGACAAACACATTTAAATATTTAATGAAGGTGAGATTAGCCTATTTAAATTTGTTCATTATTGACATTTTGTTTCTGTATGTTTTTAGATGCAACATAATAAGAGTGATAACGTGCGATTTCATTCATGTTTATTGATAAACAAGATTCTGGATAATCTCATTGGAGCGGAGCTTTCTGTAAATGTGTGGGATAATATTCAGGATGCTATGCTTGAAAGAGCACAGGTATTTAATTACAAAAATTATTATGATTAAAAATATGAAAAAAATAGGATGAATTTATTATGAATACACCATTTAATTTTTTATCAGGACTCAAGAGTGGGTGTTCGTATTCAAGCCCTGACTGCATTGTATTCCCTGCAAGATCCTACCAATCCTGACTGTCCAGTTATTAACGAATATGTGGCTCGTATAAAGAATGATGCAAATCCTTCTGTAAGTCTACATTGAATTTGTATAGTTGTATTATGGTATTAATCAATTTGTTATTTATAGGTGCGTAAATTGTGCGTGGAAAAAGTGGCCCTCAGAAGAAATGTTATATCTGTGGTGCTGCAACACTCTTTGGATATCAATGAAAAAGTCCGTTTGGCTGTTTATAATCGTGCAGTTAAGTTCCCTCAGCATTTTAAGGTGATTAAAAGCACTTGTTTAGTATTTATAATACTAACTTTTGCTTATAATACAATTTTAAAATTAATTGATTACTAATTTCAGATTATTCAAAGACAAATGTTGATCCGAAATGGAATTTATGGTGGATCTGAAGCAGTTGTAGATTATATAAATAAACAATTAATTCCAACCTGGCTACACCACTGGAATGACAACTATTTAGAATTGGCTAAAGCACTCCGTTTAGACAGTAATTTAAAAGACTTGGAGGACAGCACTGAAATCATTGAATATGTTTTAAAGTCGTTAATTACGTAAGTCCATGTTTAAACTGAATTAATATAATAGTCTTATTCAACTATACATGTTAAAATTTTTAATTTATTTAAAGTACAAATCCACGGAGTGAAACCCTAAGCGTGTTGGAATTAGATGAGAAGAAACTTGTGCAAAGCGCTTTAGAATTAGAAACTGTTATTTATTGGCGAGTCCTCTGGCAGGTCTTGAAGGAACTCGATGAATATGATGCTGCAGAGTTGATGCCAGAATTTATACATTTCTGTAAATACATTAAAAGGTAGGTTTATATATTTAAATGATTAATTGATTGGTTCATACTATTATTTAATCTAAGCTATAATGAGTCGAAGAAGAATGCAGAATTGGATGAACTAGAATATTTGGAGTACCAATTTATCCTCAGCCAGATGTTCAACATGGTTGCAATCTATGATTTGTCAGATCCGAGTTGCAGGCAATGTTTAAATGAATTGATAAGTGAAATAATCCAGAATACCACCCTCCAGCCTGAAGTAGTTCAAACTATGATCGACTGTTTAAACTATACTTTTCCCCGTGTAGACGATAAAATTCGTTTTGTTGCTGAACTCTTGTCTGAAATTATATATCACACTCCTGAAGTAAATAAAGTTGATGTTCTAGATAATTTTGAAGTAAGTAATTATAAATCCTTCATTAGTTTTTGTTATGTATTAATTTATATTACTTTTATTATATAGTTGGCACAGAAGAAAGTAAAGTTGTACAACCTACAACAAGACCAGGAAGAAGCCATCAAAGAGAGAGATTTCCTTCGTGCTGATAGGTTAAATAAGGAAATAGAGGAAACAAAAGGTATTATTAATGAATCAAGGGAAGAATTTGAAAGGGCAGCTAATGAAGAGGTGAAAAAAAGAACTGATGAGCCAACTTTAAAGAAGTACCTCGATGTTTGCATAGCCCTATTGTCGTGTCCAAAAATTAAGGTTTTGTGCAATGTGTTGCGAGCCTTGAAAGATGACAGCATTCAGAATCTGTTGATGCACGAAAGTCTGGTGATTCGACAGGCTGCATTGAAATGTTTCGGTCTTCTGTGTATACTAGATGAGCAGAGTGCAAAAGTCGGAATTCATTTGTTTTGTGCGACGGTAAATACGTTGTTGTATAATTAATTTCAATTGTAATTATATAATTATACTTAATTTTAGATTGAAGCATATAAAAGTGGAAAAATACAGGAAGTGCCGAATGTTCTAACAGCAATATCAGCTGTTGTAGACTTAATACTTTTGTTCGGGTCAGATTTGATAGCTAACCCCCATACTGCAGATAATAATTCGAATGATGGTAGTTTCGATGAGCAACAGGAAGCTGTTTTTAGTGGTGGTTCATCTCTTACCACTATTATTCAAATTTTAGTTGATTTCATGCACGATGAAGTAAGATTAGAGTTTATGAAATAATAATTAAGTATTATACCCTTACGATATTTTCAGAATATAGAAGTGCAGGAAAAATCTGGAATTGGACTTTGTCAATTACTTTTAGCTGGTAGGATACAGTCTCCATCAGTTTTATCCAGATTAATAATTAAATGGGCTAGTCCTGCGACAGGTATGTTTAAACATATTTCTTAAAAATTTAATAATAATTTTATAATTATTTAAAGATGAAGATGATGAATCAATATTAACACAATTAATTGGATTAATGCTGGAGAGACTGCCGAAATGTCCGGATGCCTCATCACAGATTGAAAGATGTATAATACCAACTGTGAAAACCATTTTTAAGGCCCCTAAAAGCAGCCCATTAGCCGATATCAACTTGAATAATCTCATTAAATTTTTTTATGCATTATGTTCTTCATGCCCAAATGTAAGTCTACTACAAAAAAATTACAATATGACAATTGGTTTAAAAAAAGCACATTTTATTTTGTTATATAGCACAATAAATTATGTGTTCATTAAAGCAATTGTAGTTACTTGTATGATTCAGCTTTAATTTAATGTTTTTTAGCCTGAAACAGTACATATGAATCTTGCTACCTCACTCTGCAATGAAATTTTGGACCACCCTCTAAAAGCTTACAACATATGGTTCTCTAGAATTCTCATAATGTTATCATTTTCTGGTTGTGAAAAAAGCTCAATAATGGAATTGCTAGCGATATGCGAAGAAATTCGTGAGGTAAGTAAAACGTTGGGTTAGTCTGGTAAATTATAATTGTTTTGTGTAATTTCAGGATATTTCTGATCGACAGGTTTTAAACAATATTAACAAATTTATTGCAATGTTGAGTAAGTATTTGAGAACGTCATTGGTGGCTGTTGATGAAGAGAGCGACGATTCAAAAGAAAATAAGAGCCTTTAATAGGTTCATTTTAGAGTTTTAAACAACAGACTTTACTTCCTTCTAGTGTGATTAATATAAAATCAACATATTTTTATTATAAGAGAATGCTCTATTAAGAATAAATATTTTTATATTATATTACTACAGTACTACTAAAATTATACATTATATGTTTTATTTTATATAAAATACTTGTTTTAAGGTATATAATCTTTTATTTATTTATACAGTGATGTAATTAAATTCCTCCCTTTATCCTTACAGAAGTTATCTCACACTATTGGTATTTAAAGACTTTCTTTTATTTTTAACTCTAATTTTGCTATTTATTGTTTTAATTTGACTGTACAGTTATAACAAACTCTTGCTTTACTGTAGTGTTTAATGCTTAATGTCTGAGAACATGATTTTTATTAATCAAATCAACTTTGTTGTGAATGTTTTATTTGATACTAAATTTCTACTGGTTTTAATTTATACTGACGTTCAATAATTGATTTTGGATATTAACCTGTGAAATGAGAATAAACTGGTGTAATATATTAATAAATTTAATAAAATTCATTGATGTATATTAAAAAAAAAACTAATATATTCCAAATGGTGGTGGATTACCGAACACAAACTCCCATGAAATAGGAAACTGAACTTTTTCCACATGCTCTGATTTAAAATTCCCTATAATTTTATGCAGCACGTCGAGCATTTGAACAGCATCTGGACGATTATCTCCCTCAGAAGTATACTTCATTAGCAGACTCACTGGAACATCTTTCTCCAATATCTTGTATAAATTCCCAGCAAAACCAGCCCCGTGTATAACATAACTATCTGTTTCCACTTGCAGCTTCAACACGCCCACCTTCTCAAAAATATCATCTGGAATATCACTTGACAAATACCTGTATTTACTCGATTTAACATCATGCATTTCATGTGCAAATGAGCTCGTTAATATCATAACATTCTTCAACTTAAAGCCCAGCAGGGATTCTTTAAGTGAAAGGAAAAATTTGTCTGCATATTTCCTTTCAATACTGGACCTTAATTGAATAACAGCTATTTTGTACTGATCACTTGAATACAATTCACAAGCAGTACAAATTTCAGTATTGTTGTTGTCAAAAGGATCTCTGCCAACTGAAGGGACGATTCCGGGGTGCCAAATCGTTGCAACTTTTTGTAAATGATAGGTTGAAATTATTAAGTCCACAGTTAATTGGGGTACATTTCCAACAGACACTGATGGAATGATTAATGTGTAATTGGATAAATCCACTGTCCTCTTGAAATTAAATAAAGCCATATTAAATTATTTCTGCAATTAGGAAAAAAAGACATATTACTATCAGTTAGCTGTTATACTAAAACCTACTCCTTCATCTTTAGCAGAATTATTATTTTACCTATTATATCTATTTTACTTACATTTGTTGTTTTTATTCCATTATTTAATACAGAACAATTAATCTTGATTTGAATTTTGCAAGTAATTGTTAGGTTATGTTTAAGTTACCAAATGAATGGTATTAAACATATAATTATTAAAGTTTTTTTTATAATTTTATATATAATTAATCCCGTATAATTATTTCTCGTAATTACGAAATGAAGAACATAATCAAATTTAATTAATAATGATGCACTATAATTAAATATAATGTTGGCTACATTTTTGAGGGAATTTTAATTTAAGAAATAATCAGAGTATTTAGTAAATAATAATTTAATTAGAAATGGATTTTAGTAGAAAAAATATATAAAATCATTTAAAATTAAATAACAGGATTGATTTGTTTTTACAATAATAATAAACTTAAATTTATTTAATCTAAATAGAACTGCGAATGTAGGCAACACTAATTACATGTTTTTGTCTTGTTGGTATTGTTTTCAATTTTGACAAGTTCCAGTGTTTTGCAACAAATCCGTTTTTCTTTCACATATACAATTTTTGTAATTTATTTATATATTTACTTGATTATAGAAAAACTTTTACATTCCAAAATAATAGGTAAGAAAGGTTTTAATTGTGGTAATAGTTGCACTTTTTTCATTTAATATATTTGTAACTCCCCTATTGTTTTAAACGCAGTACTTCTGATTGTTAAGAAGTGTAACTGAAAAAATGAAGAAATCAGACACTAAACAAGCCCAACTTAGTTACAATTTAAGGCCTTATCAAGAGGAGCTCATTCAACTTTCTGAATTAGCTGGTATCCATGCAGACCCGACGATCCTCAAGTATGTATTTACTCAGAAGAATGGTCAAATTATTAATAGTAAAAAGTAGGTTAAATGTAGAATTGCTCATTAATTAAATTAAAATGGTGTATTAGTAAATTAGTATTAAATGTTTTTTGTCATAAAAAGAATACTAAAAATGTACAAAATGTATTAATAATACGATGAAATATATTCTTAATTCAATTTAATGTACATAATTTTTTGTTTTATTGCAGGATACTAATAGAAATGTTGAATATGCAAGTGAGTCCAGATGCAATCTGTATTATGCTGAAAACATTAAGGAGGGCAAGCCGGGTAAAGAGTGCACCTGTTATCATGCAATAAAAATATCTTATAACTAAAGTAGCAGTGTACTTATATAGATTTATTTTTAACAGAGTTTATTATTAATGTTAACACTAATAAAATTAGAATGTATATAGGTTTATTTAATAATGTTTAGTTATTTAATTAAAATTATTTATATTATTATCCTTTGTTAGTTTTAATTTTTAAATTTATTGTTTATTTATTGTTTCACAATTAACATTTGCAACAAAATTTATGTTAGAATTATATATCACAAATAATAAATTCTCTTGCAAATTGTTATCGTGTACAATGGACATAAAGGAAGGTTCATAGTCATTACAATATTTAAATCTGCTGACGTCGAAAGATTTCGCACTATTGCACATTTGTATATTTTTTATATATAAGATTTTAAGTTGGTACCTCTGCCGCATCTCGAGAATTTTAATTTGTTTGTACATATTTACATTTTAGCAAAATATTGATCACGCTTTTATACAACATCGGCCTTTTAATGAGAATACGGTGAGGTAGTCGGAGTATAGTGAATGTCCTCTTTAAAAAATAAGCAGCTCAGCAGTCAAGTACAAAAATATAACCTCCAAACGAAATGTCTGCTGAAGAAGACACTGAACTTAGAGATTTGCTCTCACAGACCCTGGAGGCAAATGGATCTCTTGCAAAAATTAGGGTAATATTTATAATTGATATATTAATAATAAAATGTGTTTGATATTATTTTAAAAACTACCTAAATATTACCAATTAAAAACTTCAAAGTATTGTAAATTGTTCCAGTATTGATTAAACAATGCTTTTTTTTAAAATAGTTAATTGCTATATTTAATTTTTAAAATTGTTATTTCTGATTCGTTAATTTGGAACAGTTAATGTGTACATATGTTTTTTTAATTGATTAATGGTCGAGATGTTCACTTTGTGATACATCTTGAATATTTAAATATGTTTTTTTAAATCACAATTTTTCAAGTATGGTATGTTGTTATAAAAAAAATGTTTTAGTGTTTTAATACTTTTTCTTGTTTTTAGGCTCAGTTACGGGCTTGTGTGTTTTTAGCCTTTGATGAGGATGAATTGGTACGTATGTTTATAATTACTAACCAAAAAGCAATAATTAATATAACTTACTTAAATATAAAGAAACCGTTAAGGTCATTTCTACTGTCTAAATAACTAGATTTACTTAATTTTAAATAATAAGTGAATTTGTTGAAATTTATTTATTATTCTAAATAGGTTAATAATTTTTTTTTCAATTGATTGCAGGTCCAAAAGAAAGAACCCCTTTTAAATTCAAAAATCAAACAGTACATCTCAACAACTGAAGGCAAGCTGATGTTTTGCCTGGTGAGGGAATTTTTACAATTTTTCAACCTAGACTACACGATATCTGTGTATGAACCTGAATCATATTTGGGCACCGAGTACTTTTATGAAGGCCGTGCAAAACTAGCACAAAGCCTAAAGCTAGATGAAAACGAATCCGTCCCACTGCTCCTACAGTTAATCAAAATAACTCAGGCATTTAAGCCTAGAACCGATGATAAAAAAGAGCCGGCCAAGACAAATGGACTACAAAATGAAAATTGTGATTCAAAACCGGGCACTAATGGTATGCACATGTTAAATGAAACTTTTGATGTCGGTGAACAAAAGGAAAAGGAGGAAAAGGTTGAAACACCAAGGTCAACAGAAGACACTTATGAGGGAACTAGTTCGATTGCAGATGACAGTGTTAAGGAAAAGTTTTTAATTGATTTGGATAAGAGTGTAAGAAGTAATAGTAATAACTCGCATCATACAGAAACCCCCAAGAGCTTATTGGATGCTACAATCAACGATTTTTCACCACCAATTTTAAAAGAGGGGAAAGTTGAAAAGAAGGTGTCACCCCAGAAACAGGAGAAATTAAAGGGCCTCAATTATTTCCCACCTTTGCAGCTCAACAAATTACAAAATAGAAGTAATGAAATTAAAGATAGGGATAAGGAATTCGATAAGCTTCTGGAAAGTGACCTATTGGATAATTATGAAGAGGATTTTATGTCGGGCAGCGAGGTGGATGTTAAAAGTGATAAAAGCATGTTGGATAGTAAAGGTTTCAAAGGGTTGTTAGACCGCACTGATGGATCTTTTAAAGACCACAATGACAGTGTTGCCTCGAGTGTAACTAGTGAGGATTTTGAACTGAATTCGAACGTCGATGATATTTTAAACTCCAATAATAGTTAGGTGCCATTTATTTTAAATTGTGATTTTAGAGCAAAGTCATAATTACATTAAGGTTTGTTAAAACTGTTTAGTATTATATACAGTATGTTTAACTAAAAAAATGGAATCATTGAGACCTAAGCTAATTACGATTCACAAATTTTTATTAAACTTATTGTAGACAGTATTTGGAAATTGTGATCTGTTTCCATTTTTTATTAATCTCGCATCGAGTACTTAAAACTTTAAACCGAGCAGGAAAACTTGTACTTAAAAAAAAAAACTGTGTCATACAGTGCCTTAAACGTGTGATTTTATTAATTTATTTTGGTAATTAATTATCTTATGATATAACAGGTTGTTCTTATTATTTAAATACATGTATATTTTTTTACAACTTGTTTTATTTATATTTATAATTCCTTAACGATGTGTAATACTTTGTACCTATCCAGCAATACTTTTATGAAGGTAACTTTTTCATTAATTTGTCTCACTCGATAATGACATTCAAACGTTAAAATTATGTATAAGGATATTGTACATCAAAAGTCCTAACTAAATAAAACCTAATCTAATTAATTAACTTTTGTTTCTTTTTTCAGCAGGTATTAAATAAAACACTGATAAGAATATAGAACAAATATATTTAACAAAGACTACATTGGTGGCCGTAGCAAGTGGCATAAGTGCCCAGCCATTTGACATGCCGGCATAATCTTCCGGCCCGCAGTAAAAATAAATGCATGTCAGAGTCCTGTTTCTGTCATCACGGTAACCCCACAAACTATGTTTCTACAATTAAAAACAATTCTACATGTTCGATCTTTCACGCTGCAACCGTTGGCTGTACGTCCTTGATACTAAATTCCACGAGTCCATATACCTGTCCATGCACATTGCGATGCATTTCTGAAATTTAAATTTTTCAAATAAATTTCTATCTCAAATATGAAATAAAGTATTCCTGTTATAGTAATAAAGCTTCAAATTTATAATGGGGTATTATAAACACTGCAAACATTCAGGGAGAAGTGAATTTTTAGTTCCTTGAACACAACAAACAATTTTATTGTACCAATTTGAACATCTAATGATTGTAGATTTAATATTTCTATAAATTATATGATGTAAATAAAGACTTTGTTGGTAAGAATTCAAAATTTGTGATGAAGAATTTTATAGGTTATGTGCACTTTGGTTAAAACTCACTTGTTCGGAATTGTCCAGCGATGTTCCGGGTTTGTATATACACTTTTTGAAACACTTTTCGGTCATTTTCTGGAAAAAAACAAATCGTTTTATGGCCAAGGATCGCGCTTCTCGGCGCTGACGACTTACAGTTAGTAATTCCTGAGCGTTGGCGACCGCTATTTGTTGTTTCACTTGGTCCATGAGTTCGTCCTTTTGTGCCCCCGAGAGTCCGCCAGGTAACGAGTCCATTTTTATTCAATTTTTTAGCGAAAAATATTTACAAAAGCCGTGATTTCTTTTTGTAGGTTAGGAATTTCGGAATGTCGTGCCTCCAGCGCGCATGTCAGTTGATTTATGTAACTTTTCGGTATTGCCAACGTAGGCACGTGAAATAATTCTTGGTTTGATTTTTCAAATAATTTTAATTTATGCATCGATTCAAATCGGAAGAAATATTATGTTTTTTGTACTTAAAATACTGGTAAATATTTTAGTTGTTAGTGTTAGAAGAGTAGATATTTTTAAACAATTTGTTACGCCACTGAAATGTTTATGCGCAAAAGCATTAAAATTTAAATTGTCAAAATGGACGATTTTGACTTAACACTATCAAATAGTGATGTGAATTATTCTCATCAAGTCGATGTGGCGATTATAAAAGTGTTGATGTTTATTCGTAACGTAATCGATAGAGGGTTCTTTTTCACGTATTACATCAAAGAAGAGCTTGTGGATGATCTACACATCATGGTTGAAGACGTTAGCAAATTGACAAGAAACTTTTCGTTCCTGCAATTGGATGAACGCGATGGGGCCACTTTGCAAAAGCGTGAGGTTTATTCGATTATACAAAGTGTTAATTTTAACGTGCCTTTAGAGCATTGTATTAGAGTTGCCATGGTATTCCAAAGAATCACTATAGACAATTATAAATCGTATTATGATGGTAATATGTTATTGGAAATGTCGGAGAAGATTATCCAGTGCATTTTGAGTTTTAAAGGTATTAAGTTGTTTACGACGGATAAGATCGAACGATACTTAGAAGATTTTGTGGTATTTCTTTTGAAGAAAATTGCTTGTGCTGATATGGCGTGTTTTACAGATGGCGTAAGTACAATTTCGAATAAATTCTTTTTTACTTTATGTTTTATTCTGTTTTGTTACAGGCCGAATTCATATCGCTTTTAACGCAACTCTTGCATAAATACATTCGACTGCCTTCAATAAAATCAGTGGTTCTACGAGAAACGTCGAGTTTTATAATAAAATTTAACAGGTACTACAATATGAAGAAAGTAAAACGTATAGAAGATCTTCATTATGAAATATTATTGATATTTCTAACGGTGTTATTTGAAGTGCTTGGGGCAACGAAATCAGAATCGTGTGATTTTGAAAAGGTTAAAAACGGGTGTGCTATAGAATTGTGTGGGGTTTTAAAAGAATTACGGAGTTTACTTCCGGATTATTTTGGATGTCACATAGAACGATCGATTGAAACGCTAACAACCTGATTGCTTTGTTATGTTTATTTTATTAAATAAATACGATTAATGATATTAATGTTTTGTTTAAATTAATATATGGAATAATTAAATAATGCACTACTTTAATTGAAGAATTCAGATCATCACTACTGATCAAAATGGTAATATGTGTCCATTTCATTAATAAAACAATTTAATCATTTTGATTATTTTCTATTGTAATATATTAAACGCTTATATTTGATTATCATGTATAAACCTGATTCAATTCAATGCGATCGGTTATCAACAGATATGACTTTTATCTGAAACGTTTTATGCACGAAAGTTTATATTTCCACATTTGGCGATTATATCGCAAACATGGCAGATGAGGGTGAAACGAAGAAATTTGAAATAAAACCATCGACCGAATTATTGCCGGACGAATTCGACACAGAGAATCCAAGTTCGGTGCACATATTCAGCATCGAGCAGGACCAGGCGACTTGTACAAGTTTAGTGAGCAGCTTGAAATCATGCAGTTCTGTGAGGAAAATCGAAATTGCCAAATACAAGATGGAAACTAGTAAAAGTGTGGAGAAAAAATTGGACGAACGTAGGTTGGTTGATTCTTGCAGGTTTATTATTTTATGGGATTATATTTTCAGTTGCCAAAGCTGATTATAGCAAGAATTCATGCATGATGCTGTTTATGATGGGCCGAGCTCAAGATGTATCCGATTTGGGGATTATATTGGCGGAAAAGGATGACAATCCGATAAAGATTGATGAAGTTTGGTCGAAATTTATCTGTAATGATTCTTTAAGGACAAAACCGAAAATTTTCGTGTTCCAGGTAAGTTATTAACGTGTGTTTATGATTAATTAATTTCTGTTAAAACAGGCTACGGCGATTCAGAAGGTTGATGGCTTAACCACCACAGACTCTTTAAAAATAGGAGACTCTCATTTAGATTTTCCACTGGAGGCAGATATATTCATCACTTTTAAAAATTTAAACCGTAGGTTTATATCAAAAGTAATATTTGTGTATATTTATTAATATATAATAATTTATTTATAGATACAGATGCAGGAAAGTTTATCAAATGTCTCAGTAAAAGAATATCAGAATACGGACACAGAGATGATATATTGGACATCGCAATGCAGACTGATAATAGGTATGATTTCAAGATACCACGAATAATCTCAACGTTAACCAGGAAGTTCTACTTCAAATCCGCTCCGTTTCGTGGATATCGGCACGACCTCGTCAATGTGGTGAATAGCGTACAGAACGATTTGAAATCGGTGGAAGAAAACTTGCAAAATTGTAACATTAGAAGGGCCAGGAGTGGAGAGTTGATTTCGAGAACGTCGTCTTTGCAAAATATACACCCTCCGAATTCGCCGAAAAGAAGGAGTTCGATGACGCCCCCGTACAGACCGAGGACCAATTCGAAAACCACTCCAAAGACTCCGTGGAGGCCTTAAACTTATTATTTTATATTATTTGTTGATTATAATAAATTGATTGTGTCTAGTTGATATTGTTTGATTTACAATATGCGTCGATAGCGTTATCTCCTAGATAAGATTTGGGGGATTATTGATGGTCAAAAAAATGAAAAAATTCTTATCCGAAGGCCGGATATAAATATATAAATAAGTATGACGGCTTAAAAAAATATTTCATTGTGTGCTCGAACACAAAGCGAATGCGAAAAGCATCATGTTATTAAAATTAAAAAAAAAAAAACAAATTTGTATTCAGAATTTAAAATATAAAGAGAAATATAAACAACAGTTGCAGTCGAACTAGGGATAAAAAAATATTTGTTTCAATCGTTTATGACAAGAAAAAGGTTACACTTTTTAAATCTTTTTTAAAAACTAAGCAAAACTAAATTTAAAAAAGTATTTATGTTTGTTAAATTAGATACTTGTTCTGCTACTTTCTTGATAGTACCAAATTTTCATATTGGGAGAAGTAATACACTTGTTATTTGTTTGATATTGTGAAAACAAGTATTGCTCTTACAAATAACCGACACTTTTAAATAAAACAAAAAATACATTTGTTTTTTTAATTTATGTATTCAGTAGGTTTACATGGGATTAATAATCAAATGTGATTACTATAGAATTTCCAGAAAGTTGCGTTTATTGAATATATTAACTTATCAGTTTGTTTGTTCAGTTTTGCTTATCGCCTAAATTTCCTATTCCAGAAATTTGCAACCGTATATATTATCGAATGTTCTAATCCAGAAAATTTAAGCCTATTTTTTTTCTTACATGTCGATTGTATTTAATTAATCGGTTTTCGTGTAAAATTGGCTGATATTACGGCTTATTTTATATCTACAAAAAATTACAATCATCATAAGAGCTAATATCCGATCAGCGGCAAAAGTAGCGAATCCATTGTGTTCTCTTATCGCCTCATATCAATCCTTATCATATAAAATGAGTGCCCGTGACAATTTAGCGAGACAGCAGTGTACATCATGGATCCGCACCTAAAGAGCGATATTGCTCCCATGACCAAAGAAGAAGTGAGGATTTTAGAGAGTAATATTAAAAATAGAGAACCTCAGGGAAAAAGAAAACGAACGATCCCAGTAGAAGATGATATTGAAACACGCCAAAACAATGCTATCATTATTGGTGCTGCGGGAACAGGTAAAACATTTTGTTTTAGAAATATCAAAAGCTATAAGTATATGTTCGAGATAAATAATTTAAAAATCGTTTTTTTTTTAGAGTTTTTAGATGACCCAAATGGCATTAAAGATCCTCTTGAATATCAAATTACGGGAACTGATCCAGGCCTGGTCGTCATTTTCAACCACGAGAAATTCCAAAGAAACATCCCAACGCGCAATGGCACTTATAGAGACGTCGAGGAGTTGATCATAACACTAGGTCGTCTTATGTACAACATCGATCCAAGGTTTATATTTCATGATTTATCCAGAGCCGAAATTAAAAAGAAGATTAAAGAAAGTGAGTGCATTTTTTCTACGATAAAGTGTTTATAATACGAAAACATTTTCAGTATGTGCAATGGATCTGCAAAACAGGAACTGTCTGATTTGTATATATTTAAGCCACGGCAGTTCTGAAAACATGTTGGAGGCCAGGGACGGCCAGATTGCCGTCGAGGAAATTTACACCGATTTTTGCAATTGCTCCGATTTGATGGGGAAGCCAAAGTTTTTTCTCTTTCAGGTAATTATCTAGCAACAACTTTGAATAACAATTAATTCCTTAAAACAAATCCTTGTAGGCGTGCAAGACGACGGAATCGAATGCTTCGAAACAGATGGATCAGGTTGATTGTGACAAGTATACTAAAAAATTAGTTTGTTCTAGAACTATAAAGAACGATATTCCTCCGGATGTTTTGCTCCTTTATAGTACGATTGAAGGTAAATGTTATGTAGATTATTATTTATGAATTCAAGCAAAACTATTGCTGTAGAGAAGATAAACTGTTTTATTCAGTGTTAATTATGAATTACCACGTAGTAGCAGTCGCAACCATCATATGATTAAACTGTTTTAAAAATCTGTTAACATTTAGGTGAGGTATCTTTTCGGCACGAGCTTTACGGTACGTGGTTCATCCAAGAGCTCTGCAGGAACATGACGGCGTACGGAAGGCGCGATGACGTTTTTTCGATAGTGATGAGGACCACCAAGTGCGTGGCTTATAGCTATTGCTTCGTGGATACAGATGGCACGAAGGTCAAACAACTGCCGATATTTATTTCGACGCTCCAGCACAAATTTTATCTCACCCGCAGCAAGGAACGGCTCTATCTTATGCAGTTAATGGAGCAGCTGCGTTTGCTTCAGGAACAGGTCAAAGCATTGGATAACAGGGTTAAAGACCTTAAAGAAAATGTGTAATTTATTTTGTATGTATGTTTGTAACTGATTATATTTAAAATAGATGTATTCGATAATTCACGAGATTAATTTTAATGCCTTTTGTATCTGTCTGTGGGTGCTGTAATTGAAAAAATCTCTACAGGTTTGGAGATGAAACTTTGAATTAAAGTTTTTTTCTCTTTTGAAAGATCGTAAAAGCTTTAAAACTGCCCTTAATTAATATCGTTTACTTTTCAAATCGAACTGATTTTACTATTTTCTTTTATTCGCCGATACGCTTAGTACGCTAAGCCAAAAAATGAATTATTGTGGTAGGTCAGGAGTGCGTTAGGTCAATGTACAGTTTCATTGATGGAATCATCAATGTTTTAAGATTTAATTTACTAGAGTGCTACCGACCTGTTTTAGCATATAGTTTCCAAAAGTAGGTCAAGGTCATGCCGGGACAATGATTAACATATTGGGTTATGCATGAAGGCGACGGTTTACAGTGTAAGAGCAAGGCCAAGATGTGATTATTGTGGTAGGTCAGGTCAATGTACAGTTTTTTAAGTTATGTTAAAAAAACGCTATTATAAATGAAAATAACACATGCATTTACAAAAGACTTCACGTAAACTGAAACCAATTATTATAGTGGATAGGTTTTTGAATAAAGAATATTTTAGATATTCCATATTGATTTAACTTTCTTGACTTTAAGCTATAAAGAAATATTTTGCCAATTTTTGTATTACTCAGGTCTTATTTTTGCAAATAGATAATATTTTACTTATTTGTGTTACTGGCAAATGTCAATATTGTTATAAAATTGTAGAAAAGACATTTTTATACATTACAAACTGAAACATGCCAAAATTGTTGTGTACATCATAAATTTCTAGAAAACACCCTTAAAATGAGCTTAAGTTGCTTAAAAATTATAGCATCCTTAAAGAAAATTCTTGTAGTAATTACTAGGGCTTTCCAGAAATTTGTATTCAACAATTTTGGTATTTTTCTTCTTAAATTTTATAACAGTATTTATTTTATTTTTTCCAATAACTCATCTTGAAATTTTGTAGCAATTTATCTTAAAAATTTAGGGATTTTTCTTGAAATTTTTATGTAATTTCCTTTCCATATGTAATTTTTTTAAATATTAGATTTTTAAGTATTTCTAGAAGCTTGTAATAAAAATTTAAAGTATTTTTCAGTTTGAGAAGTATTTTTCTACAATTTCTTGATTTATTTTATTGAAATCTTTCAGACATTTTTCCGGGGAATTTATATTCCACTTACAGTTTTTCAAAAATTTTCCCAAATTATTGGAATCTTTTGGTCGGCATATTTTTTTTGACTTTCTTTTGTATTTTCCAGTTATTTCTTCTAAATCTCTAGAAATCTTCTTCTAATTCTAAAGGATTTTCTAACGTTTATAGTTTTATTTAATAAGAATTTTTTAACTAGCATTTTTCCAAGTTTCTAACCAATTTGTTTCTATTTTCATTTTTAACAGAACTTTCTTTAAGCAGACAGTTCCCTATGATTTGTCGGTGGTTATTCGCTTAAACAGGATTCTAGTGTAACGCTTAGACAATAGATGGCACCCTTATGGTAATATTTACACGAAAAGTTAAATACTCCAAAGTTAAAACTTGTTTTCCTGCCTCCAATTGCCCTACGCTGATAAGATCTAAAATGGATTGAAACCGGTCAGTGGTTTTTGTTGACAGAGAACAATAAGAAATTTCTCTTCCAAAATTGTAGATTTTTTTGGTCGAGGATTCTTGAATTTTTCAGAAATGTTCCTTTCAAATTTTCAAACATTTTCGGTAATTTCTTTTCCGAGAAAATGCTTTCAAGGACTCATCTTTTAAATTCTTAGAAGTTTCTTATAACTCTCTTAGAATTTTGTACGATTTTTCAATATGATTTTTTTATATTTAGTCATAATTGTTTTTCGAGGATTCTAGAATCTTCTAGAAATGTTTCTTTTCGATTTATAGAACTGTTCTCCGAATTTTCTTATTCAAGGGAAGTTTTCTAGAAATTTTCTATTCGACAATTTTAGTATATCCTTATATTTCTTGATTTATAGATATTTATAAAATTTTTATAATCTTATAACAATGTTTTTTCATTCTTTTAAGTCTTTTCCATCATATCTTGTTTTATTTTATCAGAATTTTCCAATGACATATTTTTTAAAATTAATAATAATATGCACAAAATAAATGTTTAATAGTTTATAATATCATCTTTTCTATTATTAGACAGTTTTTCTTCCAAATTATAAATTTTTTTTGAGGGTTGTAGAATTTTCTAGAAATGTTTGTTTCGGATTTTTAGAATTTTTCTGTAATTTGTATTCTAAATTCTATATATTGTAACCATGTTTGATAAAGATTAAATAAAGATAAAGATAAATTGAAAGAATTTCCTAATTAGATTTTTCTAGCAATTCTTTTTCATTTTATTAGAGTCTTCAAGAATTTCATATTAATAAATTTTCAAAAAATCACTTTGTGCAAAGGATTTTTCATTTATTTCTACATTTTTCTATTAAGAACTTTAAAGTCATTGTTTATCTTATGTTTTATTTTATATGTATGGTGGGTAAGTGGTCTCTAAAAAACAAATAATTGAAACATTTAGTCAACTAATAATTAAATAATCTGTCTGGTCGTTTTCGGTAATCTGTCATCTGTTATCTGTCATCGGTCAACTGTCATCTGTTACCTATCTTTTATCATCTGTCATTAGTTTCTCTGTATTATTTACTATTTAAAATTTGGTATTTTAGATCATCTATTATATATAATACATCGTTATAAAAATATGTAATAAACAAATAACAAAAAAGAAACAAATTAAAAATAAATTTATGCCATCTGTTATCTGCCATGATCTATCATCTGTGATCAATCGTATGTCATATATCAACTATTAACTGCCACCTGTCATTTGTCAGCTGTCATCTGTCATTTGTTATCTGTCTTTTGTCAACTGTCGACTATCACTAGCTTCTATGTATCATTTGATATTTAAAATTTGTTATTGTAGGTCTGCATCTGTTATCTATAATACATCAATATAAAAACAGGTAATAAACAAATAAGAAACAAATAAAAAATAAATTTCAATATTCTATTGTCTAAAATAATGAATATATATAATTCATAATATGAATGATTAAATAAATAAATAGACAAATGAATGATACCTACTCAATTCATAATTATATAAATACATTATCTGTCATCTCTCATCTATCATCTGACTAGTTTATCTATTAAATATAAAAATATCTAAAAAAAGAATTATCTGCTATATATTATCATCTATTATCTGTCACCTGTGATTTGTCATATATTTTTTGTTTAATTTAGTTTATTTACTTTACAAGTCTTACTAAAAAAATATCTTATAAAAATTATTTGCCATGTGTCATGTGTTATTTGCCATCTATCATTTATATCTGTTATCTGTCATCTGCCATCTGTCAACTGTCATCTGTCACCTGTCATCTGTCACCTGTCATCTGTCATTTGTCATCTGTCACCTGTCAACTATCGGCTGTCATTAGCTTCTACGTGTCATTTACTATTTAAAAATTGTTATTTTAGATATATTATCTATAATACATCGTTACCAAAACAGGTTAAAACAAATGACAAATAATAAAGAAATAAAAAATAAATTTTAATATTCTATTGGCTAAAATAATGAATATATAATTCACAATATGAATGATTAAATAAATAAATAAATGAATAACACACATTCATAATTAAATAAATACCTGTCACTTGTCACCTATCATCTATTATCTACCATCTGACTAGTTTAGTCTTACTTAAGAAATATCTAATAATAAATGATCTGCAATGTGTCATCTGTTATCTGTCATCTATCATCTGTACCATTCATATCTGCCATATCTGCCATATCTGTCATCTGTCATCTGTCATCTGTCATCTGTCATCTGTCATCTGTCATCTGTTATTGTTATATCTGTTATAATTACGTTTTGTCAGGACGTCGCGGGTCAGAAGAATATCACCAGAGTAATCGTTAACATCAACTCGCCTAGTCTTTATTTAAGAATAACAATACACCGTACTCACACTACTCGCTCACACCCCCGCTCCACTCGCTAAACTCCCTCAATAACTTCGATAACTTCTCTTCGCTCACCTCGCTTCAGTCTCTCCTCGCTCGCACACTTCCGCTCACCACGCTTGCTCGTTCCTAAAAAGCCCCGAGACGCCTCCTGTTCCCGCCGTTCCCCCTTCTTCCCCGCCAACCTGTCAAACCTCTCATTCGCGCTCTCAGCTCGCGCCTCTTCAATCTAAATTCACGCTATGCAACCACTCATACAATTTACATTTATAACATTTATAACACTCGTCCATCCTGAATTAAACCGCGTCCTCGCGGTTAGACGAAATCTTTCATCCAGCCCGGTTTCTGTCGCCTACGCTCGGGTCTGCTCGCATCAGGAACGCCTTCCAACTCGTCGCCGCTCGACGAATTCTCCGCCTCTGGCTCGAATTCCGCGTCGCTCTCCTCCCGCCCTTGCACATCCTCGTCCTCTCCATCTAACTTCTCATCATCGGTCGCATCGCTATCTGTCAGCACCTCCTCCACGTCAAACTCGTCCTCGAACGTCTCGCCCTCCACTGGATCATTCTCTGTCGCGTTCTTGTACAGTTTTATCTGCGAGACGTGCGCCGTTGTCTCGTAGATTCGCCCGCCCTCTGCTTCATTTAGCGTTCGCACTCTGTAGGTGTCCGCTGGAAGCACCTCGACGATGACTAGCGGCCCTCTGTACGCTGGTTGGAGTTTCGTGGATTCCCCAGTCGCCACAGGTGGTTTCTTCAGCACCACGATGTTGCCCACCTCGTAGACAACGCCTCGAAATCGCGTCTTGTCGTAGTACGCCTTTGTCTTCGCCTGACTCGCCTCGATTGACCGCCGCACCTCGTCGTGAATCTCGCTGGGGTCTCGCCTTGGACGGTCCCTCTTCGTCACCCTCATTAGTCGGTTGTCCGACGCCGTTGGATGGAATCCAAACAGTACCTCGAAAGGTGTTCGCCCCGTTGTCTTGTTCTCGCTACGGTTTATGTCTCGCTCCACCTCGCGAATTCGCCTGTCCCATTCGGTCTCCTGCTCAAGGGACGCCAAAATTACCGGGACCACAGTCCGGTTTACTCGCTCGACCTGACCGTTTCCCTGTGCGCGATGGGTTGCGATGAGTGTGTGGTGTACGCCCTCTCGCTGGCAGAACTCCTCGAACTCCACTGCCGTGAACGCCGTCCCTCTATCGCTCACCACCATGTCAGGGTTACCATACTCATGGAAATAGTCCTGCAGAATCTGCACCGACTCCCTCGCCGTTGTTCCTCGCACCGCATACAACCTTGAGTATTTGGAAAAAGAATCCGTTATAATCAACAAATACGAATTTCCACGCATACTCCGGGGAAAAGGACCCAAATGATCGATATGGACACGCTGGAAGGGTCTAAGGGTAGGGGGAATTGGATTTAATAATCCCGCACGTCTTCCGCCCGGGGTCTTTCCCCACAAACACTCCATACACCCTCGGATGTGTCGCCTCACATACGCCCTCATCGACGGAAACCAGAAGTTCCGCAGAATCTTGGCCACCGTCCTCTCTTCCGCAAAATGTCCCATACAGTTGTGGTACTGGACCACCACTGACTTCCTCATTGATGACGGAATGACGTAGAGCACGCGCTGCTCGCCGTTCACCGTCACCTGTCTCACCAGTCGCCCCTCATCGAGTTGATAGTTGACAACTCGATTCTTCTCGCCTCTCGTGAGCTCTTCTTGGGGTCGCTGAAGAAGCTCCACTAGCTCTCGCAGTCGTGGATCATCGCGCTGGATTAAGTCCACTTCCTCCACACGAACTACCTGAAACACATCAAGTCTTTGCGCGCACTCGTCTATAGTATCTCTCGCGTTTTCCACGGGTGCCCGACTAAGAGCGTCCACATGCGCCATTCGCACGCCCGCACGATGTCGAATCGTGAAACGATACTCCATGAGAAGACTATACCACCGCGCGATCTGTGGTTTCAACGCCTTCTTCTCGTTGAGATAGATCAACGCCTGACAGTCCGTCACTATAATAAACTCTACGCCCAACAAATACGTTCGTAGTCTCTCAACGCACCAGACCACCGCGAGTAACTCGAGTCGGCTCGAGTGGTAATTTCTCTCGGCGTCAGTTGTCTTTTTAGACACGCAATGCACCAAACGCAACTCGCCTTCATTATCGCGCTGTAATAGCATACCCGCTAATCCTTCCGCGCTCGCGTCAGTATGTAGCTCGGTTTGCGCTCGCTCGTCGAACGCACGTAATACTGGTCGCCCAACTAATTCGCGCTTCAAGTCCTCAAACAAACTGTTCTCACGCTCGCCCCACACAAAGGCCTTGTCCTTACGCGTTAAGTCGCTAATCGCCCGCACTTTCCGCGCATAGTTCGGAATAAACTTACGGAAGTATCCCGTCAGCCCAAGAAATCTGCGCACCTCGTGCTCATTCCTAGGTGGTGGAAACTCCTCGATCGCCCGCGTTTTTGGCACTCCCGGTTGAATGCCCTTCTCGCCCACGCTGAAGCCCAAAAATTCGACGCTCGGCATCGCAAATCGGCATTTCGTTAGTTTCAATGTTAAACCCGCACTCCTCACCCGCACCAATACTTTCTTCAACCGCTCAACAAACATTTCGAAATTCGCCGCCGGAATCAAAATGTCATCTAGATAGTATACTATCTCGCGCCCGTTCAACTCACCGAATACCTCATTCATCATCCGACAGAACTCGTAGGGCGCATTTGTTAGCCCAAAACACAATCGCTCGAACTCGCCTGTCGTGTCGGGGGTGATAAACGCTGTCTTCTGCTTCGCCGCCTCAGTCAATGGAATTTGCAGATATCCATTTGCCAAATCCAAAGTCGTGAATAACTTGTTACCCGCTAGCGTCAAAAACTGTTCCTCGATCTGAGGGATCGGATAGTTCACCCGCTCTGTTTGGTTGTTTAGGAAACGAAAGTCGATCACCAATCTCTTCTCGCCGTTCGCCTTTGGCACCAAGAGCACTGGACTCGCATAAGGTGACTGTGTTTCCCTTACTAGCCCCGCTTCCTTCCACTCCTCTACAATCTGCTTGATTGTCGCCCTGTCATCCGCACTAACCTTATAGGGCCTTCGCCTCACGGGGATTCCATTGTCGCGGATATCCACCTGCATTAAATGTGTGCATCCCATCTCGGCAAGTGACTGCGAAAAGCAATCGCGGTTCTCCTGCAACACATTAATCAAAATTTCTCGCTCTTCCGGCCTCAATTCCGGCCCAATGATCATCTCCCCCTCGGGCAATGGCTTCGCCCTTTCAATTGTCAAAATCTCTGCAAACTCCTCGGTCTGCAGATCCTCAAACGGATCTTCCACCGCTTCAACACTCACCTCGCCACTCTCAATCCGCCACTTGACATGGTGATTTAATAAAAAGGTCTCGCCAATCAACATGTTAGGACCCATCACATCGTTCGGAACAACGTGAATCTCCAACTCCCTCACCATCGCTGTGCCCACTTTTAAATCCACGGTGACCACCCCGAGTGAGCTTACACGGTGCGGCGCTCCGAACCCGTTAAAAGACTCACATCGCGTTTCGTCCATCGCCAAATTCATTCGCTTCGCCTCGCTCTCTTTTAAGATGCACTCCGCCGCGCCTGTGTCAAACACTCCCTCGACTTCGTGCTCGCCATTGATGATCGCCAGTTTTCGGAAACTCTTTTTCCTCTGAACCTTCCTCACAAAAAGCACCTCTTGCTTAAGCGGACACGCGCCAGACATGTGACCAACACCCTGGCATTTAAAGCACTTTACCTTCGGGCATGCGTTGCTTTTGTGGCCCTCTTGCTTGCAAACAAAGCACTTAAGTCGCGCGCACCTCGACGCCAAATGTCCCACCTCGCCGCACTGGAAGCACTTCCTTCCCTCGCTGGAGTTTCGAGCAGTTGGTGTTGCCGATGGTCTCGCAGGCCCCGCTGAAGCTGTCACGTTGGAGCGCGTCGGCTCCGACGGTTTCGCGCTCGGACGCGCCTCTCGACTTTTACTTACAACCGCACGACGCGTACCTTCTAGCCGCTCAAATTCAACCAAATCATGCAATAGTTCGTCTGCCGATGCATGAACCTTCGCCAACATAACATTGTAGCAGTCGCGTGACCACAAACCCGCCAGAACTTGTTCTTTTACTTCCGCGAACGCCAAATCTAATTTACGACACAACGCCACTTTCGCGAACAAATACTGATCTACGGCTTCATCCCTGAGTTGCACCCGCTGCATCATTTTGTTCAAATTGTCCACTTGGCTCTCCCGCACGAAAAATGTCTGTTCGAACGCGTTTTTAAATTGCGCCCACGTCGTTACCGCCGTACGAACGCCCTCATACCACTCACGCGCACCTCGCACTAATTTGTTTCGCGCCGTTTCGAAGATGTATTCATCTGTGAGATGGTGTAGCGCCTGTACGCTGTTCAGCTGTTGCAGCCACCTTCGTCCGTCTTCCCGATATCCACCAAACGCTGGGATGCCGCTCAAAACCTCCGGCATCACTCCTACACTTACAGTTGTTGTATTATTCGCTAGTTGGTTGAACATCGTCTGCATCAACGCATCACGCCGCGCATTTTCCTGCAGCATCATCGCCATTATCTCCCGCATTCCAGGATCAGCTGTTGGTGCTGCCGCACCGCCCGCTGCGCCATCTGTTGACTCCATTGTCGACCTTCCCGCACTCACCGCGCCGAAAAATGTTAGGTTGTCTTTCGCGCTTTCGCGCCGCGCCACGCCGACCGCGCCTAACTTTACTGACCCAACCCCAAAGTTTTCTCGCCTCGCCACGCCACACCTTACACGCACTCGCGATTAACTCTATGATTGTCTTCGGGATATCCCACTTCTGATGTTATAATTATGTTTTGTCAGGACGTCGCGGGTCAGAAGAATATCACCAGAGTAATCGTTAACATCAACTCGCCTAGTCTTTATTTAAGAATAACAATACACCGTACTCACACTACTCGCTCACACCCCCGCTCCACTCGCTAAACTCCCTCAATAACTTCGATAACTTCTCTTCGCTCACCTCGCTTCAGTCTCTCCTCGCTCGCACACTTCCGCTCACCACGCTTGCTCGTTCCTAAAAAGCCCCGAGACGCCTCCTGTTCCCGCCGTTCCCCCTTCTTCCCCGCCAACCTGTCAAACCTCTCATTCGCGCTCTCAGCTCGCGCCTCTTCAATCTAAATTCACGCTATGCAACCACTCATACAATTTACATTTATAACATTTATAACATATCTATCTATCATCTGTCATCTGTTATCAGCTTTTATGTGTCGTTTACCATTTAACAATTATTATTATCTATAATCTGTAATCTATAATACATCGTCTACTATATGATATATTTATTATTCTTCATATATATAACATATCTTATGCCGCCATGTGTCAACAGTCATCTGTCATCTGTCATCTATCTTCAATCATCTGTCATCTGTCATTTGTTATTCGTCTTTTGTCATTTATTATCTGTCATCTATTATTTGTCATCTGTTATCAGTCTCCATGTGACATTTACCAGTAAACATTTGCTATTTTATGTGTCATCTATTATCAATAGTCTACTTTACATCAGCTTCTATATATTATTTGTCATTTGCAATATTTAATTTGTCATCTGACATTTTTGATCTATCTTCTATCATCAACCATCTTAAATTTATCAACTGTAAAAGTTCATATATCATCTGTAACACATCTTATGCCATGTTGCCATGTCGAGTTATATATCAAACCTTATTTACCAAGTGTCATACACCATCCGCCATCTATCTGGCACTTGTTATCCCCCATCTGTCATGTGTTTTATGTTATTAATGTTATTAAACGTTACAATCGAATTTTGATTAAAAAAACATTTTCTAATATATTACAAGGTAATCTGGCATATAACATCTGAAAGATTATATACTAGATGATAGATGACAGATGACATATAACAATTGAAATTTGACAGATTATAGATAGTAAGTGATATGGTGACATTGAAATTTTGCGTATCAATCATTTATCGTATTTGCTATCTGTCACATCTAACCTCTAATTTGACATATGTCACCTGAAAGACGATAAATTACAGCTGACATATAATATGTGATAACAAATTATAAGTGACATGACGAAATTAACAATTTCTCTTCTGTTTTAAAGGATTTGTCGTTCTTACTAGTTATATTTTATCAAAGAAAGTTATTGTAATTTTTTAGAAACTTGTTTTCCAAAATTTATTTATTTTTTAGTTTATGGGAGACGTTTCATTATTTCTTGCTTCGTTATATCAGAATTACACAGTAAGAATTGTTCGACTTCTGTTTTTTCAGGATTTTCCATCATTTATTGTTTTATTTTATTAGAATGAAGAACTCCGTTCTTCAAATTTCTAGAATTTTTGAAAACCATTTCTTCTATTTTTAACTTTCTCTTCCAATTTGGAAGAATATTTGCTTCGATAAGTTTCAGAAATATTTTTTTTTAATGTTTTTAAAATCGTTGGTCATTTCAATTTCACCTTTTTTTTAGATCTAGGATCCTAATTAATCCTAATTGAAAACTCAAATGAAATTTTAGTTTTTGATTATTTCTAAATCTAGGGATTTCAAAATATTTTATGACAACACAATCCAATAATTGGAATTTGAAACGTTTCCATTCTTTTCATTACGAAACACGTTTTTAGTCTACATAATATCAGCTTTCTTTAGGAGAAGTTGCTAAACTAAATAATGCTCCTTTGTTTGATTCTGAAATTTGCGTTTTCTTGTCAAAAATTGATAATATACATTTTCGAACGTAAATTTTTAATAATTTAAATTAGAATCCGTTTCATCATTTCCATAATAAAGCCCTATAGATTATACCAACGAGTCTAGCTTCTTGTAGAAGAAGGTTCTCAACTCAATCTTCCTACAGATAGAAATTTACGACGTATTTTCAGAAATTTGAAGAATCTATTTTAAAATAAAGCCTATTATTTAAATTATAAAGTTAATTGAAGATACTTAGGTTAGGCTAAATTGAAACATCCAGAACTTTTTAGGGGTAATTGTAAATGTGAATTCTGTCTAGGCTTCTTCCGTAAATAAATAAATAACTTGATGGTTATGTCAGAATTAGTGTACAAAGTTAAAAAGTATATTAATTTTATTTATAAGAATTGAACCCTATATTCAAACCATTGATTGACAAGAAATATACAAAAGAGTAGTATCCCTACATAAAAACTAAAATATGATTTTATTTGTTTTGAAAGTCATTTACGTTTTAATAATGTTCCATATCTTGAAAAGTTGTCCCTATCATATTTATTTATGTGTTTAAATGATTCAAGATTACAGAAATGGTTTAATAGAGCTTCTTTTGTCTATAATTTTCAATTTCCATGATTAGTTATAAATATCTACTTTGTGAATTTTAAGATAAAACCCTTCAAAATACTGATTTCGAATCAATATTTTTCTCTTCTATAGTTTTAGTGTGTTTGGACAATAAATATTTATTTGGGGTAGGTCAAGAATACGCTAGGACAATAAATAATTTATTAGTTTGGGTCAAGAGTACTTTAGGGCAATGAATAATTTATTGGGATAGGTAAATTAATTGCAATGAATAATTTGTTGGGATAGGTAAATAAATCGTTTGTTGGCGTAGGTCAAGAATACGCTAGGGCAATGGATCATTTATTGGCGTAGGTCCGTAGTACGTTAGAACAATGAATGACTTATTGCCTAAGTTAAGAGAACGCTAGAGTAACTAATAATTTATTGATATCAAACAAAAATATGCTAGGATAATGGATTTTATTGGAATAAAAGAGTACGCTACGACAATAATCAATCATTTTCGTAGGTAGAATATTAAAAATTACTATAATTATTATCTTAATTTTAATTATATGTGTGATTATTAGGTGTTGAAATAAAAACAAAATTTGATGAATTTTTTATTCATGTATATTTAATAAGAACACAAATGAAAATATCCAGTACAATTGAAATGTTTTTTTTTTTTTTGTAGAATTGTAACATTTTGTAAGAAACGAACGTTCTCGTAAATCCCGATAGAAGAAGTAAAACACAGTCAAAACTGAAACGCAAGGCGATCACAGATAAACAACTGCCAAATTTAAACATGCAGAACTTTTTAGAAGTTTGTCCACCGTAAATTGCACATTTCGAATTGATATGAATTATATCAACGCATTTATTTTTCTCTTTTTATTTTTTTAATATGTATATAATGTATATTCAATTATTTAAAAACATTCAGCTAACTCTAGGTGTACTGGAAGGACGGCCGCCTTTGCAAGACGCCAGCCAGCGGCTAAATGAATTGGTCGCGTTGATCGAGAAGAGTTTCATTTCATTGACGCAGTTTAAAAGAGGGCTGTTTATATGTGTGCGGGTCGATACTGTGGCAGCAGACGTGTCTCCCAGTACATATATTTAATATTAAAATGGCCACTGTCGTGACACAGTGATAGTACTAAAGTATTAAAAGTCTAACATCCCAATACTTCAGTGCATTATTATATATAATAATCATAATAATATGTTAGGAAGTATGAAGGCATATAGATAGTTTTCTTTTAATATATTTATACAATTTTAAAGTTTTTTTTTTATTTAAAAAAATTGTACTCTCGCTTGATACCCGGTGTAGGGCACGGGGTATCAAACTGGGATACAAAGCTATTCAAAATGAAGGATAGCTATCACAAATAACTCAGCATACCATTATTCGGCGCGAGGCACGCACCGATTGGAGAATTTTTCAACAGTTATAATAGCCATGGACACGAAATTCGTAGATTTCCAATCGGGCCGGTAACAGTAATAACAGGAAAATTAGGATAACAATGCGAAAAAGGGACCGTCCGATTGGAAACCTCCCCTAAAGAAACCGTCAAAAACATAATCTTCAGTCGTTTACGTTTAGACACACAATTGGCCGACCTTAAAAATACACGAGCACACCGATTTGTCAACGATTCGCACTCCACGTATTTCTAATTGGATTGTTCTTAGCTATTTAGAAATATAATATGTCATTTTTATTGCTTAGTCATACCACAGTCTGATCGGAACTTAACATACGTACACGTGTTTACAGAAAGATCGCACACTACAAACTACGACTATACAACTAAGTCAGAGGTAGCAAATAAAATGACTAGGGGGGAGAACCATTCTTAAACATTCGGCTGCGGAATCTTGACAAATCATCTGTGATGTTTATTTTTGATGTTTTTTTGTTTGTTTGTATATAAATTTAATTGCCCCAAACTTTAATACACATATGTTAAAAATGTTAATAGATAAGCAATGAAATCAACGTGTGTGTTATCATTATTAATCGTAAAATGTATATTATATAAAAACTGGGGGGAGGAGAAACGTTGGATTTAAAATCGTAATACAATGGTTCGTTACATCAGTTTAGTTGATAAGCTTACAAAGCAACTGTAGTTTCTTTTTTTTTTGTATAAAAGTTAAGGGACGTCATATGAAACTTTTGATATTCTTCTAAGTTAATCCGATAATTGTTTTTTTGTTTTTCTTTAGATATCTCCTATATAATTAACTATACCATAATATTATATGTATATAATATATTATAGAATAAATTTACAGAATTTAATAGATTAATAGATAATATATATAATATATATATAATTTAACACTCACTGGCACACAACAGAATTTCCAAACATTCACACGGACTCTACGTCTTAAGAAAATAACATATTTTGAACTCTATTATTTTTTCATTTTTTTATTTTTTGGGAGAGATTCGCAAACCGGGCTTCGGTTGGTGCACTGTACACGTTGCACGTCGGGCGTTTTTATCTGCTAATTGATAATAAATACGCCTGCGACGTCGTTCTTCTCAAGACTCAGAGCAAAGATTTTTTTAAAATCAATAACCATTTAATAGTATAACACAATTTGTACAATCAAAAAAATATATATAAGTACAGCACGTAGCAAAGGTGTGTATTTTTTGTGTTAATCTTTCTTTTTTTAAATATTTATATATATTTATATTTAAATCAAACATGTTTTCAATTATTAATTAATAGAGAGATAAAAATGTACTTTCGCACAATGAAACTTTTAACTCCGCATATGAGTTAATAATTTTACATATTTATATATTTAGCAATATCTTTTTTTTTTGTTTGTTTTAAATTAACACACACAGTGGAGATGATTTAGGATGATATCAATGACGATGATCGGTAGGTGTGGTATGGCACGCTTATATCACTCGTGCGACCAGATAGTCCTCAAAACCCTGCCCTGCACACCTGTTACTACACTTACCTACCACTAACTACTCATTTCATTAAATTTTTATTACTATTTAAGTCGCAGGACGGGTCGGCCCCGAACATTTTGCCGTATCCGATCAGTGGATTTTGATTTGGGATACCGATTCGGGCCCGGCGCGTCCTCTTCTTTAACACGTTAACACGACGGCTATGTTCTTATTGAAATACATTGAATATGTTGACTTTGACAGATGTCGAAGGAGCCGAACCCCGGCTTTGATTGACGTCCAGGCGTCCAGGCGGCGCCGGCAGCAGCAGTTGGATGTCTCGTGGTGTGTAGCGCAGATGAAGTGTGCAGTACAGGGGGGGTTCCGAACTTGTGGGAAGGAGAGAAAGCAGACCAGCTACTTGTTGGAAAGAGTGTGAACGAGCCTGCCGTCCCAACGATCAATGTGGCTATAAGCTAAGAGATGTAACATGTAGAAGAGGTGAACAGGTCTCCACAGATCGTCTGCAATAATAAAAATCAAGCATTAGTTAAAGACAATTATTAATAACAATATTAACGCTTGTTACTTAATAAAATTACAAAGAACCAACTCATTAATTTATGCTTCAACATTATTTAGATCTTAACATATAACAACAATAACAAAAATGTACCTTAATCTAAAAATATGCAACCTAATATTATACTTTAACTAAACTAAAAGGCATATTCTTTTACTTCATACCTGGATAAGTCTAAATCGATGTTGAATTTATAGTATTATTAAATTTAACAAAAATTAAAACCTAATTTCGCATCATCCCAACAGTTAGTCAACTATAGTTCAATTTTTACTTGTAGCGATAGGGCTGGAAGACCTAAGGTCGATAGGTACGTACTAACCCCATCTATTAACATTTATAGTTGCTATGTATTGTTGAAAAAAATGTAAGTGTCTGTAATAAAGATGTTGTATAACCTAACCTCATCTAACCTCATCTAACCTAATCAAACCTAGTCTGAAGTACAATGAGTTAACCTTCCTTTACATTTTTTCCAACATAATCTTTTAAATTTCTGTTAATATTAACCTTACTTGACTCAATTTCACTTAATTAACTTTTGTAACCCTTCTTATTTAACTCTAGTTTTTTTAGCACCAATAAACTATTGCATTGTATTGTAACTTACTAATTTAATAATCTAGTTTAACCCTCTGATTTAATAATTAGAAAAAAACATGAAAATATTTCGTACAATCTACAACAATTAAGTCTTATTAAGACTACATACATAACCTAATAAGTTATATTTTCTTATGTTTATATCTTAATTTTAGTTAAAATTGCTATTTAATAATCTTGAAGATAAGAATTATTAAAACGATTTTAAGTTAAATATATTTTTTTGTGTGTATATGTTACTAACCTGTGGAGGACGATGTGATGCACTAATTTAGTGTAGCTCACGAATGTGCATTAGATTGAGTATGATTATGGTCCTGTGGCGTTTCTTCTGCAGGAGACAGTGGAGCGTCCTTCCTTGGAGGCATGCGCTCGTTAATCGCGTCCAAGCCCTTCGCCTCCGCGAAGCTCGTGATCTTGTGGGTGGGCGAGAAACCTTGCAGTGCTGAAATATAGCGGGTAACGCGTTAAAAGATTTCTCTTGCCTCTGTATCGTGGTACTCACCATTCTTGAGACTTGTCTTGCCACCAGAGAGAGCACCCAAAGGCAACGCGCCGGTCGGAGTGAGTCCTTTCAGTTGGAGCACGGATTCACTCTCCTCTCTAAAAACAAGAAACAAAAACATATGGTTAATAAAAAAAAACACGAGATAACTACAATTAAATATACATTTAAATCATCTCTGCAAAACAGTTTACAACTGGAAATTGAAAAGACTGAACTCTTGTTTGTATCAATAAAATGTTGGATCAACAAGAGAAAGAGTGCAGATCGAGGAAATGAAACAGACAGCGAGAGAGAGAGCGAAAGATAAAGGGAGAGAGAAAGAGAGATAAAGAGAGAGAGTGAGGGAACGAAAGAGAGGAAAAAAAAGTGCGGATAGAGTAAGAAAAATAGATAATAAAAATATAGAAGAAATTGGATGCGAAAAGTGTACAGAGAAAGAGAGTTAGGAAGCGTGACGAAGAAGAAAGAATCAAAAATACATATGATATATAGACAGAAAACGAAAAACAGACGAAAAAAGAAATAAATTTGAATAATCTGATTTGTGAACAAAGTGCAACAAAGAAAATGAATAAGAGAGAGAGAGAGATTGGACATGAAGAGACTATCAAAAAGTATAGAGATATAGCCACAAAGGATGAAAACAAGATAAATAAGGAAGAAGAAATGTTAAGTTATTTTATCTGGTTTTGAATAATGTCAAAAAAAGCATTGGCAGATAAAAATTAACGAGGATTGAAAGCAAAACTACTGGATGATTTATGCCAAAGAAGAAGACATATATAGAGAAACTAAGAGAAAGAGAGAAGAAAAGAGCGTAGAATTACGAGATTTACAGTAAGAGTGAGAGAAATGGTAAATACAAAAAAAATTGAAAAATGAGGATGAGAAACGTCGAACAAAAAAAAAAGAAAGACAGGGTGTGAGGCGAAGAGAGAAACAAAACAACAGAGAGACATACATTTCATCTGATTTCATTATAATGTGTTATATTTATAAAAACTCTAAAGAGAGAGAGATTGAGAGAGAGGTAAAGAGAGAGAGAGAGATAGAGAGAAGGAGTGAGCATATGAGAAGAGGGTTAGGGATGAAGAAAGCGAAGATCCAGAGTACGATAAAAAAGTTGAGGGTAAATAAAGAGAAACAAATCGAGCCAAAGAGTAAAATATTGATATTGATATTGAGGCAAGGAAAGTAAGGTGAAAAGGGAACGAAATTTTAATTATTGTTTTCTATTTTCAGCAGTTACGGACCAGTTTCTATTTATTTTTGATGTCATTAAAGTAGAGCAATTGAAGAGAGGAAAACTGAGCATAACTTTGGAGTTTTTAACACTGTTGACAGGGAACAATAATTAATGTTTACATTTTTCTTGGACACATCAAGAGATGGAGAGATGGAGAGATAGAGAGATAGAGAGATATAGAGATAGAGAGATAGAGAGATAGAGAGATAGAGAGATAGAGAGATAGAGAGATAGAGAGATAGAGAGATAGAGAGATAGAGATAGAGAGGTAGAGAGGTAGAAAAATAGAGAGGTAGAGAGATAGAAAGGTAGAGATATAGAGAGATAGAGATAGAGATATAGAAAGATAGAGAGATAGAGAGACAGAGAGATAGAGAGATAGAGAGATAAAGAGATGAAGAGATGGAGAGATAGAAAGATACAGAGAGAAAGGTTAAGATAGAGAGACAAAATAGAACGAATATATATAGAGAAGAAAATGTAAGAGAAAGGTAAAGGCGATGCAAGAGAAAGGATAGATCGAGGGCAGGATAAAGTCAAAGAGATGAATAAGAGAAGTCGAGCAAGTCGAAGAGAATAATAAAATGATATAGACAGAAAAAAGAAACGGTGAAAAGTAATCAAATGAAATAACTTTCGTAAATAATATTTTAAGAAGAAAAAAGCAATGAACGCGAGGATACAATGAAAATCTAAGACAATATCATTTGGTTATAATATTATATAAGCATTGAAACAAAGGACGCTATCAAGTTTTACAAGAAATTGGAAGTTAACCATAAACCGATAATGTGGTGACATCTACAAAAACTTTAACTGCAGAAGACCACCGACCCTATCAAACTTTTACATGCTTAAATATCCACTGGAAATGACTATTGGACCTACAACTGATTTCTGATTTTGAATTTCCTGGGCTTTTCTACCGCTGCGCATACTTTCATCGCACGAGAGGACCTCCCGAATGTCTTAAAGAGGACCTGAATATGTCCAAATTGATGCAATACACCAACTAAGAAACAATACCTTCTGCATCCAATTCTCATTAGGTTTAGCGCCGATTCTATACATAATCCGTTCTAACCATAATATTAATATTGCAGGGCTAGGGGACATCCATACAAAGGAAAACTTTAGGATAAATTTAACGTAACTTTATTCTTTACGGCTCGTACAATACTAATGCGCAAATCTAATGACGCACACAATATCCGCACGCCGCCCTCCGTCAATAAGAACTAAAACTAATTCAGAAAGAATAACAAATACATTACATCAGTATATGAGTTGTTCAAAGGAGTTAAGCTGTCTGGAAGTGATGTTTAGTGGCTGTAATCTACCACTGCCATCTTCTTTGCTACCATCATGTGGTTTTAATCAACGGAAATATTCAAGAACTAGTAACCATCACGTGATTTATGAAAATAATTATGGAACAGGCTCGAATCAACAATCGTCTTATTCAAACGTGAAAGATGGAAGATGTTCGAATAAGCAAAATCAAATGTTTTATCCAGATTTGAGAAAATTTGCATCACGCAATTAATTAATTTGACAGTGACAACTTCTCATTAAAATATGTCTTATAAAAGAGTAAAATATGCTTTATTCAAGCATAAAAAATAGAAAAAGATACTGCAGAAGGTATTCTAAAAAGAATTGATGGTGTTTGAGTGGAAAATCCTTCGATGAAGAAAACACCGTTCGACTAAAATTGTGTGTATATTTTCATTTATTATAATATAAATTTTGTATTATTTTGTGAGAAAGGAGTACAAAGGTATAAATAAATAAATAAAAAAGGCATGGAGAAATTCGGGAAGCTTGTGCTTCTTGAAGAACAGCTCAAGAGCAGAAACTCCTGGATTTCATAGGTGTAAAACATCCAGAGGCGCACGAAAGAACCATGGAGACAGCAGTGAAGGTCGCTAAGCGACACAACATCTTGAACAAAAGAAAAAAGGTGAGGTTCACCTACTAGCTATCTAATACATCGATCTGTGTCTTTGGAAGTACCCAAAAGTTGCTTCTTCTCGAATGAAACGTCCATTAGTGATTAAATATAACAAAGACAATTTAGCCCAATGTGGATAGAAACTGATTGTCCGGATTATTTTCAAGAAAAAACAATTTGAAGAGATATCCAGCCTATTCTGATCTTACACATCTATTATTTAATGAAAAGAAAAAAAGGTGTGGTACACCTTCTAGCTATCCAATACATCGATCTGTATCATTGGAATTACATAAAAGTTGTTTTTTTCCAATTAGTATCATATTCTATCAAATATTACACAATTTAACCCTATGCGGATGAAAACTGGTTGTCCGGATTGTTTCAAGGAAGACATTTTTTGAATAGGTGTCCAGCATATTCTAAACTTACACATTTATTATTGGACGTTTGCTAAATGTGAAAGATTTTAGTTAATGATTGTGACAGTTATTGATGTCAGAAAAATAAAGTATCATGAATAATTTGTATTTATATTCGATGGATTTTGGCCGACCTAGATTGCGATAAAAAGTTGGCGTAGAGAGGAACTTAAAAAGACTGAAAATCAAAGAGTGGCAGAGAGTGGTGGAGGATAGAAAGGGATGGAAGATGATAGTTTTGGAGGCAAAATCCCTATGACGTAAGATCAAAGAAAAGACTGAAGATCAAACAGTGACAGAGAGTGGCGGAGGAAAGAACGGAACGAAAGAGGATAGTTTTGAAAGAATAATTTCTATGAGGGACGTAAGACCAAAGAAAGAAAGAAGAAGATTTTGGAATATTTATTTATTTTATTCTAATAAATGACCAAAGATAAAATGATAGTAATGATAAAGTCAAAGAGAGCAGAAAGATCAGAATAAGATACGATTAGAAAAGAAAAACCGAAGCAAAAAAGGATGAATGAAATTCAGAGTATGATTAAAAGAGTGATAAAGAGAAAAACCACAGCACAGAAAACGAAATATAACGTTACGAAGAACATAGGAGAAGCCAGATAAGAAAAAAAGAAGACAGAGAACAAAAATATACTGATAAACAGAAGAAAAAGAGACGTATAGAAAGGAATAATAAAGAGGTAATACAAAACCGAAAACAAATTAGGAATTCAGCAAATAATTACTCAATTTTAGTAATTGAAAGAGTATAACAGTTACGAGATTAAAAGAAAACAAGGAGATATGAAAGAGAGTACCAAGAATTAAAATAAAGAAAAGGATAAGAGAAAAAGGAAGATAGTAAAGCACAGGGGCAAAAAATGGTGAGAGAAATAGAAATATTCTTTATATCCTCTAGAGAGAGGTAGAGAGAGAGAAAATCAGGCAATGGAAGAGCCCAATAGACAACACAAAATGAAAATTGGTTTATCTAATTGTTATTTTAAGCAAATAATAATTATTTTTTTACCGATACAAAGAGTATAACACACAGATAACCAGAGAGATAGAGAAAAGATATAGAGATTTACAGCGACATAGAAGAGGAATAAAGTGACAAGAGATATAAATAGATATAAAGATAGTTAAAAAAGAAAGAGGAACTTAACAGAGAGTCGTAAAAGAAAATCAAAAGAAACGAAGAAAGAGGGAGAGGGAGATGTAAAGATAATTAAAAATAAACAGAAAACAAAATAGGAATTTTTACATCTAAAAAAATAGATGTAGAGATAAAGAGAGGGGTAATAAGAGAGATAGTTGAAGATAGAGTGAGAGAGACTCAAAAGGAGAGTGACACTCAAAGAGAGAAAGAGAGAGAGAGAGAGAAAAGGTAATAAAGAGAGAAAACAGTACGAAAAACGTAAAACCATTTTCACAGGGTTATTAAAATTATAACACTTGTGTTCCATCCTACTGAATACAGTATTAAGTTTGTACTCCTTTGAAAATGAGTGTAATAACTCGAAACATGTGTCAGGAAACTGCCAATAAAAACATGGAACACAAGTGTCTTAATTTTACTAACCCTGTGAAATACTAGTCCCATCAAGAGTGTAGCCTGTAATGTGGTATTAGGATTCTACCAGCATTACAAGAGGAAATAAGATGGCCGATGAAAAAGTAAAGGAAGAGAATTTGGTGAATGAGAAGATTAGTTGACTAGATGATGTTTAGCAATGATTGACAATTAATAGAAAATGCAACTTAATTTATAGGAAATGAAATGCTCTCATTGAGAATGACTACAGTTTTTAGTGTCGGAACACTGCGACAACTGTTTCATCACACAGTGACTTCATCAGGCAGATCACATGTAACAGCCTCCTCAATCTGATATTTAATTTATAGGACTTTAAAACACAGGATAAAACGAATAAATTTGATAAATTTGAATAAACTTGATATTTGGATATTCATAAAAAATGGAATTACATTTAAAATTAGTCTACCGATATTCAAAAAAAATCAAAGTAGACTAAAACAAATATTTTACGATTATCAAGAAACTTATGAAAATATAATAAAGAAGACTATAATAAATCATTAATTTATTTATAATAATAAAAAACATGTATGACACAAGAGAAAAAATGATAAAGAAATATTATTGATATTCAGAAATGTTAATTTGATGATTTTGAAAATTAGGCACTCCGTTCCAAGTTACGATCTAATCCATTTTAAACCCAAAAAGGGAAACATTCAACAAAATATTGAAGCATTTTGATTTGGAATCAAATAAGCTGTTTGAAAAATTAGATGCCTTTTAACATAATTAGTAAAGTAGAAAAAGAGGAATTGCAGATTTAAAGGAATTTTGACATGGAGTTAAACAAGGTGTTTAGAAAAAGTTCTTGAACAAAATGAGGAATGAAACATATTTGATGTTTTAATTTGGAAATAAATTACAAATTTTATTTAAAAAACAATGATTTCAAACAAAAGGAATATTTTTATACCTTTAGAAATATTTATTAAATGACAATTATAGTGAAATCTAGTGCAATGCTTTAGACCAGGGGATCTCTAAACTATTCAGCCTTATGGCCATACTGTTTATTCTATTAAGTTCAAAAAGCCAAAACCGTTTTAAATTTTCTGCCATTATCTGTAATTTCTAGACTAGTCGCCCAGTACGCCAGCAGGATTTATGACACTGGCGGGTCGGATTTGACCCTCGGGCCATAGTTTGGAGTCCCCTGCTTTTGACGGTAGATGTCACCTTAAAGGTTTCTTTATATTTACGGATACCAGGAGTTATAAAACTCCACTCCGTTTCCCTGCATCTTAGCGAACATTTCGATTGAGTTCAGACTGGAAAAGATCTTTGGTCATGGAATAGTCGCTATGGTGATCTAGAAGGATTAGTTTTAGTCGGTAGAAGTCTATCACTATTCTACTATAAGGGTGTCCATGATGGATTGAAAAGAGTGTCACCAAAGAAAGAAAAGCATTTCAACCAAAATCGAGTTTGATCGACCCAAACGCTTTTGTGAATAATAATACAATAAAATCCAATAAGGAAAGTAATGTCGATATTAACCAATTTTGTTTTGAAATAGAAGAGTGAGAATGACCTCGAACAAAATAAAAAGAAGAAAATAAGAGAAAAAATAGTTTCCATATGTAGGAATTTTGATTTGAATATTTTATCAAAATATGTGACCTTGGACAAAATATGAAAGAAAATCTAGAAAAAGTTGTCCATTTAGATATTTTGATTTTGAATCAAATGCGGGTTTTTAAAATAAAATATGACATTGGACCAAATTAGAAAGGCAGGGTAAAACATTATCCAAATTTTTAGATACTCTGATTAGAAATGAAATAACGTGATTAAATAAATAGATGACCTTGAAGACAAAATAAGCAAAGAAATATCGATATTAGCGAATTTTGCTTTGGGATAGAAGTGTGTAAAAAAAAAATGACCTTGAACAAAATTGAATGGAAATTAGAGAAGACGTATTTGTAGGAATTTTGAGTTTGATATTTTATGAAAATAGGTGACCTTGGAAAACAAACAAAAGGAATATTTTTATACCTTCAGAAATATTTATTGATCTACTCTATTGCAATGCTTTAGAGTGGATCTCTAAACTATTCAGCCTATTCAAAATGCCAAAACCGTTTCAATTTTTCTGCCATTATCTGTAATTTCTAGACTAGTCGCCCAGTACGCCAGCAGTATTGATGACACTGGCGGTCGGATTTGACCCTTATGCCCTAGTTTGGAATCCCCTGCTTTTGACGGTAGATGCCACCTTAAAGTTTTCTCTATATTTACGAATACCAGGAGTTATAAAACTCCACTCCGTTTCCCTGCATCTTAGCGATCATTTCGATTGAGGTCAGACTGGAAAAGATCTTTGGTCGTGGACTAGTCACTATGGTGTTCTAGAAGGATTGGTTTTAGCCGCTAGAAGTCTATCACTATTCTACTAAAAGGGTGTCCATGATGGATTGAGAAGAGTGTCATCAAAAAAAGAAAACCATTTCAATCAAAATAGATCAAACTCGACCCAAACGCTTTTGTAAATAATGATACAATAAAATCAAATAAGGAAAGTAAATGTCGATATTAACCAATTTTGGTTTTGAGATAGAAGAGTGAGAATGACCTCGAACTAAATAAAAAGAAGAAAATAAGAGAAAAAATATTTTCCATATGTAGGAATTTTGATTTGAATATTTTATGAAAATACGTGACCTTGGACAAAATATGAAAGAAAATCTAGAAAAAGTTGTCCATTTAGATATTTTGATTTTGAATCAAATGCGGGTTTTTAAAATAAAATATGACATTGGACCAAATTAGAAAGGCAGGGTAAAATATTATCCAAATTTTTAGATACTATAATTAGAAATGAAATAATGTTATTAAATAAACCTTTAAGACAGAAAAGGGAAAGAAATATCGATATTCGCGAATTTTGTTTTGGGATAGAAGTGTTTAAAAAAAATCAAATGACTGTGAACAAAATTGAAAGGAAATTAGAGAGGACGTATTATCCATTTGTAGGAATTTTGAGTTTGATATTTTATGAAAATAGAGAAGACTATATTATTATCCATATGTAGGAATTTTGATATTTTATGAAAATATATGACCTTGGCAAAAATATGAAAGAAAAAATATCCAGGAAAAGTTTTGAGTTTAAATATTTTGATTTGCAATCAATAGAAATAAAATAGTAGTATGACATTAGACCAAATAAAAAGAGCAAGGAAAAATATCCAAATTTTTAGATTTAGACACTTGGATTAGAAAAGAAATAAAGTGATTAGACTGTTATTATGCATATGTAGGAATATTGCTTTTGAATATTGATATTTGATATTTTGAAAATAGGTGACCATAGAAAAAGAAAATCTAGGAAAAGTTTTGCATTCAGATATTTTGATTTGCAAACAATTAAAATAAAATATGACATTAGACCGAATAAGAAAGGCAAGAAAAAATATTACCCAAATGTTTAGATATTTCGATTAGAAAAGAAATAAAGTGATTAAATAAACATATGACCCTGAAGAACTTGAGTGAAATAATAAAGGAATCAAATATCAATCAATGCATACAACAAAAAGCTTTCAGTATTGGCAAAATAAAACTTGAATATACGTGTTATGTTCAAATAATTTACATTATTACATTTGCTCATTAATATTCAAAGATAAACCATTGATTTACTTTAAGGGCGAAGATAAACACATACTAAATATTAAATGGGAGCTTTTGTGTATTTATTTATAATAATAGAAGACAACTCTGACACAAAAGAAAAATAATGATATAGAATTATTATTGATATTCAGAAATGTTGATTTGATGATTTTGAATGTTAAGCCAAATTAGAAATTTCGTTCACAGTAACGACCTAATGCATTTAAACCCCAAAAAGGGAAACATTCAACGAAATATTAAGAAATTTTGATTTGCGATCAAATAAGCTGTTTGATTTGTTTTATTTTGAGAACGAAGATAAAAACATACTGTTTAAAAAATTACAAATAAGAGATAATTTTTATCTCAGATGAATACAGAATAAATTTGTTAACGGTGAAGACTTCTACTTCTTCTTCACAAATAAAAAACTTTTTAACTTTGGTGAAGAAAAGCACTTGTTATGTTCGATATTTTTATTTAAAGTTTCCTGTACTGTAAACTGTTGTTTTCATGCTTTTCTTCACCAAACTTATACGTCCGGTTCCATCAAGGATATAGCAAAACAAAGCATTAACTTTATTAAAACTTTTTAACTAGTTTGATAATGACAAGTTAAAATTGTCGAAACTACATTCACTAAAGTCAGTGTTATACAAACAAAGTTAAAAAGTTTTTTATTTGTACAGAATAAATTTATTATGATCATCGACAATCAATTAATGAGAATTAAATGTAATGCATTGTTTAATATTCAATGAAAGTTCTAGCGAGTAAATATAGGGTTTTAAAAATATGCATTCTTATAAATAATAATTTTAAGAGGGAAAACTAAGACGTTAGACATCTGAAGTCCACAAAAATCATTTATTCGGTTATACAAAGTGAATAAAATTAAGAAAAGTACTTCTTGAATAATTTTCTCTTTTATCTCTAGGTGAAACATTATGAAATAATGGATATGGAATTGATAACCACTTAATTGTTTCACTGAAACAAACCAAGTGTTTATCAAGCCTCTAGCTATTAAGAAAACTACGATACGAAATCGGTTTTCTCAAGAATATTCTTCTAACTTTAATGAAGATAAAATAAACTTATGATGATCCACTATAATTAACTTTGAAATTAGAAAATATTAGGAATTGAGATGAATTAAACATTGTAGAACTCGATGTGTTGATTTTTGGAAAACAGTCATATGGAAATACATTCTACACCTGTTAAAAAGATCGATAGGAAATCGGTTTTCTCTAAGAATAGTCTTCCATCTTTAATGAAGATAAAATAAATTTGTGATAATCCACTATAATTAACTTAGAAATTGGAAACTATTAGGAATTGTGATTAATTAAACATTGTGGAACTCAATGTGTTGATGTTGGAGAAGCAGTAACATGAAAATAACTTTAAAAAATGTAGTTTTTGGATTTAAAATTGAGATTTAAAACACATAAAGCTTTTAAACACGTTTATTTCATTATTTTGAAAGACCTTCTAAATAAAATTATGATGATCCATGATAACCAAAATTAGAAAATATTAGGAATCAAAATAGTTCACCCTTTTTTTTGGTACCTATGGGATAATTTTGGATAGTGTTGAGCAGAAACTTATACGTGATCCTTTGTTGGCTTAATATGGAAGATAAAAAATCCAATCATTTCTCATCATCAAGAAATACAGATAAACACTGGCAGAAAGACCATAGGTCGATAGCCATAACCAAAATCATTAGATATATTTCATTATTTCGAAAGATCTTCTAAATAAACGTATGATGATCCATGATAACCAAAACGAGAATTAGAAAATATTAGGAATCAAAATAGTTCAGCCTTTTTTTTTGGTACCTATGGGATAATTTTGGATCGTGTTGAGCAGAAACTTATACGTGTTATAAGATTATTAACAATTTAATTTGCCTTCTGTCTTTTTATTTGAATACTTAAGTCAATTTTGTTATGGTAAATATAATAACAACAGATATTATTTTTAATACATACCTTAATACAGAGAATACGCGAGCCATCTTCCCGATGGCCCTAATTTTATTGCGGATAACTTCTTTCCTCAGATTAGCTGCTGTACCTAGAAAAGCGAAATACTAATTAAACACACGTTTAAAGAGGGCGATTTTACGATTCCCATCGGTTCCCACCGGACAAGATATTCTGCACGGAATATCCTCCCCGGTGGTAAACCACCCACGACATAAACCATAAAAAAATAGAAATAATAACAGTAAGGAAAAACCATATACATAGTTAACACAACTAGAAGACACTAATCTATGTTAGCGCAGTGTGAGAAAATGAGTTGAAATGAGAAGATCGAGAGAACGGAAAAAACGAAAAAAAAAAAAAACAGAAACTCAGTGGTGTTTTGTTGTCCATCCGGTGCGAAGGCGCTGGTTTACCTTTACATCGCTTTATTATATTTTTTTTTTGCAAATTTATCGTTTGCAAAAAAAATCGTCGAGTTTTTATGTAAGAATGATGAGCAAGTTGAAGTAAAAAATTATGAGGCATGCAAAAGATAGCATCGAGTTCATCTACGGCTGACTATCTACAGCAAAAATTTTCTGCGCAATTGGGTTCGGACACTTTTATTACTTTTTTTACAATTAGATTTAATTGTATCAAAAATTGTTCATATTTAGAAATTATGTTATTTAAGATATAACTATAAATGGTAATATCTTTATTGACGGTTTATTCGAAGAGTTAAACTCGTTTCTCTGTCTCCAACTGGGATGAGATCCAAAATAGATTGAATCCGGTCTGTTGTAGACAGGGAAAAACAAGAGTGAAGAAATTAATAAAATTATTAGTGACATTACAAATTAAACACAATTTTTACTTTGTTTTGTACGTGTGTCACCATATAAATGAAAATTGTGTTTAATTTGTGATTAAATATGAATGACGAAGTCCATTGTCAATGAGTTAATTAGCGACATTGCCTATAAACAAGCTGAAGTATCATCCTCAAGGAGCAACAGGTCTAATAATAAATAATAATAATTACATTCACCAAATTAAAGCCAATTATTGAATTATTATTTAAAATTATTATTTTGTTATACAATCAACAATTTTTCTATTCTTAAACAGAAGTTTAAAATTGCGTAATTGTATTCTCGTATTGCAGCGTTTTGTAATAATATCCGACTTCCGTTACTTTTCCAATTTTCTTGGCAATAACTTTACGAGTAAAATCTGCTTTTAATAGATATAAACTGTGAAATGTTAAAATAGTCGCTCTCTGATCTCGAGTTGAAATCCTTTTTGCTCCACACAAAGTAATAAATCTTCCTGGGATGTAATGGAAATTCAGTCAGATTGCTCTAGAAATTAAATATTAATAAATGAAAGAATTTATGATTCTATTAATTCAGTTTAGCTTTTATGAAATAAATAATTTTATTTATTTCAGTTAAACAAACTGATTATACTGTAACAAGAGTAAATATTAATAATTGACTGAAGGAATTTTGGTTAAATGTTGATGAGCAAGTGATTGAATATTGTTTGTACTAATAAATGTTTTACTATTATAGTATTTAACTAATTAAACAAATTACTACAGTTAATTAAATAAAGTGTGAAAAAAGGCAGCAATCTAAGCTTTTCAGTCTTAAGAAGTATGTTTCATATATTTTGTAAAAATGAACTTAATGTCTACGAGTTGAAACATGATTCAATAAACTTAATGATAATTAAAGGAATTAAGTTTTTTCTTTATACTTTTAAATGAATTTCAGTTTTTAGGAGATGTTTGGAAGATAACTAAAAACATGTTAACAACTTTTTAATACTTACAAAACTAGCAAAATATAAATTTTCAATTGTTTATTCTTTACAACTTGATATATTGTAATAAAAGAACTTTTACGTGTTAAATTTATATTTATATTCTGTATTACATACATATAGTGCTATCTAATAAAAATATTTTCACGTTAGTTCATAGCTTTTGATTTTATACGATTTATATAGATTTATTCGTGTAATGCACAAATCATAAACATTCCTTGAGCTTCTTTCACCCCCCACATATGCGACTGTCGTTACATTGGAAATAGAAATGTCAGTCATCAATAAAGATAAAAGGAGCTTTCGCCGTTGTATACGTATTCAAATTCGAATTACATTTCGATTTCGATCGTCTGGATATTTCTGTATGCAACTGTATTTCATGCTTTTAATATTAAAAAAATATAATCTAACCTCGGTTTGAGCTTCAAATCAAATACGATTTATTGAAATCAGCTTTTGTTATTTATTTTATTATTAAAACACATCACTTTTTTTAGTTTTAACGGTAGCAAATTGAGTAAATTAAGTTAGATAAATATTATACAAAGTTTTATTACATCATTAGTGAACACGTGAACAATTATAATTAATTTATTTAATCAATCAATTTCCCCAATGGACGTGGGCAATAAATAACTTTATTAATAACTGAGGCTTCAATGATATTTTTCCATCATCAGATATCGAGTTACTAAATTTAATTTTCCCTATTCATCGGGGTAAACAAAAAATAATAATTTACTACGGAAAATATTGGCATGATATCAAGATATCAAGAATCTAATTTAATGGTATAGATAAAAAATAATCTAATTCTAGAAAAAAAAAATAATAAGAGACTTAAATAAGATAACTTTTTTACCTCAACATTTTTTACACTGTGACTATAGTTTCGATCATACACTAATCATATTGAAACTTAAAAAACAAGGTCTATAATATAGATTTTTATTTCTTGAATGACTTTCTCATTAATTGCGAGCGCCGCGATTTTTAAGCAAGAGAAATAACCGAAATATAAATAAATGTAGATGATGGGATGTAGATGTAGATCTCAGTCTGGTCGAATAGCGATAGGCCACCCACCCTATATATGCATATGAATTTAGGCTGCTCTTAAAATAAATGTTAACATTAGCACTGCTGTCATTTTTATGCACTTAAAAAAAGGAAATTAAGTAATTTACAATTTTTAATTAAAACCCTTGCTTGGAGGGTTGTTTAGAAACCACCCACCAAACCTACACATACATGATAACTTTAATTACTAATTGTTGATGGATTTTTATTTTTTTCTTGGAAGCTAAGAACATTATGAAAAATATATTTCAATAAAACTTGCCCAGTTTTTCATTCCCTCTAATTTTGTTTGAAAAGTTAGAATAAATACAATAAAAGTTCTAGAATCCTCAAAAATATATAAGAAATTTATTCTAGAACCACCAAAAAAGTATCTCGACAATTAGAATGGAAATTCCTGAAAATTTCTAAAAACATTTTTTTTGTACGGCATTAGGAAATTGAATAGCTTTGTGGAAAATAAATCTTAAAAAATGGATAAAACACAGCAACTGAAAAAAATGTAATAAAATTTTCTACAGATGTACTGAGTTTATCCCTTATCAAAACTTTGTAGGAAACTCTCTTCCAAATTGCAAACATTAGTATCAATTTTACAATCAACAATGGTTTTTGCAAATTTCGGTTTGTAGGATTTTCTTCTCCGAATTGTAAGATTTCAGGAAGGTTTTTATTTTTTAAAGACTGGAATATCCTTTTCTAGAAATTCTCTCCTAAATTTTTAGAAAATTTTTCAGCATTTTAGAACATTTATGGTTGATTCTAGTATTATTATTTTCTAAATTTCCAGAAATTGCTTTCAAAATTCCTAAATTAATTTCGAGGATTGTAGAATTTTTAAGGAACTAATTTTCTAAATTTCAAAGTTTGCCTTCAAAGATTTTAGAATGTATAAAGAATTTAAACTACAGGTGTGCCATTTTGAATTTTCTAGCAATTTCTTCTCCAAATTTTTCACCTATTTTACTAGTTTTTTGGTGATCATAATTTTCATGCCTTTATAGAATTTATTCACTAAATTCCTGGAATATTTTTGAGGATTCTTAAACAATTATGAATTCTTAAACTTTATTCTTCTTTACAATCAGTGTTTTTAGAAATTTCCCTTTCTAGTGAAATCTTTAGAAAATAAAGAAGGGCTATTGAGTATCTAAAAATTTTAACTATTGTTATTTATTGATGACAATGTTTGCAATGTTGTCATCAATAAAAAACAATAGTTCAAATTTTTAGAATCTCAATAGCTGTTCTTTATTTTTTAAAGATTTCACTTCCAAATTCCTAGAAAATTTTCGAAGGTTGTGGAATTAATTTTATAACTTTCTAAAATTATCTTCCGAGGATTTTAGAATGTATAAAGAATTTATGCTACCAGTATGCCACGTTGACCACAATTTTATCAAAGTTTTCTAGAGATACCTTCTCTAAATTGCAAGATTTTTCCATATATTTCACTATTTTACAAAAAAAAAAATCAAGAATTCTTCTTCTAAATTTCTACAATATTTTTGAGGATTTTTAAACATTAATGGAATTTGTTCTACAGATACTAACTTCACCCTTCGCTACAAACAAAATTTTCTAGAAACTTCTCTTTAAAATTGCAATAAAGAATCTAAATGGCTCTTCTTTATCTTTTTTCTTCTAAATTTTAGGAACTTTTCCCTGGTTTGTGGAATTTTTCAGCATTATTATTATCTATAATTCCAAAAATTGCTCTTTCACATTTCTGGAAAATTTTCTAAGGGTATAGAATTTTTCAAGAATTAATTTTCTTATTTTTAAAAATTATCTTTAAGATTTTAAGATTTTCCAATCTATTTTACTAGAAGCTTTTAGGAAGTTTTTTTTGATGACTAGAATTTGTAAGCCTTTCTAGAACTCCTCTTCTAAGTTTCTAAAATAATTTTCAGGAGTCTTACAATCAAAGTTTTCTAGGAATTTCTTGTCTAAATTGCAAGATTTTCCCATCTAGTTTACTAGAAGCTTTTAGGAAGTTGTTTATGATTAGAATTTGTAATCCTTTCCAGAACTCCTCTAAAATATTTTTCAGGAGTTATACAATCAAAGTTTTCTAGGAATTTCTTATGAAAATTGCAAGATTTTCCCATCTATTTTATTATAAACTTTTAGGAAGTTTTTTTTGATGACTAGAATTTGTAAGCCTTTCTAGAACTCCTCTTCTAAATTTTTAAAATATTTTTCAGGAGTCTTACAATCAAAGTTTTCTAGGAATTTCTTCTCCAAATTGCAAGATTTTCGCATCTACTTTACTAGAAGCTTTTAGGAAGTTGTTTAAGACTAGAATTTGCAATCCTTTCCAGAAATCCTCTTCTTAAATTTCTAAAATATTTTTCAGGAGTCTTACAACCAAAGTTTTCTAGGAATTTCTTCTCCAAATTTCAAGATTTTCCCATCTACTTTACTAGAAGCTTTTAGGAAGTTTTTTGATGACTAGAATTTGTAAGCTTTTCTAGAACTCCTCTTCTAAGTTTCTAAAATAATTTTCAGGAGTCTTACAATCAAAGTTTTTTTAGGAATTTCTTCTCCAAATTGCAAGATTTTAACATCTACTTTACTAAAAGCTTTTAGGAAGTTGTTTAAGACTAGAATTTGCAATCCTTTCCAGAAATCCTCTTCTTAAATTTCTAAAATATTTTTCAGGAGTCTTACAACCAAAGTTTTCTAGGAATTTCTTCTCCAAATTTCAAGATTTTCCCATCTACTTTACTAGAAGCTTTTAGGAAGTTTTTTGATGACTAGAATTTGTAAGCTTTTCTAGAACTCCTCTTCTAAGTTTCTAAAATAATTTTCAGGAGTCTTACAATCAAAGTTTTTTTAGGAATTTCTTCTCCAAATTGCAAGATTTTAACATCTACTTTACTAAAAGCTTTTAGGAAGTTGTTTAAGACTAGAATTTGCAATCCTTTCCAGAAATCCTCTTCTTAAATTTCTAAAATATTTTTCAGGAGTCTTACAACCAAAGTTTTCTAGGAATTTCTTCTCCAAATTTCAAGATTTTCCCATCTACTTTACTAGAAGCTTTTAGGAAGTTTTTTGATGACTAGAATTTGTAAGCTTTTCTAGAACTCCTCTTCTAAGTTTCTAAAATAATTTTCAGGAGTCTTACAATCAAAGTTTTTTTAGGAATTTCTTCTCCAAATTGCAAGATTTTAACATCTACTTTACTAAAAGCTTTTAGGAAGTTGTTTAAGACTAGAATTTGCAATCCTTTCCAGAAATCCTCTTCTTAAATTTCTAAAATATTTTTCAGGAGTCTTACAACCAAAGTTTTCTAGGAATTTCTTCTCCAAATTTCAAGATTTTCCCATCTACTTTACTAGAAGCTTTTAGGAAGTTTTTTGATGACTAGAATTTGTAAGCTTTTCTAGAACTCCTCTTCTAAGTTTCTAAAATAATTTTCAGGAGTCTTACAATCAAAGTTTTTTTAGGAATTTCTTCTCCAAATTGCAAGATTTTAACATCTACTTTACTAAAAGCTTTTAGGAAGTTGTTTAAGACTAGAATTTGCAATCCTTTCCAGAAATCCTCTTCTTAAATTTCTAAAATATTTTTCAGGAGTCTTACAATCAAAGTTTTCTAGGAATTTCTTCTCCAAATTGCAAGATTTTCGCATCTACTTTACTAGAAGCTTTTAGGAAGTTGTTTAAGACTAGAATTTGCAATCCTTTCCAGAAATCCTCTTCTTAAATTTCTAAAATATTTTTCAGGAGTCTTACAATCAAAATTTTCTAGGATTTCTTCTCCAAATTGCAAGATTTTCGCATCTACTTTACTAGGAGCTTTTAGGAAGTTGTTTAAGACTAGAATTTGCAGTCCTTTCCAGAAATCCTCTTCTAAGTTTCTAAAATAATTTTCAGGAGTCTTACAATTAAAGTTTTCTAGGAATTTCTTCTCCAAATTGCAAGATTTTCCCATCTACTTTACTAGAAGCTTTTAGGAAGTTATTTAAGACTAGAATTTGCAATCCTTTCCAGAAATCCTCTTCTTAAATTTCTAAAATATTTTTCAGGAGTCTTACAATCAAAGTTTTCTATGAATTTCTTCTCCAAATTGCAAGATTTTCGCATCTACTTTACTGGAAGCTTTTAGGAAGTTGTTTAAGACTAGAATTTGCAATCCTTTCCAGAAATCCTCTTCTTAAATTTCTAAAATATTTTTCAGGAGTCTTACAATCAAAGTTTTCTTAGGAATTTCTTCTCCAAATAGCAAGATTTTAACATCTACTTTACTAAAAGCTTTTAGGAAGTTGTTTAAGACTAGAATTTGCAATCATTTCTAGAAATCCTCTTCTTAAATTTCTAAAATATTTTTCAGGAGTTATACAATCAAAGTTTTCTAGGAATTTCTTATGAAAATTGCAAGATTTTCCCATCCATTTTATTATGAACACTTAGGAAGTTTTTTTTGATGACTAGAATTTGTAAGCCTTTCTAGAACTCTACTAAATATCTAAAATATTTTTTAGGAGTCTTACAATCAAAGTTTTCTTGGAATTTCTTTTCCAAATTGCAAGATTTTCCCATCTATTTTACTAGAAGCTTTTAGGAAGTTTTTTTTTGATAACTAGAATTTGTAAGCCTGTCAAAAACTAAAATTGTTTTCTATGAATTTCTTTCCCGAATTTCAATATTTTCCATCTATTTTACTAAAAGTTTTCTAGAAGGTATTGAGTAGAATTTTCAAGCCTTTCTAGAAATTCTCTCCTACATTTCTAGAATATTAATGGAATTTATTGCATAAATTATCATTCTTTACAATTAAAGGTTTCTCTTCTAAATTTCAAACATTGTCATAATTTCTTAATCGCATGGGAAAAATTAACAATAGTTCTTCCAGATATTCATAATCTCAACAGGTCTTTTTTTTTGTGATTTCTCTTCCAAATTTTTGGAACTTTTTTGTGGTTTGTGGAATTAGTATTATTAATTTCTATATTTTCAGAAATTGCTTCCAAAATTCCTTGAAATTTTTCGAGGGTTGTAGAAGTTTTTAAGAATAATTTCCAAAAATCTGCTTCGAGGGCTTTAGTATGTGTAAAGAATTTATTCAATATGTCTATTAACGAACATGTCATTTTGACCTTTTAATTTAATCAGAGTTTTCTAAAAAGTTTTTTTCCAAATTACAATATTTGAATTTGAGTCAACAGCTCTATCATCTTAAAAAATTCCGGAATTAAAAATCTAAATTTAGCAAAGAAAAACAATGTAGATAGAAAATCCTATTATTTTGGAAAATATCAGAGCTTTAGAGTAAAACAAAAATCCAGAGAATATATAAAAAATGAAAAGGCAAAAAATTCATTTTTTTAATAACTGGAAAACTTTTCTTTGACAAAATCAACAACAAAATATTAATAACAAATAATGCATATAGCCCTGTAATTTTGAACAAATTAAATACATTTAATATAAAAAAAAAATAAATACAAGATATCCTGTCTGAAAGTAAATTTGTTGGAAAATTCAAAAAGACTAAAAAAGAATTCTAGTAATCACAAAAATAATTTCTTAAAAAATTCTGTCAATTGAGAAAAAAAAAAAGATCTTCCACTTAGTGGAAAATTTTAGGTAAGATCTGGAAAAATTAAAGAATTGCTAAAATATTATGAAAATCTGACAAAGATAATGTTGGAAAATTGAGAATATTTCGTAGAATATTTAAGTTATTTGAAAAAAAATGGAAAATTAAAATAAGCGGGAGCAATAATTGCTGTAAAGTTACAAAATGTTCAAACGAAATTTTCTTAATTAGTAAAAGAAATTCCTGGAAAACTTTGAAGAGAAACTTTATGAATATAAACAAGAATTACTAAAATAATTCTGATAAAAGGAAATGCCAGTAAGATCTCTAAAAGATAGCAAAATTCTAAAAAATAACTTAAAACAGATGCTTTATGCTTTAAAGTTTCATATGCATGAAGAAATTTGTCGAAAAATTTCTGGAAAACACCGATAGGATAAAGCAAATATGAATGACAAAAGTTGCTGGAAAGAAATTCCTGCAAAACCTCATTAAGAAATATGTTTAATGCTTGAAGCCATCACTTTGTGATACATCTTGAATCAGGAACTTTAAATGAAAATGCACTTCTGTGTGTGATATCAATCCAGTGTATTTTCATTTAAAGTTCCTCATTAAGAAATAACAAAAAATAATTTTTCGAAAGAAAATTCCATTTTTGAATTAATAATTTTAAGAAATTTTAATAAAAAAGTGTAGAAACTAGAAAATTCAAGAATACTCAACTTTTAGAAATTACAGAACTAATTTGATGGAAAATGATGACAATTTTTAACGGAAATTGCTGAAAAATAAAACAAGGCTTAATGGAATATTCCTGAAATATTTTTCTGGAATGAATATGTAAATAATTGTATGAATAACTAAATGAAGGTGGGTGACTTCTAAACCACCACTAGTCAATATTTTAATATTAAAATTGGAGGATGGGATGACCTCCATTCCACCCTTTAAACTCGACTATTTTTGAGTTGAGCGTATTAAAAATTTTATACTCAAAAGTCGTGTCCATAAATGGTTCATTTACTTTGGTTTATTTTGTATTAATTAGAGGATGAGTTAATGGCCATCTATTAAACCTATATGTTTATTGTAATTTAAGCTGCAAACTTACTTTTTAATCGGTGAAAATTAAACATTCGTTTAATTATGTTCAAAATATTTTTTCGTTAAATAATCACTAATTATATTAATTGTAAGAATCTCTAATATTTAAATAGAATTCAAGTAATTATAAAAACAACAATCTCAATTACTTACGTTTCTTCGTGTGATTTTTACATTTTTGTATAAAACAATTAGTATACAAAATCAACAAAACGTATACATTTATGTATTTTTATACGCTAATAAAGATGAATAAGTGTCCGTACCCAAAAAGCGCACTAAAAGAAACTACAGACTTACCGAATGATGTTGTTGATCAGGTTCACCATAATAGTAGACGGATGGCCAACAGCAAATGGGCAGTGGCGCAAAATGTAGCGAACGCAGAAGTATAGAAACAAAAACAAAACAAACGGTGCATATAGAAAATTATAGGGCCAGACAAACTAACTAAACAGTCTATGCTCTTAATAATCAAAAAATTGGGCCAAAAAAATTCATCCGCGAACGTTTCACATGTAAACGACTTTTACATGCGAGACCTTCGAGATTCAAATATTTATAGAAAATATAAAATTACTCGATTAATCAAAAAAAAAACTAAACGAAAAATCAGCTTAAAAATCACCAGCCAATAATTATTTTAAGAAATAAACACGAACACAATTAAATAAATAAAGCGCGTTAACTCAACTACTATACATTAGCTCTTATTAAACAAATTAGTAAACAAAATTATAATGGAATTAAAAACAAAACAAAAATATATACACAGATGAGTTTCTCGTTAATGGGCACCAATTTTCTTATTTTTCTCAAATAACTATCGTTTTAATTAATCAATTAATAATAATAATAACAACAATAATAAACATCGAAACTAATCACTTTTCTTAATACCAATGATTTTATCTTTACACAAAAAATATATCAACTACTTCAAAAATGCAATACGTAAAAAAGTTCATCCGGATAAATGCATCATGCTAAACTAGACAGCGAATAAAAAAAGTTTGTAATAAGAAATATACATATCGATTGTTAATTAATCAAACTGAGAAATGAAAATTATCGAGAAAAGAAATCTAACTACGGTATGGAAAATGTTTTCGTTATATATATTTTTTTTTCTGTCTGATTTTAAAGATATATAAAAGTTCTGCTTTATTTTTTCTTTATGCACCCGGAATTATTTGCGTTATTTCTCACTCGGCAAAAAAAAGGGAATTTTGTTAGTGTCGCACTATCTATGTTCCAGATTTATTATTATTGGAATTTACGAGAGAATAAAAATAAAATCAAAATGTGAAAAATGATTACAATTTATAAGGCACATTTTGATTCGAGGTTCGGTGTTCGGGTTTCTTCGTTATTTTTTTGCTTTCGGATAGAAAATGGTGCTTCGCAATATTGTTTGTATTTATATTAAGGGGATTATTTTGTTACAATGTTTTATGGATAAGTGATGATATTAGCAAAAATGTATTATTACATTCCAGTTGTTTCAATTTTCAACTGTTTATAGCAAACTTTTAGTTTTTAACATTTTTAAAATTTTCATTTGTTTTTTATTGTATAATTTTAATTGCTTTTTATGTATGTTTTCAACTATTTCTTTAGGATACTATTTGCTTATTTTCAATTGTTTTTAAAAGAACTTTCAATTGTTTATAACAAATTTTTAATTATTTGTTTCTGACAGTTTAAATTTTTTTAAAATTCTTTGGAAGTTTTCAGTTGTTTTTTTTGGATTAATTTCAACTGTTTTATTAGGAATGCTTCAACTATCTTTTTAGGAAATCATCATTTGGTTTTCCCTTTTTGATTAAACTTTAAACTATTTTAAAGAAATTTGTTTTTTAAGAAAAAAAAAATAAATTATTTTTTGGTGATCATTGTTTTAAGGAAAAACTTTGAGAGCAAATTCCACTGTTTATAAATTTCAATTGATTTTAAAATAAATGTTCAACAGAAAATTTTCAATTGTTTTTAGTAGTTTCAATTGTTTCAAGCAAAATAATCATGATATTTTAGCAAATTCCCATTTTTGTTTGTAAAATTCCAATTGGTTTTAAACAAATATTCAACTGTTTATAGTAATAGGTAATTAATTATTATTCCACAATGTTTCACCACCTGGTAAATGAGAAAATCATTAATGAACTATTTATAGTAAAATTTAAAATTTTATTTTTTAACTGTAAAAAAATGTTAAAAGTTTCGATTGGTTTTATTTGTTTAATTTTAAATGTTTTAACTGTTTTGTACAAATTATCAATTGTTTGGACACAATTTAAACCATTTTAAACGAATACGTTTTTCAAAAATGGATCTTCAGTATAATTTAAATTGTTTTAAGCAAAATTAAAATGGTTATTACAGTTGTTATTTTAGCAAATTAGATTTTATTTTAAACTTCCAATTGTTAAAAAATTTAAATGCTGAATGCAAATTATCACTTATTTTCAATAGTTAAAAACAACTTTTAGCACATTTTCAATTTTACTGTTTTTTTTTTACTTTTTTAGCAGATGTTTTGATAAAATTTCAACTATTTTAAATGAATATGCAAATTAAATATTTAAATTTGTAATGCAGTATTAATAACGATAAATAATAATGAGACAATTTCTGCATTTATGTTTTACAGTAAATTCTCAAAGAGATTTTATTTGTCTCATTATTAATTATCGTTATTTTAAATGAGTTTATTTATTTTAAGACTAATTTTCTAATAAATCTTTAATTGTTTGGAGCTAAATATAATTCGTTTTTCTATATTTGAGTTTTTAAAATTCAAATTTTATTGCAACATCCCAATTGTTTTTAAAATAAATTCTCAACTCTTTACAGCAAGCTTTCAATTTTGTAAACATTTTAAAGCAAATATTAAAACATTGATAAAATTTTCATTTGTTTTTATTTGTATAATTTTAATTGTTTTTTAGCAAATTATAATTTGTTTTTTTGATCAAAAAATGAATTTGTTTTTTAAAATTGTTTGTTGGTAAAGTTTAATTTCCAGAAAAATATAAATGCTTTGGGCCACCGGTCGATAGCCAATGGAAAAAGAGAAGAAGCAGCAAAGTAATTGTAGTCGTATAATCAAATGTAACATTATTTTCAATAAAGATGTTTATCTCTCTCTCTATAATTACTTATTATCAATTGCTTTAAAACAAATAAAATTTCAAGTGTTTATATGATTTCAGATCAAAATGTTTAAAAAGAGATGTTTAAATGCTAAATTCAATATTAATTTGCTTGTAATTAAATTTATTTTATGTTGTATGATTTATAGGTTGAAGGGTGGGATAGTGGCCACCCACCAACCCTACATATTTATTGATAGTTTCACAACTGTAATTGTTTTGGTTTCCGAAAATAAAAACGAAAATCATGAAGATGTTTTAATGACATTAGCACTTTTGTGGTTTAAATTTTATTGTATATGTAGGGTGGGTGGGTGGCCACTATCCTATCCTCAAATTATGAATTATAAGCGACGGTTTGAATATTAAAAAAATATTTAGAAAGTGTAAATTATAAATTCAATAATAATTTCCTTGTAATAAAATTGATTTTTAACAAAACCCTGTTGTATGATTTATAGGTTGAAGGGTGGGATAGTGGCCACCCACCCACCCTACATATTTATTGATACTTTCATCGCTGTAACTGTTTTGGTTTCCGAAAATAAAATCAAAAATTATGAAGATGGTGTTAATAATTTTATAAGCACTGTTGTGGTTTAAATATCATTGTATATGTAGGGTGGGTGGGTGGCTACTATCCTACCCTTCAATCATTACAAGCAAGGGTTTGATTTGATTCTAAAGATTAAAAAGGTTTGAAAGATTACAAAAATTTAAAAAATTCTAAAGATTCTAAAGACACTGAAAATTCTAAAGATTTACAAAATTCTAAACATTATAAAAAATCTAAATATTTTAAAGGTTGAAAAGATTCTAAATATTCCAAAAATTTTACTGGTATTAAAGCTACTACTAATTACAAAGATTTACAAGATTATAAAGATTATAAAAAATTGAAATATTTAAAGATTCTAAAGATTCTACATACTAAAGATTGTAAAGTTTCTAATGATGCTAATATTTCTAATGATTTACAAGATTTTCAACAATATAAAAAGTATAAAAACTGTAGAACATTCATAAGATTTTAAAGATTCTAAGGATATCCAAAATTCTAAAGTTTGTAAAGATTCTAAAAGTAATAAATACTATAAAATTAGAAGATTCTAGTTATTAAAAAAAATCTAAAGATTTAAAGGATTCTAAAATTCTAAAGATTTAAATTTCTAATGACTCTAAAGATTCTACATTCTAAAGATTCTAATGGTACTAACATTTCTAAAGATTTACAAGATTTTCAACATTATAAAAATTCTAAAGATGTAGAACATTCTAAAGATTTTAAAAATTCTAAGGATTTAAAATTCTAAAGTAATAAATATTTTAAAAATTTAGAAGATTCTAGTTTAAAGATTGAAATGATTTTAAAATTCTAAAGATTTAAAATTCTAATGACTCTAAAGATTCTACATTCCAAAGATTGTAAAGATTCTAAACATTATAAACATTCGAAATATTTATAGATTCTACATTCTAAAGATTCTAAAGAAGGTTTGAGTTTCTTTTGAATGATTACAAAGCCTTTAAATTTAGTACATTCTCATTTATCATTTTAATGACCAGAAACCAGAAACAGTCTTTGGAATAGAGTAAGAATTGCTAAGTATATTTTTTCTTTTAAAAGAAGTTTTTTGGTAGAAGTTTTTGTTTTGAGAAAAATAAATGGTTTTTTAACAGATTCTCCTATTTTAGATTTCAATTGTTTTTAAAATAAATGTTTTATAATTTTGTGTACTTGACGTGTCTAATATTGTTAACAAAATAAAATTCTAATTCTAATTCTAACTGTTTACAGCAAATTTTCAATTACGATTTTTCTAGCAGTTTAAGAATGTTAAAGGTTTTACAAATTTTTCAGATGTTTTTTTTGGTATAATATTAACTGTTTTTAAGTATGTTCCAATTATTTTATCATATCATCAATTGTTTCTTTTTTCATAAAATTTAAAGAAATTTAAGTACATTTGTTTTTTTCAGTTTTAATTGTTTTCAGAAAATTATAATTCTCATTTTCAAAAATTCCAATTATTTTTATAATAAATTTTTAACTTTGTTATAGCAAATTTGCAAAAATTTATTTTTAGCAGTTTAAAAAATGTTAAAACTTTTATTAGGAAATTTCGGTTTCATTTTTGAAAAATGTTAACTGTTGTTTATGTGCATTTCTAACTGTTATTAACTTGTTATGTTCTATAAATAAAATTGTAACTATTTTGAACAAATTTTTTATATTTTTTAAATTAAACAAATCAATTATTACACGCATGAAAGATGTCAAAAACAGTAGAAAAATTAGTGAAACAAAATCAAGCGTTTAGTTAACCTTCTAATTAACATAAAAATGTTTTATCACGGGTTAAGTGAGAATTTATTTCATCAGTTGTTTCTTTTTCACCTGTTTTTTTTTAGCATATTCTTTTTATAAAATTCTTATTGTTTATAAAACAAAACTTTAACTCAATTAATTAATTCATTTTCAATGCATGTTTTTCAACATTTGTGGTAAAAATTATATTTAAATAAAATCTGAAAGTTTTGAAGTTTTTTAAATATAATTTTTTGACATTTTTTTATATACGTTTTCAAGTTATATTTTTTTTTAAATAAAATTTCAATAGCTTTGACAAAATATAATTGTTTTTTTACACTTGTTTCTTTAAGCGAATTCTCATTTTCATATTATAATACAGTTGTTTTTAAAATAAAATTTTCAACTGTAGCATATTTTCAATTGTTAAAATTTAATAGTTTTTAAGTGGTTTCTTTTGTAAAATATTAATTATTATGTTCATGTTTATTAGACTTTAGCTTCTTTACAAAAAAAAAGATACATACGAATATACAAAAAAAAAAACTGAAATATATATAGAAATATTAACAAATTATAAAAATATTGATAATTTCTTTATTTATTTTTGTACAATTCTAACCGATTTTATGTAAATTCCAAGGCCTTTTTAGAACCTATTTTTGCCATTAATTACATATTTGATTGTTTTTAATTATTTCAATCAAATTATTTACAAGTTGTTCTTAGCAATTACAATAAATATTTTTAAAATTTTCAATTTTTTAGAAAAATATAAATTATTTCGGGCTGAAAGACCACCGGTCGATAGCCATGAAACGTAAGAAGGCAACAACAGAATTTATTTTATTTTATTGTATACATTACATGTATTATAATTTATTTCCTTCTGTGAATAAAGATGTTTAGTAGTAGTATAAATTATTTTTTAAATGAATTCTCATTCTTTATAATACATTTTTAATTGCTTTTTTTCCATAGTTTTAAAAGATGACTTTTTTTAAATAAATAATTATTGAGGTTTTCATTTTGTGATATATTTTTATAAATTAAAAATACGAGTAACTTTATTAATATCAGACACTTTTAAAGTGTTAGTTGATTTTTGTACTTTTGGCGTTTTTTTAAATGTTTCTAGCAAATTTTTAATTTTTAAACATTAATAAGTTTTATTTTTAAATTATTTACTTATTTCTGCAAAACTAAGTTTATGTAATTTTCAAACTTTTTCTCAGAATGTATTTTTTAACTATTTCGTTTTTTATTTTATTTTAAAACAAATTATTGAACTTAACGCTAAACTGGCTCAATCAAACATTAAATTATTTATACAAATTAAATATTGAAACTTGAGTGCAGTGTTAATAATAATAATTAATAGTGAGAAAAATAAATTTTTCATAAAGAAAATTTATTTTTCTCACTATCATCAGTCAAGATATTACCATAAAGGTGCCATCTATTGTCTGAGCGTTGTACTAGTTCCTTTTTTGGGTGGATAACCACTGATAAATCAAGGGGAGTTGTCAAAAGTGGCAAATATAATAATAATAATGTAAACATGAATTATTGTTCCTTGTCAACAACAGCCAACATCATTAGCAGTTAAAGATAGGAAAACCGAGATTTACTTTGATGTTTTTAAGTCTCCAGTCAAGATATTACCATAACTGTAATTCGCTACGGCGATGAGATCCAAAATAGATATAAACCGGTCTGTGACTGTTCTTGAAAGGGAGTAATAAACATATTACTTTTTATATAATTTAAAGTCAACTGAAGCTCAGATAATTGTTTTATTATTGTCATTTCTGTGAGAATTGCATTAAAGTATGCAATTTAAAAAGTGCTTTCGAAAAATAGAAACAAATTGGTTGTAAATCCAAAAGAATGATTGACGATTATAAAAGAGTTACTAGAGTCTAAATTTACAAGAGTAAATGGCGGTGTTTGGCCCTATTAATAACTTTAAACTTTAATAGTAACTTCAAATCATTTGTTTCTATTTTCGAAAACCTTATCTCTAATTCACTAGTATGAGTTTTGTGGGTTGTACAACAAACTCATATTTTTTGCTTTTTTCAAACATATTTTTGTATCCATAAAACATTGCTTCCAAAATGTTTTGGCTTTAATTTTTCAATGAAAAAAAGTTTTATTATTAATGAATGATACATTTTTATTGGTGACTGTAATTCATTTGTTATTCAATTCATAGCATAATTTTTGTGGGTTGTGCAACAAAATCATATTTTCTGCTTCTTTGTAAAAAAAAATGTATCCATAAAACATTGCTTCGAAAATGCTTTAGCTTTAATTATTTAAAGAATAAAGTTTTATTATTGAGGAATGTAACATTTGTTTCAATGCATATAACAACAATAATACTTGTTTAGATTAAGGTTAAATTATGGAGATCATTTAAAGTTTAACAAAATCTTATTTTCTGCTTCTTTCTAATATTATTTTGTATCCATAAAACATTGCTTCCAATTAGCTTTAATTATTTAAAGAAAATAGTTTTATTATTGCATTTTTTTCAATGCATATAACTACAATAATACTTCTTTAGTTTAAGGATTAATTAGGAAGATAATTTAAAGTTTTATAAAATTAATTTATATGTTATGTTTAATTTAGTAATATATTTAAAAAAATCTTGATTAGATTTTAAGTTATAGTTTCATCTTAAGGATTTTTAAATTAATTTTTAGGTTATGTAAGTTGAATATTTTAAGTATAATTTTTTTCTTTTTAAAACTGAATGAAATTTACATTATATAATATTGGAATTCATTACAATATTAAATTTTTTAATGTGAAAATGATCAAAATATGAATGAAAAGGTATAAAATAGTAAGACAAAAAACTCAAGGATTTTTTGATAGAGATAATAAAAAAATGCATTATAAGCTGAGTAAAAGAATAATTTTTCTTTATTAATCACGAAAATATAATCTACAACGTACTATAGGATTTTAATATATTTTATTATTTAATCTCAATTATTTTTAAAGACAAACAAACAACTAAATAAAGAGAATGATTGCAACCGTTAATACGTGGTAATCCATACCTACCACCAATAATATTATGAATAGTGCAATTTTCAATTCAGTACAAAATTTTAAAACAGAAATAGAAATTTGCATTTTAAAATTGTCTTATTATTTTATATATAACTGACATGTTAAATCTTTAATTGTTTTCCTAAATTAATATTTAATTGATTAAACATAATTTACATCAATAAATGTAATTTCATTCGGTTTTAAAACCTAAACAAAATCATCAAAGTTTACGCTTGTCGAATTATTCCAATTACTTACAGTCTTTTATGTCGTCGTCATTAATGGATTTTACGGAAGGTACTTACTTTGTAATATTTAGAGCCACTACTAAACGGTCTAAAGCACACGCTGTTTTGCGCTTTTGTGGACTCGGGAGTTTCAAACCCATTTATTTTGAAATCCACAAATTAAGCTTGTTAGTTTAGTGTGGGTTTGACGTATGTTCATATGTAAACGATGAAAAAGTTTTCTATTTTTATATTCTAATCATTAATTAAAAAAATTGGATAGAAGTAAAAAAAAAAACTACAATTAAAATCGTAAAAATAAAACTCCTAATTTTTATCAATATTTTAATTTTTTTTAAATGAAAAACGAGACATGATTATTTAAATTAAACATTTTGAAAAAGTAATATTTATAAAAAATGTAAAATTGATTATATTATTATATTCTCCTTCTGGATTGAATCAAATCATTACATTTTTGATGGATAAAATAAAGTGTATAAAAATATTAAGGAAATGAAAAAAAAATGTTTTTTTTTTCATTTAAGGTTCTTTAAGTCTAAGGGTGTAAGTAAAATATATTATTACAACCTATAATTTAGAACTAATAAATAAGATGAAATAGTATTTAATAGGTTATTAAATTATTATTAAATAAAATATTACTTAAAAGATAATGAAATACTGTAAATAATAATGTTTTATGTTATAATTAATGAGTTAATATTGAAAGCACCATTTTCATGTCGCGTAATGAAATAAAGCTGCCAGAACGTTATCCTCCCCACGCGAATATTACGGTATTATTAATTTCGTTTAATTTTAATTTTACTGTATCAAAAAATTTATTCAAAAATGATCATTAATGCAGTGTTATTTTAAAACTCCTCTGTTTCAAGCTGCATGTCTGTGATAACTTACCAGGTTTTTTAATAACTATTTTTGCCTGTTTCGCTGTGTAGGGGCGCGAATCCAAGCCGAATATAGATAAATAGTGAAAAATAGAAGTGTCAGAATATAGGAGAAAATATAAGCAAATTACGTGTGCATGAATATTGAATTCAGTGGAAGGAAAATTGTATCTTTCACAAAAAAACAAAAAAATATAAACAAAATATCGCTATGTATATGTTCATTAATATATATATATAGAGAATTTTTGAATATTTATCATTTTTTTTTAAACGTGCCGCAGAAGTTATGCAGTGCTCGCAGAGAAATTATATGTCTGTTGAAATCTTAAATTTGAAGGAGAGTGAAAAAAAAGGAAATCAAATCACACATGTGTATGTATAGAGACGGAAGATCAGATTTAAGGAGATTTTGGTGTATTTATAAAAATAAAGAAACACAACACACATTATTAAGTGATAAGTATATATATAAGAGATGCTACTTGGGTAAGATACAAACTTTCACATCTAATATTTTTTTTTTGGGCATTATCTTCATTAATTTTTTTTTGGTCGTTAACACATAACTTACATCGGTAATCAACGCGCATGCAGGTCGGTCTCGAATATCAATCAGTATAATACAAAAAAGGGTGTGAAGGAATAAAAAATTATATATATTTATATATAAAAAAAAATTGGGGGTGTACTAAAAATTTCCATCAACAGGCAAATATCGTGTTAGAGAAAGAGATTTGATTAATAAAAAAAAAAACGAATATCCTCGACCATTCCGCACCACACACTCATTACGGATGTAAGAACTACAAAAAAAAAAGAAAGGTGTCGTGGAGAACGAAAATGAAATCCGAAAAGAAATGAAATTTAAATAAAAAAATTAAACAAATTTAGCCCAACGTAAATAATAATATAAACCAAAATAAAATCAAAAACAGGTAATCAACTATATTCAGGCATAACTAATTTTCACCACTACTGCTCTGAAGCAACTGAACGTGTAATAAATAAGAAACTGAACCTTACCATCTTTATATTCCAAGTAGCATTGAAAACAATCGCAAGAGAAAGTGATTTTTGAATTTCGCCTCGGTCATAACGGAAAATCAAAATCAAAGGAAATCAAAAAAGATGTGTCGGGTTGTGGCGGGCTTGCGATATTTATGTCCTTTGATAATCAACAGAGGCTTATTCAAAATAAGCACACCATTCGGAATCATTAGTTAAAAAAAAACAAAAACAAAATAATAAGGAATTTCCATCATATCGTGTTGCTTCTTTGATGATGATGGAAACCTATTAGTTTGGACTTTTCTTGGCACACATGTTTTTATTAGGTATTTTTTTTTTAGATTGAAAAAAAACACGTCCAAAATTATTCATAAAACAAGGAAAATCAAAATGTGATATGATTATATTTGTTTTTTTTTTGTAATTTTTTCTTTTGGTGGTATGTACAAAAAACGCACGATCCAAAAATAATAATTTCACACCATTCTGGATTGTGCGTGTTTCGCTTGTTTGTTTGGGTTTGGTATGTGGATGTTGGTAGTGGTGGTATAGTCACTAGCGAGTACGAACCTTCTTCGAGTGCGTCGTCACCATCGGAGACCAGTTCGTCATCCGAACAGATGTTGAGGACGTTGACGAGCATCTCCGTCACCTTCTCGCCCACGAAGGGCAGCGACCACGTGAAGACGTCCATGAAGTTGGGTAACCAGTACGGGTGCGGCGAACAGTTGAACTGACGGATGTTCATCACGTTGTTTTCATATTTTAAAACCGCTGCCTATAATAAACAAAAAATAAAAAAAATTAATGTAATTAACTTATTATGAAATTTATTGTCACACACAAGTTGTAAAACTTCTTTACTTTCTGCGGTTTACTTATCATTGTATCTTAATTATTATGATCATCAATGTATTTTTTTATAAACAACGAATAAACTATATATTATTATTAAAGAATATAAATAAATAATTTTTTACTTAATCATAGAGTTTACTGGTTTCGAAACCTTAAAAATTAAGTAATTAATTTCGATTATGGATTAAAATACAAAAATGTAAGAAATTAATTTATCGTATAAGTAATTTAGTTTTTATATTTTCGTTTTTCTTCCTAAGTTAATCATAATACTCATTATTATAATTATCCAAGAATAAATTAACAAAATAAACAATTAAAACTTCTCATTATGAATGTTTTCGCGAAATTTGTGATATTTAACATTGCTCTCTTAATTATGATGTACGTCGACGTTATCAATATTTGCTGAACGGCGGTGGGGGGAGAGGGCAGGGTAATAATAATTAGAACAACCTGATGAAATTTAATAGCCGAGCTCTTTAAGGTGTATCAAAATATTTTACGGCAATATAATGTCAGGGGCTACGCAATTAACGGCATCCGAATACCGTCTCTCTCTCTCTCTCTCTCCCCCCACCCCTCACTCTTTTCCTTTCCCCGACGCTCTATCGATCCGCTTAATGTAAACTTCTTATACTTTAAAAAGCAAAAATATAATCATTTTAATTAAAAAATAAATAGAACGTATATAAAATTGTGGTTTAGAATTATTAATACCTTTAACAAAATAAAAATGTAATTATTTTTTTATAATTTATGCTCAGCTTAAAGCAGCTAGAGACTAAATAATTCTTTAATTTTAAAATGTTCTACTAATTTATCAGCTCTAAAATGCGTTAGCCCTGTATGGTAATTTTTAAAGCTAAAAATTTGTAAGTGCAGTCGCAACTACAGATTAAATCACCATTACAGACCAAATTACTACTAAACTTTCTACTGATTTCTAAATCTCTAAAATTTTCCTAGTTGCCATAAATGTTTCCCTGTGTGTTCTGATTTTAAGTTTAATTTAGAGCAATAGTTGAGAGAAAGGGAAAAGAGAGTAGTCGAAGAAGAGAGAGAAGTTATAAAAGAGAAAGAAGAGGTGGAAATGGTAGAAAGTGAAGAAAAAGAGCACATAAGAGAGAAAAGAGGAAACCGATAAAAGTAAGACAAGAGGCAGAGTAAAGATCTCTCTCTCTCTCTCTTTACTCTGCCTCTTGTCTTACTCTACACGGAAGTGAGAGAAAAGGAAAAGAAAATAGAGAGGTAAGAGAAATATGAGAGAACAGCTAGAGCAATGAGAAAAGCGGCAGTATTAAGGAAAAAGAGGGAGACAGAAAAGAGCTAGAGAAAAGAGATAGTATAGATGAAAAAGAAAAAAAGAGAAAGAAGAAAAAAAAAGTAGAAAGTAAGTAATTGTGAAGGCTCTTATTCTAGATTTTGATAATTCATTTATCACTCTTTACTCTCTACGACTATTTTTTCTTTCTCTCTCTTCACTCGCATCTCACTATCTTTCTAATTATAAACTACTTGACTTGTGTACAGATGTATTATCTACTAACACGAATAAATTGATTGATTGATTGATTGAGTCTTTTCTCACTCTTTTCTCGCTATCTTCTCACTCTCTGTCTATTCTCTGCCTGATCCCTTCTCCTTGACAAGACATCGAAGAAGGAAGTCAAGGATATTTTTCTCTCATCTCTACATCTTTTCTTTTATTTGCTTCTTCTCTCTTCATTTTTTCTCTTTCTTCTATCTCCAGTATCTCATTTCTCTTGTTATTCATTTTTCACTTCTCTCTCTTCTCCTTCTACTGCCTCTCTTCTTTGTCTTCTCTCTTCTCTCACTTTGCTCTTTCTCTCTACTGAATCTTATCTCTCTTTATTTTCACTTTTTTCTCACTATCTTCTTACTCTCTTCTCGCTGTCTATAGATTCCCTACTCACTCTCTTCTCACCCTCAGAGAGGAAAAGGAGGGAGACAGAAGATAGGTAGAGAAAAGAGATAATATAAATGGAAAACAGATAGAAAGAAACAAACAACGAAATAAAGAGGAAAGAAAAAAAGGTTGCAATCAAAAAAAGGTAAAAAGTAATGGTGGAGACTTACTTCTTCGTACAATGTAATGATTATTTCTCTATTTTCTCTCTAATGACTCTTCTCTCTCTTTTTTCACTATCTTCTCAATCTCTTCTCACTCATTTCTTGCTATCTTCTCACTCTCTGTCTATTCTCTGCTCACTCGCTTCTCTTTGACAATACATCAAAGAAGGAACTTAAGGACATTTTTTACTCATCTATACATCTTTTCTCTTGTCTAATTCTTCTCTATTCATTTTATTCTCTGTCTTCTATCTCCACTATCTCATTTCTCTGCTTTCTCTTGTTTCTCTTTTTTCACTTCACTCACTTCTCATTCTACTGCCTCTCTTCTTTATCTTCTCCTTCCCCTCTCCCACTCAATTCTCTCTTTTTTCACTTTGCTCCTTCTCTCTACTGAATATTATCTCTCTTTGTTTTCACTCTTTTCTCACTATCTTCTTACTCTCTTCTCACTGTCTGTAGATTCCCTACTCATTCTCTTCTCACCCTCAAAGAGGAAACGGAGGAAGGCAGAAGAGAGGAAGAGAAAAGAGATAACATAAGGTAGGTGTTGCGTCCTGTATGTATTTATGTTTAAACTTTTTATTCTTAAACTTTATTAACGTTCTTTTATATTTAACTTTTATTGTATTCAAATGGACTTCCGTTAAATAAATAAATAAACAATAAATGAAAAACAGAAAGAATGTAACAACAAAATAAAAAAAAGGAAAAAAGGGGTTGCAAAGAAAAAAAGGTAAAAGGAGACTTTTAGCTCGTCGTACATTTTGATAATTCTTTCTCTCTCTCTTTTCACTCTATTCTCACTCATTTCTTGCTATCTTCTCACTCTCTGTCTATTCTCTGCTCACTCTCTTCTCTTTGACAACGACAACTTAAGGACAACTTTCTCTCATCTATACATCTTTTCTCTTGTCTACTTCCTCTCTCTTCATTTTATTCTATGTCTTCTATCTCCACTATCTCATTTCTCTTCTTTCTCTTGTTTTTGTTTTTCACTTCTCTCTCTTTTCCCCCTCCTGTCTATCTTCTTTGTTTTCACTTTTATCTCTCCCTCTCATTTCTCTCTCTTCTCTGACTTTTCTCTTGTTTTCTTTCTACTGACTCTTATCTCTCCGTTTATTCCTCTCTTCTTAGTCTCTTCTCACCCTCATCTCACTGTCTGTAGATTCTCTGCTCACTCTCTTCTCACTCTCCTCTCTCTCTTACATTTTAGTTTAATTTAGAGTAATATATAAAAGAAAGGGAAGAACACAGAGGGACGAGAGAGTAGTCGGAGTAGAAAGAGAAGAGAGAAAAGATATAGACGAGAAAGAAGAAGTACAAATGATAGAGAGAGAAAACAGAAGAGAGAAAATAGAGATAAATAACAGAAGAGAGAAAATAGAGGGAGAAAACCGATAAGAGAAAGATAAGTGACAGAGAGAGATAGAGAGAGAGGAATGAGAGAAGGCAAAGACAGAGAGAGGAAATAGAGAAAGGGGAAAGTGATAAGTGAGAGAAGAAAGTAAGGAGAGAAAAGAGGTAAGAGAATTGAGAGAGAACAGCTAGAACAGTAAGACAAGAAGCAATAGAGAGGAAAAATAGGGAAGCAGAAGAAAGGTAGAGAAAGAAGTTTGGATAAATGGAAAAGAGAAAGGAAGAACGAAAGAAAGGAGAAAAAAGTATAAAGTAATTGTGGAGACTTTAAATTCGTGATACAATTTGATAATTCTTTTATCTCTCTATGGACTCTTCTCTTTCTCTCTCTTTACTCACTATCTTCTCTGAGTCTCTTCTCACTCTTTTCTCGCTATCTTCTCACTCTCTGTCCATTATTTGACAATACATCAAAGAAGAAAGTCCTTCTCTCATCTCTAAATCTTTTCTTTTATCTACCACTTACTTTTCTTCTCTCCCCTTTTTATCCTCTTTATTCTATCCCTAGTATCTCATTTTTATTCTTTATCTTATTTCTCTTTCTCTCTCTCCTGTCTCTCTTATTTGTTTTCTCTTCCTTATCTATTTCTTTTCCCTCAAGTGACTAATCTCTCTTTCTTTACATTCTCTTCTCACGATTTTCTTTACCTCCTGTCACTATCTTCTCGCTATTCTCTGCTCACTCTCTACTCACACTCCTCTCTTTCTTTCTTCCTACTCTGTAATCGCTATCTTCTCATGCTCTGTCGATTCACTGCTTACTCTCTACTTACTTTCCTCCCTTTCTCTCTCACCTCTCCTCATCCTTCACTTTCTTAATCCTATCTTCTTTATTTTCTCTTTTTTCTATTTTTATCTTCTCACTTCTCCTCTTCATCTTAACCAAAAACTTCATCTTTCTTTTCCACTTCTTCCTCTCCTTTTTACTTTCTCTGTTTTCTTGCCGTCCCCTTTCTCTTTCCCACAAAACTCATCTTTTCTTAATTCAAAATATAACCAATATCTTTGCTGGTATTTCTTTCCTAATAACACTTGTTACTAAAGTTACGACTTCAGCTGGCCATAATAAAATAATTAATTATTAACTGTTTGATGATGACAGGCTGAAACTAAAGTGCCAAGTGTTATCAAAGAAGTGGTACCAAAAAGGTTATTTGTGTTATTTTGAATTAAGCAAACACGAATTTTGGAAAAGACTAAGAGAAGAAGTGAGAAAGCAGAAAAAAGATAAAATAAAGAGGAGAGGACAAAGTAAGTGAAGAGTGAGGAGGGGTGAGAGAGAAAGAGAGACGGGTGGGAAGAGAGTGAGCAGAGGATCAGCAGAGAATGAGAAGATAGCGATTAGAGAGTAAGAAGAGAGTGAAAATAGCCTATAGAGAGAAAACAGAGAGAAATGAATGGTCGATCTTCTTTTTTGATTTAACCTTTTTTCAACGTTATTTCTTTTATTCCGTCTATTATATCTTATTTCTCTACCTCTCTTCTACCTCTCTATTTTTCCACTTGCTAGTGTAGTGAGAAGAGAAGCATCTCTTTTCACTACACTAGCACTTCTCTCTCATTTTTCTTAGCGAGAATAGAAAGGAAGGTGATACGAGAGCGAGCAGAGAATCGACAGAGGGTTAGAAGTTAGTGAAACGAGGCTGAGAAGAGTGTAAGAAGACAGTGAGAAGAAAGCAAAGAAAGAAAAGAGAAAGAAGAGTCAGTAGACATAAATGAAAGAGAGGAGAAAGAGAAGAGAGTGAAGGGAGAAAGAAGAGAGAGAAGAAAAAGAATAGAGAAGAGAGAGAAGAGAGATAAGATAGAGAAGAGAGAGAAGAGAAAAAAAGAAATAAGATTAAGGAGAGATGGAGAGAGGAAAGAGAAGGCAAAGAAGATAGACAGGAGAGGGAGAAGAGAGAGAAGTGATAAAAGATTAACGAGAGAAAGAAGACAAATGAGTTAGTAGAGACACAAGAGAGCGAAAAAAAAGAAAAGAAAGAGGAGAGAAGAAAGAGAAATGGTAGACAAGAGAAAAATTGTAGAGATGAGAGAAAGATGTACTTGAGTTCTTTCTTTGGCGTCTTGCTAAATCAAACTGAATAGGAGAATTTCTTAATCTGACTTCGTTTTATTAAACTTCTGTACTTGAGATATGGTTATTGTGAAAAACAGACAACATACACTAATAAGAGGGGAAAATAGAGAGAATAGAGTTCAAGAAAGAGAGGGAAATAATATGAGAGAAACAAGAGAGACATAGAAACCACAGATATTAATGCATGTATAATATATTAATTTTTTAATACACTTCAGCAGAGATAATCACAATCATTTGGAATTATCTTAAAAACTTATAAATAAATTCTTTGAACACTTAAGAAAATCACGTGAGAGTATCTTCAGATAAGCTAGCAAAACTAAACTAGACATTATAATTTTTAGTCCGGATGTTGACTTTTAAACTTTTTGTTGTTAAAATATGACTATTATGAAGGTCAAAAAGTGTACTTCAATAAAAAGAGAAAAAATAGAGAAAAAATAAGAAGAAAGCAAGGGAATAGCTCAATAAGGGAAAAGGAAATTAATTGAAAAGAGGAAAATAAGAGGTTTGTTAGTGAGACAAGAAAAAAGGAAATAAGAGAGAGAGAAAGAGAAATAATAAAATTAAAGGAGCGAAAAACAGAGAAAGAAGAGGCAGAGAAAGATAAAAAGGAAAGAACGAATATAGGGGTAGAGGTAGAGAGAGAGAGAGAATATAAAATAAAGTTGGGAAAGAGGATAAACATGAGAGAGAATATTAAGAAAAAATAGAGAAAAAAGAAAAAAGATAGATGAGATAGTAGAGAGAAAGAATATAGGCGAGATAGAGAAGATAGTAGAGAGAGAAACGGATGATTTGTGAGATAGAGGAGACAGTGGAGAGAGAAGTGCGGGGTAAATGTTAAAGAAAAGAGAGAGGGGGAAGTGGAAGAGGGGTTAAATATGGGATAAAGAGAGAGGATAAAGAAAAAGGATACAGTAGATAAAAATACATTAATTTTTATATCTTACACTTTTCTAAATCAACTGAAATTATATATTGTAGAAGAATTATACAATAATAAAAATTTCCAATTTCCAATCCAATTTACAGACCATAGGTTTGTAAACACAAGTAAGTCTAGTTGAGGCAATCTAAGAAAATTGACTTCAGAAAAATTAGATACACCAGCATCAGTAGGAGAACAGAAAACAGAGAAGAAACGGGAAAAATGGAGAAGAGATAAAGAATAGATAAGATAGAGGGTAGCTAGGAGGGATAAAAGCAAAAGAGACGGAATAGAAGGTAGAGAGTGAGGATAGAGAAAAAAACGACGATAAAAGCAAGAATGAATGCAATAGATTAATAGAGAGGTAAAAATAAAGAAAACCCTTACCAGCTGATTAATTTTAAATATCTTACATTTATATAAATTATAAGTTATAAGCTATTGATAATGGGTGTATAGTAACCGAAATGTATTTCTGGCGAAATAAAAATTAATTGTGAAGTGTTTTAAGATAAAAAAATATGTTATATATTGCAGATGGAAATCAATATAATTTTCCTATGCGAAAACTTTGAAATCATTCTATTTTTCTATTATAGTTTTATAGTTTTTTTTTTTGGTTTATAACAATAATAGGCAGCGTAATATTATACAATACAATCTAAAAGGCTATGTCGACGTATTTCATTATAGAAGGTTAATAAAGCAACTTTTGTAATAAAACACCATAAAAGAAATTACAATACCCATAAAAGTAATTTTACAATAATTATAGTACGAAACTTACCTTATTATTATAGACGTCCAAGTAATTAGGTGCAGAGAATATTGTGATAAGGGAAGGGAAGCCAGTCGTTTGACTCTTTCTGTACATTCGATACCTGCAAGAAGGAAACGGAAAACAAATCGCATTGAACAAACATGTTACAACATCGAAAGCGCCGACAAGGGACGAAGAGAAGAGGGCGCAAAAAAAAATGGTTGGCATTAGCATTAGCAGCGGCGGCTATTTGTGTCGGTAATTAATGACGCGTCATATTCGTTATTTCCGCATTTTGAAGGTACTAATTAGACAGGACGACAGCGCTATAATTCAGCAACATTACGCCCGCCGTTACTCAAAGGTTAACAAGCTTCATTATCCAATCATTATAATTATAGACTTGTCCTAGTTACCGGGGGGTTGGTGGGTTAGGAGACGTTATAGTTTTCTAATTAATTCCGAAAGAGCGAATGGGGTGTATTGTAATTGTACAATAAAAGTTAATACCAGTTTGATTGGTATAAATTTATTAGGGTTTTAATGTTTAACAGTAAAAGTCAATCCAATAAATTTAATTAAATTCAACAAATTCCTACAGAATAAATCAAAAGATGGTAAGACAATAAATTAGTTATAAATTGTAAACTGAAACTGAAATAATTTATTAATAATAGGTTGAGAATTAATAAACACTTTGGTTTGATTGTTTGATCAAGAGATAAGTGAGAAAATTATTAAGTTTAATAACAGCAAAATGAAATTATAAGTAGAAATATTTTGTTTTACATAAAATATCATTATTTGTTTTATTTTATGAAACACCCTGTATATAAGTTATAATCGATATTCTTTGCACACGTTCTAATGAGGTATATAAATATCTAAAATTAGTTAACATTATGCGGAAACCAAGGAACACATTAAAAACCCCCACTAAATCCCGCATTCGTACCTAACCGTGGGGAAGTAATTCCCCGGCATCCGTCTCGTCGTATACATTACGGTGGTGGGATTCGTGAACGTGTAGTAAACATAATTGAACACTTAAGCGTTTCCCGTTTTAATAATATTCGAGGCGTTTCGCAGTCATAAAGAGGGATTAATTGTCGGTACTTACCCCGCGTCTTGTGCTTCGTGTGCTCTAATTATCGATAGAAGGTTATTATTTTGTAGGAAGTCGCAACAGGCGGCGTAGCTGGAAAATAAACAAAATTACGGTATCGGTACGCTTATCTGCTAGTGGAGGTAAGTGCACTCCGCTCTCGCCGGTAACGAGCGTGGAAGATTTCCGAGGGGGTTGGTGGTGATGGTGGTGGTGGCGGCGGTGGGTTCGCGATAAAACTAAGTTCGACACTAAAGATGATCGTTTCGACTCGAGAGTTGGGCAAGTGTGGAATTGGTGGGTGGTTTAAGTTATCTCCTAAATATGTAATTATCTCATATACTTATGGATGGCTATTATTTTCCCAACTGTTAAGAGATTGAAAAAGTAATTCATACAGAAAATACATGTATAGAAAACACAATTCAAACTTGACTGTTTTAAACTGTATTACAAAATGTTTCACCGCGAGTTCCATTAGAAACTAATTCATGGAACATACATATATTTTGAATATAAGAAGCTTTTACTTCGTTATACATGTTTGATAATCAAAAAAACACTTTAACTTTGTTTGTATAACAAAAAAAGGACTTGAAACAGAATTTGAACTTGCGATCTGGGGATGATTAGTTCAGCGCTCTATCAACTAGGCCATTAAGGCAGAGTAGTAAGCATCGAGGTTCTAATCTACCATGTGATAAGCAAATGCAACTTATACACTTCCACAATTACACATGGATATCGATTTGCTTGTTTTTAAGCTCCAGATACATTAACATATATCACTGCAAAGGTGGTAGCTAACTAAAGCTATAGAAGTTTCATTAACTGATATTAGTTCTTAGATAATGGGAATTAAAATTATCAATATCTGAATTCGTTTCTTAAATCTTAATTTTAACTAAGAGAATATATTGCGGCATTTCTTGTTTTATAAAGAAATAATAAACACAATCATATGATATTAGATCTTAATAATATTAAATCAAATATGATAATTTTTTTAGTGAATAATGATAAAGTTTGAAACATGCTTATAAAATAGAATACTTATAATGATATTAAAATTATAGCTGGAGTAAGAGTTATTCTAAAATCTTTTGACATTGAGCTTTATCATCCTAAATCTGATTGGTTATAAAACAGAAAATTGCAGTTGTAGGAAGAGTAATTCATAAATCTTCTTCTAACCCTAAGCTTAATCATCCTAAATCTGATTGGAAAACAATATTTGATTTGAAATTTCTAAGAAAAAGCTGATATGTTGTAAATACTGAAGATTAGAGAAAAGTTTTAATAATTAATGGCGAATTTTAATGTGTGTATCAAATAGAATTTTTTGAAACTTCATACTTTTTGGGAAAGTAATTCCGAAATCTTCACCTGACCTTTAGCTTAATCATCCTAAATCTTATTGAAAAGACATATTCCATTTGAAATTCCAAAATGTTACAAAATTATAAAATTTAATTAGAATATCTTGAATCTTTTAAGGACCTGCATTCATAGGTGTAAGAAGAGCAATCTTCTTCTGACCTTGAGCCTTATCATCTTAAATCTGATTGGGAGAGTAAAATACGATCAAAACCTTTAAAAACATATTGCAGAGAAGATACAATCGAAACCTTCTCGTGATCCTCGATCTAATCACTACAAATCTCAACCAAAAGAAGAATTCCTTGATGCCTTTTTATACAGCTAAAATATTTTAGATATTACAGTATAGAGCTAAATTTTAAATTAATCATGTTAAATCTTGGAATATGAAAAGCTTTTAAAGTAAAACCTGCTGACAGCTTCTGAATTTATTTACTTAAATACATTAAGCAAATACGCTGTCTTTGTCCCTTTTAGGAGGTTTATTTGACAGTAGCCATTGTGACATATTTTCATACTACAGAGCAGATTTTTCATAAAATTTTGATAATGCTAATGAGACCGATAATTTTGGAATCTCCTCATGATTTTGACCGTTTACTTGCTGGAAGAATAATTCTGAAATTCTCGCATCACCTTTAATTCAATCATCCCAAACCTTACATGAGAAGAATTCATCTTTTTTGAAAAGTAGTAGGCATGTTGACATGAAAAAGCTTTAAATAATATGGTCCGCAAAAAATTGGCCTAAATAAGCCAGAAAGCGCAAACATTTTATTTCATTGGCTAGAGTAGCCAATTTTAAAGTGATTTTTTAATGTATTTTTCTATTTTGCTTCGTTTAGAGAGCTATAAACGCTAGCAGTGCGTTTATAGTTCGTACAGTGTTCTTATAGCCTAGTGCAATTTACTTTTTCAAGGTTGGTGCTTTGATATTTTCAACGCAGCCAACCCTTAAATGGTAAATATCTAACATTCATTTAGAGCAAATTTAAATCAAAACCATGCGAACACTGGTATTACTTCATAATATTAGTGTGCGAACGCAGAACCGATAAGTTGAAAATAGAAATTACTAAAATGAAGTTAACAATTTGAAATTGAATGCCAATGTGAATGGACTACCAATGCCAACCTATACAAAATGCCCCAAATTATGAATTTGAATTTTTATAAAAAAAATGGTATATATAATGTGCAAAATAGAAAAAATACTATAAAAACTTGTTCATAAGGCCATTTCTTGCACTTGTCCATTAGTCGTTTTCTAAATTTAGACGCGTGCAAAAAAAAACGTGTTCTTTAATATACTATTATGTATTTTTTAAAATAGATATTCTAAAGCAAATAAACTAAACTAAACTAACACAGAATGGACTAAACATTTTAGAAAATAATACTAATCTTTGAAGAATGATAATTAGAAAGTTAATTTTAATATCTCCTCATTATTTTGTAATTGCAAATTTTCAAATAACCTTGAAATAATCTTAAATCTGATAATTCGATAATGCGTTTATTAAAACTGGTCGTAGAATTATAAAAGTAGGTCGCAGACACTATATAATAGAGTAGTTTCTGTAAGTTATGATAAATTTCATGACTTTGAATTTGTACTTGTTTAGAATTACTATTCTAATTTTTGATATCTTGAAAAAAATAATGCAATTAACAAAGAAAATGACAACAAATTGTCGTAGATTTATAAAAGTAGGTCATAGATATTACAGAATAGAATAAAAGTTTCCGTAAGTTATAATAAATTTCATGACCTTGAATTTGAAAATTTGATTTGAACTTTTAGAATGGTAATTTTGATTTCTGGAAAAAATGTTAAATTAACCACAAAATGACAACACACTTTGCTATGATTTGTCGCGCATAAAATATTCAAGAATGAGTTACGATCAAACGAAATCTGAAAATTACAGAGATGTCCAAGAAAAGGGTAAATAATTTTGTGCTAAGGATATAATAGCCGCATTTGGCTAGAACAAATAAATATCTTGAGATGAGTTTCAAAAAGCAAGTTTCTCATGGAAGAAAGTGTTGATACGAGTGGAGGAACGCTCTATTGTCAACTCTGCTCTTTCCATTTGTGACTGAAATTTTTATTAATATTAATGGATTTTAGGAACAATTTTGGAATATTGTGTAAGCATATTGGAATAAATATTAATACTAAATGATATATCTTGCTTCTGAAATGAGTTACCAAAGCAAAATAATATAATAGAATAGAATGAAATTTTCAGTACATTATGATAAATAAGAGTTAAATGACCTTAAATTTGTATTTTTCTTGACCTTAAATTTGTATTCTATTCCTAAAAAAATCAAAATTCAGTTCAAGATATACAGAAAATCGATTTACCTATTTTGGCATTGCTTCTGAAGTAGTTCACCAAAAGAGAAGAATTCTACTAAGATTTCATGACCTTGAAATTTTTAAGATTTTCATTTTCCATTTTTTGGTCTTGATATCTGTACTGTTTTTTTGGTCTTGGTATCTTTAATAGGTTTTCAAACCAAATGGGTGTTAGACAGAAAAATGAAGTCATAATAAAATGTTTACGTTACCTTCTATAATATTTCATTATATTACTTTCGATTTGTTTTGGGGAAGGTTTCTAAAGTAGCCAGAGGATTAGATAGAAGAAGAAAACTCTGACAATTTTCGTGCAAAATCTTGAAGTAAGTTACTACATAGTTTAAGCTGAACGAAATTGATTAATATACAAATCATATAGTAACATAGATAAAATATTAGACTTTTACGCTATAGAAAATTAACTAATAATTCGAAAAACACGAAAATATTTCGAAAATCTAGAACAATGGGTCTTATTAAGACTGCAAAACAAATCACTACTTCTCTGGGTAATACCCCGACAGATACTGAATCATACAAAAGCAATTTTCGGCGTATTAAAAATTAGCAAAGCTATCAAAACAACACTAGTTTGAACGTAGTTATTTCTAATAAAAACGCGGTTAATTTCCTTTCTTCGCTGTTTTTATTTAAGCACTAAATGTACATTTTGAACACTATGTGTCCATTATCAATAGTTGATTAACCAACTATTAATCAACTATTCATAATGGACACATAGTGTCCGAAATGTACATTTAGTGCTTAAATGAAAACAGTGAAGATTAATATAATAATAAGTACGTTAAACAATTTGTGAGTGAATATGGTATTCCTACCAGTAGGTCGTAGGTACCCAAAAATATATGTTTTTAGTAAATAATGTTAAAATTTGAAATACGCTTATGAACAGATTTTTTAAAACCTTTAGGACCTTTTTAGAACCAAGGATCTGCTCTTGTAGAAACTATAAAATAAACTATAATTTTACTATCTCACGATATAGAACTTGCACTTGTAGGAGGAGCAATACTGAAATCATGACCTTGAAGGTCACCCAAATCTGCTTAGAGAGAACAATTTTTGTAAAACAGATTTCTTGAAAATCTTCCCAGGACTCAGAATTTTAACTTACAGAGAGAACAATTCTAAAAATATTTTTGTGACCTTGATTTTAATCTCTAAATGTAATCAGAGAGAAGGATTCGATCTTACTTTTATTAAATCATCAGCGCGAGGTTGTAAATACTAAAGAAAATTATATAAATATTTGACAAATAGAGCAAAATAGATGGGGTGATTAACTTAAAATTTTAGTTATGATCCTGGACTTAGTAATTCTAAATCTTAATTAGAATTTCTTTTAAGATTTAACGGTTATTAAAATGGTATTTAAAACCTGAATCTGAATTAAAAATTTATGGAAACTTCTAAATATCTGAATAAGAAATTGCTGGAATATTCTAAAAATCGCAGAACGAAATTGCTGGAACATCCTACAAACCTAAAAGAGCAATTGCTGAAAAATCCAAATATTTAGAAAAGTAATTGCTGGAAAATTCCAAAAAAATCTGAAAGGTAAATTGCTAGAAAAGTTAATAACTTGGATGGGAAATTACAGAAAAATCTAAATATCTAAAAAAGCTGCAAAACTTTTCCTATTTAGGAAAAGAAATTCCTAATTATAAAAATATGAGAGGATATTTGTAACAATTAATCTTGCAACAAATTCTAAAAATCCGAACATTTAAAGTATTGCTGAAAAATTCTTCTGAGAAGGGTGAAAAGATTCTACAATTCTTAAATACAAGAGTTAACAATATTCCGACAGATTAAAACAAAATAATTAAAACTTTTCCTATTTAGGAGAAGAAATTCTTAACTAAAAATCTAAAAAGGATTTCTCTTTTAAAAATTTCGAGATATATTGCTGAAAATTTGCAAAAACCATATTTGGAAGAGAAATTGCTGTAATATTCTAAAAATCGCATAACGAAATTCCTGGAAAATCTAAAAAATCTGAAAGGGAAGTATTGCTGAAAAATTTTTCTGAGAAAGGTAATACATTATGGAAAAATAAAATGCTGAAAAATTCTACAACTCTAAAATAAAAGTGTTAACAATATTCCGAGAGATCAAATCAAAATAATTAGAGAATCTTAAATCAAAGGAATTCAGAAATTCAAAGAAATAGTGGAAGCATTTAATTAAAAAAATAAAATAGCTTATGTGCTAATAAAAGTATAAACATGCAATAACTTCAGATTAAAAACTCCGGATTAAATCGAAGAAGAAATCCATATGTAATGAAATATGGCAAATACTCTCCAGAATTGAAGTCGTACAAAGCTCGGTGGTATTAACTTGAATGAACAACTTAAAAATGAAAAGATTTTGAAGAGTGAAGCATATTTTCATCATTTTAGGAATAAATTAGAGGACATGAAGGTGGAGGTTCATAATGATCCTTCTGGTAAACACTTAGGTTTTTTGAAGACCTTGAGTCTACTATATGGAAATGCAATGTTGGCAGCTCCTTAAAATTCTTCGATTTTGATATTGTAGGACCATTTCCTAGGTCTCACCGAGAAAATAAATGCGTTGTAGAGACTGTACCAAGAGAGGTATGTATCATAGATGTGTGATCCTTAGAATCAACGAGCCAAAGTCATTACCTTTTCACACATAATCAGATGACATTGTTGAACAAGTCGAACTTACTGAAAAACTCTTGTAATTCAGGAAAATAATTACAAAAAATAGTTAAATATAGTGCATTCTAGAATCTCATGACAATAAACTTGTATTTTTCAAAAAAATCATAATTTAGAATTGTCCAAGATTTTTAAGAAAAGGGAAAATCCTCTCTTTTGATCAAAATGTGCCATTTTTGGTCATTATATCTGAAATGACCTACCAAATCAAAAAGATGTTGGAAAGGATAGTTAAATTATTACTTTTGCCCAAAATTTTTTAAAGTAGGTTTCTAAAGGAGCCAGCGGATTGGATAGAGGACGATGATTTTGTCATTGGACATTTTTTGTCTGAATCTGAATCAACAGGATAGGTTTTCGAGAACACCTTTAGAAATAGAGGCCGATGATTTTGTCATTGGGCATTTTTTTGTTTGAATATGAATCAACGGGATAGATTTTCGAGAACACCTTTAGAAATGACTATTGTGCTTAAAATCGCTGGCGGCCATTTTGTTTTTAGCCAAAATTTGGCAATTGTTTTAATTGAATATTACAAACCAATCATTTCTTAAAGCACCCCAAACTTTCAAAGTTATTTCTATGATGGATAATATTTTTTACAATTATACAAATCTTTGATTGCGTTTTCATTCGCAATATTTACGTTTCGCTGGCGGCCATTTTGTTCCTAGCTGAAATTAGGAAATTGTTTTGATCAAATATTATAAACCAATTATTTCTTTAAGCATTTTGAGCTTTAAAACGTATTTCCATGATAGATTATATTTTTTACAATTATTCAAATCGTTGATTGCATTTTCATTCACAATAATTAAGTTTCGATGGCGGCCATTTTGTTTCTAACTAAAATTTGGCAATTGTTTTAATTAAATATTACAAATTAATAATTTCTTAACGCATCCTGAGCTTTTAAAGTTATTTCCATGATAGATTATATTTTTTACAATTATTCAAATCGTTGATTGCATTTTCATTCACATAAATTAAGTTTCGACGGCGGCCATTTTGTTTGTAACTAAAATTTGGCATTTGTTTTAATTAAATATTACAAATTAATAATTTTTTAACGCATCCTGAGCTTTTAAAGTTATTTCCATGATAGATTATATTTTTTACAATTATTCAAATCGTTGATTGCATTTTTATTCACAATAATTAAGTTTCGATGGCGGCCATTTTGTTTCTAAGTAAAATTTGGCAATTGTTTTAATTAAATATTACAAATTAATAATTTTTTAACGCATCCTGAGCTTTTAAAGTTATTTCCATGATGGATTATATTTTTTACAATTATTCAAATAATTGATTATATTTTCATTTGCAATATTTAAGATTCGATAGCGGCCATTTTGTTTCTAGCTAAAACTTGGCAATTGTTTTAATTAGATATTACAAATAAATGATTTCTTAAAGCATCCTGAGCTTCTAACGTTATTTTCATGTTGGATTATATTTTTTACAATTATTCAAAACTTTGATTGCATTTTCGTTCACAATATTTAGGTTTTGATGGCAGCCATTTTGTTTCTAGCTAAAATTTGGCAATTGTTTTAATTAAATTTTACAAACCAATAAGTTTTAAATAATCCTGAGCTTTTAAAGTTATTTCCATGATGGATTATATTTTTAACAATTATTCAAAACTTTTATTGTATTTTCATTCGTAATATTTACGTTTCGATGGCAGCCATTTTGTTTTTAATTAAAATTTGGCGATTGTTTTAATTAAATGTTACAGTTTAATCATTTCTTACAGTATCCTGAGCTTTTAAAGCTATTTTCATGATGGATTATATTTTTTACAATTATTCAAATCGTTGATTGCATTTTCATTCACAATAATTAAGTTTCGATGGCGGCCATTTTGTTTCTAACTAAAATTTGGCAATTGTTTTAATGAAATATTACAAATCAATAATTTCTTAACGCATCCTGAGCTTTTAAAGTTATTTCCATGATAGATTATATTTTTTACAATTATTCACATCATTGATTATATTTTCATTTATAATATTTAAGTTTCGATGGCGGCCATTTTGTTTCTAGCTAAAACTTGGCAATTGTTTTAATTAGATATTACAAATAAATGATTTCTTAAAGCATTCCGAGCTTTTAACGTTATTTTCATGTTGGATTATATTTTTTACAATTATTCAAAACTTTGATTGCATTTTCGTTCACAATATTTAGGTTTCGATGGCAGCCATTTTGTTTATAGATAAAATTTGGCAATTGTTTTAATTAAATTTTACAAACCAATAATTTTTTAAATAATCCTGAGCTTTTAAAGTTATTTCCATGATGGATTATATTTTTAACAATTATTCAAAACTTTTATTGTATTTTCATTCGTAATATTTACGTTTCGATGGCAGCCATTTTGTTTCTAATTAAAATTTGGCGATTGTTTTAATTAAATATTACAGTTTAATCATTTCTTACAGCATTCTGAGCTTTTATAGCTATTTTCATGATGGATTATATTTTTTACAATTATTCAAATCTTTGATTTTAATTCTGATCAATTTTGGATACTCATGACCTTGAACTTTGATAAAAGTGTCTGTCGGATTAGAGGAAGGGATTCATAAGCAATTTTTGCTCAATGAATTTGTTGATACTGCATCTTTATAAGGTGTAATGTGCAAAAAATTGATGATCTGGAAGAATCAATCAATTTTCACCAGAACGTTCAATATGAGATTGCGCAGGACATGTTTGAGATGACACATTCTCTAAAGAAACAATCAAAATTAGCCAACAGCAAAGCTGAAAAAAGTAGATTATAGATAATGTCTAAACAACTTGTCATATTATCAGTGGCAAGCTTTACTTAAATACTTTACTTAATTTTTTTTTACTTTAATTAAAACTGTTGGAGTTTTTTGGCCAGAGTAGGTAGGTTATTGTTTATCTGCTCTAGAGTTAGTCAAAATCCTGAGAGACAATATAAGGCAAAATAATTCTTACTTGAAGTTAACACCAACTAGCTACAATTTGTCTTATTTTTCTTTTAAACTTTTTAATAAAAGTAAACATTAAAATATTTTTCGAACAGAAATATTCACCTCGGTGTTTTTTTTTCTTTCTACTTAAATAAGATAATAAAACATATTTAGCATATAAAAAAGTGTTGATGTAAACAGTTGCATTAAAAATTAAGTAAAACCGACTTGACCGTGAGTTTTACGCAGATTACACGTTTCACAGCCGAGCCGACTACAAATTGTTGCAATTTCCAAAAGCGGGTAAATAAGAACTTAAAATCATTTACGCCACCGGATTACTGCGCTCATGCCGCCGGATAATGATAATGATAAGTAGCAAAGTAAATGAGGGCCACCCCCATTTAGCACTTAAATTAAACTTTGATGGCTTTTTCTGAGCGGGATTATGCGGTTCTGCCTGAGAAGTTTAATTGGGGGCGGCCTCCAAAATAAATTTACATATTCACATCAACCAACGCGTTTATCACATAAGAAAATATTCTAATTATAATTATAGTAAAAATAATTCACTGTATCAACACGTATGATGATAAATGATGAAAATATCTTCGATATAAACTATAACTTATTAGCTATTAATTTAGTTTTGAAATATTTTAATAATAAAATATTTCAAGGACATAAATCGGGCGCCTCCACCATCTAAAACAACCCATCTGGATTTTCCACGCGGTGTGCACACACAAAGGGTTGTTAAATGAGGAAAATCATAAACACACATAAAAAAAATAATAAATTCGTTGGATCGTTACCTGTAGAAATATGAGCAGCCTCTTACGGAATTATGTGAGAAGTGTTCAGCGTTATTTTCGTTGCCAAAATCCTCGAGAGGATCTGACCACAGTAGATCACACATTGGCCCGTAGGCCGGAGGTTCCTTAAATCTGTCTAACTGTAACAAAAAGGGGGTCGCTTTAGTATGATTGATTTTCGTGGATGAAAAAAGTAACGGCGACACCCTGGGAATATGTGTACACGGTGCACGTGAAAAGGGCATTATGAATTGAAACCTTTTCACGTAATACATTTCGTCTCTAAATGTTCGCTTGGTGTTATAAATTTTGATTAAAAAATATATATCCAGTGACGGATATTCCCAGGAGGGTGTTGCAAAAAAAAACCGCACATAATATGATAAAAGGAGACACATTTTCAACTAATTGAAAATAATGTTTTATACTTTAGGTAATTATAATTTATATTGAATAAAAATTAATGCTTTTGTCGTTAAAACACATGGAATATATTCAATAAAAGTAAAGACCACAAAAAAAAATTCAAAAAAAGGACATGAAGCATAGGTAAAAGTTACCCACGCTTCATGTCTTTTTTTAAATAATTTAATATTGGTATAAAATATTAAATACAATTGTATTAATAATCCATATGTTTCATTAAAGTTTTTCAATTTATAACTGTAATAAATAAAATTTAAAGATATATTAAAACTCTGAATGTAAATAAGAACACAATATTAGGCATCTAAAGTTAAATAAAAAAGGGACGTTAATAATCAAACTTTTTTTTAAATATAGACCGCTTATATTAACCTAATATAAAATTTGACGATTTTTATAAAATTCACGAACGCCGGCTTTAAAATAAACATGTCGATCGGAAAAGTTTTACGAGCGGACGACCGTTTCGGGATTTTATCGTCCGACATTTCCCCCGTTTAATTGCACTCAGCTTATAAAAGAGGCAAGCGCAATTCGATTGTAAATTCGCCATCTATTTTCATGGAAGCTACTAGAAATAGACGAGATGGATGCACTTGATGCATAGAATGCAACCTCAACCCCCTAGGGATGATGATAATAGTGGTTTGGGTAATGCGGTTGTTTTTAATTAAAAAGCATGATAGATACTGATTGAGCGGAATCGAGTTTTTCTTAATGGTAACTGTAAATTTAAAGTATTGTCAGAGCCAATTTATTTGGGAGTGTATGCACGAAGTGTAATAGGGGGGACGGATGCAATTTACACAATACCCATTGTACGAAATGAGGCGTGGTGGTATATTCAAATTTACGGAAAGGATTCGCATACTGTTTTCATTCAGAAAGCAAAAAATCGCTTTATTAAAAAGATAATACCGAGACAAGGAAAGGTTGTTCACTGATATTATTATTTCTAACAAGAATCCTTTATTAAAAATGCTGTGGTGTAGTTTTTTACTCTTTTCTCTTTATATACTCATAATATCTCACAATAGCTTCTACACTGAAACTAAAAATTATAAATTATTCACATAAAGGATACACCATCACAGTAAACACATAAATTATGTCAAGAGTACGCTATCACAATACATGTTCCATTATGATAGGTCAATAATACGCTACCTTAATACACGATTCATTGTGGTAGGTAAAGATTGCGATATTACAATTAGGTTTGTGTTATGATTTGTTCTTTATAAATATAAATTTACAAGATTTAACACACAATATAACTTAACGTAAGTTAAACACGTGATTAATTATTGGATATTGTAAGTAATTGGTGTTTTTATTAATAAATTAACAATACAAAACCATCTGAGCGTTGTTATCAGACAAAAAAATATTCAATTCACTGTAAAAAAATATTGTGGAGGCTTCTACTGAATACATTTTGTATAAAACAACTTTGTGAGTTTGATACTAATTTCCTACCCTCACTCCACTTTTGTACCTGTATAAATGTAAACTTTTCAATAAGTTGTTCACTTGATAATGACCTTCAAAAGTCGATTACAAGAATAATATGTATATACATTAAAATAAATTGGTAAAAGTGTTTTATTTAAGTATTTATAACATGAATTACCACGTAGTAACGGTCGCAACCATCATCTTGAGTTTGATACTAACAGAGTTACTTGTGTTATTTACTTTATTAAACGTTTGATAATAATTTATTTAATTGGAAATCTTCTTTAGTAATCACTTTGGTAAATTTTTGTAAATGAAATACGATAACACTTTTAAATATTTATTTTGCTGTTCGCGACAATTGTCTCGATACACTGTGTCTTCTTCAGGCGAAGATAATCTTCTTTTATCATTTCGTATATAAAAAGACAATAATTTAACATAGAAAAATTGTTACAAAATTAATGAATGATTTAATAAAGCTAAATAAAAGTTTCTACAAAACACATAAGTACATTCCTCATAATTTCCTCTTTTGTAATCACAAAAGAAGCTCGCGATGAATAGTTAACATCGCGAACCGGTATTGTTTGCAAGTTTATAAGTTATTGTGACTATGATATGAATAATTTTGGCACGGAGGATTCCTTTTGCCGGTGCTCCTTAAATAATGCATGTACACCGTAAAAGTTTGCCGCTATATTTTCTGCTGTTCATTACTCTCCTCCCTTATACATTATTAATGAATGGATGAACTGTGTTGTTGGTAAGATATGAGTTTTTACTTGTTTATTTTTTCTCTTGCACAACAGTTATGGCAGAAATGAGACTGGTTATGTTTCACTGGAGCAAGATATTTTATATTGCGGATATGTTGGTACGCTGGGAATATGAAAGAGGTAAATACTTATTTCGTTGGAGAAATGTATTAAATTTATTAATATAAAACGTAGATTACAGACGGATAATTTTATATACGTCTGCATTACTTGTTTCCTTAAAGGTGGATGAGAATGGGAGGATATAAAAAGTGAACTTTAAACATTTTTGTGTGCAACTGGAATTTCTATAGAGTTGAGTTACATGTAAGAGTACAGTAAAATATAATATAGTAAATGCTACGATGAAATTTTTATATTTAATTAATTTAGATTAAATTAATACGTAAAATAGCTTTAAGTTATTATGATGAAATAAAAATAAAATTCCTTACTTCACTTAATTTTATTTTCGTTTCATCATATTACACATTACTCAACCCGAAATTTAGTAGCTTTAAGTTATTTTGTTAAATCTTTAACTCAAAGCATTATTATGTAGACAGAGTTATGGGGATATTTTGAATAAAGATTTAATAAAAAGAATTATTCGTTTCCAAGCAAATAAACTGTTTTATATAGTATATGTTTATTTTCTTGAGAAATCGTAGTTTTTGTTATAGTAATTGGAGGGTAGGATAGAGGCCACCCACCCACCCTACACATTTTCAGAAAACTTAAACTCTACACTGTTTATGTTTTAATAACTTTAAAACTAATACTGGTATAGTTTTTTAAATAAAATCATAAGTGTGAAGAATAAATATATATATTTACATATGTGGGGTGGGTGAGTTGTCTCTAAACCACAATCAAAGTTGTAAGAGATTGGCGCAAGTTTATTTGAAATAATATTTAATTCTAAGAAGGAAACTCTTCAATATTTAGGTAATATTTGGTTTTATCTAATTATTTCTTAAGACACTTTCGCTAATGTTATAAGAATTGGAGAGTAGGATAGTGGCCACCCACCCACCCTACATATTTCAAGAAAACTTAAGTTGTTGCGTTGTTTATGTTTTTTACATTCACAAAACAGACAGTGCCAATGATTTCTTGAAAATCAAAACATAAATGTGATGAAAATGTAATTACATATGTAGGGTGGGCGAGTGGCCTCTAACCTATTCTAAAACAATTAGAAATGTAGGGTTAGTGGGTGACCTAGATCCCACCCTCCAATTATAAAAAATACGTCCAAGTTTTTCTGAATAAATATTTAGTTCTAAAAGAAAACTTTTTGAATTTTTAAGTAAAAATTTTGTTCTATGAAATTAATTCTAGAAAAAGCATAGCTTATAATAACTGGAGGGTAGGATATTGGCCACCCACCCATCCTACATATTTCAAGAAAACTTAAGATGTTACGTTGTATATATTTTTTTATACCTACAAAACTAACACTGCCGTGGATTTCTTGAAAATCAAAGCATAAATGTGGTGAAAATGTAATTCCATATGTAGGGTGGGTGGGTGGTCTCTATCCTACCCTCCAATTATAAGAAATTTTTCTGAATATATAATTATTTCTAAAAGAAAACGTTTTTAATTTTTAAGTAAAAATGTATTCTATGAAATTAATTCTAGAGAAAGCATCGCTAATATTATAGTTGGAGGGTGGTATAGTGGCCACCCACTCATCCTACATATTTCAAAAAAACTTAAACTATTACTTTGTTTATGTTTTTTATATTTACAAAATAAAAATGCCGCCGATTTCTTGTAAGTCAAAACATAAATGTGATGAAAATATAATTGCATATGTAGGGTGGGTGGGTGGCGTCTATCGAACCCTCCAATTATAGGAAATACGTCCAAGTTTTTCTCAATAAAAATGTATTTCTAAAAGAAAACGTTTTTAATTTTTAGGTAGATATTTTGTTCTAAGAAATTAATTCTAGAGAAAATATCTCTAATAATATAATAACTGTAGGGTAGGATAGTGACCACCCACCCACCCTACATATTTCAAGAAAACTTAAGCTGTTACGTTGTTTACGATGTTTTTTTTTAAATTTAAACAATAAAACTGTCGCGTATTTTTTGAAAATCAAAACCTGAATGTGAATGAAAATGTAATTACATACGTAAGGTGGGCGGGTGGCCTCCATCCCCTCCTCCAATTATAAGAAATACGTCCAAGTTTTTCTCAATAAATATTTATTTCTCAAAGAAAACGATTTTAATTATTAAGTAAAAATATCGTTCTATGAAATTAATTCTAGAAAAGTATCGCTTATATTACAAAAACTGTAGGGTAGGATAGTGGCCACCCACCCACCCTACATATTTCAAGAAAACTTAAGCTGTTGCGTCGTTTATATTAGTTTTTATATTTACAAAATAAAATTGTCGCAGTTTTGTTGAAAATAAAAATCTGAATGTGAATGAAAATGTAATTGCATATGTAGGGTGGGCGATTGGCCTCTATCCCGCCCCCCAATTATAAGAAATACGTCCAAGTTTTTCTGAATAAATATTTAGTTCTAAAAGAAATCGTTTTTAATTTATAGGTAAAAAATTTGTTCTATGAAATTAATTCTAGAAAAAGCATCGCTAATATTATAACAATTGGAGGGTAGAATAGTGGGCACCCACCCACCCTACATATTTTAAGCAAACTCGAGCTGTTACGATGTTTAGGTTTCATTTATATTTACAAAAATAAACTGCTGTAGATTTCTTGAAAATCAAAATATAAATGTGAATCGAAATGTAATTGTATATGTAGGGTGGGCGGGTGGCCTCTATCCCACCTTCCAATTATAAGAAAACGTGCAAGTTTTTCTGAATAATTATTTATTTCTAAAATAAATCGAGATACGTCTAAGTTTTCGGAATAAATATTTTTTTCTAAAAGAAAACGTTTTTATTTTTTAGGTAGATAATTTGTTCTATGAAATTAATTCTAGAAAAACCATCGCTTATGTTATTATTACAACTAGAGGGTTGGATAGTGAACACTCACCCACTCTACATATTTCAAGCAAACATAATATGTTACGTTGTTTATGGTTTTTATATCTACAAAACTAATACTGTCGCGGATTTCTTAAAAATCAAAATGTTAATATAATGAAAACCTAATTGTATATGTGGAGTGGGCGGGTGGACACCTCCCACCCTTCAATTTTAAGAAATACGTACTAGTTTTTCTGAATAAATATTTATTTCTAAAAGAAAACGCTTCTAATTTTTAAGTAAAAATTTCGTTCTATAAAATTCTAGAAAAGGAATCGCCAATAATTTATTAAATGGAGGGTAGTATAGTGAACACCCACCCACCCTACATATTCCAAGATAACTAAACCTGTTACGTTGTTTATGTTTTTTTTTTTATATACACAAAACAAACACTGCTGCAGATTTCTTGGTAATCAAATCATAAATGTGAATAAAAAAATATTTACATATGTAGGGTGGGCGGGTGGTCTCTAGCCTACCCGTCAATTCTATAAGATACATTCAAGTTTTTCTGAATAAATATTTATTTTTAAAAGAAACCGTTTTTAATTTTTAAGCAAAAATTCGGGCCTATGAAGTTAATTCTAGGGAAACAGCGTTAATATTATAATAACTGGAAGGTAGGATAGTGGCCACCCACCCACCCTACATATTCCAAGAAAACTTAAGCTGTAACCTTGTTTATGTTTTTTATAACCACAAAATAAATCTGACGCGGATTTCTTAGAAATATTAAACGTATGCATATGTATGGTGGGCGGGGAACTCTAAACCACCCTCCAATTATAAGAAATAGGTCCAAGTTTTTCTGAATAAATATTTATTTCTAAAAGAAAACGTTTTTAATTTTTAGGTAAAAATTTTGTTCTGTGTAATTAATTCTAGAAAAAACATAGCTTAACTGGAGTTAACTGGAGGATAGGATAGTGGTCACCCACCCATCCTACATATTCCAAGAAAGCTTAAGCAGTTACGTTGTTTATGTTTTTTTTATACTTTTATACAAAATAAAACTGCCGCGGATTTTTTGAAAATCAAAACATAAATGTGGTGAAAATGTATTTGAATATGTAAGGTGGGTGGGGGGCCCCTATCCCATCCTCCAATTAAAAATAAGAAATACGTCCAAGTTATTCTAAATAAATATTGATTTCCAAAAGAAAATGTTTTTAATTTTTAGGTAAAAATTATTTCTAGAAAAAGGATTGCTTGTATTATAATAACTGGAGGGTAGGATAGTGGACACCTACCCACCCTACATGTTTCAAGCAAGTTTAAGTTTTCACGTTGTTTATGTTTTTTATAATCACAAAATAAATCTGCCGCATATTTCATGGAAATATAAAATGAAAACATGAATAAAAATGTAATTGCATATGTAGGGTAGGCGAGGGTTCTTTATCCCACCTTCCAATTATCAGAAATACGGTCAAGTTATTGTGAATAAATATTTACTTCTAAAAGAAAATAAATAATTTTAAGTAGATATTTTGTTCTATGAAATTAATTCTAGAAAAAGCATCGCTTATATTAAAATAACTGAGGATAGGATAGTGGCCACCCACCCACCCTACATATTTCAAGAAAACTTAAACTTTTACTTTGTTTATGTTATTTTTTAATTCACATAATAAAACTGCCGCGGATTTTTTCTGTAATAATTGGAGGGTAGTATAGTGTACTCTAATACACCCTCTACGTTACAATAAAACAATAGATACACGCAAATTTTTCCGAATAAATTTGTACATATTTCCAAAAAAAAATTAAGTTAATATTTGGTTTAACTTAATAATTTCTTGAGCTACTGGCGCTAATATTATAAGAACTAAAGAGTGAGATAGTAGCCACCCACCCATCATACACATTTAAATAAAACTTAAGCTATTGCATTGTTTATATTTTTTTCAACAACATCAAAAAAGTGCTATCATTTTTAATAAAAACATAAATATGAATGAAAATCCAACAAATATTTAATTTAAGAAAACAATCATTCAATTCAAGTAAACAATTTTGTTTAATTTTTTTTTTTGAAAACCTTGCTCAAAATTAAAATAAGTGGAGGGTGGGATAGTGGCCACCCATCAGCGTATATATTAAAAATCTTAAGCAGCTACATTGTTTATATCCTCTTTATATCTAAAATTGACACTTCTGTGGTTTTCTTTTAAACAAATCATTTATACGACTAAAAGTCTAATTGTATATGTATAATGAGTGGGTAGCACTAAATCCACCCTCCAAGTATTATATGATAAGCCTATTTTTTTATGAAGGTATCTTGAAAAATTTTAAAATCTATAGAAAAGCTTTATTCGAATTGGTAACTTTTTCTATAATATAAGCGATTGGATTCTTTGGATTAACCTGAAGGATTTTTCTACGGGAAGGATGTAAAGGATTCTAATTTAAATAAGTAGATTGTTGTTTAAAATATATAGTGACAATTTTTCAGAAGCAAGAAATTTAGAATCTCTAGTGAAGCTTGATGATATGCTGTTCTATAAGAACTGACCTTCTTTGGCCAAACTTAAGTGACTTATGTTATGAAAATTATGGTAAGTATCCTAATTTAAATTAATTGATTGTGTTCTAAAATGGATTCTGCAAATCTCCTAGAGAGATCTCACAAATTTGGAATGTATAGAAAAGCTGACGTCTTTTTGACCTATCTCTATCTTCAGATTATGAGCTTATTTATGGAAAAAATGGAGATGATTCAAAACATTTTGTGCCAATTTTAAGAAGATATCTTTAAAATTGTTGAATCTAACTAGCTTTTTGTATCTTTTCCTACATGGCTGAATTTTTTTGACCTAACCGAAAGCTTTATTAAAGAAAACAACTGCCTTTTATAGATGCTGATAGTACAGTTCTTGCTTAATTATCCTTTAATAATAAATTTAAAAATACGAAAACATTTCGTGAATCTACAACAATGAGTCTTACTAAGACTACAAAACAAATTAATTTGAAACAACTACTTCTCTAGCTAATACTTCGATAGACATTGACTCATTGTTGTAGATTCACGAAATGTTTTCGTATTTTTAAATTTATTATTTAATTTTCTACAACGAACTAAAGGATTTTAATACATTTTAATTATCCTTTAATTACGCTTCAATTTTCGGTTTTAAATATTTCGTTTTTATAGGATTCGTGCTTTGCAAATTTAGTTTATAATTATTATGTTATTTGTTATATCTTCAAAACTGACATGTGATTTTCTTAAAACTAAAAACACAAATATGAATGAATAAAGATGTGCAGAGAACTCCGATTTAGTTATTCCTAAAACATGCATTTAGAACGAATCAATCATTATCAAACTATAAGTAATTATTTATAGTTTGATAATGATCATTGTTTGATCGCAACTGCAGTTACTATTTAATAAACATTGTGATATTAACTAAGTAAAAGTATTTTTTTATTTTTCATCTAATTGAAATGTATCACGAAGTAAGTGCCTACAACCTCAATCAGTATTTTCAGATGTTGAATAACGTTAACGTCGTAATTTACTTTTGAATTACATTTTAAAATATATTTAATTTACGTTTTGAAGTTTTTGAGATAGAAATTTTCAATGAAATGTTTTATTTATTTAAACTGTCACATTTTGTTTTTAAATTATAAAATTGTCTATATTATTTAAATAAAATATATAATTATATTACAGTTGAAAAGCAAAATTATTTTCACATCACCATAAATTTTTAAGTAATATACTAACATTTTCATATGATAACCGTTCCTTCATTCTGCATCACGATTTCACCCTCACCATCGGATTTCACATCCGCACAATTTCTACAATTGTCTTCATTAATTGCACAAGTATCACCGTTCATCTGTAGATTTTTGGTTGCGCACGTCTCGCCCTCGTCTTCTAATTTTTTAGACTCACTTATCATTTTCAACATGGCATCAATTCCACTTTCCAAATTCCTTTGGTTGACCTGCGAAGCCGACTTTGTTCGAACGGCTAGTTTCAACTCCTCAATTTTCTTCAACGTAAAATCGTAACTGTTGACGTTGGTCACTGATTTGGTTGCGATTGGGATGTCCATTCCATCGTTGGTGAAATTATTGGTGCCGACGCTGACTTCCGCGTTTTGCACAGCGTCACAAGCGGCGTCAGTTTTCGGCGGGTTAAGGATTTTTGAAGAATTAGGGGATATTTGCGTGCCGAAATTGATTGATCTTCGCGGAACATCCGGACCTAATTTAACGGATTCTGTTTCTGGTATTTCAGACAAGTTGAGCATAGACATAGGTTCTGCTAAATCAATTGTGGGATCTACTATACCATTCACTGTCTCTTGTAAGAGGACGTCTTCTTTAAAATTTGCCATGATTTTGATTTTGTACAATAAAACCGTTTTGAAAACAATTTTGACAACTGACGTTAGAATTTTTAAACTACTTCGATTTTATTAAAACTAAGTAATTGATAATTTAGGACAATTACTTTACATTAATCGAAATAAATTGTAAAATAATTGGGCGGTGGATATTATTAACGATGCGCGCGATATTATCGTCGGTGGTTGTTTGCTCATCGGCGGAAATTAAATTTAAATAAAATATGACCCGTCCGTCGGGTGATCTATTATTTATCGCCGGGTCGAGAGGGTGCGTCGTCTTTTATTAGTAATTAGAGAAGGCGCCCCCCCCCGTAAACCCCCTTCAAATTCCCCCAGGCCGATGAGGAGGAAACGAATTAATCCTCCTGACACTTTTATCGAATTTTGAAATTCTAACGCTTGAAAATACATTTATTTGCAAGCAGGGGTAGTCGTCGGATGTAAACATCATTATTTACATATTGGAGCCTCGAAAATGTCGCTTTTAGGTGTGATCTGTAAACATATTGAGCTTATATATGATATATATATATATATATATATGTCCTAGCCATACGTTATAATATGTATAGTCTATAAACGATTTCCATCTCAACAAGTCTGCAGACTACTAGGCATCGAGCATTCCAAACGTTCAAAATTCAAACCCACAAACGTACAGTCAATCATATTACGCTCTAATATTAAACGTATCAGCTGGCACAAGCCTCTAGCATTACAATCCGGATTTGAACCCGCGCATAGTTCGAGAGTTGCCGTTCAACATCAAACACCTGCGAAAATAAAATCGTTAACTGAATTATTACCGGCGAGAGTTTTGCGAATGCTGCGCGGTGTTTATTTGCACAAATGTATGCCCTTTACGCTAAGCCGGTTAGCTTTCGGCCAGATATTGCAATCTGAAATTCAAATGAGGATTCCCTTTGATAATGCAGGAGAATTGACACTGAAGCGCTGAAGCTTTCTCTATCTCGCTCAATTTGTGTACGTGGCGGAATTAACGGGCGGAAACGATATATTTTACGTATGTATAATGTTTTCATGAAACGTGATTGCTTCATTTAATTACATAAATATTACAACTTGTTAACATTTAGGCATTATAAATTGAAATTAAATAAAATTACTCCGAAGTTGTTTACAATGACATGAAAAATTGATGCCTGCCAAGAAAGCGATTCCTTTTTTAACAACAACAAATTTTCATTATTCCCCAGTGTCGATGGAATTGAACAGTAGGGGAGTAGAGAAAACACAGGAGAGCTACCTGAGTACTGGAAGAAGATATACGTGGGGAATGAAAAAAGTCAATAAGTTTAAAGAAAAAATTAAAGGCATAAATTGGCAGACAAAGGTGACATTGGAAGATATGGAAGAATGCATTAGAGGAGCTCAAGTGGAGACGCTTAATACAAAAGGAGAAAAAGAAGATGATTGGCACGGCGAAGAGTGTAGGGAAATGAAAAGAAGAGAGACGTATAACTTTAAGAGGTGGAACGCAACAGATGAGGAGAAATGGTTTAAAGAATGGAACAATGCCAAGAGGGAATCAATCAGCCAACATGTGAAAATAAAAAGTCAGCATGGAAAAATGAACAAGTAAAATCAATAAGAGAAATTAAAATAGTAAGGGTATGGGAGTTTATACGTAGGATGAAACAAAGGGAGAAGAATAGTATAAACGTTGAGAAAATGAAAACCTTCTTCAGGGAGAGTATGAACGAAGATAATATGATAATAAGAACATGTCAGGAACGTATCATAGTGGACCTAAGGAGTGATTTAACGGAGGTTGAGCTTGAGAAGGCAATGGATGGGATGAAGGGAAATAGTGTTTGTGGCCCGGGAGAAGTAGAGGTTATGGCATTGAAAATATTAAAAGAAGAAAAGGAAGAAGAATGGAAGCGAGTTGTATAACAGCTGAAGATGATATGGAGCAGGAAGAGGGAAATACCGGAAAGTTGGACACAAGCGGAAATTATCCGGTGCACAAAGGAGGAGACAAAGAAGATCCAGGTAACCAATAAGTGTAACAAATGCAACTTATAGGCTGACATAGAGACTAGAAGTGGAGATGGAGAGCAAGGGTATTATTCCCGACAGCCAAGCAGGGTTCAGGAAAGGTAGAGAAAGGTAGACCATATTCTAATTTTGAGCCAAATCATTGATAACGGAATTAAAGAGAGAGGGGGAAAGGTCTACATACTATTTATAGACTTGAAGGGGACATATGATTCAATCAATAGGGAGAAACTGTTTGAATATATGAGAGAAAGAGGGGTATCAAATGAAATGAGAGAGTGGGTGGAAAGAGTGTATGAAAATACAGAATGTAGAGTGAAAGGGTCTGGGGAAGAATCGGGGTGGTTCAGAACAACCAAGGGGCTAGCACAGAGATGTCCAATGAGCCCAATGTTTTTCAATCTGTTCATAGCAGACATGGATAGAGTATTGAAACAGGGACAGGATGGTAGAGTAACAATTGGGGGATAAAGATTAGAGTGCTGACTTATGCGGATGACTTAGCAATAATGGCAAAGAGAAAAGGGGATCTGGATTGCATGATAGAGAGAATGAAATAATATTTTGGAAAGGGAAAGTTAAGCGTAAATGTAAAGAAAACGAAAGTAATGGTGTATATGAAGGGAGGAAGAAGGAAGGATGAAAGGTTTTATTTGAACGGAGAGGAAATAGAAAGAGTGAAACGTTTCAAGTACTTGAGGGTAGATTTACTTACCTTTGACAGGTAACTTGATAGCTAACTATTTTTGTATAATTTATAAAAGAAATGATTTTCAAAGTTCGATATCTCTTAAACGGTCAAGTTTAGTCTTATGATGTGCTAAACCAATTTTGTGTAGAATTTAGAGATGCATTGAAATATGGAACAATATACGGGGTGTTCCATTAAAGAAAAAGCAAGCTTGTTTCGTCCTGACTATTTAACTGCTCCTGTATACTTAATTTATCTCTATCCTGATAGTTTTTAAAAAACCCTAAAAATTTTGTTTCTTAGCATTTTTCGCTAGTTCTCTTACTTTAGGAGATATTCGACCATTTCCATACATATCAGCGACCCTGTATATATATACAAAGTTAAAAAGTTTTTTATTTGTAATCCTGATTTGGCATGACTTTATTTTATTCAAAAGTAAATTACGAGGTTAACGTTTTTCAACATCTGAAGTTACGGTTGATCCGTTCTAAATGCATGTTTTGGAGCGTAATTAAAGGATAATTAAGCAAGAACTGTACGATCAGCATCTATAAAAGTCAGTTGTTTTCTTTAATAAAGCTTTCGGTTAGGTCAAAAAATTTCAGGCATGTAGGAAAAGGTACAAAAAGTTTTAGATTCAAAAATTTGAGAGATATCTTCTTAAAATTGGCACAAAATCCATTTGTTTAGAATTATCTCCGCTCTTTGCATAAATAAGCTTTTTATCTAAAGATCTAGGAAAGATAGAGATGGGCCAAAAAAAAACATCAGCTTTTATATACACTCTAAATTTGTGAGATCTCTATAGGAAATTTGCAGAATCCATTTTAGAACACAATCAATTAATTCAAATTAGGATACTTATCATAATTTTCATAACATAAGTCACTTAAGTTTGGCCAAAGAAGGTCAGTTTCTTATAGGACAACATATGAAACTGAATCAAGCGTCACTAGATATTCTAAATTTCTTTCTTTTGAAAAATTGTCACTATATATTTTAAATTTAAATTAGAATCTATTCCATCCTTCCCATAACAAAGTCCTTCAGGTTAATCTAAAGAATCCAATTGCTTATATTATAGAAAAAGTTACCCTGACCACTTCCGACCCGTAACAAAAATAATCGCTATGTAATAAGTTAATTATAGAGCGTCGAGATGACCTGCATTAATTTATAGATAAAAGAAGTGTTTGCATGCTCGGAATTACCATAACCTCAGGAATAAGCGGAGATAAACGGCACGAGAGGGTAAAAATTCATCGATTTTAGTATCGGAGTGGGGCGTGATGAGGGTAGTTGGTGCGACCCCGCTATTCCGTGGAAAGTTTATTAAAAGGGACGCAATTACCAGGGCATTAATTATAATTATTCGGAATGGCGGCCCAGATTCCACGCCGAGATTAGATGAATTAATTTTTCGGTTTTATCGCCGAAAACCACGAAAAGTCACCGCTTTCCGATGCAGTTCGAGAGAGGGAAGGAGGGCGGATTTGCATTTTCACATCGAGATTGTGTATATAGTTTTTTTCGTTAATTAATTAGTATGCAGGAGATAGGTTATCGCGTTCTAGTGGGAGGGTGGGAAGTTTAAAAACTTATTATTATAACTATACGTTGCGGATTTTTTTTTCTCTCCGTGCAATTGCATTATTAATTGCACGCGATTGGGTGTAAAATGTTATTTATTTGAATATTGCATGGTAACTATGTACTTTTTTTAAATCGTCGAATCCTTGAATGCACAATAAATATGATCGATTGCGTTTTTTTTTTGTAGTGTGCCTAGGAATTTATAATATTGTTAGCCCTAAATTATACAACATTTGCAACGTCGATTTCAGTTTTATAAATTATTCCCGGACCTTCGCAGAAATTTCCATAATTTCATCCCCGTCTGAATTGGGTCGTGTAACGTCGGCGAATTTAAATAAATAAATAAACCCCGTGTATTTACCTACATCCACCCTAACGAAAGACAAATTAGTTCACGGGCCATTTAACTGAACGGGTCGCCTAATATAACTAAATCATCAATATGCGAGAGCACCCCCGCATTCCTGACAATGACGTTCTTCCTGTTAAGTTAAATATATTATTCCTACGACCCAGTTTTTCAGGGTGGATTCCGGATTCCGGGCGCGGATCTATAATGAAAAATTTTCCGGATTTATTATTTCGAAAATTTATACTCCAAACAATTTAAAAATAAATTATTTCTGATTGAAAAAAATATTTTATATATGCTTTTTTCAAATAGAAACATTAAGCGCAGATTAAATTTCAACCTTTGGTGTTTATATCTGTAATCAAAATTATTAAACGACCCTAAAATATTACAACTTGATTACATCGGTATTACGGTAATGCTCTCATACCCAAGAATGGAGGATTCCATTCAACTATTAACTTTAACAATTCTGGAGGATCACTCACGGAGCGATATCGCAGCCTTTGGATCTAAATTACGGCTGGGGCTTCGACTTAAATCTTAAACGGCGGAATGGAGGGCGTTAGATTTAAAGGGATGATGTAAAATTGAACTGTCCCACGATAACAAAGCCCCGCCGCCATCCTGCCTTCGGGAGGTAACGATAAATTACGGGGTGGCACGTAAAATGTAAAGCGCATTTTCTCTCCAGGATCCGAAACTAACGAGCCGAGGATAAATAATAATTTGTGATTATTTTATTCTATATATGCATATTATATAATGATGGTGAGGTATTTTTTGAGGGCCTAAAAATAAGCACCGCATTAATTACGTTTAATTGTTATTACATAATGGGAATTCCCTTTATTCGTGACCATTTCCATAGCAATTACTTCCATGGAAGCGTATTTAATACTTATATAGGTGGAAAGCTTAATCGGTCGAGGAAAATGTTTTCTAATTAACGTGCTTACCTCCAATTTGCAGAACGCCCATTCCATTTCACCGATAAGAACAAAAAAATTACATGAAAAGTAATCAAAATGTTTTAATTGTTTTCTGAAGAGAAAGGACTTTTTAATTATATAGATGAACAATTAAAATAAAATATGAAACCAATCAAGTGCCTAATTTTAAACACATCTTAATATTAAAAATATTTCACCTAGTAATAAACCAAATTCAACCAATATTAAAATTCTGCTTTTGAATTATTAAATTAACATTATTTGGTCGTCTCTTTGCACTTTATATTTCTATAAAGTGTGGATGAAGGTTAAAACAGTTTATTTTGATTATAATCTGCACGAAATCCAAAAAAAAAAACGCTGGTCTTTAAATCATGGTTAAATATTTAAACCAAGATTAACTACCAAACAACCATTCTTCCAACAGTCATTGTCGAGTTAAGCCAGGTTCACAAATTGAATCTCAGTTTATCAAAATTAATTAAACCAACAATTCGCTAATTAATAGGACTCGGAATTTCTTAGACTCGTTTTAGTCTTGGATAGAAGAAATATAACTATAAGTTTTAGAAATTAGTATTTCTAGAGTTTTAATTTATGTTTACAAGAAATTGGGTAACGTACCAAGAACGCAGGTTGGAGTCAATGAACATGCATTGCTTCTTGAAAAGGCTCTTATCTCTTTTTATGAAATGCCACGCCCTCTCAAATCGAGTAGAGGAACCAATCCATGGTAGAATAAGGAAGCAAATAAGAAAAGAGTCAAATACTTGAAATAATCGATTGGACAAGTTTTAAAGAACTTCACCGACTGTATAAAAATAAGGTAAGCCAACTCTAGTATTTCTGGAGGAACTTTTGTGAACAAACTAAGCCCACAACTACAGACGCAACGCTGGAAAAAGTTTACTCCAAAGACCCAACCTCGTGGAGTCAATGGATGTACTTTTAAAAATACCACAATTTCCACGCTGTAAAAACATGGAGGACAGGGATGAAGCCCAGAAAGAGATTCATACTCCTTCAAAAGAAGATTGTGATTTGGATCTAAGATAAACATTTTTTTTTTTTGGAGGAAGACCAAGAATAAAAAATAACACAGCTTATTCCTTACTTCACTTAATTAATTGTTAAATGTACATTTCGTTCACAAGGTGAACATTATCAATAACAAACTAAGAGTTTTAAACCAACATTAAAATCGTATTCACTGAAAAATATGTTAAAAAATAAATTTTCTTTCTCTTGATTGTTTTTCAAATTGCAGAAATATTAGGACTATATTTAACATTTGGTTTTTTTTTAAGACAAGGCAACACAATGTTTTAAACTTTAACCCTACATAATAAATGAACTACTCTAACATGCAGAAAGTTTAGATAATATTACACACTTCTTCTGGACTTTTTTGGACGTAATTGCTTAGTTTTAAAAACTAAATCAAATTTCTACTCACTCTAAGAATTTTAGATCGAAAGCAAGGTTTAAAAATCCTCTAAGAATTACATAAATTAAAAAAATCTCTTTTAATATCTAGTTCCCATTTTTTTTCTGGACAAGACCTAACGAAGAGTTTTAAAAACTAAAACAAAGTCTTTTTTATACCACTTATATTTTTTATTTCTCGTGACTAGTTGAAATTACTAGGTAATCATTATCAAACGGTTTGATAATGATTACCTTGTAATTGAAACTAGTCACGAGAAATAAAAAATATAAGTGGTATAAAAAGGTAAGTGTTTTCTTTATTTAATAATCGAAAATGTACCACGAAGTAAACGCCTCCAAAATTCAAGAATTAAAACAAAGTCTTTACATTTGGTATAAAAATGTCTATACGGTGGAAAAATAAGAGCAATTTGAAAAGGTTTGAAAATGTTTAGCCCAGAGTTTCAAAATTTAAAATCAAAATCATATTAAATAAAATTCTCCAAAACTTGCTGAAATTTTAGATATTTTTTTTTATTTCTCTAAAACTTTCTGGAATTTTAGATAACTTTTCTTTAGTTTTCATTTTTCTACACCAAAAACTACAGATGTATAAATTTGAAATATTAAACGAAATTCTCTAAAAATTGTAAAGGCGTCAGTAATTTTCTAGGCAAGATATAACCAAAAAAGTTTTTGATCATAAATTAAAATCCTACAAAATATAAAAAGATCTAATAGTTGCAGAAGTTTTAGATAATTTTCCATTGCTTCTCTAGGTTTTGTTATTTTTCCAGACTAATTAAAATATATAATTTTATAATTTTATAAGTTGGAAAAAAAATTGATTATATTTTAGACGTAATCCAGATAATTACAATCATACCTTTTTTTCTGGTTTCTGAGCCATTTTTTTTCTAGGCAAGATTAAACCAAGAGTGAAGTTTTTTTTTTCTTATCAACACTTAAACAGAGTTGGAAGATCTAAATTAAAATTCTCTAATAATTGTAAAAGCGTCAATAACTTGTTTTTTTTATTTCTCTGGTTTTAAAGTTAATTTCTAGGCAAGATACATCCCAAATTTTTGAATCCTAAAGTAAAATCTTACAAAATGAAAAAATATAATAGTTCCAGAAATTTTACACAATTTTGATTATATTTTAGACGTAATCGAGAGATTTACAATCAAACTTTTTACTTTTTTTGTAGTTTTCGAGCCGTTTTTTCTAGGCAAGATTAAACCTAGAGTTTTAGAATTTATTTAAAGAATTTTGAGAAATTCCTAAAGAGTGAAGATTTTTTTTCTTGTCAACACTTAAACAGAGTTGGAAGATCTGAATTAAAATTCTCTAATAATTGTAAAAGCGTCAATAACTTGTTTTTTTTTATTTCTCTGGTTTTAAAGTTAATTTGTAGGCAAGATAATTCCCCAATTTTTGAATCTTAAAGTAAAATCTTACATAATGAAAAAATCTAATAGTTACAGAAATTTTAGACAATTTTCATTATATTTTAGACGTAATCGAGAGATTTACAATCAAACTTTTTACTTTTTTGTGGTTTTCGAGCCGTTTTTTCTAGGCAAGGTTAAACCTAGAATTTTAGAATTTTTAAAGAATTTGGAGAAATTCCAAAAATGTTAATATTTTTTCTTTCTCTAGTTTTTGAGATTTTTCTGGTCAACACATAAACAGAGTTAGAAGATCTGAATTAAAAACAACTAAAAATTATAAAAGCGTCAATAACTTGTTTTATTATTTCTCTGGATTTAAAGTTATTTTCTAGGCAAGATATAACAAAAAGTTTTGAATCCTAAATTAAAATCTTACAAAATATAAAAAGTTCTAATAGTTGCAGAAGTTTTAGATAATTTTCCATTCCTTCTCTAGGTTTTGTTATTTTTCTAGACAAATTAAAATATAGAATTTTCTAATTTTATAAGTTAGAAAAAAATTGATTATATTTTAGACGTAATCTGGATAATTACAATCAAACTTTATACTTTTTTGGTGATTTCTGAGCCGTTTTTTTCTAAGCAAGATTAAACCTAGAGTTTTAGAATTTATTTAAAGAATTTGGAGAAATTCCTAAAAAATTAAGATTTTTTTCTTTCTCTGGTTTTTGAGATTTTTCTGATCAACACTTAAACAGAGTTGGAAGATTTGAATTAAAATTCTCTAAAAATTGTAATAGCGTCAATAACTTGTTTTTTTATTTCTCTGGTTTTAAAGTTATTTTTTTAGGCAAATTATAACCCAAAGTTTTAGATTCTAAACTAAAATCCTACAAAATGAAAAAAATCTAATAGTTGCAGAAATTTTAGACAATTTTCCATTCCTTCTCTAGGTTTTGTTATTTTTCTAGACAAATTAAAATATTTTTTTTTAATTTTATAAGTTGTAAAAAAACATCATATTTTAGACGTAATCCAGAGATTTACAATCAAACTTTCTACTTTATGTTTTCTGGTTTCTGAGCCGTTTTTTTCTAGGCAAAATGAAACCTAGAGTTTTAGAATTTTTAAAGAATTTGAAGAAGATTTTTTTCTTCCTCTAGTTTTTGAGATTTTTCCGGTCAACACTTAAACACAGTTTGAACATCTAAATTAAAATTCCACACAATTTAAAAAATTACAAAAAGCCGTTTTTTCCAGGCAAGATTAAACCTAGATTTTTAGAATTTTTAAAGAATTTGGAGAAGATTTTTTCTTTCTCTAGTTTTTGAGATTTTTCTGGCCAACACTTAAACACAGTTTGTACATCTAAATTAAAATTCCACACAATTTAAAAAATTACAAAAAGCCGTTTTTTTCTAGGAAGATTAAACCTAGAATTTTAGAATTTATTTAAAGAATTTGGAGAAATTCCTAAAAAGTAAAGATTTTTTTTCTTTCTCTGGTTTTTGAGATTTTTCTGGTCAACACTTAAACAGAGTTGGAAGATTTGAATTAAAATTCTCTAAAAATTGTAATAGCGTCAATAACTTGTTTTTTTATTTCTGTGGTTTTAAAGTTATTTTTTTAGGCAAATTATAACCCAAAGTTTTTGATCCTAAACTAAAATCCTACAAAATGAAAAAAAATCTAATAGTTGCAGAAATTTTAGACAATTTTCCATTCCTTCTCTAGGTTTTGTTATTTTTCTAGACTAATTAAAATATAAAATTTTCTAATTTTACAAGTTGGAAAAAATTGATTATATTTTAGACGTAATCAATTACAATCAAACTTTTACTTTTTTCTGGATTCTGAGCCGTTTTTCTCTAGGCAAGATTAAAACTAGAGTTTTAGAATTTCGAGGAATTGATAAAGAGTGAAGTTCTTTTTTCTCTTGCTTTTAAGATTTTTCTGGTCAACACTTAAACAGAGTTTGAACACCTATATTAAAATTCCACACAATTTAAAAAATTACAAAAAGCGTTTTTTTTAGGCAAGATTAAACCTAGAGTTTTAGAATTTTTAAAGAACTTGGAGAAATTTTTTTTTTCTTTCTCTAGTTTTTGAAATCTTTCTGGTCAACACTTAAACACAGTTTGAACATCTATATTAAATTACACACAATTTAAAAAATTACAAAAAGCTGTTTTTTCTAGGCAAGATTAAACCTAGAGTTTTTAGAATTTTTAAAGAATTTTAAGAAGTTTTTTTCTTTCTCTAGTTTTTGAGATTTTTCTGGTCAACGCTTAAACACAGTTTGAACATCTAAATTAAAATTCCACACAAGAATTTGAAGAATATTGTTTTTTTGTCTAGTTTTTTGAGATTTTTCTGGTCAACACTTAATCAGACTTTGAATTAAACACAATTTTAAACATTACAAACATTTTAGAAAGTTTTATTCCTTCCGAAACTTTATTCTAGATAATGGATAATTCTTTAAAAACCTAGAATTTTAAATTCTATATTGATATGCTACCCAATGGAAAAAATTCTTTAAGAACCTATGTTTTGAAATCTTAATTAATATTTTAGAACATTTATCTCTGTTTTTTTGGGACAAGATCTAAAATTTACTTGAGAAGGCTTGAGAAAATCAATAAAAATCAAAACAATTGCAGAAATTTTACATTTTTGCATTCTTTTTTTTTGGATTTTAAGATATTGCGTACAGAAACTTAATTAGGCAGTTTCAAAATATAAATTAAAATCTTACAAACTGAAGATAATTATTTAAGAATTATAAAAATTATGGAAGCTCCTTTCTTTTTCTGGTTTTAAAAATTGTTTCTTGACAAAACTTTATGGAGGGAGAGACTTGAGAAAATCTTTAACAATTGGAGACATTTTTCATTTTTATATTCTTTTTTTTTTGGATTTTAAGCTATTGCGAACATGAATTTAATTAGAAAGTTTTAAAATATAAATTTAAATCTGAAGACAATTATCTAAGAATTATAAAAATTATGGAAGCTCCTATCTTTTTTTGGTTTTAAAAATTGTTTCTTGACAAAACTTTTCGGAGAGAGAGACTTGAGAAAATCTCTAACAATTGCAGAAATTTTACATTTTTATATTCTTTTTTTTTTGATTTTAGGATATTGCGTACAGAAATTTAATTAGACAGTTTCAAAATATAAATTAAAGTCTTACAAACTGAAGATAATTATTTAAGAACCATAAAAATTATAGAAAATCCTTTCTTTTTCTGATTTTAAAGATTGTTTCTTGGCAAAACTTTATAGAGAGTTATAAAAAATAAATCCAAATCCTATACAATGGAGAAAATCCTCTAAAAAATACAGATTTGAATATTTTCTTTATTTCCCTAGTTTTACGATATTTTTCTTGGCAATATCTTAAACACGGTTTTTAATTCTAAATAAAATTCTTTTATGCCATTGAAAAATTCTTTTATGAATTACAAAATTTGCAGTTGCAGAAAATCAACTTTTATGCTTTTAATTAAAATTGTGTAATTTTTAAATTCTTAAAAGATATTTTCGATAGCATAAAGAATTAAAGATTAAATTTACATAAATTATAGAAAATTCTGGCTTTTGAGAATGTTTTTAGACATGTCTAAGCCCAGAGTTTTAGAATATAAATTAAAATCTTACACACTTTAAATTCTTTAAAAATCACAGATATTTTTCAAATATATTTTTTCTTTCTTTGGTTTCAAGATATTTTTGAGACAGTAGCTAACCCAGTGTTTTAAATTCTTAATAACTAAAATCCCTTTACGATGGAGGAAATCTTCTAAAAATTGGAGATATTTTAAATCATTTTCTTTCTTTCTCCTGGTTTCAAGATGTGTTTAAGATCAAAACCAGGAATTTAAAATATTAAACAAAAAAATCATTTTCTGTCTTTCTCCTGGTTTCAAGATGTTTTCAAGATCAAAAACCTGGAATTTAAACCAAAAACTCTACAAAGTGAAGAAGCTTCAGGAACTTGTTTGTTTATTTCTCAGGTTTTTTAAGTTTCTTAAGGTAAGATATAACTCAAAATTTTTACTTTAAAATAAAAATGCTACAAAATATATAAAATCGTCTAGCAATTGCAGAAATTGTAGATAACTTTTTTATCCTTCTCTGATTTTTGATATTTTTTCGACTAATCATAATCCAGAATTTCAAAATTTTATAAGCTAAATTTTGACCTAATCCAGAGATTTTCTAGTAATTGAGTTATGAGATTTAAAATCCTTGAAATTTTTCAGAGGACGCAGAATTTAAAAAACGAAAAAAATCCTACAAGCATGTTTTACTAATCTAATATGTTTTTTGACGTTTTTTCTAGTCAATACTTAGCCTAAAGGCTAAATTAAAATTCTGCACACTGGAGAAAAATCCTCTAAAATTTGCTTTTAGGAAAATTTTCGTTTCTTCTTTGGTTTTTGAGTTTTTTTTGAGTAGATCAATTTTAGAAATATATTATTTCTTTTTTTGGTTTAAAGATATTTTCGAGACAGTAAGTAACCCAGTGTTTTAAATTCTAAATAACTAAAATCCCTTTACGCTGGAGGAAATCTTCTAAAAATTTCAGATATTTTAAATAATTTTCTTTTTTTCTCCTGGTTTAAAGATGTCTTTGAAATCAAAAACCAGGGATTTAAAATGTTAAACAAAGTCCTCTACAGAAACTTCAGGAACTTGATTTTTTATTTTCCAGGTTTTTAAGTTTTTTAAGGTAAGATATAACCCAAAATTTTGACTTTGACTAAATAAAAATGCTACAAAATATATAAAATCATCTAGTAATTGCAGAAATTCTAGATAATTTTTTTTATTCTTCTCTGATTTTTGATATTTTTTAGACAAATCATAATCCATAATTTCAAAATTTTATAAGCTAAAATTTGACCTAATCCAGAGATTTTTCAGACAAGATCTAGTAATTGAGTTATGAGATTAGAAATCCTCGAAAATTTTCAGAGGACCCAGAATTATAAAATTTAAAATGCTACACACTAGAAAAAATTCTTACAAACATGTTTTACTATCTTAATCATCTTCTTTCTTTTTACGATTTTTTTCTAGACAATATTTAAGCTAAAGGCTAAATTAAAATTCTGCACACTGGAGAAAAAACCTCTGAAATTTGCTTTTAGAAAATTTTCTTTTCTTCTTTGGTTTTTGAGTTATTTTTCAGTAGATAAAACCTAACCTCAGAGTACATAATTTTTCTTCTTGCCTTTCTGATATATTAAGGTAATTTATAGACAAAACTTGACCTAGAATTTTGAAATCCCAATTAAAATCCTACACTATTTTTTCTTCCTATGTTTGAGATTTTTCTGGACACGACTAAAAAACAGAGTTTAAATCCCTAAATTAAAATCTAACACAATTTAGAAAATTACCAAAGCTTTAGAAAACTGTCACTATTTCTCTAAAAGTCTTAGAGACTTTTAGATCGCTGAAATTTTAGAGAATTATTAAAAAACAATGTACAGCAAAAAAAAAAAACATGTACCTAATTTCACGCCACGACGAACCGTATGTGATATCATCCCCCGAACGTGTAAACATCACTGATTATAAAATAATAGCCCGCCCTCATGAATTTAAACGAAACACAAACGTCCACACCCGAAAAATAATATATTCGCTACAGAAATCCCCGGTGTAATCCGCACAAACTTCGGACGTCCCCGAAATTACGTACACCACTTAATTTTAAGCTAAATATTATCGCAATTCGATCGGTCCCTTCGGTATCCCACTTGTGCGTCCCTCGTCCCAATTAAACACAAAATCGGGTGGAAGAAGCGAGAGCAAGTAATTTACTCGAGCAAACAGTGGATAATACCAAAATGTATTCTGATGTAAAATATATACAGCTTGATTATTTATAAAATTATTGTTACAGATATATGCAACTTAATTTACAGATGTATGCAACTTAATTTACAGATATATGCAACTTAATTTACACATATTTATTCGCCTGGGCGTAATTAAAACCATAAAAATTTTCATTCATTGTAATTTCGTGATGGCAAACCGCAGTACGTTGGGTGCTAATTGCCGTTGAAATATTGCGGGATGTTTGCTTGTTTGTTTGCGTATGCAAAAGACAGCGGCGGTGTCGACGCAACACGCCTTCATTTCACGGGCCGCCACCCCCGACGATGAAGAAGGGTAGGACGGCGAAGGGGCGGATGCGTGGTCCTAGACACTTACAACCCCCCAGATGTCATCTCGCTGCATTGTTCCGCAAGCACACGCCAGCAGAACTGATAGATAAGGGTGGTGGGCATTGTAGGCGATGCATCCGAGAGAAGTTTTATTTTCGCGGCGTGTCTGATTGATGATGAATAGTTTTCCTCTTCCGACGTCTCCGCCTCAAGTGTCAGAACCGTCATTTTTTTCCCACCGCAAGATGTATGAAATTTGAGCAGATGGATTTATTTATTATACGAGCTTGGTTATAAATTTGGTGTCTAGAAGATTTATAAAATTATTTTACTATATTGCTATTGTCTGGAAATGTAAGAAATAAAATATGTATTTTTTTAAACTACGCATTCCAATTTTTTTATATTCGAATAAAACCGTATATAATTTTCAAATAAATTTTCTAGAATCACAGCAAAGGGTGTGTATTTAAAGTATGAACCGTAGTTGGCCGATTCATATTCAGCACGCGCGTTTCTTCAGTAAACAGAACTTTAGTGTGCCGATCACGTAAAGAGCTCCTGGGCAGAAATGAGGATGTTCACCCCTGTTTGCTGGCCGGCAGGAGAGAATGAAAGACGGGTGAAGAGGGGGTATAAGGGCGAGCACACATTTTGCATAAACATCACGGAGAGGAGAGTGCAGTGGAAGAGGAGGAAGAGCGTTTTTTTTTTCGATTCGCGAAAATTTCACATAATTCGACGATACATCAAATCTGCCGACGTGGCGCTTTTAAAAGCGCGTCCTGTTTTAAGAGCTTTTAGATGGCGGGTCCGACCAGCAGGTGAGGCCGGAACCGATGGTAATTCAATTCGCCCTAATCGAATTTACGACGGAAAGCGATACCGTCGGAGATATTATTTTTGCGAGATATTATGTAACTAATACGTTTATGTATGCACTTCGGAAATTATTACGAACATGGTCGATATAATAATAATAATATCAAATGTATACGTTTTGTTAAACAATCAATACTTCATCTTAGGAGGTAATATTCTTTCAAAGCATCGATAAAATATAAAAAATATATATCTATTTTGACAACTTAAGCAATACCTTAACAATTTTGAGTCTAAATAATAGAAATTAAGACTTCTTGAGTAACGCAGTCATTATACATTATTGTGTCGATCTCCATAGATCTCCTCCAAACCCTTACAAACATGGCTAATACATTTATCATTGTTCGGGAGTAATTTCCATCTAGCTTAATACATTATTTATTATCTTAGCGTACTCCTGACCTATCCCAATTAATTATTCACTGTCCTACAGCACTATAAACCTAGACTAATATCTTAAGTGTTATCCTAGCGTACTCTTAACGTAGGCCAATATATTATTCATTGCTTTAGCGTATTCTTGACCTATCCCAATTTATTATTAACTACTCCAGCGTACCCTTGACCTAGTCTAATACTTTATATACAAGTAACACCAATACATCAAATACATCGTCTTCATGAAAGGCATTGATTCCCCTTGTATTTTTTCAACCAGCTGTTTCCAAAGAAATTTTCTCTATCTATCCAAAATGAGCTTATCAGACATTAATTGTTAAAAAAATTGACCAAATGTTTTATATGGTAAAGAGTAGATTTCATTGTCTTTCTAGCTAACCAAATTGAACAGTTAATTTAATTAATCCGAGATTTCTACCTAAAGAACAACAACATTTATTGATAATGGTTCAAAGAATTTAATCATAATGATGGTTGCGACCGTTACTATGTGGTAATTCATAATTAATCACTTGATAATGACCGTCAAAAGTCGAAACTTGAGTCGTACACATTGTAATATATTTATATATTATAATAAATTATAGTGGTTAAAAACATAGTAAGTGTTTTATTCAGTGTTCAAAGAATTTAAATTTAAATATTCTAAAAGACATGAGCGTTATACTTATTCTAAAAAAAAACTAAAGGGTTTAAAGCTTTTAAAGATTTTTAACGAGTTTTAAAGATTCTACAGATTTTTTAACTTTCTATAAAGTTCGTAAATTTGAAATATTTTAAATAAAAACAAGCTATTTTAATGTTTTTACGGATTTTTATATTTTAGAAGACTGTCGGTATTATTACGTTTTAACTGAATTTAAAATAAAGTTTTAGGAAAGCAAAAAAAAAATTGTAAAGAGACTCCTAATGATTTAAAGTTTACGGTAATTATTTTTGAAGATATTAAAGAATTAAAAATTTTATATTCTTAATAGAATAATCTCTACATCCTGAAAATTGTAAAAAAAACCACATACATCAATAAATAACACATTAACCAGGCGTACTCTTGACCTACCACAAAATAAAGTATATTGAGCTAGCGTTACCCTGACCTACCTTAATAAATCGTAAATTAACTTAGGGCAGGTATAGGGAAGGGCAATATACAATTTATTGTGGTAGGTCAAGAGTACGCTCGCTAATGCGAATAATTGTGAAAAATATAGTCGAAAAAGGTTGCTAGCTAAATAATTAACAATAAAAAAAAGTAAAGCAGGAAAGAACAGAAAACTTGGTAAAATTATATGAAAGGAAAATTTCCTTCGAGGAAAGACGAAAAACAGACAATAAATGGGACAACATCTTCACCAGCTTTTACAGATTAAAAGAATGATTTAAAACTATACATATATAATCGTTAAAATCGTAAGAATGCTTAGAAACTTTATTAAAAATCTATAATCTTCAGAATCTACAGAATCTACAGAATTGTATAGAATAGAAACTTTTTTCTGAATTTTTAAAGCTTTAGAATGTTTATAATATTTAAAATTTTTAAATTCTTTAGAAACTTCAGGATCTTTAGAATTTCTAGAATTTTAGAACCTTTAAAATCATTAGAAACCTATTATTAAAAATCTATAATCATCAGAATCTATAGAATCCTTAATATTTCCAAAATCTTTAGAAAAATATTTAGGATCTTTAAAAATCATTCGAATATTTACAAACTTTTGGAATTTTTAAAACCTATAGAATTTACAATATTTAAAACATTTTTTAATCTTCAGAATAGGAATAAAGTTCAAAAATTTTAATTTATTTAAAATTAAAAAAAAAAATTATATTTTTAAATTGTTAAAACTATTGTCGTTGAAGATTATTAAGATTTAGAATGCATAAAATCGTTAAAATATTATATTCTTTAAAGTTCTTAGAATCTTAAGAATATTTTGTCATTGTGTTCATCATATTATATTTGTAAATTTTTAAAATCCTTAGCGTCTAGGATTTTACAATATTTAAAGTCTTTTGTTTACTTAAAAGTGACACAATCTTTAGAATACTTAAAATCTTCAGAATCTATAAAATCTTTAGAATCCATAGAAACGTAAGATATTTTAGAAACTTTAGAAATTTTAGAACTTTAGAAATATTTAGGATCTTTAGAACCTGTAGAATTTTTAGAACTTTTTAAAAAAAATTGATTCGTTAGAACCGTCAGAATCTTTAGAAGTTTAATTAAATATTTATAATCTTTAGAATCTTTAATATTTCCAAAATCTTCAGAATCTTTCAAAATCATTAGAATGTTTACAAACTTTTGAAATTTTAAAATCTATAAAATTTACAACATTTAAAACATTTTTAAATCTTCAGAATATGAATAAGAAATTTCTATTTTTTAAATTGTTAAAACTATAGTTGTTGAAGATTATTAAGAAAATTTATAAATGCATAAAATCATTAAAATATTATATTCTTTAAAGTTCTTAGAATCTTAAAAATATTTTGTTATTTGTTATCATTAAAGTATGTAAATTTTTTGTAAAATTTAAAAATCCTAATTTCCAGTCTTTTGATTATTTAAAATTTATACAATCTTGAATACTTGAAATCTTTAGAATCTTAGAATCTTTAGAATCGATAGAAACTTTAGAAATTTTAGAACTTTAGAAACTTTAGTAACCTTAGAAACTTTAGAAACATTAGAAACTATAGAATTTTAGAAAATTCGGAAACTTTGGAAACTTTAGAAACTTTAGAAATTTTAGAAACTTTAAAAATTTTAGAAACTTTAGAAACATAAGAAATTTTAGAAACTTTTAGGATCTTGAGAATCTGTAGAATTTTTAGAACCTTCAAAAACTTTAGAATCGTTAGAATCGTCGGAATCTTTAGAAGTTTTATTAAAAATCTATAATCTTTAGAATCTTTAATATTTCCATAACCTCTAGAAAAATATTTAGAATCTTTAAAAATCATTCGAATATTTACAAACTTTATTTATTTAAAACCTATAGAATTTAGTATATTTAAAACATTTAATTTATTAATCTTCAGAATAGGAATAATTGCCGCAAGATCAAAAAATTTAATTTGTTTTTTTTTTTGAGAAATGTATATTTTTTAAATTGTTAAAACTATTTTTGTTGAAGATTATTAAGAACATTTATAATGCATAATGTCGCGAAAATATTATATTCTTTAAAGTTCTTAGAATCTTAAAAATATTTTTTTATTTTTTTATCATTAATGTTGTAAATTTTTAAAATCCTTATTAAAAGGATAAAATCCTTTTGATTATTTAAAATTGATACAATCTTTAGAATACTTAAAATCTTCAGAATCTATAGCACCTTTAGAATTCATAGAAACTTTAGAAATTTTAGAAACTTTAGAAAATTTAAAAATTTTAGAATATTTAATTCTATCGAACTTTTAAATTCTTTAGAATCCTTAAAATCTATAAAATATTTCAAATCTTTAGAATTGTAATATATTATATGAAAATCAATTTAGAAATTTTAAGATACTTCAGAATGTTCAGAATTTTGCAATCTTTAGAGTTTTTATAATTCTTAGAATCTCTTTTACAAACTTTAGAATTTTTAATATTTATAACTTTGAAATGAAACAATCACTATCCTGTGATGTGTGACTTTCTCATATTTAATAATAAAGAAATAATCCTTACAGGTAAAACCTTTTAGAGAAAGGAGTCTCAGAAGCAATTTATAAACTTTAGAAACATTAGGAACATTAGGAACATTAGGAACATTAGGAACATTGGAAACTTTAAAAACTTTAGAAACTTTATCAACTTTAGAACTTTAGAAACTTTAGGAACTTTAGAAACATTAGAAACTTTAGAAAATTAAAAAAAAAATAGAATATTTGAATCTTTCGAACTTTTAAATTCTCTAGAATCCTTAAAACCTATGAAATATTTCAAATCTTTAGAATTGTTATATATTATATGGAAATCAATTTAGAAATTTTTAGAAACTTTAGAATCTTAAGATTTTTGGAATTTTAAGTGTTTTTAGAATCCTTAGAATCTTTATAAACTTTTAGAATTTTAGAATAATTAGAACTTTGAAATAAAACAATCACCATCCTGTATGTGTGACTTTTGCCATATTTAATAATGGAGAAATAATCCTTGCAGATCAAACCTTTCAGAGAAAAAAGTCTCAGAAGCAATTTACAAACTTTAGGAACATTGGAATCTTTAGAAACTTCAGAAACATGAAAAATTTTAGATACTTAAGAAACTTTAGAAAATTAAAAGTTTTTGGAATTTTTGAATCTTTCGAACTTGTAAAATCTTTAGAATCCTTAAAATCTATAAATATTTGGAATCTTTAGAATTTTATTATATTATATGAAAATCAATTTTGGAATATTTTAGAAACATTAGAATGTTCAGATTTTTGCAATCTTTAGAGTTTTTAGAATCTTTAGAATCTGTATAAACATTAGAATTTTAGAATATTTAAAACTTTGAAATAAAACAATCGCTATCCTGTATGTGTGACTTTTCCATTTTTAATAATAAAGACATAATTCTTGCAGTTCAAACCTTTTAGAGGAAAGAGTCTGAGAAGCAATTTATAAACTTCAGAAACTGTAGAAACATTAGGAACATTGGAAACTTTAGAATCTTAAGAAACATTAGAAATTTTAGAAACTTAGGAACATTAGAAACGTCAGAAAATTATTTTTTTTAGAATATTTGAATCTTTATAACTTTTAAAATCTTTATAGTTCTTAAAATCTATAAAATATTCGGAATCTTTAGATTTGTAATATATTATATGAAAATATATTTATAAAATTTTAGAAACTTTAAAATGTTTAGAATCTCAGGACTTTTGAAATCTTTAGAGTTTTTATAATCCTTAGAATCTCTATAAACTTTAGAATTTTAGTATAATTAGAACTTTGAAATAAAACAATCAATATCCTGTATGTGTGGCTTTTGCCATATTTAATAATGAAGGAATAATTCTTACAGATCCAAACCTTTTAGAGAAAGGAGTCTCAGAAGCAATTTATAAACTTCAGAAACTTTAGAAACATTGGAAACTTTAAAAACTTTAGAAATTTTAGAACTTTAGAAACTTTAAAGCTTTAGAAACTTTAGAAAATTTAAAATTTTTAGAATTTTATAATTTTTCGAACTATTAAAATCTTTAGAATCCTTAAAATCTACAAAATATTTGGAATCTTTAGAATTTTATTATATTATATGAAAATCAATTTAGGAATATTTTAGAAACATTAGAATGTTTAGAATCTTAAGATTTTTGGAATCTTTAGAGTTTTTAGAATCCTTAGAATTTTATAAACTTTAGAATTTTAGAATGTTTAATAAAACTTTAGAATAAAACAATAACTATTCTGTAGTGTGTGTTTTCCATATTTAATAATGAAGAAATAATCCTTGCAGATCAAACCTTTTAGAGGAAGGAGTCTCAGAAACAATTTATAAACTTCAGAAAATTTAGGAACATTAGAAACTTTAGAAACATTATAGAAACACTGGAAACGTTAGAAAATTTTGAATCTTTCGAACTTTTAAAGTCTTTACAATCCTTAAAGCCTATAAATTATTTGGAATCTTTAGAATTGTAATAAATTATATGAAAATTAATTTAGAAATTTTTATAAACTTTATAATGTTTAAAATCTTAAGATCTTTGAAAACTTTAGAGTTTTTATAATTACTAGATTCTTTATAAACTTTAGAATTTTAGAATATTCAAAGCTTTGAAATAAAACAATCACTATCATGTAAGTGTGACTTTTGCCATATTTCATAATGAAGAAATGATCCTTGCAGATCCAAATATTATAGAGAAGGGAGTCTTAGAAGCAGAATTGATTGTGGGAATAAATGTCTAAGGAACTCTGTGGGTATTATTTGGAAGAATGCATTAATGTCACCAGATGTGATACTTAGTACTACATATAAAGCGCTTGCATTTAATGTTATCAAACACATTTTTGAAGTTGCTGTTGAAGAAGATTATAATAAAAGGTCTAAAGAAGAAGATGATAATAATAAAAGGTTTAAAAATATTCAAGTAATCATTTCAGCCAAGGAAAACTTCAGCCAATATTTGGACAGGTATATGAGTAAATCTAAAAAGAAAAAGCAGCACAAGGATGTTAGTTTTGAGGTAGATTTAGGTAAACTGGCAAAGTTGGAAGCCATTGGAAAGCAGTCAGCAGTATTTCTTCCTCCTGAATGTGAAAATAGTGATTAGAGGTTCATTATACTCTTGGTGTTGTTTCACTATTTTAATTTATACTTATATTTTAATTCATCTGGAAAATAGTGATTCTTTTTAAGAAGAAGTAACCCTGTTCTGAGGGGGAATCGGAAGATGAAGTGCCAAAAATACTACTACAACAAGTTTCAGGCAAATACGATGACTGAAAATTGGATTCTGTGCGTGAAGAAGAAAATATGGTGGTCCTCTGATCTCCATACAAATATAAAGCTCAGAAAAAAATAAGAAATAACTTCTATTTCTCTAATGAATAAATAAACTTTATTTTTATCTTAGTGACTATAGTTTTGACACAATTTAGCTGTGAATAAATAAGAATAATGTTTGTGATATCAATAAAGGTTAAGAAATATTTACAAAAATATTGATGTTTTTTTTATTTTCAATTTGGCTTCCTTCAGCATTGCTATACACCTCTACCAATTTTAATTCTTAAATTGTCAAATAGCCAAAAGAGTCAGTAGGTTTTTTGTTTAATGACATTTCTTAAAGACCTTTCTTCAGCTTCTTAATTTAAATATCTATTAAATAAGCTCTAGTTTAGGTCAGTAGTATAATAACTATCCTATGCCTTTTTCATCTTGTAAATTTAAATATTTATCAAATAAGCTCTATTTAAAGTCAGTAATAACTATCCTATGACTTTGTCCCCCAACAAGATGCTCCACAAGGTTCTCATCTATCAACAATCGCATTTATTTATGAAAATCGGTGTTTTGTTTTAAATTTACGAATGTTAAGTCTCAAATTGAGAAATAGCTCAGCTCAACAGACAAAAAATCTACTACATTTTTTCTTCAGATATACGAACAGTCTATTTACTTTGCCATTAGAGTTGTCTGTTTAAGTAAAATTTCTTAGATTCCTACAAGTTAAAGTCAGTAATAACTTATTCAATGCCAACACTTTATCACTTAAATACAAGTTAAAATCCGTAGTACTCCATCCCATGCCAACAATATGTGCCACAAGACTCTCCACCATGAACAATCATAAATTACATAATTATTTGGGTTGTTTTTCAATTATAACTTTTCGAATATTAATTATCAAATGTTATGCTCAGCTCGTTCTTATGTCAAAAATCGACTACAGTTTTTCTTCAGATATTTAAACAGACGATTTGCTTCGACACCTGAGTTTGCTTTTTAAGTGTAAATCGTTAAAGATCTGCTTAATGTAATTCATATTTTTTTATCAAATAGTCTTCAACGAGTCAAAGTCGGCAATGCCCTGCCTTTGTATATCAACTAGGTATTCTACAAGGTTCTCCTCTATCACCAATAATAATTAAAACTCCATTTACAAAACTTTAGTGGCAGTGTTACAAAGATAGATCGAAAATTCAGATGTCTTTTATATAGAATTTAAAAGATAAGGACGAATAATTGCGTTATCTATATCTCATTTCATATAACTCCGTAATAATTGCTTTTGCAATTAAACAAGATGTTCCACAAGGGTCTCCTCTATCGCCGATCTTAATTTATTCGACAATTTTTTATTTATTATATAAGCTTAAATCATGATAGGATGGACGTATCCATAAGAATAAATAAGAAAATTGAATGAATCAAACCAGAACGACGCAAATAAGAAAACCGAATTCGATTCAATTTCACATGTTAAAAAATAGAAAAAAAAAACTTGTGCATGCATATGTGCATCCGACGCGAGTGTTTGCTTTGTGTTCGCCGCTGGAAGATATTCCTATTTGCACTCTAGAAATCCTGCACACTCGCGTATATACACACTCACACACACACACACACACACACGTACACCAACAATGCAAATGGAATGGTTTTATGGTAATAAGTCAAAAGATGGATGGATATTCTGGCGGCTACGGTTTAGACGGAACACCACTTTTTGGGGGGGTGGGAATAATGTTTGCGCTGCCGGAATTGAAATTGGAATTGTGTGTGCTTAGTGTTCATTCGGTACCTATCCTGCGGGCCGCTACTACGCAAAGGGTTAGCTAATTGAAAATATTTTCGTGCCGTTTACTTAATATGCAATAAAATACGGGAGGGGAAAAGAAATCGCTTTAAACAGTTTTAATATCGAAAACGAAGCGGATATTGCATGTACTGGATTTTATTCAAGAGTTATAATAGGATTAAATGTTTAGGTGTACGTATTTATATTTTTAATTATTTATGCTTGTTTTAATAAATTTGTAAGAGAAATAAGTGCGTGTTTATTGATAAAAATTGTATGGTGTACGTAGTAACATATAAGACTTTTGTCACATTAATAGTGAAGTCAAATAGATTTAATTAAGCCTAGAACATAAACTCAGTGTTATTTACATTTTCAAAACAATTCATGTAAACTCAAACCATCAATGTATTCATTAATTAAATAAATTAAAAAAAAAATTGAATTTCCTTTTATTTATTTGATGTATTAAATAATAAAAAGAGCATTTGTGATACGTAACATTTCATCGTGTCGCCTTTAATCTTTAACGTTTCCATTAACAGTCTACTCCAATTACGCGGCTGTTATTGAATAGTACAGGAAAGAAAACATCCCCCCCTTCGAGCGCGCACCGTGTACACGTCGAGAGACCGATGCAGTCGGCAAACACAATTTGAGAAATAACTGTTGATATTGTGCGGGGCCGGATTAATTATCGTCGTGTTCGACGGAACGCAGCGCCGCCGTTGCATTCTGGTGGATGCGCCGGGCGGCCGCCGGACGTGTATTGATCCCTCAATTTGTCGCCTCGGTCGGGCGGCCTAAAGGACCATCCCTGGCCCGCCTCGAGGGCGTTCGTAAGTTTGGCGATGCATTATTGATAAGATTTGCGGTAAATATGTACACGTACGTACAACATATAAAGAGGAATGACGTATTTAACCTACCTTTCGAATATCATCTAAATTATGTATTTCAGGTGAGAGACCCCCGTGAACGCAGAGGAACTGCTGGTTCATAAGGGCTGCGAGGGGCAGGCAGTCGAACGCGTCCATACACGCATCATATACACGCTCTGAATACTTTATTTTACCTGTAATTAAAATATTTATTAATGTAAAATAAACACAATTATAAATTATTTACAATAATAATACTACACATAAGATAATAGTTTAGTTTTTCTGTTAGGAAATAAATTTATTTTAATTATTATTATACATAAAAATTTATTTTAGTTTTGTATACTCGAGATTTTTATCTATATTACGATAAACAAAAAATCCATACGTTAATTATTTTTATATTTTGTGAAAATGCAATTAAAATTTTATCCAAATATTTTCCACATATGCACGCGCAATTCCTGATCCAATAACGTATTACGAATGATAAAATAATATTTGTGTAATCATATTGTTTGAATGTAAAATGTGCATTATGCATACAAAACAATTTTTATGAATGTACAATTCTATTTGAAACTAGATACTGGGGAATTAATCCGGCCCGCGCTGTTGAATAATAAATGAATCAATTATTCGGGGCCGGATGGAAATTTTATGTGCACTAAAATTTCCATGTAGCCGTATTATTTTATGCGAACGTAAACCATGTACACGGGGATAATATATAATTTTTTTCGAAAAAATTACGAGTGTTTTTGTACGCGTACTCGCTTTAATAATAAGCTGTAGTATATGTATTCAACTTTAAATTCTTCCAAAAGCTCAAGTCATAGAGAAATACATTGTAGTCAGTCATATATAAAGAAAAAAAAAACAGAATACATATAGAGGAAGAAAAAATATAATCGTGTTACTGATTTTTCCCATTTACGTAAAAATGGGACAACACAAATATTAACTGTGATTAAGAAATTGATAGAAATCTTTAAAAACAAAGCTGAAAATTTTTGGAATCCTAAAAAAGGCAAATTGATTGCTGTAAATACTAGAATTTTTGCTGAAAATCTAAAAATTAAGCAAACAGTGAATAGTAAAGAAAGGTGTAAACTATAATTACTAAAAATATGAAAAATAATTGCTAAGAATTTTTGGAATCATCAAAGAAAATTCTTGGAATTTAGTAAAGTAGATTCTGATTAATTAGAATACTAATTGCTAGAAAATTCTTATTGGATAAATAGGGAATGATGAAAGATTCTCGAAATGGAAAAGAAATGTTTGCAAAATTTAATAGATAAACTGCTGGAGATTTCTACAAATCTAGGTGGGAAGATACTGGAAAACACCAAAATTGTTTAAGAGAAATAAAGGAAGATTCTGGAAATTTGAAGAAATGATCTTAAAAAATTTAAGATTCCTCGAATTTTTTTTTTAATTTGAAGAATAAATTTCCCAAATATCTGGTAAAAAGGTTATTGGAAAATTTTTCTAGCTTTATGTTTGTCGAACTTAATATTTTCCAATAACCTTTTTACCAGATTTTTAGGAAATCTTAAATCTTAAATTTTTTAGCATCATTTCTTGGAAGACTCTAAGCAACTTGAGGAAAAAGAGTTTTGGAAAATTTGGACGGAAATATACAGGACCATATGTATCAAACTAACTATTACATTTTCTGGACCTTTATTTTCAAGCAATTTAACGCTACTGCATCAGCAAATAGATAAGGAAAAAAGACTACTAAGACGCTATGTTGAATGTAACAAATGTTTTATAGAATAAAGTTTTTAATTTTAACAAATTACCAGAAATCTTATCAAAGTCTGAAAAAAGCCAATAAATAGTAGAATAGTTTCAAAAAATAAAAAATTCTGTGAAATACGAAAAATATTTTGAAAAGAATATTGTTGGAAATATTTAGAAACTTCGAAAGTAATTCTTGGAATTTGTATAAAAATTGCTTGAAAATATTTCGATGAAATAGAACACTATGTGCTCGATTATCTTGATAAGATAAAACAAGAAATCAAAATGATAAAAAAACACGTGAAGATAAATTGTTAGAAAATTCTAAAAATCCAGATTACTAGGAAATATAATTAAGTTGAATTATTAAAGAGAAGTTTGACAAAATAAGGCAAATAATACTGGAAAATTCCAAACATCTCACGAAAAATATTAAAAAAATTCAGACAGAAAAATATGGACCATCATTCAAAAACAACCACGAAATCCCAACCACCCCATTTGGCTATTCATGCTTCCTGAAGCAACATTATTAAGCAACTTAAGGATAAATCAATCGATAAGATATAGAAGGCTACATCTACATCTAGTACTATGTGGAGATAGAAAAACTGATTTACAGAAAAAAAATCAAAGTTAAACCTTGACAAACATATTTATAATTTACAACTTTAAACATTTGCCAAAATTCTTATAAATGTTCTCAGATTAAATGAAAAAACAATAAATGATTTGCTATCATCAAAAATTTCAGGAATATTCTCTTCCTTCTTATATTATTAAGTATCCAACAATTTTTCAAGAAACTTCCAGTTTTCTTCCTTTATATATTCTTGAATTTTTAGCAAATATATCTCAAAGGTGTACAAGCTCTTGAAATGGAAGGAAAATAGCTAATTTTTTTTAGAAATTTTGTAGAAAACCTGCTGGTTTATTCTACAATCTTTGAAGAAGAAGATTACTCTGAAATATTGTAATAATATAAATAGTATTTGTATTTTAAATATATATTTAAGTCTTTAATGCTAATTTTACTCTGTAATTGGCCTTTTTGGCTGTTGGGTAAACATAAAATAAAATAAAATGGTGAAAAAGTTTCAAGAATGGAAAATCGTTTAAAATTTAAAAGAAAACAGTGGCAAAATCTAGAAAATTGAAAAAAAAAAATTAAAAAAAATCTTGCTGAAAACTTTTAGGACCTTCAAAGAAAATCTTTCTATAAGTTCCTATAAGTTAGAACCTAATATGATGAAATTTACAACAAAATAGTGGAAGAGAAGTTGCTATAACATTCGAGAAACCTTAAAAACTGTTCCAATGTGCAAGAGAAATTGAGAGAAAATAGAAATCTAAAAAGAATATTGCTTCAAAGAACTTCAGAGACAAGTGAAAACAAATTGGACCATCCTTCAAAAATAACTACCACTCCTATAGTTTATTGGTCAAACTTATTAAATCAATTTTATCACGAAATTTGCAAAAAAATATTTCAGCAAATGGGTGAAGGCTAACTTTGGCACTATGTGGAGAATACTAAAACTTATTTTATAAGCCTACAAAGAAGATTGCTAAAAAATACTAGGAAGTCTTAAGAAAAGGCAACATTTTTAATGAGTATATAGAGAATACCGGCTCAATAAGTTTGACCATTACAATAAAAAGAAATCTTCAGAAAAGATTATTAAAAATTTTAGAAATCTTACACAATCTGAACAGTTTTTTTAAAAATATAAAAACATATAATTACCAGCCATGGTTTTGTAAACGAAATATTTTTATCTAAATTTTCGAAAGACTATTCTCGACATTTATGTATTTTTCAGCAATCTTCTTTTCTGAATTTGATGATCAATTTCTAGATATTACTAGAAATTTAAAATTTTATTGCTGCAAATACTAGAATTTTTGATAACGAAATAAGCCTGAGATGCTGGAAAACTAGAAATTTAAAGAACAGTTTGCAGAAAATGAAAGAAATACTGTGAACTCAAGTTGCTAAAAGTTTGGAATTTAATTGCTGATATTTTGATATCCTCGAAGAAAATTCTTGGAATTTGAAAAAAATATGCTGGTAAATTTTGATAATGAAATAAAACACTAATTGTAAGAAAATTCTTATTAGTTAAACAAGGATTAATGAAAGATTCACAAAAATAAAAGCTAATTGGTAAAAAATTCTAGCAATTTGGAAGAAGAAAATTTTGTAAATCTGGATGGATGTAGATTATTAATGAAAACAGTATATTTGAAAAGAAATAATGAACCAAAATTCTACAAAATTAAAAAAAAAAGATGAAAGAAAAGTCTGGCAATTTGAAATGTTAATTTCTCAAAAATTCTAGAAATCTGGGAAGTATATTTCAGGAAATAACTAGACATTTTTTTAAGTTAAAAATTATGAAAGGAATATTAGAAAATTAAGTGTTTAAAAATTTCGGACGAAACTATACATTAGCATTGTTCAAAAATAACCACCTTATTTCGATGTTCAAACTCTTGGGCTGATAATCTCAAGTACTTAAAGCTACTACATAAGAATATAGATAAGAAACAGAAGGTTGAAATAATAATTCTAGCAATATGTAGATATGCAACAAAAATTTAACAAAAAACATCTAAATATTAAACTTTATCCAACATAACTACTGTAAAAAGCTTTTGCCAATGAATTGCTCATAAAGAAATTTATAAAATAAAGTCATATATGGTTGAAAATTTTCGAAAAATTAGATAGAATGTAAAGTCTGAAAAAGATATTTAGAAAAAACTGGAAATTCTAGAATATTAAAAAAAAGATGAAAGAAAAACAGCTTGAAAATCTTTTAAATCTTGAAGTGAGTTTACTGGAAAATATTTGATTTTTTTGAGGAAAAGTCGGATGGAATGTTTAAGGAATTCAGACAGAAGTTATCCACGAACTCTCAACTATATCATTTTGATGGTCAAACTTTCTGGAATGAGAACGATATTTTTTTAAGCAATTTTAGGCCACCGCATCAGGAAATGGATAAAATCTAGAAGGCTATAGTATTAATTCTGACACTATATGGAGATGCAAAAAATTTGTGTTACCCAAAAAGTCATAAATTAAAACTTTGTCAAACATATAAAGTATGGAACCAAGTAAATATGTTTAAAACAAAACAGACGATATCTTTGACATTTTGCAGGTAGGTACAATGCACCTAATGTATATTTTTTTCCGGCTTAACCGGAAATACCCTCAACTTTTTTAATTTAAATGGGACATCCTGTATATTTCTGCAGATTTTTAAATAGCAAAAATCAAAGAAATTTGCAGTTTGAAATATAAATTTCTCGAAAATTCTATACATATAGAATGCCATAGTATTTACTTAAGTGAAAATGCAAAAATGTTTTACAGAATAATCTCAAAATTAATCTGGTCAAACATTGTCCATACCATACAACGCCTAAAAAAATTGGCGAAAAGTAAATAAAAAATATAAATATACTATCAAATCTAAAAAATATATAGATAAGACGTCCGGAACTTTGGAAATGAAATTGCTTGGAACTTTTGGAACCATCGCTGGAAAGTTTTGGAATTCGGAAAAAATGGTGAAAAATATCAATAAAACAGAACAATAATCGCTGGAAAATTTTGATACGATAAGAAGCAAGGAATGATGAAAATTTTCGAAAATGAAATATAAGTTGTTGGGCAACTTTATAATTGTCGAATTTTTTTGAGAATTTAAAAGATACATTGCTAGCAAAATCTACAAATCTGGAAGGAACATTAAGAATAAAGCAATAAAGACTTAAATATTTGAAAAATTAAAAATGTTCTAAAACCACTTAATGATAAAGCAATGGAATATCTTGGAAATGGAAGAGAAGAGAATTCTAAACCCTCCAAGAATATTCTTGCAATTTGGAAGATAAAAGGCTACAAAATTATATAAATTTAAAGAGGTGAAAGATTCTAAAAATATCGAAGAAACATGTTTCAATTAAGCACTATTATAAGTTTTATTAAGACTGTATTAATATAAACTATTGAAAAATCGTTCGTGTCAGATGACCTTTCAGTCGACACCAAAAAAATAAACATGTTTAAAAAAATAGAATGAACCACCTATCAACTTATCCGATAGTTAAACTTCTGGGCCCAACATTCTCAAGCAGATTAAGGCTTCGGCATCAAAAACTGGACAAGACATTAAAGGTTACAGTATTAACTCTGGCATTATGTGAAGATGTCATAAAGTTTTATTTTGTCAAATATATTTATCATTCACAATTTTAAAATTCCCGCTACAAATCTAATTAAAGTCTAAGGAAATTTTAAAGATAAATCAAAAACTGATGAAAGTTCTCAATAAATAAAAATTCTAAAAATCTAACTAAAATGAAGTAAGTAAGTTAGAAAAAGAGATATTTTGTGATATATAAATCTGTCATGCTGACACTAACAGCCAAAAATCTCTCTGAAAAAGGTGATAAAAGAAGAAACAAAATAGAAATTGAACATTCCAGATGTTGAGGAAGATTCTTGCTGCCTTAACATCATGGTGATAGGTTGGGTTTGAACGGAGGAACATATTTAATTGTGAATTTCACCCGTGCTTCTGTCGACCAAAATTTTATGTATAGTTTTTTTAATCGTTTGTTTTTATGTGTATTATTTAAGAAGTAAGACGAAAGATAAATAAATAGATACATAAACTAGTAAAGAAATTCTGATGAAAAAGTGCGAAAAATTGGCGAAAGATTTCTAAAAAATGGATGAAAAGTTGTTCTAAAATCCTGACATTTTGAAAATACTAGAATTTTTAAAAACTCCTACAATAACTCTAAAAATTACATGAGTGGAATATAGAAAAAAAGCTACATATTATGTCTTGTTCTACTTGAAGAAAAATATAAGAAACATTCTAGAACAAGCGAAGGAAATTCTAGAAATTAGCAAGAGGAATTAAATAATTTTTGAAAATTTAGAAAATCTGTAAGGAAGATTGTTAAAAAATTATAGAAATCTTAAAATAAATCTTTAGGTAATTTGGACGAAAATATATGGGAAAAAATAATCACATTTTGATTAATTAATTTTCTTAATTAATTTTAGGCAATCAGCAAATGGATGAAATGTAGAAAGAAACTATATGGAGATGCAATAAAAGTCAAACATGCTATTATCTGATTAGTCTGCAGAAAATTTAAGCAGATATAGCAGAATGGAAGAAATTTTGTAAAAAAAAAAACTGTTTAACATTCTAGAATTATCAAAAGACGAAAATTTAAGAAAAAAATTGAGTTGAAGTAAAGCAGTAAATAGTGAAAATGTCGATAAAAATTTGAGAAATTTTATGCTAGAAAAATCTGGAGAAGATTATGGTGAAAAATAATCTTTGAAGACAATTTTCTGAGAAGAATGAAATAAAACAAAACATGATAAAAAAACTCACGTTAAAGCAAAACATATTAGAAACTTCTGAATAAATAAAAGAATTAGTTACTAGACAAATCTAGAACCCTTGAAGAAAATTCTCCTTATTTGCACGAGTAATTGGATAATTCTAACAAATAAATATGGTATGTAAAGAATAAGAAGAAGTTGTATATACTAGAAGTTTTGAAGTCAAAATAAGGTCAAAGATGCTGGAAAACGCTTAAAATGGGAAGAAGAAGTGTTTCGGAAAATTAGGAGTGAAATAGATGTTATAATAAAATTTCGATAAGTTGAAGCAAGAAATTTTGAAAACTCTTAATAAATGGATAGATGTTTTTTATATTTTGAACATTTAGAAAATACTGCATTTACAGTGGGAATACGACTGTGGCAATTCAAAATCAAGTTATCTGCCTGCGACATTAGAGAGACAATACTAAAATATCTATCATAGAAGACTCGTCTGGCTGACTTCCTTAATGAAAAGATGAGAAAATATTTTGAGGATCATATGAAGGACTTCACAGGAAGAGATTTTACAATGATTAAAAGATTTTGGATTGAAAATCAGCCAACAAAAATGTTACCTTTTAAAGAATGTATTTTGTCTCAAGTGAATGTATTGCTGTAGATAAGCAGAAAATTTTAACAGTAAAACAATGATTGATTCTAAAACTAAACAAGTTTTCTTAGTTTATATATCCAGGACAGTGTAGAGGGAGATTTTATAATATAACTACAATCAATCAATCCCAAAGTATTTAATCTAACAGGAGGAATTTTATCACCTAGAGAATATACTTACTAGTACCAGTCTTAAATTATTCATTACCAGCTAGAATATATATGCTAGTAATATGGCAAGTAAAGATGTTTTACCACGATGGACAAGATAAGTAAGTTAACTACTTAAGTAAGATCTTATCATAGCCAAAGACGAATTACCTTAACTATCAACATAGTAACTAAGTAATTGTGTCTTGAATAAAAATTCAACTAAATAACGTTTGAATTATTGATGAACCGCTTTTTATTAAGCAAACAATGCCTTGAAGTGAAGTACACCGGCCATTTAACCAAAGCCCGTCACTGTTTGCCCTATATCTCCGATACCGGGGAAAATTCAATTAGGGTTATGACAGTGCGGATTCCAGGTTTACACGGGGTAATTTAGTTACGATGTTGTGTACAACGTTTCACCTGTTCAGTAGGATTTGTTGCATTATGCATCCACGACGTCGAGCTACACGCCATGAATAAACACACATTCTCGCATTAATTCGATGGACGGCGCCCGGCGTACAAATTGCAAATTCGCCGTAGTGCAGAGGGTAATAATGGATTCGGTTTGTTGGCCACTTGCAAATCCCGAAATGCCGATATATAGGGGGCGCAAGTGGGTCCTGTGGACTTAAGGCGACCCTTTTAGCCGATAATGGGTGTTGTTTCACTAACGGTTTTCGGTGAGTACCTTAATTAATTAACAAGTTTAAGTTAGTATTAATAATTATGATATAAATTTAAATAATTCATACATTTTAAAATGATTATTTAATTACTGTTAACGATAAAATCGTCAATTTCGCGATTTCATCCTGTCGGTAGATTTAATTAAGCGCCCAACCCCCTCGCCCGAAATTATCCACGTAATTTAATTCCTTGGGACATTTAAAGGAGAACGAATTCAATTACGTAATTTGAATAAGTGTTTTTATTCCGGCAAATAAATTAAACTTGAGTTGCGTACAAAACTTTACAAGAATCCCTCCAGAAAAAAAAAAATTTAAAAACCAAGCAGCTCAGGAAGTATTAATTAAATAATTAACATCGGACAATAAAGTTTATTATTACTATTATTATTTAATTAACGAAATAATTATTTTGAAAGGAAATATATTATAAACAAATCATAGATGCATAATTTTAAAGAATTTAATTTTTGCTAAATAATAACACCATAAATCTGGCGTGGCGAATAAATTTGGAACACCTCCCAAAAAAAAAGAGAGCTGCTACATCGTGATGGTGGAGGGGATGGGGGCGCCGGAATTGGGCCATTTAAATTGTAGATTCGTACCGGAACAAAAATACTGAATTTTCCCCGGGCACAAATGGATAGCTTTATGAATACATTCCACGTCGCGTTTTCTATTATGAACGGAGAGAGGGAGGAGTATGTTAGGAAGTCGGCTACATTTTACCGAATAATAAAGTGCCGCCGCCTCTTCGCCTGCACTTAACTTCTTGTTCTAATATTCAAATACCTGTGAGCATTGGCTGTTGCCGCCCAAGTGGATTATTAAAATTTTAAATTTAGGAATATATATATATATTAGGAGGGTACTGAATATGGCAACGTCAATATGGGAATATTTTTAATGTATTCGTTATTATTATTATTATTGGTATTAATATTTAATGTCCTTCCTATATAGTAGTAATAAAATATTACATTCATGTAAGAAATAATATATCTTTAACGTAAACTCTTCGAATTCCTATTAAAAATGATGACCAAGTAGGTAATTGGTAATCATTTTGAAGTAATAAGTCATTTCAAATAATGAAGCAATATAATAGACACAATAAAATTCTTATTATTATATTATTAAAAAAATGATTGCGATCGTAATAGGTGGTAATCCATACTTACATTATTCAATGTAAAAACTGCATCAATAAATTAATCAAATTAATTTCATCCTTAACCGATATTTGGGCTAATGAAATTCTTCACTCGCTCGCAATTTAATGGAACGCTTCCGTAAAGGAAAGGATCGGATTATAGGACCGTCTCCATCGATGAAATGTATAAATCGAAATTACCACCGGAGCTGAAGAGCCGAACCGCACGAAAAGGGCGGCGATGTAATAAAACCGTTTGATGCATTGCGGCTATAATTCATACTTTACTGCACCGCCCCTCGTCGTAAATTCATTACCGACCCGACTTGATTGATGGATGGAACTCGTACCCCCCTCCACCTCCAACCCCTAGTTTTCCGAATAATCCGATTTGTGCAATTAACCGTTAATAAATGTAATGGCCGCACGTATTGTGTGTTGTTGTAAAATTTCAAAATAAAAAATAATAATACGTTTCCATGCAGTGTCGAATATCCAATCAATATTTACGACCGAAAGAGCAAATATCTCCGCCAAACAATGGAACTAAATCAAACACATATAGTAACATGATAGAGGCAAACGGCAATAAATCAATCCCTTCAATCTGGGGCGAACATCAATCTAAATAAAGTACGGGAAACGAAATGAAAGGCGACGACCGAACAGATGGTGGAATTTGTAGCGACGGTCTTGGAAAACTGTCTGCCGGTGTGATACAAGGCGAATGTCTTATGCATTGTGTTTAGGTAGTTCATGATACAGGTTCTGCGGGGTGTGAAAGCATCCTGTCTTAAAATACTGCCGACGTGAATGAAACGGACGGTGAATGAATATCTATTTTCTGAATAATATTCTAAACGAGAGAAATTGATGGTGTAATTTAATTTAACGATTTTCCTATAGCGAATAAATATTTTATTAAATCATATATTATTATTTTTACATTTTGACATCTTTCTGGTAATAGCGTAAAATGTTTCTTCTTTGCTGAAGTTTTTTCGTAATAATGAGAATGTGCAAAATCTTAAGGATAACATATAATGAGTGTGAAAATATATAGGTTAAGTAAGGTCTTAGTGAGGTGTGTTAGCCTCTTGTGAACTGCAACCTAACAGATCTATTGTTCTATTGAGTGTGAAAGTATATTTCATCCAAATGTAAAAGCTTTGAAATGGTGTTATTTCTTAAGAAAAAATTACGATTAAATAAAAAATATATATATATCTAGTTCTCTTCTCTATTTTTTCTATCTATCTTTGTTCTCCTCTCATTATGGTATCTAGTTTGTCTTTCATGTAAGGAAAGGAGTCTGCAAAGACATAAACATATAAGAATAAAATGGAGAAGGCACAAAGGCGAGTGCTGTTAAGCGTACTGCACAATCTCAAATGAGGCACTACAAGTCATTATTGGAAACCCACCAATAGAACTGCAGACCCTACAAAGTCGATTGGCATAAGAAAAGAAAGATGGCCGCAATAATGAAGTGGAGCAATAAATCGACATCGAGAAGTTGGCTAATAATTGGAAACCACAAACAAACAAGACAAAACTTGACAAAATAACTGGTGAAGAATCTTGAAAAATAAAATCGAAAGATAACATTGAGAAATTGATTACCATCTCTATCATTTGCATTAAATAATTTATTGATAGTTTATTTACTCAATTAGTGTAATATTTAGACAATAGATGTCACCTTAACGGTGTATTAAGGCTTCTTCATAGTAACATTCAGTTTCCTTGTTTTTAACTGCGCTGCAGAGCTGTAACTATTCTGACAGGAAAACAGTAATTTAATATTGAAAACTAAATGAGAAAACGAAGTGTCCATCTTTAAATTTCTCCCTCAAATATTTCTTACATCTTTCACGCCCGCCTGTTCCCTACTTTCGTTCTCAAACTCTTCTTCTCTTGCTTTCAACTTTTCTAGTTTCACTATTCCTTTTCTCTGTTTTAGCAATACTATATCTATACTTTAACATTTCTTTCCTCTCAACTACCTCTTACTTCTCTCTCCTTTCTCGCTTTTTTTTCATATCTCTCTCCTCTCTTTTCTCTAAATTATAGATTTATTTCCTCTATAATATCTATATTCTCTTTTTCCTTTTTTCGCTCTTCTCTATCTGATTTCTGGAAGTAAAGTGCTCATAGTTTTTTTTTGTCATTTTCTGGCAAAAAAAAATGATCCAGGTAATTTTTGACCACCTCATTCGAAGTAAAGATTTTACCGTCTAAAAAAGAGAGATCGGAATAAATCATAATCAGAAGGTGCCATTCTGGACGTATATACAAGAGGTCTATAAGTATATCTCATCCAAATAAAGAATAATTCTCTGTTTGCATTAATTTATTGACAGGAAAACAATAATTCATTAATATTAGGTGAAGAGGAACACTTGTTTTGTTCCATAATGTTTTTTAATTTTCATTTGCCTGACACTTGTTTCGGTCTTCGCAGACCATTTTTGAAAGTTACATAGTTTTAAGTACAACGTTTAGATAATAGATGTCTCTTTATACATTTGGCTATACCGCGTGGCACGCTTCTCCAAATTAAGAAAAAAGATCTGCATTTATACCCCTAGAAAATCCAGTTGGTTCAACAGCTCCACCCTGGTGACCTGGTATTGCGTTTGGAATACTATAGAGCTGTTTTTAATCTTACTTAGAGTGATCAAGAATTTTTGGAAAGTGTAATAATGACCGACGAGGTGAACCTTCATTTAAGTGGTTTTGTTAACAATCAAAACTGTAGATTTTAGGGCGTACAGAATTCCCAAAATGTTCAGCAACGTTTATTACACCCACTTCGTGTGATTGTTTGGAGTGGCATAGCAGGATTTATGGACCATATTTCTTTGAAAATTTAGCAGATGCAAACGTTACCATCAATGGAGATCGCTACCGAACATTGCTTCAAGACTTCCTCTTATCACTCTTGCAAGCGGAAAACAACATTGGCACCATATGGTTTCAGTAAGATGGTACTACAACACACACTGTTCATGAGACAATGAACTTACTTCGGGAACCATTTCCTAATCGTTTCATCTCAAAACAGGTGACTTGAGATGGCCACCGCGTTCGCCTGATCTGACGGCCCCAGACTTTTTCCTGTAGGATTACCTAAATGAAATGGTCTACATCAACAAATAACGGACTTTACCGAAGCTGAAAGATAACATTAGAGCAAAAATTGTGCAAATTACACCGATTATGCTGGAAAAAGTGATACAAAAAACAATGAAAAGAGCCGACGTGTGCGTGAATTGTAAGGGTGGACATTTAACTGACATCATTTTCCAAAGTTAATGTAACAAATACATGAATTAAACTTCTATTTCCAATTTATTTTCTTATTTTTTATCACGTTTAAACGTTTAAACGTTATAACATGTTTATATCGTAAAGGTATTTTTTACCCATCCTGTAGATTAGTGCCCTCTAAAAAGGGAAAAAATATAGCTAATTTGCTAAATTAATGAATCAACAACGAAACTAGAAGCAACAAAAGGCTATCATTTGTCTGTGAAAGGATATGAGTTGAGTGGAAGATTATTGAGAAGCAGTGAACTCCGCCTGTGATTCCTGCGGTCGGTCAAAAGTTATTGTATTGTTTTATGTAGATATTTACTTAAATATGTTAACAGGAATAACACAGCTAATAAAGAATAAAGAATGAAAGAATAAAGATTTCCATAATAATACTTCACCATCTCTTTTCTCCTCTCTCGCTCTCTTTTCTGTGAGTTGTCTCTTACTTCTCTATCCTTTCATTTTTCGAGTTACTCTCTGTCCTCTATTGCCTCACTGTTTTCTAATTGCTCCAAATCATCTATTAGTTTTCTCTATTATCTCTATATTTTCTTATTCTTTTATCGGTCTTTCTTCTTTATGATTTCTCTATTTTCTTAACTTATCTCTCTTTTTTCTTTCCAATTTTATATTTACTGTCTTTTTCCTTTGCTTTCTTTTATATCTCTCATGTATAAGAGTTATGTATACTTTCATCGTCCTTCTTTTTATTTCTGTAATTTGTTTCTCTTTATTCTACTTTTCCTTCAATCTCTCTTCTTTCTGTAAACTACATGTCTTTATATGTTCTCTCTATCTTAACCCTATCTTCTCTAATTCTTTTCCCCCGCATTCCTTCCTCCTCTCTTTCCCTGTCTTATATCTACCTCTTTTACCTTTTAATTTTCTAGTTCTTCACCCTCCTTCAACTCTTATCCCTCTTTTGTTTCTGTTTCTTTAACAATGGAGCCTAAAATTCTATTGTTAGTAATTTAAACTTTCTTATTGCAATAACTTATTTAACTCTAATTAAGAAAACGAAAAACATCTCTGCCTTTTTTTTACAAGTTTTCATTCATGTTTCACATTTTTCTGTCTTGATATTTCTCTAAATTCTTCTTTGCTTGCATTTATACTTTTTCCCCTTTCTTCTATTTTTCTGTAAACATATATATCTATATTTCTTTTTTCGCTTTCCCTTTCCCCTGCCCTCTTTTTTTCCTCTGCATTTTTTTATTTTCCCTATCATATCTCAATTTTCTCTTCTTCTTTTTGTCCTTTCTCTCCTTTCTCTTTTTCTCTTTTCTGACTCTTTTCTCTGTCTTCTATCTGTGGCTTCTTTCTTCCTCTCTAACTATTTCTTAAATTTTTAATCTTCTCTTATTTCCATCGTGTTTTATTTCTTTCTCTTTTCTTCATCATTTCTCTTTTTATTCTGCCCTCTATCACTATGTAAGAATGCAACAATGATTAAACCAGAAAATTCACCTAATTTGGAAGAAACATTTGAAGGAGAAAATTGCACTTAGAAATATGAAAGAGAAATTGCTAAACATTTTTTACAAAATGAACGAAAAAAAATCCTATTGTTAGTCATTAAAAAATAGCTTTATTGAATTCTAAATAAGAAAATGAAATACATCCCTCTCTCTCTATTTTCTTTTGCACATTTTCATTCATACTTAACTCTCTCTTGATCTTTTCCTAAATTCTTTTTCGCTTGGTTTTGTTTTTTCTTTGACTTGAATTTCGTTTTCTATTATAAGTTTATACTATATCTCTTTTCCATATTTCTCTTTTTCTTTCCTCTCTCCTATATCATTTTTAATGTTCTCTATCATCTCTCAATTTTCATTATCTCTTTTTTTCTTTTTCTCCTTTCTCTCCCCGCTTCTTTTCTGATTTTCACTCTCTTTTACTCTTTTATCATTAACTTTTCCTGACTCTTTCCTCTATTTGTTATCTAGGTCTCTCTATATTTGCCTTTCTTCCTACATTTTTAATCCTCTCTTATTTTCATCATGTCTTATTTCTTTCTCTCTTCTCTGTTTATTCTCTACTTTATTACTACGTAAGAATGCAACAATCGTTAGACTAGAAAATTCACCTAATTTTTAAGAAAAAAGAATGATGAAGAACATTTCCGAAATTTACAAAACAATTTTTCAAGATTATAGAAAATAGAAGAAATGTTTCTCGAAAAAATTCTCGTTATTTGGAATTGCAAATATGAAGTAAAAATCGCTTAATTTCTGTTTATAAAATAAAAGAAAACATTCAAAAATATGAGAGATAAATTTTGAAAAAGTAAGAAAAATGGAACAATTATTCTGTAAAGTAGTAATTTTTGAAGGAGAATCCAAAAGAAATATAGAATACAGAAAGAGAAGAGATTGTAAAAAGTAAAAATATTTTCATTCTTTTTTTACATCTGTCCCTTTTTTTAACTTTTTCCCATCTCTCTTCTCTCTGTATTCTATATGTCATTTTATTCTTTCTATCTTCTGTAATTCTTTTCTCTCGCATTCCTACCTCCTCTCTTTCTCTTTTTCATATTTAACTCTTCCGTCTTTGCGCTTCTATTTCTTCACTCTCCTTTTACTCTTCCTTTCTATTTTTGAATTTTCTTATTTATTCTGTTGGAAAGAAGCTAAAGTATAATAAACTAAAATAAACTATTTATTAAAATAATAATTCTAGTCCAAAATCCTATTATTAGTCATTAAAAAAATAGATTTTCTGTAGCAATAATTTATTCAATTCTAAATAAGAAAACGAAATACATTCCTCTCCCTCTCTATCTTCTTTTACATATTTGCATTCATATTTTACGTTTTTCTCTCTTGACCTTTTCCTAAATTCTTCGTCATTTGTTTTCATATTTTCTTTGACTGGCATCTCTTGTTCTATTATTAATTTATACTATACCTCTTTTCTATATTTTTCTTTTCTCTTTTCCTTTCTTCTCTTCTCTATCATCTTTTTATGTTCTCATTTTCTTCTCATCTCTCAATCTTGATTAACTTTTTTTTTTATTTTATCTCATTTCTCTACTCGCTTCCTTTTCTCCTTTCCTATTTTAGCTCTCTTTTTCTCTTTTCTCACTTACTTTTTCCTGACACTTTTCTCTGCCTTCAATCAATCAGTCACTTATTTCACGTATGCCACAATTTACAAAATATATAAAACCAATGAAAATACAGATAGTGCATAATTATACATAATTTGTTGCTGATATGTTTGTCATATTAGTAAAATACTAAAATAAAATATTGGCATAATAATAAAATAAAAGTTCTACAACTACTTACAAATTCTATTAAAGATTTCTCTCTTTGTCCTTCTTCTTGCATTTTTAATCTTCTCTTATTTTAATTGTGTCTTATTCATTTCTCTTTTCTCTACCTTTTCTCTCTTTATTCTGCACTATATCACTAGGTAAGCCGCCATTATTAAACTAGAAAAATCACCTAATAATGAAGAAGAACATTTTTTGAAAGATTATAGAAAATAGAAGAAATGTTGCTCGAAAAAATTTACGTAATTTGGAAATTGTTTATAAACTTTACAGTGCCCTTTAAGAACTGTACATAAAGCCATTTAATAATAGACAAAGTAATCACAAAAAATGTTGCTCACGGAATTTGCTGGCGAAGTTCATTTTCTCAGTGTTCTTCCACTCAGACGCCATAACTTACAAATATGAAAGAGAAATTGCTCAAATGTTTTTTATAAAATGACAGAAAATCTTTTAAAAATATGCGAGTTAATTTTGGTAAGATTATTTATAAAAAAATTATGAAAAGTGAAACAAATATTATGGAAAATATATAAAGTTTTGAAGGAGAGTCTGAAAAAATGGGCAACACAGAATAAATTATTAGAAATCTAAAATTTTGAAGAAATAGAGCAATTTTTCTTCTGGAAAAATATAAGTGAGAACATCATATGATCCTCTAAGAAAATTCAAGAGATTTGGCAAAAGAAAAATTCTGGAAATATAAAAGAAATACAGTTTAAAAATGTAAATTTATTATAAAGAAATTTTAGAAATATGAAAGAGACACAGCTCGAAAATAGAAAATTCTAATAAAGCAAGAAAGCTAAAATGTTTCCGAAAATGAAAGAAAAAATGTTGGAAAATTTAAGAAATCTAGAAGATAAATTAAGGAGAAAATTCTTGTGAAGGTGAAGCAAAAGTTGCTGGAACGATCTATGACTTTTGAAGAAAAGTAAAAGGAAAACTGTGCAGTTTACTTGTTTTTATCATCTTTCTATCTCCTGTGTCTCTTCTTTTTCTCTCTCATTCTCAGTCTCTCATATCTTCTCTTTTCCCTACCTCTTTGTTCTCTGCCTCCATCCTCTTTCCTTTTTATCTTTTACTCTTACTAAATTGTATAGGGTCTTGCATTATCTTCCTCGAAGGCAACACCTTTTCTATTTATTTTATTCAATTTGTGTAGCTGATGATAGCTCAAAAAAATAACTATTCCTTTGAAATACTACTAATATATGGAAAAGCGTTAATTTCCGTAGATATTCTTTTATTCTTCTTTACTGTAGCTTAAAAAAGGGATATATGTGTATTTACATTGAAGTTATAATTTTATAAACAAAAAAATCCGATTCTTTAGAGTTGACATGATTTTATTATCATTGAGGAGCCATCTATTGTCTGAGCATTGTACTAATAATAAATTTTAATTTAAGTAATAATAACTTTGATAATAATTTTTTATCTAACCAATTCATCACCACAACGAGCGAGTCCATTATTCCGATGTGCACTAGAACTAATTGCACCATCGACTCAATTATGCGGAAAAATAAAAACGCTCGCCTCCTCGAAGGAGATCTCCATTAAACCGATAAGGGGGTAGTATCTCCCTCGCATTTTTTTCACCCGTTTTTATCATGCGCCGGCAATTAATAATCCGGAGGACCGGCGCTACATAAAAGGGCGGCGGCGGCGGCGAGTTATTTTATGCGGCATTAAATAGAAACGACACTCCTTTGACAGGGCAATTTATATGAAATTAATAAGTTTTTCATCGGCGCATTATTATTGAATTTATTTTGGGGGACGGTTGTCTAACGACAGTTTGAGACCATCGTCGCGAATACAATTGTTTATGCAACCGAATGATTTTTGGGTTAAAATTTATATCATTTTATTTCTTGTAGACTCAATGAAAACATATTCATTATCCACCAAACATACATATATATTTGTAGCTAACAAATTACTGTCAGTATAGTGATTTCCTAAAAATTGCAGCATTGTTTATTTTTTTAGAGGTATGGCTCAGTCTTTTCATTACACGTGTAACAATGAATTCTAATAAAAATATATTAAAATCCTTTACGTAGTAGAAATGTGTTGCTTTAAAAGCGTTGCTATTAATAACACGCAAATTACTTTTGTATCATTCAATGTCTGTCGAGGTATTAGCTAGAGAAGTAGTTATTTCAGTAAGTAATTTGTTTTGTACTCTTAATAAGACTCATTTGTTGTAGATTTACGAAATGTTTACAATAAATACTTTTAAAATTTAGGAAATTAAAGTCCTGTATAAACAAAGACATTTAATTAGCTTCCTAACATCTACGTTAAAACGTGTACGTAATAAATCTAGTCGTATTCTCACGTAATATTTTGATGCACTGTGAGCGAGTTAATTAATTATTTCTGAATGGGCATCGTACTACTATTAATCGCTCGAAGAATTAAATCTGCCGACGCGATTGAATTGCTTCCAGTGGCGGAACAAAATTTCACAAAAGCGTTTGAATATTTGCTAATCAATGGGGCGACTTTGTGTTCGTTTTGCAATTACAGTTTCCATTAAATTCCGTACAGATCGGGTGTCCCCTCCACACTCCGCGCCCCTCCTGCTGTTGATACCGAAAGGCTTGAAAATGTTAATTCAATGCATCCAGATTCGCTTCATTGTGGCCGATTAAGTACTTCAAGCGGGGGCGAATGCTTAATTGAAAAATTAATTCGTAACATCGATCGCGTTATTATTATTATTTTTTTAAATTCAAAACTGAATTATACTGGATGTTCGAAAAGTAGTACCCGTTTGCACCGAGCGGAGCGTTGACGAATAGAATAACAGGACGTGTACTAAAAATTTCAGCTATGATATGATTATTATCTAGAAGTAAAACTTTATACGCTTTCAAAATCATAATTCAGAACTGCAATAATAATAATAATAAATTTTCTCTATAAACCGTAAGTATTGTGTTTTTAATGTGGTTGAATAAAATAGTTCAGTTTACAGCTGTATGAATTGCAAATTAAAAGCGTCGAGGGGATTTTACGATCGGCAAAAGCGTCGTGATTTTTCGCCGGAAAATGGGATTGCGCGTGCATTTACGGCTTGTAATAACCGCGGCTTTTACGGTCGCGCACCTACGGGGTAGAAAGAGACATTAACACCCCCTCTAGAGCGCGGCACTACGTTTTAATGTTGACAATCAAACGATATCGTGAAACATATTGCGTTCCGATAAATATATTTCCCTCGCCCATTGTTTCCGTCCGTGCGACGGGGGGGATGAAAAAAATACACTTTTACGGTCCATCTCGGGACATCTCTCACAATACACGAGATTTATTGTGTTTGCGTCCGGGGGGAAAATATTAAGACCCGCTACTTCGGTTCGCTGTAAATAAATACATTCGGAGGGCGAATTATTGCCCTAGGGACGGACTTTAATCTGTTTTAACACCTTGTCGTATACGTGGATGTACTGGCCCAATTTGATGGGGTAATACTTCCATTTTTGTTTTGATTTATTTTCAAAGGTATAAAGAATAACTTGAATTTATACTTACATTCTTGTTTGAAAGTGAAGTATTCTGTAAGATGGCGGCACTCGTGGTTGCCGCGGAGGAGGAACAGCGTTGTTGGGTAACACAACTTAAGGGCCCACAGGTACAGCACGCACTAAAAATAATAAAAAATAAAAAATTTAAAAAAGCTACTAATTATATCTAACAATCGTTTATTTTCAGGAATTACAATAGTTTTGAAATCACAATTTAATGCGTAGTCTTCTAGAGTCACTAGAAGAAATTTTTAACTATTATTAAATTTTGTTTTCCTCTAAAAATATTTACTTTTGAGAATTATGAGTTTAAAATTTTTGCCCCAATAAACACATTTTTACTTTCCCTATATACGAAGTATATATAGGGGAAGTATTGTTTTCGTGACTGAGTATGTCTGTGGGCGCTGTATCTCGAAACCGAATGATCTGATTGAGATAAAACTTTAAACTTTAAACTTTAAAAGTTATTCGTCATAAACCGGAAGTGGATGTTTACTGGAAGCGTTTTTTTGATTTTTCTTGATATTTTTCTAAATTTGAAAAATATTACATAACTTTTCAAATAAAAGTTAAAGGAAACAAAAAACTGAAAAAGTTTCATTTAAACATGTTTTTCGTAAAGTTCTTAATTTGTAAAAAAAAAAAATAAAAAATTAAATGTTTTGATATTTTTTGCCTATTGCTAATAAACTATAGGAGTAACATGAAATTTAAGTAACAATTATTTGTAAAGAATTTAAAATTGAGCAAATTATTAGGAATAGCCTTTTTGTGAGAAAAATGTAAGGAAATTACTGTGATCACCATTTTTTCTTTGCTTCTTTGCATTTTACAACTTTTAATTAAAACACTCGCTTATGATTTACTGATTGGTGGGTGGGTTAGAGGCCACCCGCCCACTTAACATATACATGATAACTTTAAGTATTAAATGTTGATGATTTTGCTGCAAAAAACAGTAAAACCTGCATTATCCAAATTAAAGTTTAAATATAAATGACTTTCCGTAGTTAATCACATTTAGGCTTGATTTAATGCCTTTCCACAAATCATGTATATATTTTTTTATTAATTTACAGGGATTTGAGAATTTTCTAATTAATTATTTATAATTTCTAAAAATTTTCAAAAATATTTTACAATATTTTTGTATATTGTTTATATTAAGTTGTAAATTTTTTCAGCAATATATTTTCAACATTTCAATAATTTTCGAATTTTTTTTTCATGTACTTTTAAATTTCTAGAAATTTCTTCAAGGGTTTTTTTTAATAATTTGTTTTTATATTCCTAGAATTACCAAGAATTTTTGGATTTCTAACAAATTTGTAGATTTTTCTATCAAATATTAAAAATTATTCAGCAAATTTCTAGAATTTTCTATTCCAGAATTTTCAAATTATTTCTTTATAGATTTCTAGAATTACCATTCTTTTAGATTTAGATTTATATATTAACAGACTCTAAGGTATGTAATTATGTCTGATGACTTTTCCAGCAACATTGTCTCCACAAGCTTTCTTTACAAGTATCTAAAATTTTTCGAAGAAAAATTTCCAGCAGTATGTTTTAATCAGATTTCCAAACTTTGCTTTACGCTTAAAGTCAATAAACTACACTAAACTAAACCTATACACTATTTTGGTAATTTATTTTCCAGGCTTTTAATGTTTTCCACATTTATAGAATTTTACAGCTTCTTTTATTTTAGTCTTCAGGAATTTATTTGCAAAGTTTCTAAAATATATTTAAAAGTTTTTATCAAATCCCTTGAAAAATTTATTTTTTATAAATTTGCTTCTCGACTTTTCTGACAATTTCTTCTCTGGACTTCCAAAAACTTGCTAGAAATCTAGGAATATCTCTTCAAAATTCTTAGAATGTTCTTTAAGTATTTCAAATTGTCCAGCAATTTTTCTTCAGATTCCTAAAAATTTTTAATTTTTTCTTCTAGATTTTCAGAATTTAAATTTAGATTTTTAGAACTTTCTACATACTTCTTTAATGTTTATTTTTTTTCTTCTAGATTTTCAGAATTTAGATTTTTAGAACTTTCTACACACTTTAATGTTTATTTTTTTTTATTCTAGATTTTCAGAATTTAAATTTAGATTTTTAGAACTTTCTACACACTTCTTTAATGTTTATCATAATAAAATCCAAATCTGTAAAACTTTCTTGAAAATTGCAGAGTTTTCTCTTGAACATTCTAAACTTTTAAGATTTTATTTTTCAGATTTCCAGAATTTATTGTAAAAGTTGAAAACTTTTCAGATGTCTAAAATTATCCAGCAATTTTTCTCTTACAATCTCCAATTTCTGTTACAAATTAAAAATTTTGTTTTGAGGAGTTCCAATTTTTTTTTTTTAAATTATTTTTTATTCAAAAGTGCTTTCCAATATTTTTTAAATTTGTTTCGAGATAATTATAAATTTTTCATCAGTTCATTTTCCATATTTCAAATATTTTCGAATTCTAAAATTTGCTTTCTTATGGCTCTAGAAATTTCCCTTCCAAATTTCTAGAATTTTATTCGAGGGGCCAAAATATTTTTATTTTATTTTATTTTATTTTATTACTAGAATTACCAAAAGTTTTTCTACCAAATTTACAAATTTGTTTTAGGTTTTTCAGCAATTTAATTTCAAAATTTTCACCAAATTTCTAGAATTTTCTATGGGTTCAGAATTTTCGAATAATTTTTTATACATTTCCGAAATTACAAGATTATTTTTAGACGTAGATTTATATATTCACAGATTCTAAGGTTTGAAAATATTTCCGACTTTCTAAATTTGTCAGATTTTAATAACATTTCTTCCAGTCTCAGAAAGCTCTCCTTTCTGAATTTGGTACGCATCTTTGATTGTGCTATTAGACGGCACGTAACACCAAATATTTATGTCTTCAACACTTTGACTGCCGAAAAAGTATCTTCTTCTAAATCAACGTTTGGAATATTCTTTGTCTTCGTCTGAAGATGAAGAGAATATTTTGGATCTTCATTTATTTGTCCTGCTTATATGCAGAATTTCGTCAGACGAATCACTTACTTCCATTTTCATCTAACCTACTAGTATAGACAAGAAATGAAAATGAGAAAAACCAACTAACCAACTTATATTTACAAAAAGATACGACACTGAATTGAAAAATTCACTATGTTTTAACCATAAAATTTTAAAACATAGTGAATTTTTCAATTCAGTGTAAGTATGGATTACCACGTAGTAACGGTCGCAACCATTCTCTTTATTAAAAAGATACGAATTCGAAAAAAAATCGGTACCATTCTCTTTTTACGGTAAAAATTCAGAAGATTCAGAGAGGATAAGATAAATTCTTAGAGAATTTAGCCTTAGTCAATCACACAAAACTTTCCACGATGTCGTTCCCTTTGCCCTTGGATTGTCAATGCTGCATAATGCCCTGAAGTAGCTCCCGTGATGATGAAAAAACACTTTCTTGAAACCATTATTCACTAATCGATGGCGATTTTAATCAATTCTAAGTTTAAAGTTGTTCACTGTACATATCTGAATTAATGGTTTGATTTGGTTTTAACAGTTCATAACAAATCACACCATACATATCCCATCAAACACTTAGTGTCTTCTTAGGATGTAAAGACGCCTTTGCTGTAGAAATTGGCTGCTTATCTATCTTTATCTGTCAACTATCGTTTTCTTGTTACGATAAATAATCCATTCTAAAAATGGCTCTCTTTCGAAGCGCGATAAAAGGGAAGTACAGATGTTTATTCGCTGCTGGGTACTAATATGCGTCCGATCTTTACAAAAATTGGTGACAAACTGACTAATATATGACTGTATATTAGTCTAGCGACGACAAGTTTCGACAGATTCAAAATCTTATTGATCTGTTGTGAGACACGGAAAATCCCATGCATGCTATTAATGCGCACGAACCTTTGGACTGACTGACGAAACATTTATTTGGCATTTTAATACACACTATACTATAATAAATGTTTCGATACTACTTCTAAACTCCTTTATCCCTCTTTCTTCCTCTTTCCCGTTCCAGTCTCGTCAATATCTTTACTCTGGCCCCATCTTCTCTCATCAATTCTCTTACGTTTCAACTGCCAAAGCCACTCTTTCTTCTCTTCTGAGACGGTTATCCTCTAGGTACTTTGGCCTCTTCTCATGTACCTGTCACTCTCTAAAGTCTTCATGGCATCCACTCTTCTCCATACATCATTATCTTGCCTGTACACCTCCTTCGCCCTCTCACGCACCCAATTTCACCACTTTCACCACTTGGTCTAGTCATCCATTCACGATTCCCAATGATAAACCAACCCTCTCATTCATTCCCCTCTTTTTCACTTGACCCATGCTTTTCTTCAATACCTCCTACACCTATTTCCCCTCGTCTAATCCACCCAGTTTCATTTCATATTCGGCTACTCTCCTTATCGTTTCACTCACCCAGGCGTCTTCTTTCTGTCTTCCTTACCTCATCATCTGCACTAGGAAATACCAGTGCTCTCTCTCCAAATTTTCATACCTCCTAACCCCCATGCATTAAGAATACACATAAAAACAAATTTATTACAAAAATCATACTTAAAATTTTGGACGAAAAAGGCACGGGCGGAGTTCACAATGACAAATTATGTTCTTCCACTCTAACCCTTCTTGTTCCATGATGTTTGGAAGGCAGCAATCCTTATGCACATCTGGAATCTTTTAGATGCCCTTTAATATGGTTTTTTGTCCAGTTTTTTTTGGAAGAACTTTCTGGCAGTTTATGTCAGCATATATATATATATATATATATATATATATATATATATATATATATATATATATATATATACTTAATATAATTGGTGTTGAAATATTACTAATTGGAGGATGGGATAGTGGACACCCACCCACCCTGCATATACATTCAAACTTAAACTAAAATAGTTCTTTGAATTTCCTGTCAAAATTCCAGAAATACTGCTGATGTTTTTGGGAAACTTAAATACTATCAGTGATTGGTTTAAAATTGTATATGCAGGGTCCTACCCTCCAATCACTAAATCATACACTACAGTTTATTTCATGATTATCCATTTATTTCAGAGTCACAATTTTGTAGAAAAATCTCATTATTTTCTCTCGTTTTTGGACACTATTATTTTAATTTAGGTCTAGAAGTTTATAGAAATTTCAATCAAGAATGAAGGGACTTGTTTTAAATACATTTTTTACCATTAGGACAAATTAGTTCATTTATAATTGCAAAAAAATCGCTATCGCAACTTTTCTAAAATCTAACCTCTTACAACTATTTTTTTGGGCTAATATCGAAACCAAGGTAATAGATTCCCTATTTAGTTTCTATTATGTACGACTAGAATTTGCCAGCAAACATTAGCAAACGTTCCAATTTAGTGTTTAGAAAGTGTTAGTGTTTTAATCAAGTTTTAGCCAACTCAATTTTTTTGAAATTAAAAAAAAAATTTCACTACACACAATTTGCTACTTTCAAGATTTTTAAAATTTTTGTTTTGGATTTTCAAAACTAAATATAATTAAAAATGAAAACATAGAACTTAACCAAAGTCTAAAATTATCTAAACATAATTAATAAATAGGCTGAAAGACGACCGGTCGAGAGCCAATGGAAAAACAAGAAGAGAAACATTATAATAATTGTCGTATTAACAGATGAAACATTATTTTCCAATAAATATGTTTATCTCTCTAATTCAAAAACTCTAATAACAAAATGTCAAGACATCATACGCCGCTCTCAGATCTAAAAACAACCGCTGACCGCTCCTCCATTCTTCCACCACATGCTTTACTATTCTGACCAGCGTCAGATCTTTATCTGATCTCTCGTTTCTCTCCCCTTAACCAAAAACTCCATGTACCGTTGACACCAGTTGCTTCTCCTCTACTTCCCTCTTCAGCCTGTTATTCACAACAATCATTGCAATGTTGTATCCAGTGTTCATTACTCTCTAATAAATTTCGATTTTATCTCTGAGCTCTTACTTATGTACATTGTTTATTTTGCCCCATCTATGAATTTCCTCGCCCCCTCTCCACGTCCGGTTTTAAATTTTTTTGAACGTTTTCTTCCCCTTCTTCATATTTCCTTAGACATCTCCGCCTTCACACCATTAGGTCCCGGCGCTATACCCCCTCGAATGCTTTCTCTACTTCCTCCTCTGTGAAGACTGTCCCCTCTCACATTTCTCCCCTTCTTCCTACCCCATTCGAATGGCCGCTCTCTTTTTTACACTTATTAGCTCACTTCTCCGGCTCCACCTTCTTTTGCCTCTTCCTTCCCTAGCTTTTTAATATATTTTAAATTTCCGCCTCGTTTTTACACGTTTTTAGTTCCTCCATCTTCTTTTCCACATCTATATTTCTTTTCTCCTCACACACCCTATCGTATCTTTTCATCGTTTTCAACAAACTTCTTTCATCACCGCTTTCGCCTTCGTGTTTATTTCTTGTCCTGCTTATTTCCGCCTTCGTCCTTCACCACTCTTCATTTAATCAGCCGCTCCTTCCTTCCACCTTTACCTTCCTCCTTCTGCCACAAAACACTATGGCTTTTTCCAGCCCTTCCATTGATAGAACCTCTTCCCATTCTCCTCTCTCTCATCCTTCTCAACGAATTTTGCCCCTGCTCTTTTTAATGGCCAATGGTCTGAGGCTCCTCTATCACCGATTACCTTCAGGCCTATATATGTTAAATACCTCTCTACGCACCATTTCAGTATCTCTCATCTCTCATCCATCGCCAATTCTTGCATCCTCCTACCCTCTACGTTTAAGTATTTATCCTGAGACTTCTTCTTTATCTCTTCCCTCTCTTCGTTCATCTAATTCTCATAACCTCTCTACTGTACACTTACTATTTATATAAGGTTATTTATTTTAATATTTTAAATAACTATCTATAAAGTGTATTTATAACACGTCATATATTCCACCTCACTCTTGCTAGATCATGAAAGATAGCGTAGAATCTTTCACTCCAACAAATTTAGCTCTTAAAGAAGCTCAGGAATTATTTGTTATATATTTGAACATTTAATTGTATTTTGTTCATTAAAAACATTTTTTGTAGGAGATTTTTGACATGTTACTTTTGTACTTTAAAATATTTTCTTCTGTTATTACAGCAATATACTCCAGCTTACTCGGCATGGATTACTCGCGGCATTTCTAGATTTATCTGGAGATGGTTTGCATATCCTTCTCAATAAGTAATGTTAGGTTCTACGTTATCCCAACAAATTTAGTTCTAAAGGAAGTTTAAACCATTAATTTTAGTTTGTTCATTAAAAACATTTTTTACAAGAGATTTCGGACATGTTACTTTTATCCCTTAAAATGATAACTTTTCTGTTATTATAGTCATATATTCCAGCTCACTCAGTAAGGATGTTTACATTCACATTATATTTCAGTGAAATTATATTTTAAATATTTTGTCCGTTACGACTTTTCTCATAAGTCATTTAGACTTAGAAATATGATCTCTAACTGTGTAAACTTCGATTTGGTGAACAGATTAAATTTGTTAAAATTGTTTTTCTAATTGTACAAACTTCGTTATTGTGAACAGATTAAATTTGAAATAAAACAACACAGTTGGAAGGGTTTCACATTTCTTGTTGAACACTGCAACATTGGCTTCATCAGGCAGATGAATTGACGAATTGATCGAAACATGTTGCAGTGTTCAACAATAAATGTGAAACCCTCCCAGCTGTGTTGTTTTATTTCAATTTGTTATGGAGTTTCATCATGTATCCGCCTCGTCAATTCAATAGATTAAATTTGTTAAAATTATCAAGATCACACTTCTTATCATTAAAAAGTAGGCAGTAATGCTGAGGCTTCTTTATAATATGTATGAGAAAGGAATTTATACGCGTTTTTATTCCTTATAATAGTTTAAGGGCAACATTTTAAAGGGGTTGACTTATAATAATAATTTTTAGATTTACTGATTTATTTAAATACCTTATAAATACTAATATCAAAAATAATTCAGTGAATTAACATTGATCTTGTTAATTATTAAATTAAACTTACCTCTATACTAAAATATCCTCTATCAACATAATCACCAAGAAAAAGGTATTTTGTACTAGCTGGTGGACCTCCAACTTCAAACAGTTTCATGAGGTCGTAGAACTGGCCATGAATGTCTCCACATACTGAAACAAATAATTAATATTAGATAATGAAGATAATACTGAAGGCGAAAATTAAAACAATTGCTTTTAGTAAACATAAACATTTACAAACATTAGGAGTTTAAATATGCAAATTGTTTGTCTCATTATTATTTATCATTAAGAGTTTATGTTTTTATTAAGGTTTATATTAAAGAAAATGAATTGATTAAACTCTTGCTGATGTTAGTCAATTTAATTAAACTATGGGTAACATAAATAAATTGCCGTTTCGTTTTAGTATTATACAATTACTTTTAGTTAACATATACATTTACAAACATTAGGAGTTCTTGTTCCTACTAATGTTTGTATTAAAGAAAATTAATTGGTTAAACTTTTGCTGACGCTCGTCAATATAATTAAGCTACAGATGACACAAATATCTTATGGCCCTTATGTTTTAATATTCTTTGTTTAGATAATTGTTTAGAATTCAAAAATAAATCGTTTTAGAAATTTAGAGAAAACTAATTTAAAAAAAATACAATCTATGATTGGTATCAAACCATTGATAATTGACACTTTGTGTCCGAAATTTACATCTGGATCAAAATAAAATATTGAAGAAAGTGTTTTTATTATGGTGATTATTATCTTCAAGTAATCAATCAAACCAATCTAGGAGAGATAAAATAATTATTTTGTAGCTTAAATTCAACGCTGGATCAAAGTAAATATAAAATATGTAAAAACATGTTATCATAAACTATAGATAAACAAAAAATCACCAAAATCGGAATGTACTCCTTTTTACTAGAAGTTTCATTATTTTCAAAAAAGTTATTTGAAATATTAAACACGTTTCCTAAGCAGATGCTAAATTTGCTGCTTCCTTGGATGGAAAATTTGTTCGATTTCTATAAAATTTTTGCAGGTAAAAATAGGAAACGAAACTAATGAGTTCTTCCTTAACATTTTTTGAAGAGACAACAAGACAAAATAGGACCCTTTTTGGGACAGGCTATAAGCTATAGGTCTCACATTACAAACCAGAAAGTACTCTAGAATCTCTTGAGTGATACCACACTCACAGTCCAATAAAATCAAAACAATTCCAGCACGATGTTTCCATTTTGTAAGTGATAACAATCTTCTGCGACAGGAATGGCATTTTTCTCGTAGAATTTTTACTTCCAAGAAAAACAATAAATTCTAATCAGCATTGTAACATATTGAAGAAGCTTTAGAGTGCAATACGATTTCATGATAGTACTCATCCCTTCAGGATACTCGAAGGTACTCGAAATTACTGGAACTGGCAGTCGCGAACAAATCCATCTTGTTTCTAACAGCAAGCATAGCTGCGCTATCGCGACCAAGGGTGGCCAGCAGTATAATACTGGAGACTAGTGGAGTGTGTTTATTTCATGATAGTACTCGATAGTCGGGTAATTACACAGAAATTACTGGAATTTGCAGTCTAGAACAAATCCAGTGTGCAGGCAAGCTCTAGAAAAACTTGCCGCAACCAACAGAGTTACAATATCCAGGATTAAGAGACATTCAAATAATGAAGGGAAATATTGGGCCGAGAGGCTAACCGCAAGAGCTGCCCTGAAGAGGATAGGCGCTAAGTCAGTGCCACTAGCATCACTTATTATCTCCCAAACACTGAAAAAAAAAACTCCCTTGAGGAACACAAAAAGGAATGGATACAAACTGACAAGTAAGCGGTTGCCAAAAAAATCATCAACTTACCAACACCGAAGCTCAGTAGGAAATTGATTGAAGTATCAAGAAACAGTTTGCGGTTGTTAATCGGTACCCTTATTGGGCACTGCAAACTGAACAATCACCTCCACAACATAGGGGTGGCAAAAGATCCCCAATGTCGGAAATAGAAGCAAGAAGAGGAGATTCTAAGACACATCCTGAGTAAGTGCGAGACACTCAAACATCTTAGGTGGTCCATATTCGGAGAAGAGTGAGCAGATTGGTCCAAACTGGGCCATTCTCTACACGGCCAACTACTCAACTTTACAAGAAGTTTAGGTTAACTTGAGGAGTAGGGCTCAGGAGGATGGTCTAAGTGCAGCGACCATCTGGTCGCCCTCTACAAACCATCATCATTACTTGCCTTAATTCTTCAGAAGTTTAAAGGGGAATATTTTGATGAAGTACTTAAGCACTTTAAAAAATTGACATGGTACATTTAGCCTACCTCCTTTATATAAAACTCAAAGATTTTTAGTCGATAAACGGATGCAAACAAACAGATACAATTAACGTAAGACATGGTCGTATTAGCTAAAAGAACTGGATGTCGATATTTTTAAAAGGCAGATCCAAAGGAATGGTGATTACGAGGAAAAATAGCAAAAGGATGTTGGTAATTGCAGAAATAAACATTTTCAGAAAAATTGATTGTATTTACCATCAGATCAAAACAGTTTTTACTTTAAAATGATTTTAGTATTAATATTAGACGGACATATAATGAAACTCCATAATCCTTTGAAATAAAAGAACACAATATTGAAAATTCTTAAAAAAGTATATCCAAACAAAGCTTTTAGAGGAAAATTTCTTTCACATGAATGGATAAATATTTATAAATAAATTTTGTGAATAGCATATTAAACATAATGTTTCTAGCTACGTGCTATTATCTAAAATACTTTCAAATTTAACCAAGAATACCTTTAAATAAACAGTAAAATCTATTTAGCCATTCATCCCATAATATATATTCATATTATGTACTTTTCATTTTAAGATATTTAAGTATTTTATTAAGTGATATAGAGTTTCATCAAGTTACAGTCTCATAAATTCAGTATTTTAAGATATCTTCTTTTTTGAATTAACATGTTGTCTCTCAATTGTTAATAATTAACCCTTAGCTGCACCTGGGGGTCCTGAGGGACCCTATCCTTTCTTAAAACTACTTTTTAATTATTTATGTCTATTTATGTCTTCATTGCTGTGGCATTTATTCTTTTATTAAAAAATATGCATTTTTTACATGAAAAAATCTTTTTATGTATTTGACTGTGTTTTTTGTAAGAATATTTTTTGAAAGAAGCCCTTATACTGTATTAATTTTTTTGAAAGATAGTATAAAATATACTTACCTACAATTTCAAGTCTTCATATAACTAAATAAGAGTTTAACGAATTTTAAAGAAAAATACATTTTAAGAATTTTCTTAAATTATTTTCTCAATCCATGAGGGAAAAGAGTCTCTAGTATTATTGATTTTTCTGGTCCATAATGTACCAATTAACACTTTTGTACAGTTCTGTAGTCCTATAGGATAGAAGAATTTTTAAGCAATTTTTCAACTTGGGGTCTTGGAAGATCCCATGTGCAGTTATGTTACAAAAGTTGAAGTCTTGCAGCTAAGGATTAACTCACCCTTAAGATATCCGTGACAATTTTTCTACATGTGAAATATCGTATTGTAATGTTTTAAAAATGTAATAGAAAAATGATTTGTTTTGTTATTTATTTGCTGTTAAAAACTCATATATAATGATAAAATATAAGTTTCCTCATAATTTTATAATGAAATAGGATATATCGATCTGCGTGTGATGTATGAATTATTAATTGATCCGCAACTGGAGATTAAAGGAACTAAATTTTTAATTATGTTTGCAAAATATTGCTCAAATTCAATAATTCCTCGAATAAATTTATAATGTTTTTTTTATATTGTTTATTATGTCTTAAAATAAGTTTTTTTCAACTAATATTAATAATAAATATTTATTGCCTTCAGTTAAAGCAACAAAGGATCAGAAGTTCAAAGCAAATAATTTATTAGAATTTTACTTTCACATATTTCATATTTTCATGTTTTATGTTTATTAATTAAAATTGCCTGAACTCGTTTATCATTCATAGCAAAAATAGCATAGCAAATTTTCTCATTACTGGAAAATTAGGGCAATTAGAATGTTTTATTTTACATTTATTATATTGTGAAATTAATTGCAAATATAAAAACATTTACAGTATATTAGAAACAATAATTACTCAACTATAATTTTGACTTTTATAGCTCAGGTGTTATCTCAATAATGACTTAATCTTTATTGTTCACATTCAATTTTAATTATAGAATGATTAGGCCTAAACCTAACCTAATCATCCTAATTTTATACTGAAGCCACGAAATAACAAAATTTCTTTATCATAAAAAATAAATTTATGAAATATACATAAAACTGAAAACGGTTTCAATTTTTTACTCTTTATGATGTAACAGTTACGATTGATTTTTTTCAAGTTTTCAATGTTTAATCCCGCATTCCTGAAATTATCCCATTGACAAATTTAAAGAATTTATTCAATAATGTCGATAAGCATTCGCTTAATATTTTCCTCGCGTTAAATATTTATTAATTAAAATTTTATGCTTTTTATTTCACAATAAGGCTAAACTTATTGTTTTAAATTATAAAGTTCGTTTTATTACTTTATGTATTTCTAGACCTATAAAGAAATAAAATAGGGAAAATTTTTGAAGAAATTTGGTACTCGTCCATCTTGACTGCCCTTATTACCTGACTTTAATCTGTTTAAATTTTCAAGATGTATCACTAAGTTAACGCCTAAACCATTAATAATTAGTAAAGAGAATAGTTGCGACCGTTACTACGTGATAATCCATACTTACACTGAATTGAAAATTGAAAATTTACTGTTTTAACCACAATAATTTATGGAAAATTCACTGTTTTAAGAAGAAATTATGTGTGGTTAATATGGGTTTGAGTGGAAGAACACTATGTGAACTCCGCCCGCATGTTCCCTGCTCTAAATTGTTAAGTAGTTTATAAATTTATATTAATTGTTATTATTTTTTTTAAGAGAACATGTAAAGAAAAATCAATAAATCAATAAATCAATAAATCATAGTGAATTTTTCAATTCAGTGCTTTAATAATTAGCTTCAAATTTGTAAATTTTGTACATATCTACTTGAAAATGACTTACACATATAATACCATAGATATAAGTGAGCGTAAGCGTTTGCGTTTTAATCAACAATCTAATGAATATTTTGTTTATTAATTATTCAATTGTGTGTATTTGTTGAATGTTATATTATCGTTAAAATGCACCATGTGTATATATATGTTTGTAATTTTTTGAACCGGGCGTCCCCCATATTTCGCCCCCACCCTTTTTAATGGGAAAAATGTAAGTGGCACTCGCAGCTTTTCATGAACTACAAAGAGTTCCAGTTCTGCGTCTTGCTTTGAGCGCAGCGTGAAGTGTAATCCTTCATTCCCCTTTTACATTTTCATCTAAATAGAATCTTTACGGATGCCGTATTTTCATTAAACTAACAAAATTCCAACTCGGTGCACGTACTTTCCTCCTTGTTAAAATTCCGTAGACTTTTATCTCGGTTCAGATATGATTGCGACAACGGCACCAGCAACAACAACGTCGGATCTTTCATAAGAATTTGTGGCATAATTTATACGCAAAGGTGTCTGATTGTAGATAAAATTTGTGAGTGAGTGATAATTAGTAATGCATCAAATAGTATACTTAATTTTGTATATTTACATTTTTGTAAAGTATTGAAATTAATAATTTCCTTAATCTTAGAAGGACAATATTGACAAATCTACAATTTAAGCACTATTTTTGTTCAAATAAATTCGTATCATGTTTTTAGTAGTATGTATAGTCTTTAGCATCATTACTTTCTCTCTCTCTCTCGCTCTCTCTTGCTCTCCTCCCTCTCTATATTTCCCCTCTTTTTCTCTCTCCCTATCTGAGATATAGAAAAAATGTCTTGAACACCATTTCTTTCCTTCTTCCTCTCTCTTAATCTCTGGCATTTATACAAGTTCTACCATTTTCTATGCAATACTATTCTGATCATATGGTTTTTCTGATTTATTGAAATAAAAGAACACAGTTGGTAGCAATATTTTATTACTCACTGTATCAAATGTCTTTGAGAAGTCTAGAAAGATTCCCAAAGGTATCTCTGACGTCTCAAACGCATCCATTATCTGATTTATAATGTCAAATATGGCAGTGGTCATAGACTTTTTTTTTGGATAAATCTATTTTGTGCAATTTGTGCTATGAACACAAAATTCGAATACTAATGAAACAAGTTGCAAGTGTAGGAATTTACTGCAGAAGCATGTCCCTAAAAATTATTCTACTAGATGAGACAATAAGCGCACTAATAAAGGAGGAACAATTTTTATGTTAGGTTATGATGTAAAAGTAGAACTCGTAAACATATAAAATGCAACAAAGAAAAGTCTCTGATAAAATGATCAAGGAAAATGTGCACATTGTAAGGGGTTAAATATCAGCAAGTGTTTGCTTAAAATTACTTAATTAAATTAACGCTGAAATGTTGTGAAGACTTAAAAGACGAGACTTATGGCAATAAGATAACAAATGTTTAAAGAACATAATAAGAGCAGAGGTAACATGATAGCAATAGGCCTGAGGTGAAACATATTCTAGGACCATATTTATATGAACTGGAATTACATTACCCCCTCTTACATCTTAATCAATTCATGTGATCAAAATTTTCCTCTAGAAGTTAGTTGTTTGGACATACTTCTTTAAGAATAAATAAAATAAATGCACTATTTACGTTTACTACCTTCTTTCCCAATAACTATAATTTTGCAAATTATGTCTACTTTAAATTCTCTTTTCTTAGCTAAAACTTTGCCAACATGCTCTAAACATATTTATTTTATAAGAAATGTGCCTCTTTCAGAAGCTGAATAAAAAAATTCAGTTCTGGTATTGAGACTTTTCTTAAATCATCTAATTACTTCTAAGATACTTATCTAAGATTTAAAGAATATATTTACTAGGAACCTTAAATTATATCTTAAATAAGAACATTTAAGAATAGGAAGCCAACAACACAATATTCTTAAACACTGATGAAAAAAGGTGCAGGCATGGGGATTTTCTGCAGAAACATGTAAAGTAAAACTCTAGCTTACCGTGACCTCAGAATTAACCTTGGTATGTTGCAAAGACTTAAAAGACGTAATTTGTGGTAATAAGGTAATAATAGTAGTTTAAAGGCTTTGGAAGACACCTGCAGATGGTGCAAAGCGAAAGGGAATACACTACTAGTGAAATAGGTAGGCACTACAAACCCAAGCGTGGAAAGCTTAACCCAAGCCCCTCTGGCAGGGTTAATAGGGCTAATCAAAGAGGCAAAAGTTAGAGCTGGTCATCTGAGATAAGTACGGATCCACAATAGATCTGCAAAGTTGCTGAGGAACAGGCGATGGCAGGCGATGGTGCATCTAATCTAACTTAATTCACTAGTTCCAGGTCATCTCAATAAACTTTGTTTAATCCTGTATGTTGTATTACACTTAACGAATAATTAATCAGTGTAATATTATAGAATGAAATTCTATCCATCTGCTATAATAAGCACTTACAAACCGATGTTGAAGATCCTTCGATGGATTAAACTTCAGCCCTATCCACAAGAGGTGAGATGCGGAAGAAAAACTAGTGAACATTCATGATTGGAGTGCCTAATTTTATCCAACTTGCGATAAACCCACATTGAGAGTGGAACATCTTCATTTAGAATGTGTCGTTCTAACATCTATTCTCTTCAACTTTTTATGTATAACACTGTATTTTTTATATTGTTGACTACTTCCGGCAACTCCACTTGCCATTATCGAAACATATGTGAAACATATGTTTCGTTAATGGCAAGTAGTCAACAATATAAAAAATACAGTGTTATACAAAAGAAGCTGAAGTGTTTTATTAATTATTCAAACATGTATAACGCAGTAGAAGCTTCTTACATTAACAATTTATCGATTCCTTTAATTGGTTGAACTTATCTTCACTGTACATGTTTCTGCAGAAATTCTAGCTAGAGGTAACCTTAGAATTAACTCTAGAATATTGCGAAGATTTAAAAGACGCAATTTGTGACAATAAGGTAATAATAGTAGTTTAAAGGACATAATAAGAGCAGAGATAATAGGATAGCAAATGGTCTGACAAGGAAGATATACAGAGACTATTTATATGGGCTGAATATTTATACAAAGACTCTATTTATATAGACTTAATATCAGTGGAAGTCTTGAGCAGTCCGCTAAAGAATCAATCAGATATCAAAGAGAGCAATGAGGCGATATTCCTGGACTTCAAAGGACTACATCGTAATTCATAATAAAATATCTATATAGTGAATTCAACTGTCCATGGAGATCTTTAGACTGGAACTATATTAAAGTTATATTCTCTTGTTCTTCTTCTGATACCAACCACTAATGGATGTTCGCGGTCATATGGTTCATTTAATCTCTTTCTTGCAGTGCCAAAAAGTTCTTGAATTGTTCTCATGCCAGTCCATGACATTTGCTTTAGGTTCTATTCTCAGAAGACTGTATTATTGAACTATTCGGTTTTATCCTCAATGAGAGAGGTCTCTAATAACATGATGAAATAATGAAGAAAAATGTGTATATCATAACACATTAAAAACTAGCGATCATTAATAGGCTTTGTTAGTTGTAAAATTATCTCAAAAGTAACGCTGAAATGTTGATATGACTTGTGACAATAGTGTAGCCTAATGATTGGTAAAAGGATATAACAATGGTATAGGTAACAGGGCAGCAGATTGTTAATTAGTCAGAGCAGATACCAAAGGGATCAATGAAACGATATATCCATCTGCAGGACGAAAAAAGACTTTATTGCTATACCATATTCCTATATTTAGAAGATTGTTTTATTGGAATGCCCAATTTTATCAAATTTGGTAGAATTCACAATGAGAGAAGAATGTCGACAGTCATCAGAAATTCAGAGAGTTGCTTTTGATGCAGTTATGGTGGCAGTAATGCTTTAGAAGACGTCTAAAGATGGTGCACAATGGAAGGGTAAACTGTGCTATTGGAAAACGCAGTTATATTTATTTTCCAGGAATCCACAATGAGATGGGAATATCTACAGCCATCAGAGTTTCAAATAGAATTGTGCTGCAGTAACTTTGGTGTTTGGACCTAGTTAGAAGCAGCAGAACTTTCATCAATAACCAGACAGCGAATGCAACTGTTCACGAAAAGTATTGTACTTCACTTAAACAGACTAGAATTTTATTATTGGAATACAATGTTTTATCGAACTTGCAAGATTTCATAATAAGAAAAGGTTGTTGCTCAGTCATCACAAATAAAGAGAGTTCCTTTCGATGCAGTCTTGGTATTTGTCAATATTTTTGAAGAAAAGACTGTACTTCAGTAATCAGATGTTCAAAACTAATAATAAGATTAAAGGACCTAGTTAGACCCAGCGGAATTGTCTTGAATAACCAGCTAGTGATTCAACTGTTCACGAAAAGTGTTGTACATAAACAGACTTGACCTCCAACATTTAGAGCACTGTATTATTGGAATACCCGGTTTTATCAAACTTGCAAGAATTCTTAATAAGAGGAGATTATCTAGTCATCAGAAATTCAAAGAGTTTCTTTAATTGCGGTATTTGTCAATATTTTGAAAGACATCTGCAAATGCTACAAAGCAAAAGGGAAGACTGTACTTTTGGAATGCCCGGTTCTATTTAAATTGCGAGAATCCACAATGAGATAGGGATATCTACATCGTCATTAGACGTTTAAAAAGAATTATGTTACAGTAGCTTTCGTGTTTGGATCTAGTTAGAAGTAGCTAAACTTTCATCAGCAACCAGACGGTGAGTGTAACTGTTCACGAAGAGTATTGTACTTAAACAGACTAGAATTTTACCCTACATTTAAAAGGCTGTATTATTGGAATACCAAGTTTTATCAAACTTGCGAGAATTCATAATAAGGGAAGGTTGTCTAGTTTAATTGTAATTTAGAAAATGTCTTTCCATGTCATCCTGATGTTTTTCAATATTTTAAAAGTCAACTGTAGATGGTACAAAGCAAAAGAGACGACTGTACTCCAGTAATCAGATGTTCAAAAATAATAATAAGATTAAAGGACTTAATTGTAGCCAGCGGAATTTTCTTGAATAACCAGAAAAATGTTGTACATAAACAGACTTGATCTTCAACATTTAGAGTACTATATTATTGGAAAACTTGCAAGGATTTATAATAAGAAAAGATTATCTAGTCATCAGAAATTCAGAGAGTTTCTTTCAATGCGGTATTTGTCAATATTTTGAAAGACATCTGCAGATGCTGCAAAGAAAAAGGGAAGACTGTACTTTTGGAATAACCAATTCTATTTAAGTTGCGAGAATTCACAAAGAGATAAGGATATTTACAGTCATCAGACGTTCAAAAATTGAATTAAGTAAATTGCGTTAATTAATAGGAATAAGATTATAGGACCTAGTTATAGGCAGCGCAACTTTCTTCAATAACCAGACAGTGAATACAACTGTGCATGAAAAGTGTTGTAATTAAACAGACTGGAACTTCACTCTAGACCTACATTTAAAAGACTGTATTACTGGAATATCCAGTTTTATCAAATTCGCAAAAATTCACGTCGATCAAATCAGATATTCAGAGAGTTTCTTTTGCTGTATTCCTGTATTTGTCAATATTTTGAAAGATACATGCAAAGGGAACAAAGCAGAAGTGAAGGCTGTACTATTGGAATCCCAGATTTTATTGAAATTCATTATGAGAATCACAATGAGAAAAGAATATCTACAGTCATCAGATGTTAAAAAGAATTGGGCTTTGTGTTCGTCAAAAAATTAAATTAGCCAAACCGCGGCAATTAATAGGAATAAGACTAGAGGACCTAATTATAGGCAGCGGAACCTTTTTGAATCACCAGATAGTTGCAACTAAAAATGTTGTACTTAAACAGACTGCAACTTCACTCTAGATTTACGCTAAGAAGACTGCAGCATTATTAGAATATCCAGTTTTATCAAACTCGCGAGAATTCATCAGATATTCTTTTCTGTAGTTCTGGTGTTTGTCAATATTTAAGAAAACACCTACAAAGGGAGCAAAGCAAAAGGCAAGACTGTACTATTGGAATACCATGTTCTATTTAAATTGCGAGAATCCACAATGAGAGCGGGATATCTACAGTAATCAAGACGTTAAAAAATTGCGGTGGAGTGGCTTTGGTGTTTGTCAAAAAATAAAATTAACTAAACTGCTACAATTAATATGAATACAATTAGAGAACCTAGTTACAGGCAGCAGAACTTTTTTCAGTTACCAGACAGTGATTACAACTGTTCACGAAAAGTTTTGTACTTAAAAAGACTGAAACTATACTCTGGACCTACATTTAGAAGACTGTATTATTGGAATACCAAGTTATATCAAACTTGCGAGAATTCTCAATTAGATAAGGATGTCGATAGCCATCAGATATTTAGAGAGTTTTTTTTTATGTGGTCCTGTTTTTTGTCAATGCTTTAAAGGACACCTACAGATGGTGTAAAATGGAATGGAAGACTCTACTATTAAAATACCCAATCATCAGAATTTTAAAAATAATTCCGTTGCAGTAGCTTTGGTGTTCGTCAAAAAATTGAATTAACAAAACTGCGACCATTAAAAGCAATGAAATTAAAGTACCTAGTTGTAGGCAGAGGGACTTTCTTCAATAACCAGACAGTAAATGCAGCTATTCACGAAAAGTGTTCTACTTAAACAGACTGGAACTTCACTCTAGATCTACATTTAGAAGACTGCATTTTTGGAATATCCAGTTTGATCAGACTTGCGAGAATTCGCAATGAGAGGAGGATGTCGACGGTCATCAGATATTTAAAGAGTTTTTTTTGATGCGGAACTGTTATTTGTCAGTGCATTTGCAGATGGTTCAAAGTCAAAGGGAAGACTGTAGATTTGAAATACTCCATGTCATCTTAATGAACTTTTTTTAATCCTGTATTAAACAAGATTTTTTTCCAAGATGTATCACGAAGTTAACGCCTCAACCATTAATCAATTAATCCTGTATGTTATGTAACACTTAACGCATAATTAATTAGTGTAACATTATGAAATGAAGTTCTAGCCATCTCTACAAACTGATTTGAAGATACTACGATTGACTAAACTTCAGCCCTTCCTACAAGAGATGAGAAATGCAAGAGAAACTGGTTAGAATCCATGACCGAAGAACTTAATTTTAATAAACTTGTAAGAAATCCACAATAGGAGAGGAAAAACTTCATTCAGAAAGAGTGGTTTTAACATCTCTCAGTTCTTTTGATTGTATGCACAAACATAAAATATCTATTTATTATCCATTGTCAAATTACGCAGCTTTATGTGCCTTCAATATCTTATCTCTCTCTGCTATTCTAATGATGCACACGTTTTTCTTTTCTCTAAATTTTCCTCTGCAAATATTTTCTTGTATTTCTCGTATCATAACAGTTATTATTATTATTTTTAAAACTCAACACGGATTTGAAAATTAGAAATTAATGATGCTTTCAGAAAGCAACGCAATTATTCATTCTACATAAAATCTCAGCCAAGGTATACACACTTAACGAGGGTGAATTTTTACTTTTTATTTCCCTCCCCTTATTGTGGGGCGAGAGCCCGAGTGGCGCTTTTATCATCACTTTATATATATATATATATATTTTTTTTAAACGGGACTCTCCTCACGCAGATGAATAATTTAGAACTGGGTCGATCCGAAAAGAAAACAGAAACCCTTCCAATATATATTTCCGGCTGAAAGGGCGTCCTCGAGAACTGCAATAAAACTGACGTGGATTTCGCCCTCTACAGATATCCATTCGCGTGAACATTTATTTCTTTTCGGCAATATTGGCACGAGCGTAGAGCGAGAGACAATGGCAGACGTTAAGATGACGTGCGATCGAAGTTTGAATTTAATTTAGATTCGTAATTCAACAGGAGGAGTGGCGAAAAAAAACGAAACAATAAATAAAATGGGAAAACGCCTTCTGCTTCTAAAGCTAGAATTTTAATTAATAGTACTAATTAATTAATCTAAAAAATGAAAGAAAATAAATTACGTAAATTTATTGTGTGTAGATTATTTAATGTGCGTTTTTAAATTTTATAATTTTACTTTACCAACACGCTAACTAAACCTATTAAGATAAAAGTCAAGCGTCCTCGCATATTCATAACTAATTAAAATTACGCTTTGCGCCTTTATTCTTTAAACATTTCCTGCGCACTGATAGAGGAAACGCCGTAATCGAGTTGGAGCGCATATTAACGAGGGTAGGTTTTTATTATAATAAAAATAAAAAAAAAAACCGCCGTCGCGTGACTAATATAAATAATTCACAACGCAACGACAAAGTTTTTTTTAATATGAAACCGCGTAATAAAGAGACCGGTGCAATATTACTCGTTTCAATTAATTACGAAAAGAGGTGAAACGAAAAAAATTCCAAGACACAGAGGGTGTTTAGCCACCGTGTGTTTTGTGACGTTGAAAGGGTTTACGTTAGTGTTTTGTCGCTGATGAGTTCTTCAAAGTGCAGGGTTGAGAAATTAAAACATCCAATGTAAATATATAATGAAGAAAAAAACTGAACAAAAATAATAATTGGATTTCTTGTAATTAATTACTAAATCTAAGTGAAATTAAAATATGTGGATAATATTATTTGAATTAATATAACCTAATGTTAATTTTTAGAGTCAGAAATAAATTTGAGTATTCTATTTAACTGAATAATATGTTTGACTGAAACATTCTTAGTTAAGAATATTTTACAAATTTATATATTGCATTACACCAACCTAAATTAATTTCTTGTTTCAAATTTGTCATAATATAGTCAGTCACAAATTATTTAACGTACATTCAATCATTTTTAGTTCATTTTACAGAAAGAAATACGTTCAAACTAGTGTTGCTTTGATAGCCTTGCTACTTTGTAACACGCAAATTACTTTTGTATTATTCAATGTCTGTCGAAGTATTAGCTAGAGAAGTAGTTGTTTCAAAAGTGGTTTGTTTTTGTAGTCTTAATAAGACTCATTTGTTGTAGATTTTACGAAATATTTTCGTGTTTTTTCTAATTATTAGTTAATTTTCTACAACGTAAAGGACTTATATATTTTATAAGAATTTGGCCTTTGTATTCGTGAATGAAATGTGAAAAGTTTTTATTTGTTGATGACTGAAGACTATATAAACACGGTTGTCTCCTACATCAAAATATTCTATACTATTAAGTAAGTATAAAACAAATACACCACAGTTTAACTGATAAAAGAAGAAATTCCAATAAAATGAAATCTTTAAACTTTTGACTCTTTGTTTTCATTTTGTTGTAAAATTGAGGTAGTTAGTTTTACACAATGCATTTGTTTAGGTTAAAAATTAAGTTAAAAAAAGGTTTATAATTGATTCATTCACTTGACTTATTTTACTTAATATAGAGAAAGTAGCAGATATTATATAAATTAGCATTTTACACTAATATAAACTAGCATTTGTCATTTTCTTTTCGTTAATTTTCAGCTAAAGTGTGTTTTTTTTAAAGTGTAGAATATTTTTTTAGCAAATTTTCAATTATTTTTTATAAAATACCAATGGATTTCCTATGAATTTTTCTGCAGATTAGAATTGTTTAAGCTACCACAATTGACCGCATTTTACCCTAGCGTACTCTTGACCTACCTTAATAGATCATAAGTTACCCTAGCGTACTCTTGACCTACCTCAATGGACCATTAATTACCCTAGCGTACTCTTAACCTACCTCAACCATCTGCATATTTACGTGGCGTAACCTTGACCTACTAAAAATTATTTTCTGCTCTCCAGCGTACTCCGGACCTACCTTAACAAATTACGCATTAACCTAACAGGTCATTGGCCTCTGGGGTCAACGTATAATTTATTGAGGTAGGTCAAGAGTACGCTAGGTAAATTTACGTATATATTAAATTTCTTTTTCAATAAATTGTCATTAAACCTTTATTTATAAAATTAAAAATTATATAAAGAAAATTTTACACTATTTTAATGTTATTGTTGTTTTGATAATGGCAAATTGAGTTGCCAAAACTGTAATCAACAATAAAGAGAATGGTTGCGACATAGTGACTTTTCCAATTCAGTGTAATCAACACTCTAATAAAAATAAGTGTTATACAAACCAAGTTAAAGTGCTTTATTTTATTATTCAACATGTATATAATGAAGTAGAAGCTTCTTACATTAAATATGTAATTTTTATTGCCTTTTGTCTACAGCTGAAATAAAGAATACTCAGAAATAAATATTTCTACAAAGTAATTAAAATCAATAAGATGAACCACAAATGTATTTCAATCCTTTGGTCGTTGTAGAAAATGATCTAATAGTCCTATTATGACTAATATTAATAAGACTCGAAAAATACGATTTTTTTAAATTATTAAGATGAACCACAACCAAATCTGAACAAGATCACAGCAATATTCAATATCGAACAACTGCTATCCTCTGTGAATATTGCCAAATTCCTCCGTACAAGGCAAACATGAACTATAGTACCACAAGGTGTGTTTTAAAGGTTCATTCTATATTATTAGGAATCTGAACTCTGAAGAAGAAATTCTCTGCTTAGGGGCGTATATACTAAATTCAACAGTGTAATAGAACAGCGCTTGGTCAAAAAACTGATGAGTTTTGAAAGCTAAATCGGCTAAATTTATATTTCTGAACTTTTGCATCTAGTTTTCTTCACTAGATATCATTTGATTGTTCTTAAAACCATCATGCCTCTTAAAACAGGCTGTATACTTCACATATAATAAAAATATTGTATTGATGATACATAATCATGGGTTTGAGTCGAAGATCCTTCGTTCTCCTTTCGAATAAAATTTTGAGTATATTTACATTTTATGTTATAAATGTTTTGTTATTTTATTAGAAAGTAGTAGAAAGATGTTAATAAATAAATACATATAATTATTACTGTAAGCCATTTTGAATATATTAAAAGTTTCTATCGAAAATTCTTTACAAAAATTTATAGGAACTGGTCATTCCTATAGACCATTCATTCTAAATACAATCTGGAAACCGCTAGCTTTATATCAATACAAAGAATACAAAGGACATGAATGAACTACATTTATCACTCCTTTTAGATTGTGTTTGATGCTACAAACAAATTGTTCTCATCCTGATTCCTAAATAAATCAGCAACATTTGAAAGAATCAAAATAAGACAAATGGAAATCAACTCGTATTAGTATTATAAGAAATACGAGTCTCCTTTCCTCACAAATTTTATTAATTTCAAATGTATATTTCCATCACGATGTGAGCTAAATGACACAATAATAATATGATAACATAATTATTAATAAAGCACACATTATAGAATTTTTCTTACTAAACCGTTAGATGTCAACAAAATTCATGGGAATTATTTCGTGTTTTCTTTAATTAAAAGAAAGATTTCCAATATTTAAATAAAGTAAAACTCACTTTGTGTTGTTTGTGAGTTTTACTTTATTTAAATATTCAAGATTTATCACGAAGTGAACGCCTCAACCATTAATCAGTTACATTTCCAATAGTATGAACAGTGACGAGAGTTACGTTAAATTAATATATTAATAAATACTAGATTGATAAGGCTGTTACTTGTTGAAACTTCTTATCACTTAATAAAATACTGACACAGAATATGGTTTCAAAAAAGTTTTTATTATTCTACGACAATGTTTCACCACACAGTGGCTTCGTCTTCATCTATCTGTCGAAGTCACTGTTTGATGAAATATTGTCGTAGAATAATAAAAACATTTTTGAAACTATATACTGTGTCAGTGTTTTATTAAATAATATATTAAATATATTATTATTGGCAAAGAACAATAAAATGCTGAATACAGGTAATGTAGTATAATTATAGTTTAATTCTTTCTCAACTGTTTTTTCTTTTCATTATCAAATTTAAATAATTTTTTTAGTAAAATTTTAATAGTATTTTTTATTGTATAGGTTTCATAATTAAATTCACTTGGTTTGTTTCACAAACAACCTATATATTAACATAATGTTTCACCACGTGATTAATGAGAAACACGTATTTTTACATTATTATTTTTAACATTTAAATTGTTTTTTTTAACAAATTCAATTTTAATCATAGCTTCAATTCAAAATCTTAAATTAATTTTAAGATACAGCACCCACAGCAAAAAAAACTAAATTATTTCATTTTTACGAATGTTTTAAAAATTCTTGTAGTTTTCTATAATAGTTTTTGAGTAGACATTCGAATGTCTTTTCTTCCTAGAAAATTCAATTATTTGATTATAGATTTATATTGTTTATTTAGATTTTTTGTATAATTTTAATTGCTTTTTCCTAGAATTGTCAATTAATTTTTCTTCAGCAAATTTTTTAAATTTCATTTGAACAAACTTCTATTATTCTATTTCTTATTCTATTCTATTCTATTCTAACATATTTTCTATTGTTTTTTTGTGAATTAAAATTTATATTCAAGAAAAATACAATTGTTTTTTCATTTTTTTGTAAAATTTTAACTGTTTAATTAATAGTGAGAAAATTAAATTTTCTTTATGAGCATTTCTGCTCTTATGTTTTACATTTTACTGAAAGATATAAGTGCAGAAATGCTCATAAAGAAAACTTATTTTTCTCACTATTAATTAATATTATTAAAACTGCACTAATATTATAATAATAATAATAATAATAATAATAATAATAATATTATTTTTTTTAGAAATATTACAATTGGTTTTTTTAATTCTTATTTTCTATATAATTTTAATTTCTGCAATCATTTTTTAGATAATTTATTGTTTCATTCATTGTTCTAAATAAACATTGAAAAGTTTTTTTAAAATTAATATTTACACTTGTTTTTGGTCGATTTTTCAATTGTTTTATTGGTTTAGTTGGCTTTGTAAAACTTCAATTGTTTCAGTGAATTTCAAATGTACAATTATTCTATTGCAAATTTTAATTGTTTATTTTTAAGTCGTTGAAAATTTAATTTTTTTAAATATTTTATTACAGATGTTTTTCCAATGTCAAAAAAGTCAGAAATAGTTTAATTACAGTTTTTAATTATTTTTCATAATTTTTTGTGAGATTTTATTTGTTTTAAGTGAAATATTAATTTTTTTTTTTGTAAAATATTTTAATGTTTCTTTTTATTTTTATAAAAAAAATAGAATTGTTATATTACAGATTAAAATCGATGTTTGCTCTCCAAATTTCAATTATTGTAAATAATTTTTTAATAGAAAATTTACAACTTTGTGGAAGTAAGTAAATGTTTTCGTTTGTAAATTGTGAATTCAAATTTTTATTAAAAAAAAAACTGTTTTATCAGATTTTAATTGTTTTTAATTTTTTTTCTAAACTAAATGTTTTTTGTTTCTTAATTGTGAGCTAAATTAACATTAAAAAACTGTTTTGTCTGATTTTAATTGTATTTTATTTTTTTAAAGTAAATGTTTTTGTTTAATTGTGAGTTAAATCTTTATTAAAAAAACTGTTTTATCAAATATTAATTGTTTTAATTTTTTTTGGAAATTTCAATTGTTTTAAGTGAATTTACATGTTTAAAGAACCACCATTTATTTTCGCCTCTATGTACAATGATTCAAAATTACCATGATGTCCAATATTTTGTGGACATATTTTGCTCAGATTTAAATAAATTTTTAGTTGATTTGAAATCTTGTATATTTTGAAAATGTACTGTAATATAAGTAATTATTTTGTATATTGATACTATCAATAAGTTCTATTGTATTACTATTTTAAGTTATATATTATATTTTTTTTTCTCTGTAACTAGGCATAATACCTGTTGAGAAAATAAACTTATTATTATTATTATTATTTTAAAGACATTCTTGTATTATGGATTTCAATTGGTTTTTTTCTGTAAAATTCAATTGAATATTCAATTTTTTAATAGTTACAGTAGCTTTTTAAAATTTTCAAAAAAGTTTATCTTAGAAAATGTACAGTTGTTTCATTACAGGTTTAAATTATTTTTTCATTTTTAATTAGGGAAATATTCAATTGTTTTAATTGTTCATTACAGATTTTCTTTAATGAAAACTTATTTTATTATAAATCAATTGTTTTTTTGTAAAATTTCGATTGTTTTAAGTTTTAGTTTTTCTGTAAATTAGTAAAATTTAATTATTTCGAGTAAATATAAATTTCTTCATTTACACACATACAAATACACAAATAACACATGGCGGAAGGACCACATGGTCGATAGCCTAACATTACTACTACTACTATTAATTTCTTTTAGAAAAATTTAAACTATTTATCAAATTTCAATTGTTTTCATTATATTTTGAAATTTCAATTGTGTTTTTACATTTTTAAGGAAACTTATAATTCTTGTAGTACAGATTTTAATTGTTTTTTGCTGTTGTAAAATTTAATTGTTTTAATTGAATATTTAAAAGTTTTTTTAAAATATTTATCAGCTACTTTAAGAAAATTTTGAAATGTAGTTTTAGAAGATGTAAATTGTTTAATTACAGATTTTAATTATATTGTTTTCTTGAATGTGTCTGTCTATGTTATGTTATATGTTATATTTGTCTTTATCATACATGCTTTCTAAAAGAATATTAACAAAAAATGGGACACAAAAGTACATACATATAAAAAAATACAAATTTTGTCAGCATGCTGAAGGGCGGAATTCATTTGCATCAAACGTTCTTCCATTTAAACCCATACTTTCCTCTGCTGTTTCAAACGATTCAGCATTGGATACTTATTTTGTTTAGCATTTAGATGCTTATTTTTTCCTTGATTTCGGGATGTGTTTAATAAACTTTTCAATATTGAGCGTTTTATCTCAAAAATAAATGAAGCTATTAAGAAACTTTAAGCTTAAGGTTTTATCACTAAAAACTGAAACTGAAAAGTTTGTAGTGAACATAAAGAGAATGGTTGCGACCGTTTACGTGGTAATCCATACTTACACTTCACTTCACTTTCAGTGTTTTTAGTGAACATTCATAAACCGGCAGTAATTGTTTAATCAAGACGTTTCTTTGTTCGTTTTCGACATTTTTCTAAATTTGAAAAACATTACTTAACTTTTCAAGCAAAAGTTAAAGGGAATAAGAAACTTAGCAAGTTTTATTCAAACATATTTTTCATTAAGTTATTAATTTGCCAGAAGAATATTAAAAATTAATAATTTTAACATTGTTTGTCCATTGCTAATACATTATAGGAGTTACATGATATTTATATAACAAGTAATTGTAACGGATTCAAAATGGAGCAAATTCAAAATGGGTTGAGTAAAACACTTGTTTTGTTCCATGATTTTATTAACAGTTTCCTGACACGTGTTTCGATCCGTTACGATCATTTAGAAGTAAAATGATCGTAACGGATCGAAACACGTGTCAGGAAACTGTTAATAAAATCATGGAACAAAACAATTGTTTTACTCAACCCATTTTGAATATATGGTTCCATCAAGAAAGTAGCAGAAGAAGTATTGAATATATATGGAGCAAATTGTTAAGAATAGCCTTTTTGCGTAAACCTCATGGTTTTTGAGAAAAATATAGTGAAATTACTATGTAGGCCACATCACTATTTTTTAATTTGTAAAAATTTTAATAATTTGTTTTCATTTTTAATTAATGTACTTTTGCAATTAATAAAATTTGTGTAAAAAGGAGGCTCGTATTTAATTTAATAGTCAGTGCATTTTCACGTAATTGAACCATCATTAAACTCCACAATTAATATTCAGAACGACCAGATTATCTAAAGTTCACCTAAAAAATTAACGCAAAGATATGGGAAAGGTGTTCTTATATAGTTTTAATTCAGGATCAAAATGAAAAAGATTGCCTATACAGGCGTAAAAATCCTTGGTAACATCATCAGCTCAGTTAAACCGTAACCAAATATGGATCAAATCACAGAAACATTCTAGCTTTCTCTCGAGAATTTTCCACAGAACTTTATACCTACCATTCATTCTGAATGCAATCTGGGTACCACTAGCTTTTTATAGTAATGCAAAAGTCACAGGTAAATCCGCATATATTACACGTTTTAGATGGTATTAGTAGTTACTAAGATTATTTAAAATATGTCTTAATAAACTTATAATTATGAATTTAATTAGTAAATACTCGCTAATGTTTTACTGATTGGAGGGTAGGATAGTTGCCACCCACCCACCCTACATATACATTTGCAACTTTTTACTGTTACTTCTTTAATGTTCTAAAAATTATAATAACATTAGAGTGCTTGTTTTTTGAAGAACAAAAATTGAAGCAAAAAAAAAATGGGTGGCCACTTACCTACCTTATCATTCTTATACTATAATCAATGTTCAATAGAAATTAGATTACAGAATAATATCAACAGCATAATATCTTAATCATCTTATAATTAGCGTTCGTAAACCCTCGCTAATGTTTTACTGATTGGAGGGTAGCATAGTGTATACCCACCCACCCTACATATAAATTTGCAACTTCTCGCTGTTACTTCTTTATATTATATCGGTGTTAGAGTTGTTGGTTTTAAAGAATAATAATTGTAGCAATGTAATTACAGTTGTACTCAAGAATATATCAAGCGGGACTTTGAAAGTTGATAGCGGCCATATTTTTGAAGCTACATCTATCGAATTGACCGTTATTTATTTTGTTTGTTTTACCAAATCAACATGGATGGATAAAGTGTTTTATTAAAATTATAGTTCTGCAAAGGAAATGTTCCATCAGTTTCACCCATTTTACGGTCACTACAATCGTCCTACCAAGAGGACTATACTCAGGGTGGTAGGTAAATTTAAGTCCACTAGTTCAGTAGAAAATGAAATGAAATGAAATAAAATGATCTATCGAATGACAGTGTGCAGAAGAATCCGATTCTGTCGATTTCACGTTGCTCACAAGAACTCGGTTTTTTCGCAGTACACAACTGACAGGCTTGCATTCATACAAAATTCAACTGACTTTGGAGGTGAAGGTAAACGATCATAGACAACGACGTGTGTTCACTGAATAGGCTCTTGGAAACTGACTAATTTTCATGAAAAAAATCGTCTGAAGCGATGAGGCCCATTTCTGGATGAATGGATATGTAAAAAACAAAATTATCGAATATGGGTCACTGCCAATCCAAATGAGACCCAAGTACATCAAATGCATCCAGAAAAATATCATATACTTGTTTCTCATTAATCACTTGGTGAAACATTATGTTAATATATAGGTTTTATAATTAAAATCACAAACAACACATTATCATATAAAATATTTATCATATAAAATATTCAGAAAAGAAACCTGTACCGATACAATTATTCCAGTCGATTCAAATACAGACAATCAAATTAAACTTAGTACTTTTCATTCATTTTTGCACAGATTAATTAATATTCCTCTTAGTAATATAGATTTTCAAAAAGAATTAAATACAATAAAAATTATAGCTGTCAATAATGGGTACCAAGAACAACTCATTGATAATATGTTAAAAAAGAAAAAACGTAAATCTTTACAAAAATATTTTTATAATGGGACAAAATTAGAAAAGAATAGTTGGAATAAATTAGAATACGTTAAACATCTCTCACAAAAAATAAAAAAGTCACTACAGGGAAAGAACAATAACATCATTTTGACTAACTCAGTTAATTTAGGAAAATTGTTAATAAACAACAAAATAAAATCTAACAATAATAATAAAAAGAGCGGTGTGTACGAGTTGAAGTGTGATGGATGTGATGCAATTTATATAGGACAAACTGGTAGGTCCTTTGAAACCCGACTAAAAGAACACCGCAACGACATTTTAAATAAAAAACAAACCACGGGTTTTGAAAAACATTGCATCACATTTAATCATATCTTCAATTCAGAGGATTGTAAAATATTGCATTCAGGTAATAAGGGATTAATACTTAACTACCGGGAGGGTCTTGAAATTTGTAAAGCCGTAAAAGCGGGAAAAAACGTGGTTAATGACAACGACGAGATTTGGAACTCCCCGATATTAAACGCCCTAATTACCTGATGCACCTTTAATGTATTTAAATACCGGTAAAATTCTTTTGTACATCATTCTTGATAATGGCAATAAGCCGAAACTAGTCGAAAATAAAAAATATTTGTGAAACAAACCAAGTGATTTTAATTATAAAACCTATATACATCCAGAAAAAGTTACTGTTTGGTGTAGATTTTGGGCTGGCATCGTCATCGGTCCATATTTCTTGGAGAACAACGTTAGTTAGGCCATCATCATCAACAGCAAGCGCTATAGGTACTTTTGGCCTTAATTGGGCGAGACACCAACGACATGCTGTTTCAACAAGACGGCGCTACGTATCACGCAGTTCATGTAACATTGAATATTCTGCAACTAGCCACCCATGACGTACGTTTTTATATAATTAGATTTTTTCTTAAGTAGCCATAAACCACAGCGGACCTCAAAGCCAATATAACCCAAGCCATTGGTCAAATTCAGCCAAGTATTAGAAAATTGGACATTTCGGATATGCGCCACCCAACGCAAGTGCGATGTACTTTTTCACGATGTTATATTTGACATCGATAGACCTTTTAAACGAATAAAATTATTTGGTGCTATCTCACACACTCTTTTTATTTAATTTTAAAGATAGGAAGCGATTAATGAAATATATATATAAATGTATGGGGGTGGTTGGCCACTTCCCTACCCTACAATATTTCTAGTATAATCGATGGTCTCTTTAAAAGCAATTAAATAAAAAAAATATCAATAACATGATAATGTTTTAATCATCTTATAGTTAGGAATTTAGTTCTTAAACACTCGCTAATGTTTTACTGATTGGAGGGTAGGATAGTGGACACCCACCCACCCTACATATACATTTACAACTCCACAATATTAAGTGGGTGTTAGCACTATTCCACCCTCCAATTTTTCTAGCATAATCAAGGCTCTCTCAAAAGCAAGTAATTGAAAAAAAAAAATGTCTTAATCACCTTAGAATTACGAATTTATTAGTAAACACACTATTTTTTTACTGATTGTAGGGTGGGACATAGACCACCCGCCATCCCTACATATATGTTTTTACTTCTCACTGTTACTGCTTTAATTTCCTAAGAATTTTACAAGTGTTGGAGATGTTATTTTAAAAGGATAAAAAATATAGCATTTCAGTTGAAAGTATTAATATATATGTAGGGTGGGTGGGTGGCCACTATCACACCCTGCAATTTTTGTATAATTATCGAGGGTCACTTTTAAAGCAATTGTATAAAAAATAATCTTTAATATTATCAATTAAAAAAAATATAATGGTGTTAGACTTATTGTTTTTAAGCAACAAAAATGTAGGAATGTAACTAGTGTTATACATTATATGTAGGGTGTATGGGTGGCCTCTAAGCTTCCTATATTTTTAGTAATATAATCGATAGCCTCTTCAAAATAATTTATAATAAAACAATAATAAAATAATTTATTAATCATCATATAATTACGAATTTAATTAGTAAACACTTGCTAATATTTTACTGATTGGAAGATGGGATTAAGAACAAAGAACACCCTACCCCTTTCATATGTATTTTTACTTCTTAAATTCACTCCTTTAATCTCTTAAGAAATTTACTAGTTGTTGTTTTAAACGGATAAAAAACATATAGCATTGCAGTTGGACGTTGTAATAATTATGTAGGGTGGGTGGGTGTTAAATACATCATGTGATAAAAATGGAATATTAAAAAAAATAGAGCAACGTACTGTGTTAATAATAAATGTATTATAATGCGTAATATGGGATTAATGTGTCCTAAAAAAAAGTATCAACGTATGATATAAAACTCGATAAGTCGTGTGTTATTAATAATGAAATTATATTAGGTAAAATACCCTTAAATGGGTGGTTGACCGTAAGGTCAGGGACGTTGAATGTTTATAAATAGTTATAAAATAATTTTTAAAGCTGATATGTTTTCCAAAACATATTAACAATTATTACAAACATTAGGTTAATCACTACGATATTTATAAGGACTTTTCGGGAAATTAAATTAATTACGCGAATCAATAAAAATGCGTATATTTATGCTATTGTATGTGTAGTAATTTTCAATATTTATACCGCTATCACTATTGTGGGTAATATTAATTTAAACGAAAACCCGGCGCATTCACCATTTACGCAACGTAAATTGACCCGCGAATGTAAAAGCCCGGCGCATGCACCATTTATACTGTATGAACTATTTAACGCGTAAAACGTACATTAATGTACTGTATATGCACGAATAGTGTCTATTTATTTCTTTTAAAATAAATAAGGCTCGTGGAATCTGTAATTAATAGGGGATATTGGTTTAATCTACGAGGCTACTCTGGCAAAATCAATCTGAATTTAATGTGAGTGATTAAGATCGGTAGTTATCTAAAATCGATGAAAAATAAATTACGTTCAAATTGATCAATTTTTTAACAATATTTATAATAATAATGTATTAAAATCCTTTAGTTCGTTGTAGAAAATGAAATTTATTACAATATTTATAATTACCACAAAAAAACTATATCACTTACTTATTATACTAATTGTACTCCACCGTAATTAGAAGATGCATACCTGAAACAAAATAAGAAGAGATTAAGCACAATAGAATTTATCATTTAATGCTAATAAATATATTTAACTTTATTAAAATAAATTTATATAATAGGACATTGTTGACAACATTGATGACTCTTAATAATATATGTACAAGGTTTGATTAATTAGTCGTTGATTTGTTATTCTTAAGAAGAGTCAATGAGAACTTATAGATAGATAAAAAGAAATGTTTAAATATCTAATTTATGAGGATGACTTATCAAAACTTCATTATTCTATTATTAAACAAAAACATGACTATTTAGAGTTTTGCTTTATTTTATAGCAATGTATCTACAAAATAAAGCTAAACTCTAAACACTCGAGTTATTGTTTAATAATTTCACAAATAATGATAAACAATCCACATAATTCTTAATCTTACAATTCAATATATTATTTTGTGTCAATTATTTTTTAGTGGACGTCGATGTAAAGGTGACATTTGAATTAAATGTTTATATTGGATTCATTTAAATTACATAACTAAAATATTGAAGTTACGTGTTAAACTTAATATATGTGTATATTTAAACTTCAATTACGTTATCGTCATGTAATTAGGACTTGTTACCCGCAGGCCAATAAATATCCAATATTATTTTGCACATTAATTAATATTAGGATAGGTTAGTAGTATTGATCTAAGAGATAGGGGGGCTTAATAACATCACGAAACCTAATAGACCCACCAACACATCCGGTAATCCCTAACAAAACCATAATTCAGAATAATCCGAAACCTACACTCGTACAAGTCTAATACGAAATTAATTTCGGCGCCACCCAATAACCCAATTAATTAATTTTATACCGCCGCAACGACCGATACAATCGATTAATATTTAAATAAAACGAGCGTGGGGGAAACGCCTTGTTCGAATTAAGGAAACGAAGCCGCGAATATAAACAGCCAAGTCTCTAATCGGCAGCATCGGCGATTTTACTAATAAATTACAGGGCGTTCGCGCACAATCGTAACGTGATTAATTAATAAATTCGATTAAACGAATGGAGAATGGGAAATTAATTCAGCGCCGCGAGGGAGGGGCAAAAAGTCTAGAGCCGGCTTGATTCGATTGTTATGAGGTTCTGTCACGGAACGGATTTTAATTGTCTTAATTTTAAAATGGAGATTAATTAGTACTGTAACGAGGATTCCTCTCGGCTACAGATGGGCCCCGTTTAATTATAAACAATAGTGCATGGATTGCAATTTGAAATAAGCAGGTCGTAATTATGCTGGTTTTAATTTAAATAAGAACGAAATTTTGTATTTAAAAAAAGTAATATACAAGGGATGGTAGGGAAGTAGTACGCGTTTGAACCGTGCGGAACGCTGGTGTATAGACTAGCCGCCTGATGTATGCTGACATGTTCAGTTGTATTTCAGCTGTCTGCTACATCTATTATAATTATTAGAGATCTAATCTTTAAATGTAATGTTATTAATATTAGAGGCTTCTACTCCGTTATACATTTTTGTAAAATAAATAAAACACGATAACTTTGTTTGTATAAAGAAAGTTATCGTGTTTTATTCAATTTCAATCTAATATGTATTTAAAATGTTAGTGTTTTAATTACAACTCATTCAAGATGTACCACGATGTTTATCAAATATGTCTTTAAAATATTTTTTACAATAAATAATATCTAAACAATGCGTTTATCCTCTGACTCGAATTAATTAAGCTTTTATTATTTCGTGTTCGTGTGCAATAAATAAATACATTTAGTTTTCTATTGCTTTATGATTTCAGTTATTCGTAGCACGCATATACTTATGGTTTTATTATAATTTATTATTTACCAGAAAAGTTAATTAAATATATAATTTATTATACTATACACAACTTAATGACTTATAAAATTAAAATTCTAAAAAAAACATCTGAAATGATTTTTTATGAGTTAAAAACATTTAAACACCAATTGGCGATAATAATGAAACAATTCTTCATATAAAAGTTTAAAATAACTCAATAACAAAATTGAGATTTTAGAAATTTAAATTAAACCACAAAGACTGTGAGAAGGTTATTTATTTATTAGAAATAATCTAGAAGAAAAAAAAACAATTTATAACTTCTCTAACTAGTACTCATAAGTTAACACACGAGCATAAATTATAATAAAATCCGCATGTTTTTTCTTCGCCATCCTCGGAACGGGATGCGGTGCCATAAATCCCACTTTAATTTACTTAGCGATTACTCGTATGTAGGCCACGCAAAAACCATAGGACCATTTAAATCTGGGTCAGCGGGAGAGATACATACATTCCTGGAAGTTTTCCACCACCCTCTCAGTTCGCGCCCCAATTTCTCCCCATCCGAATTCGAATGGACCAACCCCTCCTCTCCACCGCCTACTATGATGAACGGCCGTCCCAATTGATACGAGCTTTGTTTTAGTTTAAAAGGACGTCGGCATGAAACCGTCGTCCTGATTTATGAATTAACTTAACAAACATTCTTTACAAACAGTTTTTATATAAGGTCTCAAAATTTTTAAAATTTTCCATTCTGTCTGAATAATGAGAACCTTAATATACAGGCAGATTCAATATATTTTCAACAAGATGGAGCTTCCTTAAATTTCCTTAATTAATTTTTCTTGAAGATGTTGTATAAATAAAAGACCTCCTCAACATATATTTAATGATTTTTCTAAATGTAGATAAATTTGAAGAATTATTTATTTATCCTACTGAAATTTCTTGACTGAATATTGAGCTTATACAATGTAATTAACACGCATCGCAGATTTCGGACGCAACCGGACACGAGTTTATCGGATCCGGTTCTACCATTAGCAATTAGATTCGGTGTTATTGTTTCAATTTTGCCGTCACAGTCGGCAATTGTGTGACTTAATTGCCGCTTCCTGGTCATTTCCTGCACACATACACATTCACCACCACCCTCCCCATCAATTTATTGCCGCCCCTCTGTATTTACCGGTTTGCGTGCCGATGTGCACTCCACGCTTGCCTTCCCCTTCATAACCAACTTCGATTTACCATAATCAATAAAACAAACGCGAACATGAATTTCAACCCGTTTGATAATTAAATCATAATCACGGACAAGTGTGTACGTTTTTGTTCGAGAACTAATTTTTATGGACTTTTCAAATATTCGTGCCATCAGCGTATATAACTGCTGAAGACATGTTTAGGTAGAGGTAATTTTTATAACTGATGAATAAAAGAGGTCCTAATGTTAACCCTTGTAGTATCCCATGATGGATAGATAACAAGCTTGAGGTAATTCCACCGGATGAAATCACTTGGAATCTATCTTCAAGATACAATGATATTAAATCTAGTGCTTTGATATTAAGACCATAGCATTTTAATTTCTAAATGAGTAAGTGTATTATATCTCACAATTTTGTTTATCCAATCAAAGATTATTATTACATTATTATATAATTTCATTGTAAAAATTGATATATAAAAAAACAGTGCCTTATGTATCAACAAATTCAAGGTATGCTCGAAAGATCTAGCAAAGGAAAAAGTAGAGGTAGAATATCAAAGTAATTTTTTTAATTTAGATGATTGCTGGCTTTAAAAGAACGAATCAGCACTCCACAGTGTGATTACCCTTATTGAGGAGGCTTTCGTAAATAAAATGTCGCCATTAGGCTTCTCTATTGACATAGAAGGAGCTTTTGATAAACCCTTTCTCAACAACATAGGATAAACTATCTCAATGCTCGGCAATCCAGTCGCACTTAATGATAAAACAGATGCTAAGCAAAAGGACAGCCCAAGTATCAATAGAAAACGTCCCAAAAAAAGATCACCCGTGGCTGTGCTATCTCCTCTCCTGTTGAAAATCGTGTAAGTCCTCTAAGGAAACACAGACATGACTCTAGCTGAACATAAAGCAATATGGAAGAACGTCTCCAAAGAACACCCAACGCTAAATGGTTTATTGGTTCAATCTATCCAGGTCAAACCTTAACTTAACTCCCTGATTGGTATCCTAACTGGACACTATTAATTGAAGAAACACCTCTATGTGTTAGGAGTCGCTGAAGATCCCACTTCAAGAATGTGCAACGAGGAAGCTCAGTCGGTGGAGTATATTTTGTGCTAATGTACAGCTTTGGCAACTTTCAGGAAGATCTTGCTGGTGACATGGTGGCCAAAACCGGTTAACCTGAGAAATCTGTTATCCAGAAAAATCCTCAACTTTGCCAAAGGTGGTAAGAGAGCTACTTTTTCCATCACTGAAGGTGTGTAATGTACCTATTAAGGGGCCTGCATACTGTGACTTCGATGCTCTCCCTTTAATCCGTATCGGTAGGCTAAAGTAAGTTACTTTACGTTAAGAGGAATTGTAACTGGAATATAATAACAGTTCACATAAGGATACAAATGATACGTTAGGAGTGAACCATAGAAGAAGAAAAATAACATCAAGGAAATTAAAAGTTAAGATTAGACTTCTTACCTTTTGATTTTTTTGATGTTATGTTTCTTCTTTTATGAAAAGAGTGAAATGGATTAGGTGAGCAAATGAGTAAGAGCTGGAAATATTAAATGCCTATACGCAAGGGTTCTCCAACGAAATATAAGATGCAGGACCAAGAGGTAAATCAGTAATCTAGTACAACTTAAATGAGAAGGATTATTTATTTATAATAGTGAAAACTGAAATCAAAAAGCTAACAGAAAACTGAAAAATTAGTGCTGGCAGAAAAATGACAGATAGAATCCAAAATTTATATTAAAGATATTTTGAAATATTTTGTTAGTAAAACAGTTGGCAGAAAGAGAGAAAGAGTAGAACGAGCCATAATGAGAAAAGAAAATTTATGAGAAATGTAGGAAAGCAGAGAGATAGCAATAAGATGGTGAAAAGTTGGAAGAGTCAGTGATATTGATATGAAGAATGCAAATTAGAAATTCAATATAGGATTGGGCAAGTCTAGGAAAAAGATTGTGAGAGAAATAAATAAACAATTACAAACAAATGTGAAGCTATAGAAAACACTAACTTATAGACTTTGAAAGGCTGATAATTTTGAAGCAATAACAAATATATAATGCGAAGTAGATCAGGTTATATTACATATTATAGTAAGACAAACGAATGTACTTGAGTATTGCAAAATTATTTAGCTTAGACCTAAGGTACATAAGATATTAAGGTAGGTCAGGAGTAAGCTAGACTAATACGTGAGGTATAAATATATGCTGATAGGTATTGAGGTAGGTCAGGGGTACGCTACATCTGATTACAGGGTCTATTGTGAAAGTAATGGGCATGATTTTATTGTGATGCTACTATTCATTACTTTCCATTGCAGAGGGGTGAAGCAGTCTGAGTGGAAGGACGTGCGTTTTCGTGAAGTGTGTTTCTCGACATTGTAACAAGGTGGGATGGCATGAAAAAAAAATACGCAATCAAGTTCTGTATGCGGCTCGGAAAGAATGCAATTCAAATGTTTTAAAAGGCCTTCGAGGATGACTGCATTTCAAGATCACAGTCCCAAAGATAGCACAAGCTGATAGCTTGGAAATCAATACGTAATCAAATTTTGTGTACGGCTTAGAAATAATTCAATGGAAACATTCCAGATGCTTGAAGTTTTGTGTACGGCTTAGAAATAATGCAATCGAAACAATCCAGATGCTTGAAGAGGCCTTTGATGTTAACTGCATTTCAAGGTCTCAGTCCGAAAGATGATGACACAAGGTGTTCAAGGAAGGCCTCGAGGAAATCGCGTGAATCGTGCGCGCGAAGTTTAGCGTCCCGAACGTCGATTGAGCATCCAGCCAATCGCTGACACCACAAACATGTCAATATTCGCGATGCATGGGATCCTGACCGAGGATCTGCAAATGTACAAGGTCTACGGCAAGCTTTGCGCCGAAAGTAGTGATGGAAGATCAGAGAGAACTATCAACCATTGTTGGATTTGATTCATAATGAGACAGAGTACCAATAGGAAGCCAATTCTAAAAAGCAAGGATGACCAGTGGGTGTCCACAGGGAGGAGTGCTATTTCCTCTCCCTTGGAACATCGTGAAAGTCCTCTAAGGAAACACATACATGACTCTAGCAGAACCCAAAGCAAGGTGGAAGAACGTCTCAACTTGTGCTTATTCCAGAAACACAATACGAACGACAAATAATGTGTTTATCTATCTAGGTCAGACCTAAAACCCCTGAGTGGTATCCTAACTGGATACTATTAGTGATCCTGACCGAGTATTTGCAAATGTGCAAGGTCTGAGGGAAGCTTTGTGCCGAAAGTATTAACGAAAGACCAGAAAGAACTGTTAAGAATTGTTGGATTGATTCATAATGAGCCATATTTTTTTAACTCTGTCGAAATGTGAGGCGAATCCTGGATGACCTAGAATCTATAAGGCAGAGCAGCAAGTGGCACATAAAATCATCCCCCGCCCCCAAGAAAGAAATTCCCGTATCACAACAATGCTCATTGTCTTTTTCGACGTTCATTTTGTAGCAAGAAACTGCCAACTCCGCATTTTATCTGTAGGTGTTCGAGATACGGTCAGGCTCCACCATGACAATACCACAGCCATGCGGCCTTTATCGTTACCAATTTCCTGACACGGAGCAATACCGCGGTGGTCTCCCAGCCTCCTTACAATCCCGACTTGGCTCCGTGCAGCTGAAGAGAGACCTAAAAAGAAAGCATTGGGAATCCGTGAAAAAAAAAACATCTAAAAGCATGTAACAACATTTCCATCGAGAAGTTTCAGGGTGCTTTCTAGGCACCGAGGAGACGACTTCCAAGTGTATTAATGTTGAAGGAGCGTATTTTGAAGAATTTGTGCTGTCACCATCAATAAATATATTTTTCCCCTAAAATGCCATTGTGTACCCTAGGAAGAAACTGCTAACACACGGAGCAATACCCCGGTGGTCTCCCGGCCAGCTTACAATCCCGACTTGGTCCCGTGCAGCTGAAGATTTCATTCATAATAAGCAAGAGTACCAATAGGAAACCAAGCCTTCAAAGCAATGATGACCCGTGCCTGTCCACAGGGAGGAGTGCTATCTCCTATCCCTTGCAACTACGTGCAAATTCTCTAAGGAAACACATACATGACTCTAACAGATTACAAAGCAAGGTGGAAGAACCTCTCAATTTGTGATCATTATAGAAACACAATACGAACGACAGATATTGTGTTAATCTATCTAGGTCAGACTTAAAATCCCTGACTGGTATCCTAACTGGATACTATTAGTGATCCTGATCGAGTATTTGCAAATGTGCAAGGTCTGCGAGAAGCTTTGTGCCGAAAGTGTTGACGGAAGATCAAATAAAACTGTCAAGAATTGTTTGATTTGATTCATAATGAGCCAGAGATGTTAGAGTACGACCAAGAATCGATAAGGTAGAGCATCAAGTGGCAAACAAAATCATCCCCTGCATCCAACGAAAACGCGAATAAGTAATTTTCGAATGAAAACGATGCTCACTGTCTTTTTCGACGTTCGAGGAATCGTCTATTTTGTAGAAATAATGCAATTGTAACATTTCAGATGCTTCAAGAGGCCTTTGAGAATGGCTGCATTTCAAAGTCACAGACCAAAAGACGATGGTACACGGTGTTCAAGGAGGGCCGCGAGAAAATCGCGTGAATCGTGTGCGCAAAGTTTTGCAGCAAATCGCTGATATCATAAAAATGTCCATATTTGCGGTGCATGGGATCCTGCAAATGTGCAAGGTCTGTCTGAACTTTGCGCCGAAAGTATTGATGGAAAATCAGATAGAACTGTCAATGGATTTGATTCTTAATGAGTCAGAGTACCAATAGAAAACCAAGTCTTCAAAGCAAGGATGACCCGTGCCTGACCACAGGGAGGAGTGCTATCTCCTCTCACTTGCAACATCGCGAAAGACCTCTAAGGAAACACATACATGACTCTAGCAGAACCCAAAGCAAGGTGGAAGAACGTCTCAACTTGTGCTCATTTAAGAAACACAACACGAAAGACAAATTTTGAGTGAATTTATCTAATTTAAAATCCCTGGTAACTGGATACTATTGGTGATCCTGACCGAGTATCTGCAAATGTGCAAGGTCTGTGCTAAAAGTGTTGACGGAAGATTAAATAGAACTGTCAAGAATTGTTGGATTTGATTCATAATGAGCCAGGACTTTTTTTAACTCTGTCGAGACGAATCCTCGATGTTAGAGTACGACCCAGAATCAGAGCAGCAGAGCAGCAAGTGACACACAAAATCATCCCCCGCACCCAACGAAGTTGCGTGAATGAGCAATTTTGGAATCAAAACGATGCTCGCTGTCTTTTTCGACGTTCGAGGAATCGTCCATTTCGTCCGTAGGGAAAAACTGCCAACTCAGCGTTTTACCTGCAGATGCCCCAGCTACACGGCCTTCATCGTTACCAATTTCCTGGACCATGGTGATTTTTTGGCCTTCTTGCAATCCCGACTTGACTTCGAGCAATTAAAAAGAGAGCTGAAAATGCATTGGGAGTCCGTGGAAAACATTTAAAAGCATGTTCCTAAGAAACATTCCAGTCGAGGAGTTTATGGGTGCCTTCCAGGCATCGCAGAGACGTTTTGCAAGTGTATTAATGTTGGGGGAGAGTATTTTGAAGGATCAATAAATAAATTTTTCCCAGAAAATTCGCATTACTTTTATCATAAACCCTGTATTATAATATATAAAGATTAGGAGCATGCCAGAGTGATATTTATTCGAAGGATGTGAAGAATACGATAAGTATTATATCTTTTTTATTGTGACATCTATAACTTAAATTAAAAATATCGCAAAATTTTTAGAAATAATTTTTGTGGATAAATGACTCAGTAAATACTCTTTTAAACGCTTATCATACATAATATTTTTTAACTTCAAACCCTATTTGTATTTAGAAAGTAAATATGTTCGAGGGTAAGCTATTTTTAGTTCAATAAATTCAACACACACTTCACCTGGGGGTACCCCCTATCACCTCTTCTTCACATCTGCCCCTTCATTCGTCTTCGTTCTAATCATCCTGCCTAAGCTACCCTGCCAACTTTGCCAGCTGGCCTGGCTACCCCAACTACATAGGTCAGCTCTTTCCATTCACGTACTCACCGTGGGTAATCGAAGAAGGTGTGGTGCGCGTCGCCCACTACGTCCTTACACCAAGGGAGAGAAGTTTGAGGCTCCCTTCCAAGCATAACAGAGACGTCTTGCGAGTGTATTAATGTTGGAGGAGCGTAATTTGAAGAATGTCTACTGGTACGATCAATAAATATATTTTTCCTCGAAAATGCACATTACTTTTATAATGAACCCTGTATTATAATATATAAAGATTAAGAGCATATTTATTCCGAAGATATAAAAAATAGGATAAGTATTATATTTTTTTATTATGGTGTCTCTAACTTTATTTAATGTTGACTAGAACGAGTCATATAAAAATTTTAAATAATTTTTGTGGAAAAACGACTTTTTTAATCGCCTAACATACATAACGATTTTTATTATTTATGAACACTCATGTATTAGTTTATATCTATTTTAATTTTTTATTAAATTTGTACGATGTTTTTGTCGTAAACATGGAACAATAATAAAAAAAAAGAATATTACATGTTATCTATAATTTTCACTGAACAAACATCGGAAATTTGTAATTTTTCAATTACCGATTGACATATGTCACTTTAATATGTTATTTGTAATTGTTCATCTGCCATTTGTCATCTGTTATTTTTGATCTGTTATTTGTCATAGGCATTTTCACTTTTATTTGTTATTTTTTATTTATAATCTGTCACTACATTAGCAATGTGTTATTTGTCAATAGCCATTTATCATCTGCCATATATTATCAGAAATTTCTATTTTCCATCAGCCATTTGCTATCTTCATATCTACTATATCAGATGTCATCTGTTATTTTATATTTGTCATTTTTGATATGTTAATTTTTCTTTTGTTATATGTTATTCGTCTTTTATTATTTGTCATTTATCAGCAGTTATTTTTTATTTATAATGTTTCATCTGTCATTTTACTTCTTTCTTCTGTCATCTGTCATTTCTAATCTGTTATTTATCATCTGTCATATGTTATCTGTCAGGTCATTATCTTTCTTTAAATTTCTATGGTAAAAACTAAGTAAATTAGCCATTTGACATCTTTTCTTTGCCATTTATCATTCGTCATTAGACAGTTTTAATATGTCACTTTTTTTATTTTTCATTAGTCATCTGTTATTTTCATTTATAATCTATTAACTATCATTTGTTATGTGTCATTTTCATCGGTTATTTGCTACCTATCATTTTACATCTGTCATTTGTCATCTGTCATTTTTCATCTGTCATTTGTCAGGTCATTATATTTCTTTTATATTTCTATGGTAAAAACTAGGTAAATTAGCCATTTTGGTATCTTTTGTTTGCCGTTTATCATTCGTCATTAGACAGTTTTAATATGTCACTTTTTATCTATCATTTGTTATCTATTACTTTTCATTTATAATTTATTATCTTTCATTTTTGTTATGTGTAATTTACATTGGTCATTTGCTATCTGTCATTTATCACCTGTAACTTGTCATCTATCATTTTTCATCTGTCAAATGTCAGGTCATTATGTTTCTTTAAAATGTATCATCTTCAAACTGTATTGTATTTATGAATTTTTAATTTTGCATCTAGTAGTCATTATTTATAAAGTAAATATGTTCGTGGGTAAGCTATTTTTAGTTCAATAAATTCAATATATGTTTAATATTGCCAATGGCATAGTCACACGCTTCACCTGATGCCCCCATCACATCTTCTTCTTATCCTCCTCATCTCCTCATCTTACCCCAGCTACTTTTTCAGCTCCGCCAGCTAGCTAGCTCAGCTACCCCAACTGCACCAGCTTACTCTGAGAGAAAAGCTTCCATTTCCTTCAGGATTTCCCTGGCCATCCGGTCTGCCGCGGCCCATTTCTCTTCATTCTCCAGCATGTGCAAGGTGGGGCTTCCTGGTTCGACAGGACCGCCCAGCTCTCTGCTCAGCTCTTACAGTTCCCATTCCACCTGTGGTCATGCGAAAACCGTGTGGTGCGCATCATCCACCACGTCTGTACACCAAGAGCACTTTTCGCTGGGGGCTTTTCCAATCTTATAAAAGTACTTGTCGAAGCACCCGTGCCCTGACAAGATCTGGGTCAGATGATACGACAGTTCTCCATGCCTTCTGGTCGTCCAAGACTATAACGCTGGGATAGCTCCTTTATCAAGACGCCAATCTCCCGGTTTATCAGCCTGTGTTGGGCAATGCGTTTCACGGTGCTCTTCTCCGTTTCACTCCTCGTATCTTCAAACACCTCTTCTCTCGTTATGATCCCCAGGTCGGACCACCCGGATGGCGCCAGATCTAGGGCTTCGCATAGCCTGTCCCTGTTTCTTTGTGCCTCTACACATTTCGCCCATGCTGGCGCGGCGTACTGTAGTTTGGCTCGCGCGGCTCCCAGCAGTCTTCTTTTGTTCGCCAGTAGGTCCGAAATGGCCTTATTGCTGCACAAGGGGTTTGGCTCTATTGTCTGCCACGTCGTAGCCCAGGACCTTCACCTTGCCTATTAACCTTCCCTACCTGCGCGACTTCTCGAAAGCCAATCGCCTGTCGCTTCCATCAACCACTTTGAGATCATCGTAGTCGCCTTTCTTGCCAGCCTGTCAACCTACTCGATCTTCCTGCTCCTAGCGACTATCATGATGTCATCTGCGAAACCTATGACATCAACACCGCGTAGCATCTCTAGTTTTAAAACGTAATCGTAGGCCAGGTTCCAAAGTGCGGGGTCAAGGACGGAGACCCCTCTCTGCACCTCTCAGATCTTCGACACGCTCTTGCCGGTACTCGGCGATGATGGCCACTAGGTACTTCGGGGGCCTTCTCCTTGTGACTGCCTACATGATGGTGGACCAGGGGATCGATTTGAAAGCGTTTCTGATGTCCAAGGTAATTGGAGAGCCAATAAATAACGGTTATTCATCTTACGTCTTTACTTATATCTACAAGATGTGGCTAAAAGGGCGACCCGAGCAATAAAAACTCAATTGTTGTTAAATAGAAATAAATTATTCGATTTAATACATATAAATATAACGTTTTGGATAAATTTTGTTGATTTTTTAGAATTATACAACAATATAATAAATAATTGCGTTAGCCATTACGAATTGTATTGTTTCCTTCAAAATAAATATTTTTGACATAATTGAGTTTCACAACAATATTTGCTCTGCGGAACATTCTATCGTATTTATTAAATTAACTAGCAAGAAATAGATAGCGGCCGTAATAACACCGCGGTATCCATTGAGAATTTTCCCGGCGCATCCACCATTTCCGCGCGTCTCCGCCGGCAGCTGATTGCGTCGGCCTCGGCCTCGGAGTGTTTTCTGCTTTACTTCGGCAAACTCAATAGCGGCAATATACGTGAATGGATGCGAAGAGTATATATATATATATATATATATATATACGTACCGGCAGAATGGGATTTTTCATTTCGCCGGTTTCCACGGGGGAAAACAACCGCAGACAAGTCTAATTGCATTAGGTCGCGCCATGGTAGTCGTCGCCGCTGACAACTCGGCGTTCTGTTTCCACACACTACTTTGTGTCGGCGGTCCCTCTTCTCCTTAATTCTGGCAGAATGATTGATATCCACTTACAACCCCGGCTTTTCCCGATGGAAATTACATCTAGGCTCAATTCTCCAGTTGAATTATTTAAGCAGCGAAAACAAAATAACAATGTTATAACATTATTAAGTTATCAATATTATAATAATGTAGTTTAATTGTTTATCTATTTATATTTATAAAGAATATAATGGTATTTTTAAATAAATATATAACTGTTTCAATAGATAGTTTTATAGGAATACCTTATTTTATTGTAATCTGATTTAATTTTTGTTGTATACGTTTATGAATCATATTAATAGAAATTGATGTTTGTGAATGAATTTAGTTACAAATAATGCATTTATGTATGCATAATTCATAATTAAATTCATTCATAAACAACCATTTCTATTGTTTAACATCTCCATTGTTCGTCAGTGTTTGTATAATTTTATGTTTAAATTATTTATCTACATTTATACGATCTCGCGATAAAATAAATTAAACATATTCAAAACCGTCTCATTACAATACAAACACGATTAGTCGATTGTTTATGAAATTATTTCCACATGAACGGCCTGTTTTTGCAGCATAATTAGTTTACTAGCATGGAGCGCGATAAATGTGTGTGTGCCGCATTAAATAAATAGAAATAATATTACGACAGTGTAGTGAATTAATTAAATTTCCCCTGCGTTATTGTTCTACATAATTCCTCGCACATATATATACATAATACGGGCACGGCGTAATGTGGCCCGATGAAAATGCAGGCGTCTAGCCTTAATTAAGTCAGGCAGTTTTCATCAGTTTTACTTTATTTGCGCGGCGGCATAACGAGGCGAACGTTGTCGCATTGTTAAAAACGTATTCAGAAAATGATGAATATTTATGCTGTTTGCGTTTTGTGCTAATAAACAAGTAGATGCTAATGAGGATAACAACATTTATTAATAGAAGCGTGTCCCACATCACACAGGTAATACGTATAGTTAAATAATATCTTTACAACTTTGTTTTTCCTAGGGATTGTGAAGTGTGTAATGTTAAATTTAAAAAATTTTAAACATTACAGTATATTAGAAAAGATATATTTTTAACATAGCAGAAATTTGTTGATGTGACCCAAGAGGTAACAAAATAGTAGCGCTTCAAACTTAAAATAGAGATTAAGAAGTTTGCATTTGGGAATTTAAAACATTCTAAACGAGATAGCATATTGAGAATTTGCTTCAAAATGACTAGATGAGCTTAGAAAGAACATACTTTTGACATAAGAAAATAATTTTGATGTGACCTAACTGGTAACAAATTGTCGGCACTTTATACTTCCATCTCTTAATAATAATCCAAGAAACTTTATTTTTAACTTAATTAAATTAAGTAAATACTTACATTCTCTGTCTAAAAATAGATATTTTCATTTAATTCCTCACGTTCATATATATATTTTAAAAAAAACACCGGCGAAAAAATAACATTTACCCAACATTTGAATTACATTCGCAGGAAACTTTAGGGTTTCCTTTAGGATGTTTCTTCTTGCGCGGGCACGAATAGTTCACGGACGACCCTTCCGACACAGATCGGAATCAATTCACGAGGACGGTGGGGTCGTAAAGTGAAAAGGTGATTTTATCGGGCTTCTGAATCTTATTTGCCCGAGATGAATTAAAATTAAATTTCCTGGGGGCGCATTGAAAGTGTAGACCCTTGTTTATTGAAATGTACTTTTTATTGCTGCGATGATAAATAAACACACAAAAGAACAAATGTTAACCCTTTAGATACGATTTATATTTCTAAAGAGAAAGAAATCGTTATGTAAAAGAACCAAACTGTAAAAATAAAGGAACTATTTGGTAACTGGAGAAAGAGTTAACCTTTCAGATTCGATATAAATTTCTAAAGAACAAGAAATTGCTAAGTAAACCTTCCTTCTTTTTCTTTAGAAATTTAAATTGAATACAAAGGGTTAACTCTTTCTCCAGTTATAAAATGATTTCTCTATTTTAACAGTTTGGTTCTTTTACTTAGCAATATTCCAAACACTTAACTAACGCACTTTTAGTGGTTAAAACATAGTAAGTGCGTTAGTTAAGTGTTTATCATGAATTACCACGTAGTAACGGTCACCACAATCCTAATCAATATTCCAAACTTTAAAAATAGAGGAAACATTTAATAACTTGAGATATATAGGACGATACTCAAACAGCCTTTTATTAATTATTACTATAAATTAGTATTAGATATTGCAGCAGAAGGTGTTTTATCATTTTTTCTTAATTCATGATCTCTAAATTGAGTATTTGTAAAAATAATATTTTCAAATTGATTTTCGTGTTGATTAAACATTAAGAGGTATAAAACTGCTGTCAAAAAATTAAAAAAAATATTTCTTTGTTTATTTTGAACACCATTTCATAGATTTTTAATAATAGTTTATTGAACAAACATAAATATCCAATGTATTCTTTATTGATGCCTATTGTAACAATTTTTTTTAACTGTTAAGATCTGTAGATAGTTACCTTTACCTCAACTTCACCCTAACGGCATAAAATAAACATCACCTTCCTGGCATTAACCTGAATCGAGCTTACACCGCACAACCGGTCGTACATGAATATTCAAGCAATAACTTTCAAATTTCTCCACAGCGAGAATTTTCTTCTGCCATCCCATTCGCATAAAATATAAAAGAATGTCTATATATACCTATAACGAGAACAATTAAGGGCCGCTCTTTGATGTGGTTGCTCGTACTTGTCGCCCTGCGGAGAAACTATGCCATAAATTTAATAATTAATCGTGTACACTGTAGAAACTTCGAGGGAATCGAGTTGGAAGTTCCTCGTCGTCGTCCGGTTTTAACTTTATTTTTGTACGCTGTTGGTCCAACGGCGGTTTTTCGTAATTACTTCTAATTGCGGATGAGTTTTAATTAGAGGATTGCGACGTGAGGTGATTTCGTTTATTTGGGTGACTTTAATTATTTAATTATTTGGGATTACTGTATTGATTTAATAAATTAAGCAGGGTTTTATTACTGCGGTTTGATGGAAGGATTTACAGTAGATTGTGGTATATGTGTGAGGGAGTGGGTAAAAAATATTACAGTTCATTAATTTTTATTAATTAATGTTTATATGTATATATAGGGTTGTTGGGTGTTTTTTATCCTACCCTCCAATCAGTAAAATATCATCAAAAATTATTTGAAAAATTTGTATTAACAAATCTCTAACAATTGCAATTATTTTGTGTTTATTTATATTTTACAACGTTTAATTAAAACCCTCGCTTATGTTTTACTGATTACAAAGTGGGATAGAGGCCACCCACCCACCCTACATATACATAATAACTATAATTGCCAATCGTTAATGATTTTGCTGCTAATAACATTCAAACCCTTGATGTAATAAAAAATAAAACAAAATGAAAATTTAAGTTTAAATATAAATAACTTTCTATACCTAATCTTATCTAATTTAGATTTAAAGACTGCCCACCCATCATGCATAATTTTTTTACTAATTTAGCCACTCAAAAATTTTACCTTTTTAATTCATTTTTTATTTAAAATTTATTTAATTAATTTCATTGGAAACCGCGAGACGATAAGGAATTATATTTATATGTATATGTAGGGTGGGTGGATGGCCTCTATCCAACCCTCTAATCAGTAAAACATTATCAAAAATTATTTATAAAATTTGTATGAATAAATCTTTAAAAATTGCAATGACTTTGCGTTTATTTATATTGCACAACTTTTAATTAAAACCCTTTCTTATGTTTTACTGATTATAGGGTGGGATAGTGGCCACCCACCCACCCTACATATACATGATAACTATAATTGGCAATCGTTGATGTTTTTGATGTTAAAAATTAACCCTTGATGTAATAAAAATAAAACAAATTCAAAATTTAAGTTTAAATATAAATGACGTTCTATAGATAATCTTATCTAATCTACATTTAAAATCTGCCCACCCATAATGCATCAAATTTTTACTAATTAACTCACACAAAATTTTACCTTTTTAATTCTTTTTTATTCAAAAAGTTTTGTAATTAATTTTATTGTGAACGGCGAGGCGATAAAGAATTAAAGTTTATATGTATATGTAGGGTGGGTGGGTGGCCTCTATCCCACCCTCCAATCAGTAAAACATCATCAAAAATTATTGGAAAAATTTGTAAGTAAATCTCTAAAAATTGCAATTATTTTGTGTTTATTTATATATTACAACTTTTAATTAAAACCCTCGCTTATGTTTTACTGATTAGAGGGTGGGATAGAGGCCACCCACCCACCCTACAGATACATGATAACTTTAATTGCCAATCGTTGATAATTTTGCTGCTAAAAACAATCAAACCCTTTTATGTAATAAAAAAAAAACAAAATCAAAATTTAAGTTTAAATATAAATGACCTTCTATAGATAATCTTATCTAATTCAGATTTAAAATCTGCCCACCCGTCATGCATCAAATTGTTACTAATTTACTCACTCAAAACTTTATTTTTTTAGATTCTTTGTTATTCAAAAAGTTTTGTAAATAAATATTAATTGAAACCGCGCGACTGTCAGTAATTGAAATTTATATGTATATGTAGGGTGGGTGGGTGGCCTCTATCCCACCCTCCAATCAGTAAAACATCATCAAAAAATTATTTGAAAACTGTGAATGAATAAACCTTGAAAAATGTGAATGAATAAACCTCGAAAAATTGCAATTATTTTGTGTTTATTTATATTCTACAACTTTTAATTCAAACCCTCGCTTATGTTTTACTGATTGGAGGGTGTATAGAGGCCACCCACCCACCCTACATATACATGATAACATTAATTGCCAATCGTTGATGATTTTGCTGCTAAAAACACTCAAACACTTTATGTAATAAAAAACAAAACGAAATCACAATTTAAGTTTAAATATAAATGCCCTTCTATAGATAATCTTATCTAATTTAGATTTAAAGTCAGCTCACCCAGCATCCATCAAAATTTTACTAATTTACTCACACAAAAATTTTACCTTTAATTTTTTTTTATTCAAAAAGTTTTGTATTTAATTTTATTGGAAACCTCAATACTATAAGGAATTAAAGTTAATATGTATATGTAGGGTGGGTGGGTGGCCTCTATCCCTCCCTCCAATCAGTAAAACATCATCAAAAATATTTAAAAAATGTGTATGAATAAACCTCTAAAAATCACAATTATTTTGTGTTTATTTATATTTTACAAATTTTAATTAAAACCTCGCTTATGTTTTACTGATTAGAGGATGGGATAGAGGCCACCCACCCGCCCTACATATACATAGTAACTTTAATTGCCAATCGTTGATGATTTTGCTGCTAAAAACAATAAAACTCTTTATGCAATAAAAAATAAAACAAAATCAAAATTTAATTTTAAAAATAAATGACTTTCTATAGCTAATCTTATCTTGTTTAGATTCAAAGTCAGCCCACCCATCATGCATATTTTTTTTTACTAATTTAGCCACTCAAAAATTTTACCTTTTTAATTCATTTTTTATTTAAAGTTTATTTAATTAATTTCATTGGAAACCGCGAGACGATAAGGAATTAAAGTATATATGTATATGTAGGGTGGGTGGGTGGCCTCTATCCCACCCTCCAATCAGTAAAACATCATCAAATATTATTTGAAAAATTTGTATGAATAAATCTTTAAAAATTGCAATTACTTTGTGTTTATTTATATTTTACAACTTTTAATTAAAACCCTCGCTTATGTTTTACTGATTGGAGGGTGGGATAGAGGCCACCCACCCACCCTACATATACATGATAACTATAATTACCAACCGTTGATGTTTTTGCTGCTAAAAGCAATCTAACCCTTTATGATATGAAAAATAAAACAAAAACAAAATTTAAGTTTAAATGTAAATGACCTTTTATAAATAATCTTATCTAATTTAGATTTAAAATCTGCCCACCCATCATCCATCAAAATTTTACTAATTTACTCACACAAAAATTTTACCTTTAATTTTTATTTTTATTCAAAAAGATTTGTATTTAATTTTATTGGAAACCTCAAGACTATAAGGAATTAAAGTTTATATGTATATGTAGGGTGGGTGGGTGGCCTCTATCCCACCCTCCAGTCAGTAAAACATCATCAAAAATTATTTGAAAAATTTGTATGAATAAACCTCTAAAAATCACAATTATTTTATGTTTATTTATGTTTTACAACTTTTAATTACAACCCTCGCTTATGTTTTACTGATTGGAGGGTGGAATAGAGGCTACCCACCCACCCTACATATACATGATAACTATAATTACCAACCGTTGGTGTTTTTGCTGCTAAAAACAATCAAACCCTTTATGATATGAGAAATAAAACAAAATCAAAATTTAAGTTTAAATATAAATGACCTTCTATAGATAATCTTATCTAATTTAGATTTAAAATCTGTCCACCCATCATCCATCAAAATTTTACTAATTTACTCACACAAAAAATTTACCTTTAATTTTTTTTTTATTCAAAAATTTTGTATTTAATTTTATTGGAAACCTCAAGACTATAAGGAATTAAAGTTTATATGTATATGTAGGGTGGGTGGGTGGCCTCTATCCTACCCTCCAATTAGTAAAACATCATCAAAAATATTTGAAAAATGTGTATGAATAAACCTCTAAAAATCACAATTATTTTATGTTTATTTATGTTTTACAACTTTTAATTACAGCCCTCGCTTATGTTTTACTGATTGAAGGGTGGGATAGAGGCCACCCACCCACCCTACATATACATGATAACTATAATTGTCAACCGTTGATGTTTTTGCTGCTAAAAACAATCAAACACTTTATGTAATAAAAAATAAAACAAAATCGAAATTTAAGTTAAATATAAATGACCATCTATAGATAATCTTATCTAATTTATATTTAAAGTCAGCCCACTCATTATGCATCAAATTTTTACTGATTTACTGACTCAAAAATTTTACGTTTTTAATTTCTTTTTTATTCTAAAATTTTTGAAATTAATTATATTGTAAACTGCGAGACGATAAGGAATTAAAGTTAATATGTATATGTAGAGTGGGTGGGTGGCCTCTATCCCACCCTCGAATCAGTAAAACATCATCAAAAAATTATTTGAAAAATGTGTATGAATAAACCTCTAAAAATCACAATTATTTTGTGTTTATTTATATTTTACAACTTTTAACTAAAACCCTCGCTTATGTTTTACTGATTGGAGGGTGGGATAGAGGCCACCCACCCGCCCTACATATACATAGTAACTTTAATTGCCAATCGTTGATGATTTTGCTGCTAAAAACAATAAAATCTTTTATGTAATAAAAAATCAAACAAAATCGAATTTTGAGTTTAAATGTAAATGACTTTTTATAGCCAATCTTATCTAATTTAGATTTAAAGCACGCCCACCCACCATGCATCAAATTTTTACTAATATACTCACTCAAAACTTTATTTTATTAAGTTCTTTGTTATTCAAAAGTTTTGTAAATAAATTTTAATTTTTTAACCGCGCGACTGTCAGTAATTGAAATTTATATGTATATGTAGGGTGGGAGGGTGGCCTCTATCCCACCCTCCAATCAGTAAAACATCATCAAAAATTATTTGAAAAATTTGTTTGAATAAATCTATTAAAATTTGCAATAATGTTATGTATATTTACGCTCTACAATTTTAAATTAAACCCCTTGCTGAAACTGTAGGGAAAGTACTATGATGGCCACATCACCATTTTTTTTTTGTTTGTTTTTAGGAAAACTTGTAGGATCTAGAAAATTAATAGTTTCTAAGTCAGAAAGATATTCTTTTGTCTATAAAAACCATTAAAAACTGTTAGAATGTTATCGACTAATCTTATGTAATTTTTTTTTTAAATTTTTGTTCTTTGGCAACAACAAGTCACGGACCAGTTTCTACCTTTTTTTGATCTCATCAGCATAGCGCAGTTGAAAACCGAGTATTTAACTCTGGGGTTAAACCATCAGTCAAGATATTACTACAAAGATACGATTTATAGTTCAACCTTAAGACAATAGATAGCACCTTTATGGTAAAATCTTGATTGACAAATATTTACAAGAAAACAAACTAATTTTAGTTTACAAATCATCAACGACTATTGAATTTTCTTCTCCATCTCTTAACTGTTTATGATTTTGGTTTAGATTTATTTTCAATTGACTCAATATTTTACAAACGATTATTAGTACGTAATTGAAACGTGAAAATTGTTGATTTTTAGTGTTAAGTTGAGATTAACACCGTTACCACCTGTCAGTCTGTCAGTATTGGTAGGGAATTTTGCGGGAAGCTCGTACACACGTATATACACACACACCCCTCAAAGGACAGAGAGCGCCGTTGTCGGATCGAATGGATCGATGGTTCGCGCGCGCCCTCAATTCCACACAGCCCCTACACAGTCCGCGGCCCTTTCCCCCGTCCCGCCGTCGCCCTCCTCGCACAGCCGAATAGCCATGGCACGCCGTTGGCGGCCTTGTGGGGGCGGTGGCCTCGCCCGCTACCCTCTCCCGGTCACGGTCGTCCGAGGGTCTGCTCCTTCCTGCCTTTCGTTCCTTCGACGACGCAGTTACGTAATCGCCCTACCCCTTAAAAACATTATCAAAACAAATCCGTGTGCACTTTTTACATAATACTGAACGTTTTGCTGATGTTCTAATGCAACAGGTTATTATTTACCGACTTCAGTTATTGTTTGTAGCTTAGAAAATATTATCACCTTAATTTTGATTAAAATTTTTTTGGTATGTTCTAAATAATTTTGTTTATACCAATTATATACCAAAAATTTAGGGCAAGGATAAAGCAGATCATATTTTCTACACACGATCCAAGCTGGAATCAATTAACAACTGCAAACAATAACTGAAGAATTTAATTTACAGTTAGAACTTTATATATTTTGACCTCACAAAAGTTTTATATATAATTAAACTAGAGACGTATTTATGAGGATATCGCATTGAAACATATTTGTTGGCATGACAGAAATAGGTGAATAAAACCATAGACTTTCATCAATTTACCTCTACTGTATTAATAATTTAAAAATACGAAAACATTTCGTGAATCTACAACAATGAGTCTTACTAAGACTACAAAAAAAAACTTGTTGAAACAACTACTTTTCTGGCTAATACCTCGACAGACATTGAATGATACAAAAGTAATTTGCTACTACAAATAGTACTATAAAAGCAACCCTAATTTGAATCAAATTATTTCTATTGCATAAACTAATAAATGCAAAAAAAAGATATTTTATTCTTTCTACTCTATTATACAGGGTCCGTCAGAGAAGTATGATATTCTAAACCCGCGTATTTATTTATTGAGAAACTACGGACCTTTGATCAGCTGTCCAATGCTAACACCCAAGAAATTCAAGCGATTTTGGCCAACATGTTGAAAGGATGCAACAATTTCTCCACTCGACTTCTGGAGTTTGAGGAAAAGAAAAGACATCACTCATTATTTTCGCACATGAATGTTTACAACCTTTTCTTTGTTATATATATATATATGAAATGGCAAATCCACATTTAACTATTGAACAAATCAAATTTGGATTCAATTGAAAATTCTCTGCTTATGATTTTTTGAAAAACGGTATACTTCCCTGCCGCACCTTGTACATTTTAGAATATTAGATGGATAAACGTCGCTTGTGTAACTATGTTAATTTATCGTTGATTATGATTTCAGAAACTCAACATGTAATAAGAAAGAAATCGCCTTCAGCAGGTTATGCTATTAAATTATTTACTCTAATGCAAATATTGGCATTTTAAGTCAAATAAAGAAAAAAAATATGAAGCATTTAAGTTTTGCATATTAGCTTCTATCGTCAATAAAAAGAAGAAAAGCTTTTGAAGGTAATTCGAATATCATAATGTCTTTTAATATTAAACCATCAAAAGTGTAAGTCAGTTCTTTGTACTATGACTAGAAATTAAAAATGAAAGACAAAAAACTGAAAACTTTTGGTAATATAATGTTACAATATTTTTTCCTTAATACGAACAAATCTTCTGGTAAAAGTTCTAACACTAGAAAGCCTTTTCTGTTTTACTTAATCCATTTTTTATAAAAACTACAAATATTCTGTTGTTTATTGATTAGTGTTTGATTGATATTTTATGTTTCTTATAGAAAATTAAGATTTCAAATAAAATTCCTATAACAAATAAAGACTTAGAATTTTTAATAATAGTTTTGGGCATTCATCATTTCATGATTTTCAAAAATAGTACTGACATGGTAGCATGATGACCATATTAAGATTCTTGTGATATTTAAAATTTTTTATGACTTTGAAGCATTCCAAGATTGACTAAATTAAAAAAATTAAGGTAGTTTCCTTTTTATAACATTATTTGAAAAGTCATATTTTTTCAAATAACCATAGTTTGTTTGTTTTTTTGTTTCATTGATGATCATTGATGATATGAAAGTCTTTTTTTAGTTTAGTAAAATGATTGGGAAAATATGAGTCATGAGGCCATTATCAAACGTACACTGTACGTTTGATAATGGCCTTTTAAAGGTTGAAACTATAGTCACGTAATAAATCCTGTGTGTGATATCAACGAAGTGTATTTTTATTTAAAGTTACTGATTCAAGATGTATCACAAAGTGATGGCTTTAAGCATTAAACAAAATATGAGTCATTTTACTAAATTAACTAAAGAACGATTTTTTTTTTAAAAAGAAGATCGTTACTAATTCTGATTGAGTCTTTAATTTCTTTATTAAGGCGCCCTACCAAACCGTCACATTGTAGATGTTAGTGGTTGTTTTTAGAAGCGACATTTCCCCAGGTTCTACCATTGTCACATGTTCCTACATTAAAAAAATAATGATGGTTGTCGACTACTTCTTATTTTAGAAACGGCTTCTTTGTGACAGTTTAGAAGGGTTTTTTAAAATGATTGCTCTTAGTTGTTTTTTTGGCTTTCAACGGGGCGACCACTTCGTCTTCGATTTTGCTACTTCTTCTTCGAAGCAGCAGTGGCGGATGAGGCTTCATTGGCCTTTCCAGCCGAGGATTTCTTTTTTCCCGCGTAAGCCATCTTGGTTCCGCCCCGGATACCACTTTTCTCTGGATTTTTTTAAGTAATTTTGTCGCCTTCGTGGTTGTAGACTTTTTGGCAATTTTAGCTTTAGCCTCTACTCCACTGGCGAACTTAACGCCTTATAGATGAACCGGAAGCGAGCTTGAATGATACAGATACGCCCTTGCTCTTCGTTTGGACGAGGGTGTTCGAGATCACAGCCGACTTGAGGTACTTCTTAATGAATGGCGACACCTTTTCTCTGTAAACTTTGTAGTTTGCTGTGACGTACTTCTTGATAGCTTGCAGAGAAGAACAATCAGGCTCATTCAGGCTCTTGATTGTGTTGCAGACCATTTGCAAGGTTGGTGGGACATCGAATTATTTAAAGAATTCCTTCGAAATGATGTAACCATCGACTACGATCAGTAATGACCGTCAACGGAATTTCAAAACGTGCAATCCAACAATTTAAAAACGCTTTGGAAACGGAATCTGCGGTAATTTCGAGAAAGGGCTGGACTATTGGCTAACGTGTAAAACTGTTAATACAATCAAAAAGGTATCTGAAATTATTTAAAATGAATCGTTCAAGTTTGAGCACCATATAGCTATTTTCAAATAGAAATTTTAGATCGTCACATTCGATTGCAATTTAGCAAAGTTGGAACTTTTGAAACAGTTAATTTCCGACTCACGATAATATATCAGCAATACTGTTTTCTATACCTGATACGAATCTGAATTCAGTGGTGAATTGCGCCACCTTTATTGGACAATTCACCACTTAAATCAGATGTATCTGTACTCTCGTGTAGAGAATACTTAGAGTTCGATGTTATAGCAGAAATCACAGGTTTATGGTCTGTAAAGATTACAAATTTGTTACCTTCAAAATAATATTTGAATCTTTTAAGTGACACGAAACGGCCAAAAATTCACCACTGAAAGTATTATATTTATTTTCTGTTGTCGAAAAAGATTTGGTCATGGTCATGGTCATTTAGCCTCAGACAGGCCTAGAGTGTTACGACCAAATTAGATCTTTTATAGTAAACATCCTACTACTAGTGTTGCTGTTCCCAGAAAGTCAATTTCCTTGGTAAATTCAATTTACTTCACAGAAGGCTATGTCCTGATCTAGAATTGACCAGCTAGTTCAAGGTCCGAGGATGTTCTTGACCTTAACCTTCATATGATTTTGAATTCGAATGACCTTGGTTTCCAAACAAACGTGACCTTTAAGTGACCTTGATATTCAAATGACCTTCAATTCACCTTGACCTTTAAAACACCTGCTGTCCTTCTAAATACATAAAAAAGGTGTAAAGTTCTCGAAAATGGAGGGGGAGAAGAATAACTGTAGAAATTTTATAGAAATCTAGAAGAATTATTACAAAAAGATTGAATCTTCTTGCGACAAAATTTAACAATTTAGAAGTGAAATTGCTGGATAATTCAAAAAAATCTGGTTTAAAAATCCACAATCCTTCAAGAAAATCGATGAAGTTTGAAGCAAACAAAAATTATTGGAAAAAGCCTATGAGACAAAACATGACAGTGTAGTTTATTAAAAAGACAGAAAATATGGCGGAAAATTAATAAAAAAATAAAGAGAAAACTCGAGAGAGCTAAAAGGGAACATATTAGAACATTCTAGAAACTTTGAAGAAAATTTTGCAGAATTTGAGAAAGTGTAGGTTATATAAAATAAAGAAAATACGCTGGGAAATTAATAAGAAATTAAAGAGAAAATTTCTAGAAACTTTGAAGTAAGATCTTGTAATTAAATTAAATAACACAAAAATATTTTAAAATTCCAATAAAGTACAACAAAACGTCTTAAAGAGCTTAAAAAAATTGAAAGAAGTGAAGTAAAATGATAAATTCATCGCAACATATTGAAAAATTCGAAGGACTGAAAAATAAATCATTGGTAATTTCTTAGAATAAAATTTGTGCAGTGTTAAAGTTTATTTAAAAATTGGAAGGTCAAACAAAAAGTTGCTAAGAAAGAAATTGAGTGGTTTGAAACCAATGGAAGAAAACTTTCCGAAAACAGTGAAATTTAAAGATAGATAATCTCTAAAAAATAAAAGAGTTGAATTTTATAAATAAAGAAGAGAAAGATTTCTAGAAAAGTTCACAATTTGAACTAGAAATTACTGTAAAGGGCATGAACCTTTAAAGAATCTCCAATGTTCGAAGAAAATAAAAGAAATTAACAAAGTTTGCTTAAATTCTTTCTAGAAGAAATTATAACAATTGAGATATGAAAATGCTGTATAATTCCAAAAATCTTGTTTCAAAATCGAAAATCTTTCAAAATAATCTCAAAAGGGACAATAGAAACAATATTGGAAATACCTTTAAGATAAAAGTAGAGTAATTAAAAAAATGGTACATGCAGAAAAATTCGTATTGTAAATTCTAGAAATTTACATATAAATGGTTAGAGATTCTAGAAATAATTTCTGCAATTTGCTGGGAAATTTCTAGAAAATTAAAATTAAAACAGTGAAAATCCCGATAAACTACCGTTCTGGTGTTATTGCAATTTCTTTGCAATTGGAGGCAGTCTGGTGTTAGCCAGTATTATACACTCGCATAGAATGTGCTTGGTGGTTTTATCTATAAATCTACATGTTCTAAAATTGGTGTTTTTCACTATTCTTATCGTGTGAAGGTGGTACTTAACTTGGGTAATAAACATTTTTGATTGCCTTTGAACTGTTGTTTTGCACTTTTTTCTTAATTTTAGACCACATCCTTCCCAAGTGCTTTTGATGGCCCACATATAGGTTTTGGCCAGCTCCTTCAATAAACCAAGGCTCTCACTACATTAAAAAAACAGATTGACACAATGCAAGTGTGTTTAATGGAGAATCTGTTTATCCCTGAGATTAAAAATAAAACCTTTATTTAACACCAGAAACATTTCAAATTAAATGCACAATTTAATAATAAAACTAGCAGTGTGGAGAAAAAAAGCTAGCAAATTTCGATACAAAACTGCATTAATCGCATATTGCGGTCACCCGTTCGCGTATCAATAACGCGAATTCAATTCAACTAATCAAAACGTAATTTGATTAAAACATGTACGTGCGCACGGAAATTATTTATATCAATACACCGCCACTCCGGAGCACGCGGCATCCGCGTAAACCTAATTATCGAGTTGAATAAATACCGGCGTAAAATCCATAAAGGGACGTTGGGGGTGTGGGGGTTGTTTTACGCCGATTAAAACTGTTTATACACACACAAACGTCATTAGAATAATGTGTACGTTCATCGATTCGCACAAATTACGAATCGGACGGTGCGCAATTATTAATAACGTAACACGCGAATTATTTTGAAACGCACAAAATGTGTGCCGGGGCGCGCGATTATTTTCAAGCTTGGCGCACACACAACGATTGACTATTTATAATTTTTCGAAATCCGTGGGCGCGGACAACCGCCGCTGCCAAACAATTTCGTAAACACAAACAGAATTATTATCATTATTTGTCAGGATTCGTCTATATTATTATCTTGTTTTCACTTGGTTATTCAAAACAAATTAACGGTGATGTTCAATTAGACTAATTTAAAAGGATGTTTAATATATAAAACCATACAGTTTAGTAAATTTTTATCTTAACTTATAGATTGTTTGGAAAGTAATTAAATGTTTCTTTCAATCCCATTTATTCGTAGCCAATAGGCAGAAAGACCTCTGGTCGATAGCCTTTTGACAGATTAACTCACTAACACCTCATTCATTATTTACTATGTGTTTGTAAATATTGTAAAATTTGTCAATAAATATATGTATCATCATTGTAGCCAAATAATAAATATAAAGTAGTTTCTGATTAAATTTTCGAGTACGTGAAGAGTAGTAATTAATAATATGAAGTAATATGAAGTGAAAATAAACTAAAATTTGCTAGTATCACGAATTTTCGGAAATTCGTAATACTAGCACTAACTACTACTTCATAATCAAGATGTATCACAAAGTAACGGCTTTAATAATCAATCAAATAAAAGATAATTAAATGAAATATGTCTGATTAAATAATTGAGTGTGTGAAGATTATTATAATTAGTGATTAAAAGTATATCTTTTCTTCAACCCTTAGGGGTGTACATTTGGAAACATATACATAATAAAAAACTGTTGAAGAAAGGATATACTTTTAACCACTAAATAAAATATGTATTAACTAATATGATATGCATGTAAATCAAATTATAAAACATAATTCCAGTTATTTCAACCTCTAATTAAATATAGCATATAATCACACGTATTAATTAAATCTCTAAACATTCCGTCCGACCGTAATTATGATTACAAACAAATTTCACGTACGCGAGCGGCGTAATTTAAAACAAACGTGCAGGTTTCGAATTACGTTGACAAACTCAAAAAAAATATATGGAGAAATTTGCATAACGTAAATCACACATTACGCGGCTTTTGAATTTTCGAAAAAACAAAGGCAATTTCACCGATGAACGCGACGGGGTGAAACGGTTTTAAAAACACGCATTCACATAATTCGATTATGTAGTGGCGCGCGTTTTAGCGAAAATTGCATTTTCAGCAATGAAAACCGACACGACGCGACAGTGGCTAGTGAATGGAATGCATAACGGGGGGTGAGTTTTAATTATGTGAAAATGCAACGAACGAAACGATCAAAAGAATTGATTCTGATAATTCGAAATGAATTATTTAATTATTTATTTTTAATTATTTCAGTCGATGCCACCAATTTTTTTTTGTATAATAATAAATTATTATGTGTTTTCATACTCATTTTGCTTGCAAGGTTCTTAATCTTTATTTATACAGGGTGTTTATGAAACATACGTCAAAATTACAAAGGGACTATTCTAAGAATATGTCGTCCTTTGATGATTTTTGAACACTTTGTTTCAGAGATATATGGCGAACAAAAATTTTCGATAAGATAAAAATTTTATTGCCAATAATTACATGTAATGTTTCTTAATCTGTAAGAACTGTTGTAAATGTCTAGCTCAGATGAAATAATCCAATTTTCTCTTCATTGACTGCCGAACTCTTTCAAAAACACTAGGGACGTTTCTTATTGTGTTACACCTAGCAAATTCTATATTTTTTTTCAATCGATAGTAGAAGTATGTTTCTCAATGGTTATACAAATAATCACAGTAGTATGAATAAGTGTACAAAACAATTATATTGTTTATGAAGAAAATTTTTAAGATTCTTGGAAAACTTTAATAGTTCAAGCAAGAAATCAAACTTTCGGAAAATAAAAATATTGTTGCTGAATATTATTTTTATATCTGGAAGAAAAATTGTTGAAAATTCTGATATAGACTGCGATAAAAGTGTTTCAATACTTGCGCAATATTCGCATTTTACAAACAAAATAGATTAAATTAATCTACGGAGTTTTATTGAAAATCTTCATTTGATTTTAACCTCAGTTTCTTTTTTAAATTGCAAATTTTTCACCATTTGAAGCTTATTAAAATTTTTCTGATATTTACAGATTTCATATGATTTATTGTTGAAGCCGTGACTTTGTGATACATCTTGATTATGAAATCATGGGTATTCGTTTGATAATGTCCGAATAGGACAAAACTAGTCACAATAAAAAGTGTGAAAATTCGTGATATTAGCAAAGTGTTATAATTTCTTAAACCTATTTCGTTACAGATATCACTTTACATATTTTAAGATTTATTTCTTTGCTTTTTGTTTAATTCGATACATACTGACAGGTTCATAGTAGAATTTCATCATTATTTTTAGTGAAGGTAAGCTAAAATGGTGTTCAGAACATTATTCCTAAGCAGCGGAGATAAAATAATACATTATCTCCACTTTAAGCATTATTTTATTTAAAATTAAAAAATACTTAAAGTTTCAATAATTTTACCAAAACTATGGGTGTAATTAAAAAAAACATTTTCTTTTAAATTAAATGGAAATATTAAAAATAGATTTAATACATAAAAAAATGTTTAAAATAATAAGAACATTATAATTTATTTAAATTGTATAAATTTAAAACTAAATAGAAAATATAAACATGTTTAAAATATAATTACTATAAAAGAGATTAAGTAAATCAAGTAATACATAATAAGTGAGGGAATTTACATACAGGTTTTTAATTCATGATTTCTTTGAATGTTCCAGGGATTGGAGGGTGTGTTAGAGGCCACCCACCCACCCTACATATGTAAAATTACTACAATCACTGTTACTCTTTTTATATTCCAAAAAAAATAAACCAGAATGATTGCTGATGATGTTCAGAAATTTCAACACTGTGTTTGAATTAAAGTTTAAATGTATATGTCGGGTGGGCGGGTGGCCACTATCCCACCCTCCAACTACTATAACATAAAGCTAGGGTTTATCAAACAAAATTTGTACAAAATTACATACATACTTAGAAAATAAGTACAGTTTTTAGTGACTTTAATTAAATGAATTATTGATTATAAGAAAATTTCAGTAGTTTTGTTTATAAAACACATTTCTTTTTATGTATAATTTCTATATAAGGAACATTTATTATATTATTTTATAATATTTAAAAGGTGGGCTCACCCTACTTATACATATTTCCTTTCATCAAATTTTGTTTTCTTAAAATACTACTACCAAGATTTTGAAAATAGCGTTTTAGCTTAAGTTTAGGCAAATATGAATATGATTTATTTTTGATGTTACAGGGATTGGAGGGTGCGTTAATTTATAAAATTAGATACTTACTTTCTTACAAATTAAGATAAAGCAGTTTTAACTGAGGCATTATTAGTGATACTCAAGAGTTTGAAAATCGTGTTTTTGTAAGTTCAAGTAAATATGTATACGAGTTCTTTTAATGTTCGAGGAATTTGAGGGTGAGTTAGAGGTCACCTATCCTACAAATGTATAATGACTTCAATCACTGTTGTTCTTTTGATTTCCAAAAATAAAGCAAATTTTTTGTTGGTGATATTCAGAAATTTCAACACAGTGTTTGAATTAATGTTTAAATGTGGGTGGGTGACTACTATCCCATCCTCCAACTATTATAACATAAAGCTAGGGCTACTCAAATAAATAGAAAAAAAAAATACTAAAATAAAACATGATGATCACTGGTCATTAGCCAGTTTACCATTGTATAAAAAAATGTAATTATATCGTCATTATGTGTATTATGCATTTTCTCATTTGTAAATTAATTTGTCGGTATGTTAAGAACAAGAAATCTTAAATAATTCTAGATATTTGAAAAAGAAATTGTTGTAAATTTTTAGACATCTCTACGAAAACTTGCTAGAAAATCCCAATTAAATTATATACCAATTTGAAGTAAACTTTTACAAAACAAAACTATAATGCTCTAAAAATCCTTGTTGGTAGAAAATACTATAACTTAAGGCTGAAAGATCTACACTCGATAACCAAGAAAATACGGTTGATGAAATATTATAATTATTATGTCGTATTATTACAACACTATTTTCAATTGAGATGGTTATCTCTCTACCATAATTCAAAAAAAGTAAACAGAAAAATCAAATTTAAAAAAGGATTGAAAAAATAGAAATAAATACGATAAGGTAAATTAGTAATTAATATCACTTGGTTTTACTTGTTTCACAATTTTTATTTATTTAACTTTATCTAACTAGTTTCGATCACACGATCATTATCAAAGGGATTTTACAAAAAAATAGTTGAACTAAACAAAATAGATGCTTACTTTTTAATACATAGCATCAAATAGAAAATACTTTAATTTGATGATCAAACCTATAACGCAATTGTTTAAAAATTTAAGACTAATGTATCAGTAACAAAAGGAATAAAAACTACAACAAAATCCTTGGCAGTATGTTGAGGTTGGTAAACAATATTTCAAAGTGTAATGAACTATAAGCACAAACATTTAAAACACGAGATAAATTTAAAAATATTCTGCATATGTATATGGTTCCCAGTTGAAATCTAACTTCTTTAATACAGATGGAAGTTTGCAAGAATTAATTTGTAATACGACTTGCAAATTTTAATACAGCTAAACTACTACGGAAAATTATTTGTGCAATCTGTCTAGAAAAAAATAGAGTTTTACATCAGACGTTGTATGTTGACTTGGCTAAATAAATTAGTAGATCCTTTCTTGAGTCAAAATTGTAGACCATGTTCAAAATAATAAAAAAAATATAAAGTCAATACAAGCAAATAAAGCTTATTGATTTAAAAAAACGATGAACATATCAAAGTTGTTCCTTTTTTTATAGATGGATATATCAAAGAAGTTCTTACCAACTACTGATAGATGGCGATATTACTAAGAGTATTACGGGATTACCTTTTGTCAAAACCGCAAAATGTTAAATATTAGCAGTCCGCAATGTCCACATCTTTGGTCTAGTCTAGTCTAAGTCTTCCGATGTAAATTTTAAAGTTAAAATTTAAATGTTATTTTATATTTTTTTGTAGGACTTGTAAAGTCAATAAACTAAACTAATTGATAATATAATTAACGAGTTATAGTTAAAGTTAAAAGTTTTGGTCATATTTATAAAATAATTCTAGTTAGAATGATGAATACTAAACATCTTCAGTAAGTTAAGATAAATACCGTAATTATAGTGTATAGATAGTGTTCATATGATTTGGTTTCATTGAGAACGATTACACAAGATAAAACAATAGAAATAAAAAGTTCACGGAAATAGAAAAAAATTTGCTTTAAGCTTTGAGCTTAAAGTCCAGATAAAAGTAATAAATTAAATGTTTTGATCATACAATAAAATTAAATTGAAACTAGAATGATCAATCGATATCTTCCCGGTCCTGTTGATAAAAAAATAGAATGGAGAGACTTCTTTGTATTGATAGTTATAAACTCAACAATGTGCCTAGAATGAGCTGTTATCTTCTCTAAATTGACAACACTTTAGATAGATTAGCAAGATTCAGGCTTTTTTGTATTGATAGATAGTTATAAACTTGACAATCTGAGTGAGTGAGCTTCAACTTTACGACACTTTAGAGAGTTTGGCTAGACCCTCTGTCTATTTGATGATGTATCTTAAGGCAAATAGAGGTAAGTAGAAGTAGTTGAAGAGGATCCAGAGAAGATCACTCTTGTGTGTAAACGTGCTTAAAGAAATTTTATGTTTTGCAACATTAGAGAGACTAATCATCATTAAAAAAATTTCGAGAGCCACATAAAGAACTTAGAAAGGGTATTTCAAGGCTTTTTGGCAGTCTTCTATAGTTCATCTCAATAATATAATCAAAATTTAAGAAAATTCAAATTGTAAGTCAGTTAATTTCAGCCATATATAAAAAAAATAAGTACAATACTTAAGACATATTGGCTTGCTTAAGGTTTTAAAGTTGGTATACAAAAGGTTTCAACGATAAGAAAATGTTCTGTTCCACAGTATTTTCGTGTTATGAAATATTTTCGAAGTTTGGAAGAGATAATACTGGAAAATTCTAATAAACGCGACGAAGAGTTTAGAGAAATTTTGGAAGAATGGATAAAGTTAAATAGCATCTTCGAAAGTAAGTAAGTATGTAGGATAATTTCGACAAATGGGTAAATAATAAACAACAGAAATAAAATTAAACAAAGGTTAAAGATGCTTGTTTTGCTACTTTCTTGATGGAACCAAATCTTCATATTGGGAGACTCCAAAAAAATGGAACATAATAATATTTTTTCGCAACTTAAAAAAACCAATCAGACTCATCAACAATGCAAAAAATAGTGTCAATCTTTGGCTTACAAGCGTCAAACTCCTGGAACAACTGCGAAAATAGCATACCAGTTACATCAGGCCGATACTGTTTCTCTGGATACTGATAGATATTGTTGTTATAATGATTATTACATCGGCATTACAGCAAGTTATTATCATCTTTACGTAACTCAATTAATCCAAATATGAATATGAAGTATATAAAACAAGAAAAACACTGTAAATGCAATTACTACCATACAAGTCTTAAGTTATTCTAGTTGATACTAGTTGAGTTACCCTCTTGATGGAACTAGGTAGGTAATTTTGGGAAAGAAATACACATTTTACGTTCCATATTACTACTTTTATCTTGTGTTAGAAAACTGAAAATATAAGTAATAATATGGAATATTAAGTTATTTACGTTATTCATTATCAGATGGAAAATTAATCACCAATTAATATGGGTATTGGAGCTATCTATCTGCTACTTTAGCAAGACCTTATATAAACCAAATAAAACAATGATTTCCTAGAAAATTAGAATGCATTACAAACAGTTTTCGGATATTCATTAGAATATTTGGGTTGAATATCATTGGAATTTATAGTTTTCTTACCATAAATCTAAAATAGAATGGAGAGGAGATATAAAGCTAGTTAAGATATCTTGAATTTCATTGCCTGCAGTAAAATTGATAAACCATTTGTATGTAAAATAACTAATAATACAACTCTTAAACGAATTCTACAGTTGTAAAATTTCTAAGGAGGGTTAAGTAATTCAAATTTTATGACGAACACTATTTATTAAGAACTAGGTCTAAGGTTATGGTAATTACTTGGAACTGTATCTGTAACGAAATGAGAAATTTCTAATTTAATTTCCTTAAAGATATGTATACAGAATTTTTAAGATCAACCAGAAATCGAATGAGAAATTACTTTAAAATTTTAATATAGTCCTAAAACCGCTATATAATTATAGCCATGATCCAAATATATTTTCAAGAAGGGTGCAGTATATATGGCCGAGGAAATTTCAATAAACCTCTAAAAAGAATTTGACAGATTGTAAAAACAAGAAGTAGAAGAAAATTATTGAAAAATGATAAAAAAGGTGATTGAAAAGTTTAGCTTCAAAAACATTTCTATAAATATTTATATGAAAGAAAATTTTAAATAGTAACCGACCTAGCTGCTTCTATAATTCAAGAAGGCAGAATGATAACTTGTAAGACGTTTAAAGAAGCTTAATGTGTTTGTTTTTAATATCAAATATTGAGATGGGGTCGTACATCCATTACCATTGGTTTACATATCCATTACTTAATATTTAGGTGTTTCCTTCAAAAATATATTCAAAACCTCTGAGACCAGCAAGACAAAAACAACAGCTTTATACCCGCATTTGGATGACGAAGATTCTAACCATCAAAGAAACGTATTAACTTGTTTTTTCTCGTTTACAATTCAGCATTAATCCAAACTTAGTTTGATAATGATTACTGTGTAATTCGAAACTAGTCATGAAGTGTTGTATAATAATAAAAAGTAGTATAAAAAAGTTAAACGTTTTTCTGTTATTCATTAAAAATGTACTACGAAGTGAACGCCTCCAAAATTCAAGATATAATCTATACTAATTCAGAATTACATGAAACAAGTGAATATATTCTAGCAAGATATGTCTTGGATCAAGAATTAGGTCTTTCTTATGATTTAAAGTTTGGCTGACTAGCTAGGGAAGAAATGACAGAGAAAGATTACATCACTGATTTTGAGTTGGTGAATGCAAGAAATCTATAATTAAATAACTACGCGTAAATTCGACAATAATAGTTACTAGCAATGGCGAAAATATTGTCTCAATTGTAATAATCACCTGTTGATCATTAACGGCTATGGAAAATAATGGTTTGATGAAACAAAGCCATGTGAAATCTGCCTTCAAATTTTACTATCTAAAATTCATTGTAAATGTATGTGTTTTTGTTTATTATTTTGATAGGACTTGTAAAATCAATAAACTAATTTAATTTAGTTAATTAAATAAACGTAGAAAACTACCACGTAAAGTCGAATAAAAATATAAAAACCCTTAGTTGTTATTTGTTTAGCCGTTAAAACGTAATACGCTTTTGATCCTCAAAGTAATGTTAGCTTAATTAATTGATTAAGTTTTTAAAGTGCTTAATTTTAGATTTCCGCTCGCGGCTCCCAACTACCGTTCGCGTTTAAATCTGAAAGTTTAATCCCGATGTCGCTAATCAAACGTTTATTTAATAAGTTCAATACGAAGTGGTTGATTGAGTAATAGTAAACTTTTCGAACTCACCGGATTATGGAATCAACTACGCTAAAGCGGAAACGTTCAAGTGGAAGATTCTTACCTGAAACAAAAATATAGACAAATATTATATATTTGACGATAATTAAATATTTTACCTGTCTTTATGTGCTTGTAGAAAATTCAACCTTTTAGTTTTTGATTCGTTTATTGCATTTTAATGTATTTGTAAATAATGTCAATGGTGTTTATAATCATTTGATTAGGGGTTTCAATTATGTTTAATATGTATTAGTAAAAAATTACTAATATGAATCATAAGTCTTGGTTTTGTATTTATGTAGGAGTACATTATACGTACGTAAATTACGACTTAAGATTTAAATTATTAAGGTATTTATCAAGAACCTAATAATAACATTAATTTGATACTCAATAATATGGTGTTATAAGTTTTCTCATTAGTTTGTCCAATTTCCAATTGATTTTTGTCAAAAATCCACGTACGCGTAAAATAACCTCACCTTATTTGACCTGCCCCACTTTTCCCCACACCTAATCGCATTGAGGGTCGAATGCGATGTCCGTGAAATGGGATTAACATATAGTTTACACGATTACTACAAAATCAAGCGCAGACTTCCTTATTATTTCGCTAATATGGTTGAAACGTACGAAGAATCCTTAGACGTTGCTGCTAAACAATTAATCGATAGCCACAGACATAATACATTAATCGGATCGTGGATATTCGGCCTGAAACTACCGCAAGAAATATAATAATATAATATGTAATTACAAACATGGTTATAGGTTTTTATAAAGTATGATACTTCTAAACATAACTACGTAGTAATAACTAAATTTCAGGTTGAGTAATGTGAAGTGTTCTATATTATAATGAACGAAATAAAATTCCTTACTTCACTTATTATTATATTATTATAATAATAACGTACGTAGTAATGATTGACAATATTCCATCGAATGGCATATTTATAGGGGCTAAAGTGTAGTCCAATTTTTTTTTAATGGGCAATCATAAGTTCGGCGTTCCTCCTCGAAACTTTCTCAGCACGACAGATGCCGACGGTAATTGATTATCGGAATTTTGTTTATACATCTATTACGAAGTTTTAATTTACTTTTTCCCCCGATCTTAAGCAGTCGCGTTTTCGAAACTTCGGCGCGATGTTTTTCTACGTCTGTATCTATCTCAATACATACCCAAACATAATATTAGATTCCTAATTAATTTACAAAGTTGTTTAATTAACTTTTTCATTACGTAAAATTGCCAGAAATAATTTCCAACGCTACATCTAATACAAACAGAAAGAAAAAATATGAACAAACAATTTTTTTTTTAAATAAATTTTTATTATTTAAATATTATTTTTTGAATTAATTAATATGTACTAATCAATATATAATATTAGTAGGGATACTTTCGTAAAGAGTATTTTTGTAAATGATTACAAGTTTTGCAAGTTTTAATGATTCGATAAAACCGTTTCGTTAGTTTTTCAAAACAGTTCTTATTTAAAACAATTATTACTCATTTTATGAAATATGTTAAATACGTCAAGACGCACCTAATGAAAATTATGTAAATAAAACATAAAACTCAAAAATATGGATTTGTAAAGTTAGTCATTTTATATATCAAATACACCAATATTACGTATTTAATTATTAAAGTAAATAATACTTTTTTTGAAATACGTTTTATTGCTTTAAATGCGCAAAAATTGTTTCAAGTTATTATATTAGGATTAGTTTTACAAGTCTATTATGTATGACGAGTGTAAGAACTTAATGTTTGTAGCACAATAAAATTCTATTTTATATATTAAATATCCAATTAATTATATGGTGGATGCGCCGGGATAAAATGTATGGAGTTTGTTAAAACTATTAATCAATGAAAAATAAATTTTTCTGTTAGATAAAATTCTATAATAGTAATTTGATTAGACTTAAATGATGTTAATATTTAAGACGATTTATTTTTATTCCTTCTGTATTATTCGTGAAATGAATAAAATCAATGTGTTTATTTGTTAACCTTTCTACTTGTAGTTTATTATATACGCCAAATAAATAAATATATATATATATATATATATATATATATATATATATATATATATATATAATCAAAAATGCCATTTACCTTTTGGTATAAGCTCAAATAAATAATAATTTATAGATATTATTATTGAATCATGATGACGTTCACTTCGTGATACCTTTTCAATTCGAAATACAAGGAACAACTTAACTTCTTATTTTACTTTTACGTGTCTAATATTGTTGCGATTACTTGGAAAGTTTAGAGTTTCAATTTAATAAAAATGAAAATCGGAGAGGAAATTGTTAGAAGCATACCTACAAATAATAAAATTGGAGTTTCTTGGTAACACGTATTTCAAATTTGTTTCAATTTCATTCAATAAAGTTCGTGAAGCAATAGCAAACATAATGAAATAAAAATTAAAGGTATATGTATGAAATTAGCACGATATTAATATTGTTGTAAATATTTTAGGCAAACTTTAAAAAAAAAATAATTAAAGCATAAGAAAATGCCTAAACTGTCTCAAAGGTTATTTCAATTCTTAAATGGAAGACTCATCGCTCATGCCAAATTATAGACCAATTTTATTGATGCCGATTATTAGTAAAATAATTGAGTCTATTTAAAAAAAATCAAATGGTTTCCTATTTTTTTGAAAATAATAAATTGTTCACGGAATCACAATTCGGCTTCAGAGCAAACAGCAAACAGAAACTTCAGTATGGCACTAAGTCAAAATATTGTAGATGCTTTCAAAAAGGCAGCTTATTATGTGATTTAACCAAAGCTTTCGATTATGCATCGCACAACATTTTATTACCAAAATTAAAATACTATGGGATACAACATGAAAGTGCTTTATTGCTCAAATCATATCTTGCAGACAGACAACAAAAGAACAAAAGGTATACAGAGGTAAATTATCAGAAATTGATCCGATTGAATATGGAATTCCTCAAGGGTCATTACTGGGGCCTATTTTGTTTATACTTTATATAAACGACTTGCCTTTGTATGATAAGATGTCAAACTTTATCTTATTTACTGATGATGCTCTGTCTCTATAAGCAACAGCAAAATCCAGGTATTATTACAAGGGACGAGTAATATACTCAAGGGGTAAGGAATGGTTTTCTTAAATTTAAATTTATGGAAAAGTTTAAAAAAAAAAGGCTAGAAAATTGTAAAATTTTTGAAAATAAAAACTATTATTAACACATAAATATAAAAAACTCAATTTCACTAAAAACCGGAAAGAAAATCAAAAGATAATAATTTTGTTTGAGAAAAGAAGAGCTGTAAAAATAATTAAATTGATTAAAACATCAAATTGGATAAAACAAATAACGTGAAAACTTCAATATACAAAAAAATTAAAAGTATAAAACACAACGTTAAACAGAACAGCTATAAAAAGCTGTAACAGAAAAAACTATTGAAAAATGCAATAAAAATATTATCTTTTCATAAAAAAATAAATTTGATTAAAATTTTCTGCATTTTGACTGTTAAAAATATGTTAAAAAATCTCTACGAAAATAATTTTAAAAACTCGATCATTTTTTTGAAACTCTTATTTATTCAAAAGAAGAAAATCGGTTGAAATACAAAATTAAAATTAAATTGTCAGTGGAAAAGGGTAATTTAGAAACTTAAATCTTTCTTGAAGAGAGTTGAAATTTTTTTAAGAAAACAACCAAGGGAGCTAAACCTTTGAAGAAAAAATGAAATTATGAAAAAAGTCCAAGATGAAAAACAATCACAGCACAATTTTTTTAAACAGTTAGAAAATCGAATTAGTAAAGTAAAGGAAATATAAGTTAAACATTCTAAATTCAGGTAATTTCGTAAAAAGAAATAAATATGTTAAAAATGTAAGAACAAAAAATGGTAAAAGTGATGAAATCAAAGCAATTATAATAAATATAAAACATTTAAAAAATTATCGTTGCTTCTTAAGGCTTCTACTTCGTTATACATTTTGTAGTATACAATGAAGACACTTTTCATTGTATATTTAAAGAATTATTGTATGTTTTAAACAGCAGTAGCTAAAATATAAGAATAATCAAATTGGACAACCAAAAAATACTATATTTATTTTTTTTTGTCTAAAAAATAAATATTTTCTTGAAGAAATTGTATAAAAAATAAATAATTATCATTTATAATCATTCAAATTATATTTAACGAAAGAATAATTTTGGTTGGTTCATAAATAAACCATAATCGGCTAAAGGAGAAAAAAAGTTAAACACTGATATATTCCTGAAGACAGTTACAAACAAGGTAAAAATTTAATAAAACACATGAAGCCATTTGAATTATGAAAAACATAAGTTGAAAAAGAAAAGCTGAATAGCTATATTATTCTAACAAATTTGTTAAGAAAAAGAAAAGATAATTCAACTAAAAATATTTTTTTGAAGAAAAAAAAAAACATAAAAAAATTAAATCACTGAAATTATGTAAAAATAAAATTGTTAAAAAAAACAGCTAAACAGATTTAAATTTAAAAAGAGCAGTTTACATATATAAAAATTTTAATTGGCTTAAAAAAAGTAAAAAACTTTTTAATCTACTCTAAAAATGAGCTTAAAAAATTTAATAATTCTAACTGTGCAAAAAAATAGTAGTTTTTTTTTAAGAAAGAGCAGTTTAAATATTTAAAAAAACAAATTGTCTAAAATAAGAAAACAAAGTTCCAAATTAGAAAAAAAAATTAAACTGTAATTATGAAAGAGAAAGATATGTTAGAAACAGAACAACTAAACAGATGTTAAGTTTCTCTTAAACAAACAGCATATAAAAAAAATGGATTGAATTAAATTGGATACGAGAAAAGGTAAGTTAAAAACTAAATTCAAAATTATTTTAAAAAATGTTTTTTTTTAATAAACAATTAAAATCATAAAAGAAATGTTAAAATAAAAGTTAAACAGTCTTAGGCTTAATAAACAATTGAAATCATAAAAGAAAAGTTAAACAGTCTTAGGCCAGAAAAGAATAAAGTTAACAACTTTAAATGTTCTTGAATATAATTAAAAAAAAAGAAAAATTGGAAGGAAATAAAACAAAAATCAGTGGAACGAGAACAAAACGTTAAAGAGTTATACAAATGAAGCTTCAAGTTAAAATATAGAATTAATAAAATTGGCTAAGACAGATTAAATTATAAAAATTAAGAAGTTCTAACTTTAAAATGTATACAAAAGTTTTGAATAAGAAAAATTAGAAAAGAGTAATTTGAATATATTTAAAAAATAAATTGGATAAGAAAAAGAAAGGGAACTTTTTTTAACAAAAAAAATAAAATAAGTTAAAAGTTTTAAGGTAAAAAATTGAAAAAAAAACATATTTAATATTTTTTTCCAAAAATGAAATAAGTAAAATGTTTGTAGCAAAAAAATATATGAAACCATTGTAATAATGAAAATATTTTTCTTTTAAAAGTGTAGTTTTTATAAAGAGAAATCAGTTAAAATGTAATTAAAATAATCAAATTATTCAAGAAAGAATTTTTTTTTCGTAAAAATATACAAATTTAATAACAATAAAAAAGAATAAAGAAATAATTCTATTTTAACGAATAAGCAATTCAAATATAAAAAAAATAATGAAAGTGTACCAAAGAAAACAGTTGACATTTTCCAAGGCAAGTATTTAACTTGTCAAACAAATTAAATTTGCTTCAAATATTTTTAACAAATAATAATTCCGAAACAATTAAAAATTCTCAGAAAGAAAGCAATAAAAAATATTTGATATTGACCATGTAAAAAGATTTAGGGTACATACATAGAGAAAAGTTAAGGTACGTTAAAACTTATAGCTTTACTTAAACAATTGAAAGTTGTAATTATGAAACGCACTAAAAATTGCATTCCCATTATGTTTCTCAACTTGTATTTTTTTTTAAGCAAAACAAATTATGAATTATTGTTTGAATTATTTTTAACATACATAGTTTAATATCAATACTATAGTTTTAAACTAAAATATAAAAAAAATTGGATTCTAATGTATTTTTTTTTTCCGTAAACTAGGAATTTAAAACTTTCTAAGAATTTTATCTGATTTTGAAATAAGACACTTGTTTGGTTTCATATTGATATATTCAGTTTCCTGACACGTGTTTCTGTCAATGACGATCGTTCTTAAAGGAATTACGAAATTAATTTCCTTTGAGAATGGTCGTCATTGATCGAAACACGTGTCAGGAAACTGAATATACCAATATGAAACCAAACAAGTGTCTTATTTCAAAATCAGATAAAATTCTATTTTCGTTTCATCAAGAGTGCAATGAGCAAAGTATTTACCGTATTTCTAAGAATTATATTTTGATAATCGTTTAAACCAGTTAAAACTTACCAAAATAAAAAGAGTTTTTAGAGTTTTGAAGGAACATTTTAAAGTACTGCCATAAAAATGAATGACTTCGTAATTTATTTGTATTTCTGCTAACATCAAAACATGTATTGCAATTATTTATCACGAATTTAAAGCCTTTTGCAATCCCGTATTTTAAAATATACTTTTATTTGTTTATTATTTACTTCACAATGTCCTGTTATTAGTGGATACAGGGAGACTGACGAAAAACCTTTGGTGCTGTATCTCGCTTATTTTTTATCCGATTTTAATAAATAAAACATCAAATTAAACCATTTTTAAAAGACTTTAATAGGATCTGAACTGTTATTTTTTCTCGCACCCAGTTTTTGACAAAATACGATCAACGTTTTTTTTTTAAATTGCACTGTATATATATTTTTATTGATTCGCAAGGAGATTTTTTTTCTGAATATAAAATTGTAGACAAATTTATCCATACATCAAACTTAAGTCGAGAAATTGAGGATTAGAAAAATAAATAAAAAGTCAAGTATCCATTGTAAACAAAATACAGACCCTATTTTAAAAGTCAAAAATGATAGTGACAGCCATTGATACAATACTGCAACGATTTTTAATTATTTCATAAATAAAATGTTGAAATATTTCAAACACTGTACACTAAAATTGTGTGCTTCTACAGAAATCGTTTTTCAGTTTTTGAAATCTTGCAACATTTTTATTATGAAATTATTAAAAATCATTGCAGTATTGTACCAATGACTGCCACTGCCACTTTTGACATTTGGAATAGGCTCTGTATATTGTTTACTATGGGTATTTGATTTTTAATTTTTTTTAATCCTCAATTTCTCGACTTTGGTTTGATGAATGGATAAAATCGTTTACAAATTTAGATTCAGAAAAAAATCTCCTTGCGGATCAGTACAAAATATATATACAGTGCAATTTGAAAAAAAAAGTTGATCGTCTTTTGTCAAAAACTGGATGCAAGAAAAAATATCAGTACAGTTCACATTAAAGTCTTTTAAAAATCATTTAATTTGATGTTTTATTTATTCAAAACGGATCAAAAATAAGCGAGATACAGCACCAAAGGTATTTCGTCAGAACAACTTCAAAATATACATAAAAATATTACAAAAATTTCGCTCACAGGACTTGAAAGCGGAGTTGACCATGTGTTCTTCCACATAGACTTTTTTCTGCTTTATGTGATGGAATTCTCTGTCGACAGAGGATTTTCACACCATTCGACAAAATTTTCGCCATTTCAGGCATATTTACTAAGTTAGAATTTTATTAAAAGCAGTTTTTCGTTAAATCTCATTTTTAAACAGGAATTTATAAAAAAAAAGTTGTCCTGACCGTCATGTTTAATTTCCTTAGTTATTTCGAAAAATATAAAAATTTGAAATAATTAGTCTTAGCAAAAAATTGATAAAATTTTTCTGTTGGTTTATTTTTCAGTTAGGTAAAAATATAGATTATATAATAGAAGATATATTTATAAGATAATGTTTAAAAATAGGTAAAACCTTCTCTAACATGTATTAAAATTAAATTTTGAGAAAGGAAAACAATAATTTTCTTCTTCAGACAATATCTTTAAAATCTCTTCAAAAGTGAATTCAAATTTGTTTTAAACACAAAATTTTTTTATATAAAAATGTATTCTTTTCAGAAAAATTATTTAAAGTTTGAAGTATCAATAGTACAATAGACAATAGACAAATCAATATATTGCTAGAAAACAATTCTAAACGTCTTTAAAATAGTTAAAAAACTTCATCAAAACTGTAACCAAATTTGTTTTGAAAAATGAAATTTGCTATAATTTTATTAAACAATAATTAAAAAAGTTTTTAGAACGTGACTGTAAAAAAACATTTTAAAATTCATTCTGGTAAAAAAAATGCCAAGAAAAATCAGTTTTGCCAATTAAAACATTTTTACATTAACATTCCTTATATTTTGTTAACGGTGAAGGCTTTTAATTCGTTATACATTAACATAAAAACTTTTTAACTTTATTTGTATAACACTGACTATAGTTTCGACAATTTTAACTTGTCATTATCAAACTATTTACATTCATGTTCATTGGAATGAATATAGATTTAGAAACATCTTAATTGCAAAGTAAATACAAACATCATAAAATTGAACTAGTAATCTTAATAATAAAGAACTTAAAGTTGAGAGTGAAGTATTATTGATAGAATATTTTCTGCTAAATTAAAGATTTTATCATTTAATGTATTTTGTTGAATTGATTAAATCATTCGTGAATAAATGGTGAATGCGCCGGGATATACAAATGCACCAACTGCAGAAAACTATGCGAATCGATACTAACGCTTAAAGCGCGCCCAGCAAAGGTCGCACAACTTCATACTTGACCCACATTAAAGTTGGGCAGATTACAACTATTACCGACGGCCTTGCCCATATTTTATGCATTCCGATGTGTGTGTGTAATACGTGTGCATTCGATCGGAGATTCGTTCCACGCAATGCCTTCCTTCGGGCGCACACCTATTAATACCTCATTAAGCCGCGCAATTATGTTCGCCCGGCAACCTCAATACAACCCCATCCACCCCCTCATGGCTGCGCACAAGGGAAATTCGCGAGAATCGAGGAAAAGTGTGTCGTCGTCTTACGGTTCCATCCGTACATATTGATCAGTCATCCGGACGGCAGCAACAGGTACACCGGGTGAATATTTCATCTTTCCATTCGATTGAAAATCCTTCTTTTCCGGATATGTGATTATTTAAGACGTGATTTTTTTTTCTTCGTGGAAACGTCTCTTGAAAGGACTTCCTTTTTATTTCATAGTTCAATAGTCTGGCTAACGAGCAATTAAATTTAATTGATGATGCGTTTTATATTTTTATTAAATAGATTACTGTGGAAATAATTTTATTAACTATTGATAAGGAACACTTTGTGTTCGAAATGTACATTTAGTAAATAAAAACAAATTTGTGAAGAAAGTAATATGTTTTCAATACTTAGCCAAAATTACTATGAAAACGGTTCCAATGAAAGCCTCTACAGTTAAGTATTATAATAGACGTAATTAAATTAAACACTTTAATTAATATAAATATTTAAAGTTCTATTACCTATAAAACCTCATGAAAATGTTTAATATAAGATAAATAAGTTGAATATGATAAAAATCAACAAATCAAAATTCTTGCTTCACCTATTAATCACTTCACGTAAACTCAAAAACTTTATAGCGATAAACACTTAACTAACGCACTTACTATGTTTTAATGACTACTTTTTTTAGTGGTTAAAACATAGTAAGTGCGTTAGTTAAGTGTTTATCATGAATTACCACGTAGTAACGGTCACCACAATTCTTATGACTTTACAGCGATATAAATCAATTTATATAAATATTACAACATCTACAAGCCTTAAAATCTCATGATGAATATGCCATGCATGTTAAGAAATACTACATATAAATTCACTGTCTAATATAAGGCTAATAGGATTGTAAAGTAAAATTTAAATCCAATAATATGCAATTAACTCTTATGGTGGATGCGCCGGGTATATTAATTAATACTGCTGGAATCGTTATATAAGCTGTAATGTTGTTTTTTAATTTTACTAAAATGTGTTTAATGAACCGTTCATTCCGATGCTGCACATTTTTCGATTTCACGGAGGCGCGGATAATGAATATTTAAATTTCAAATTCCGAGGGCGCACCGTGTCGAAAACGCCGCAGTAATTAAACCGCGCGCCGTTATTAAAATTGGAACGATATTTATATTGTGCACGGTTAACGTCAATGTTTGAGTGTCATCGAATTAACGTTCGCACAGCGTTAAATCTGAATTGCATATTGCAATAGTTATAATTGCATCCATGCGAAATGATCCGTGTTCGGATTGTTGTGAAATGTGATGATGCTGTTACGTAATATGATGAGAAATTTGATTGCGTATTTAATTAGATTAATTAATAATTATTTAATCAGTTATTAAGGATTTAAAAAAGCTTAAAAATAATCAACTAGTTAAATAGATTAGTGACAGTTTGCGAAACACTAATTTAATCAATAAAATGCTTGAAGGAAATAAATTATTTTAGCTTTACATATCCAATTGTATTAATTTAATAATTGTTTTCTAATTCTCTTATTTATTTTGCAGTGATTTACTGTTATGTTAAGAAAATTGTATAATTATTTTTATCGGTTCAATGACTTCATTAGAGGCTATCGCTTCGGAATATTGGCAAATTATTTGTAAACAAGGCGATGACCCCGGAATGGAAATTGTTTCGAGAACGAAACATATTTTTCGGTTCGACTACATTATTCACGTTCAATTTGAGTGTGTTTCCTGTCTGGCATAATTACGAAAAGATTTTGATTTGCTCGCGAACCGACAGGTGTATAATTTTAGAATTTCAAACGCAACACTTTCTTTAAACATGAATTGTTGCCTTCAATTTTATTATTAAATAGGTCATTAGTATATTACACTGTTTGGATAAATGAAACAACTGCCGATTTAGTTCACTGCGGTAGGTCAGTAGTTAGCTGAATTATTGAGATAAGCTAAATTAATTATATATAGTATATCGAAACTGGAAATTCAGTATTAAATTTGTACTCCTTTAAAAATTAGTGTAATAACTCAAAACACGCGTCAGGAAACTGCCAATAAAAACATGGAACACAATTGTCATAATTTTAATAACCTTGTTTAATAATCGGAAATTCGTTTTGAGTTTTGGTGAAGATTTAATTAATAAACTTGGAATAAAAAAGTACATCTCGTTCAAATAAAAATTATTTGTATTTATGTGGAAATCGCTTGCTACTGAGAGGTAAATAATATAATAATTAGTAGTTAAGATGTACTTGTTAACCTGTTGTTACATTATTTTCAAATTCCTAACAATATATTACTTTCCAATTAGATTTAAGTGCTTGAAATCTATAGCTAAGAAGTAAATTTTATTTTTCTCAATACTTTTCAATTTTATTCAAATGCAAAAAGCACCATTTCAATTCCGCCCAGAAAACTAAATTGAAAAGACCTTCCATCTCCCAATTATAGTTTTGTAATTCTAAACGGAGAGATGCGATCACGACGACGTCCCCCTTATTTTTGTATGGGTCACGTTCTGGGGGCCTCCTTTAATTCAGATATATGGGACGGCGGCGGGGGCGGCGGGATGAACGAAACGAACGCCAAGAGAGGCCGGGGCTTCCTCGTTTTGTGGTTCCATTAGTGGCGGACGGCTGATTCTGTATCGATAAAAAATTATCTGCTTCCGTTCCCGTTCCTTCTTGCCCTCCGTCCCCATGTCCCAAATACTTATTGATTCCCACATCCTTCCCCACCCGCCTCGCTTCACCCGCATAATCCGGTACTATGGGGAGTTAATGACGGTTGCATAAATTATGAGCGATTTTATGGAACATATTTACAGCATATAATAAATTACTTAAGATATCTTACATAAAATTTACACTCAAATAATTTTCATAAAAATATGTTATTTTTATAAGATCGATTGCCCAGACATGTACATGCTAATCCCATCTGTTAATATTTATATAATTACAATGTATTATTGAATAATGTAATAATAATATTTGAAATTACATTTTTTTATCACAATAAAATCGTTTCGTTTTTAAAGCTATTAGATAAATATAATGATTAATTATATTTACCACTTTTTATTTTCTTTAAAACATAATTATACTCATAATTATAAAGTAAATTAACTTAAAATTAATCGTAGTTTAATTATACTCATAATTATAATCATTTTATATGCTAAGTACTTGTTAATATTAAGCTAGTTATTGTATAATATGATTATAATAGATTTTATCCTTTACAATAGCTCATGATCATAATATAACATTCAATATTTAATACGATAATAAATATTAAATCCCCCCCTGCAGAGGATTATATAATTCTAATCAATTTCTGCACGGATTTCCAAACACAAATGCATTGTTGGGTTCCGCATCGAACTAATCCTATTAAAGTAAAATGCACACTGCGAGCGTGAATTAATTAATATACAGCCGGAGCGAATAGATCGGGAAATTTTATTAAAGCGGAAAATGTCGTATACTCGCGTCGTGTTTTTTTTTTCTCTTCACTTACTTCGCAGTGCGAAAACTACAGCATACAGCAGTGCGGCAGGGTCTTGGATATTCCCCGGGTAAATATTACTGAGGGAGATAAAGAGCATACAGCGGAGGACGCTAATTCCGTGTGCAGACGAAAGACAAATATATATTTTTAAATTAAAACGTGCCGCGCAAGCCGATTCCGCGTCGGAGATTATTACACCGGCGCATCCACCATAAATAAGTTTACGGCGGGATCCGTGGCGCCGATTTACCGATTCTATTAAATTTATATACCGTGGCAGTTTATAACTTTTTTCGTATCGGGATAAAATATGGGTTTAATAAAGGTGGCGAACCGAATGTTTGCCAAAGGGGAGTATAAGATTTTTTTTTATCTCTCGAATGTTTCCGTTGTGATTTTAGTGTTTTATATATTCTTTTATCCTTTAGGGATTTAATGTTTTATATCCTTTAAAGATAAAGATGTTTTGATTATTTAATAGTCTGGAAAAACCTGTCCATATAATATTTATCATTTTATACATGACTCAAATAGTAACAATAATCTTGCTGTAAAAGTCTTATTAATAAATACAAAAGAATTAGCGTATTCGATTAAGGAATACGCCAAAAACCCTTTACATATTCCCAATATTCGGAAACTACTTGATTTACATACAAGTGGACAGCATAATCCTAAACTGCTTCCTGAATCAGTGCAACACAATGGGATCTTTTTATATGTATGGAAAATGCAAATAAGCGCAATCGATTTTCCTCCCTCCCCCACCTCCCCATTTCCGCACCGTCCGCAGAGGAGGGGGGCGGCAATATAATAAAAAAATAGAAAATGCGAACGATCACGCATTAACGTTTTATGGAAAAGCGGGACGATAAAATGCGCTCCGGCTGCATCGCCTGCAGCAATAATATGAATTTTAAACTGCAATAAAAACCGACGTTACGTTCAGTAGTTTAATTATGCGGACGCGGTATACTCCCCTCCGATAAAGGGAAATAATTTTATTACGAAACCGATATCGTTCTGTAACGTAATAGTATTGTTATCTAAAAATATTTAAATATTAGGAGTATAGTTTTCGTGAAAACTATGAGGTTTTCGCAAAAAGGCTATTATTAATAATTTTTGATCATGCTTCACTGATTGCATAGTGGGATAGAAGCCAAATATAAATAGATGAGGGTACAGAAAATTTAATGATTTTGGGAGATCTAAATAGAAGAGTAGTAAACCAACCCAGCGGCATAGAAGACATTTTGGGGAAAGAAGGAGAAGATACAAGAATCAATAATGAAGAGAGAATAATACAAATATGTTTAGAAAACTAATAATAACAAATACCAAATTCAAACGCAAGGATATCCATAAATCACGAAAACACAGACATCCAGAAACGAGAGATTAGAGATAGGATATTATCTAATTAGCAAAAATAACTGAAACGTAAGAGTAAAAAGACAAACAGAAATAGAAAGTGGTCACCACTTACTAAGAATGGACATGAAATTGAGAGGTAAACAAAGACCTGACAAAAGAAGAAAAAAGTTAAGGTGAAAATAAGTAAGAATATATAAACTAAAGAAAGCACAAATACAAGAAAAATACTAAACATCGCTTGAAAGGAAATTTAAAGGGAAAGAAAAATGAAATAGCGTAGAAGGGAAATGAAAGACATTCAAGAGTATTATTCTAGAAGCAGTGACAGAATGGTGGACAGAAGACAGGAAGAGGATGATAAAAGATACAAAAGTTAAATGCAAAAAATACCTACAAACAAAAAAAATAATGGACTACGAAGATTACACAGAAATAAGGAAAGAAGCAAACCGACAAATTAAAAAAGCAAAACCAGAATCATAGATAAAATTTGAAAAAACTATGAATGAGAACTACAGAGAAAACCAAAAACTATTTTATGGAACAACAAAGAAACTCTAACAGAAAAAAGACACGTACGGATAAAAAAGTATGGAAAGGTGGCGACAATACTTCGAAGATCTGATCGAACAAGAATCAGAAGAGAATGAGATACATGAAACAGAAGAATAGACACAAGAAGAGTCAAATATGGCAACGATAGAGAAGATAAAAGAGGAAGAAGTAAATGAAGCAATTAAAAAATTCAAAAAATACGGAAAGGCGCCAGGAGTAGATGAAATAACAAACATGGTATATTAAATGGGTGATAGAGGAATAGCAGAAATAACGGAATTAATGAACGAGGTAGTAGAAAAAGCAAAAACCCCAAAAGAATGGAACATGGGAAAAATGTTGATGTGGCCATCATAATACTTTCCCTATATGTTTCTCAAAAACTATGAGGTTATTCTTAATTGTTTGCTCAATTTTGAATTTTTTATTATTTACTTGTTATATAAATTTCATTTAGCTCCTATAGTTTATTAGCAATAAGCAAAAAAAATGAAATTGTTTAAATTAATGACAAAAAAATGTTTCAATAAAACTTTTTCAGTTTTTCATTCTCTTTTGTTTGAAAAGTTATGTCTTATTTTTCAAAATTTCATAAATATCAAAATTTGTTTGAATGAATCTATTAAATTTTGCAATAATATTGTTTATTTACGTTTTACAACTTTTAATTGAAACCCTCGCTTATGTTTTACTGACTGGAGGGTGGCTTAGAGGACACCCACCCACCCTACATATACATATTAACTTTAATAATAACTTAATTACAAAATTTAAATAAAAAGAAAATTGACAAAGTAAACATTTTTAATAAAGGGAATCGTTGCGACCGTTACTACGTTGTAATTCATACAATAATTTGTGGTTAAAACATATTGAATTTCAATTTCAATTCAGGAAAGAAATTTTGTAAATTTTTGAAAAAAGTCTATATTTCTAAACAATTCTTCTTTTAATTCTAGAGCTTCCAATGAAATCTTCACAATTTAGAAAGCGGGTTGAATTAAAAAATCTTGAAACCTAGAGAAGAAATTAGTGGAAATTTCTTGAATACTTGAACTCACAAAATTCCTAAAAATCTAGGGTCCCAAAAAAGACAAATTACTGAAAATTTCCTCAACCCTCAAGAATAATCTAGATTTCTACAAACAAATTTTCTGAAAAGTTCTAAAGCCTCCAAGAAAATCTTTATAATTTTGAAGACAAGAAGATAACCTTGAAATCTGGAGGAGAAATTTCTGAAAATTTCCTGAACCCTTGGAAAAAAAAGTGTAGATTTCTACTCAATTTCGGGTTGAGTAATGTGAAGTTATATATTATGATGAAAAGAAAATAAAATTCCTTACTTCACTTATAATTTTTATTAATACCAGATGTACATTTCGAGTACTATGTACTCATTATCAATAGTAGATTTCTAAATGAAAATTTTCTAAAAATTCTAGAGCCTCCGAGAAATTTAGAAGACCAGTTGTAAAAATATCTTGAAATCGGGAAGAGAAATTAGTGATTTTTTTTTAAACTTTCTGGAAAATAAGAAAAGATTTCTAGGGGAAAATTTTCTAAAAAAATCTAGACTCTCCAAGAAAAACTCCGCAATTTAGAACTTTTTAAATAAGTTTATAGACTCTAGTTAAAACAAAATGTTGAATTTTAGTGAAGCAATTGCTGAGATTCACTTGAATTCTCGAAAAGAAGACGAATTAAAAAACATCTAGAGCCTGAAAAAAATCTTCACAATTTATAAGAAAAGTTAGAAATAAAATTTAATTTTGATAAGAAGTTATTGGCCATTTTCTAAACTCTAAACTTTTTCTTCTTCGAAAAGAAGACGAATTAAAAAACATTTAGAGCCTGAAAAAAATCTTCACAATTTATAAGAAAAGTTAGAAGCAAAATTTAATTTTGGGAAGAAGTTATTGACCATTTTCTAAACTCTAAATTTTTAGAAAAAAAATTCTAGAAAATCCTAATGCCTCATAGAAAATCTTTGCACTTCAAAAGACGACTTCAAAAAACTCATAAACTCTAGAGAATAAATTGATAGAAATTTCCTGAACCCTCGAGAAAATAATCTAGATTTTTAGAAGAAAATTCTAAAAGAAAATCTTTGCGATTTAGAAGACAAGTTGAAAAAATCTTGAAATGTGGAGAAAAAAAATTACTAGAAACTTCCTGAACTTTCGAAAAAGTCTAGATTTTTAAAAACAAATTTTCAAAAAAGTCTCAATTTACTGGAAATTTTCTAAATTCTACAAAAATCTACATTTCTAGAATTTTTTTAATTCTTAAAACTTCGCAATTTAAAAGACAGCTTGAAAAAAAACAATCTTGATATCTGGAGAAATGACTGAAAAGAGTCTAGATTTCTAGGAACATATTTTTTATAGCCTCCAAATCTGAATAAAAGTTACTGGAAATGTCTGAACTCTCGAAAAAAGTCTAAAGTTCTGGAAAAGATTTTTTTAAAAATTTTTGAGCCCTGAAGGAAATCTTTGCAATTTATAAGACAATATTAAAATCTGGAAGAGAAAGGAAATACCTAAAGTAGAACTTAAGAAATGATCAAAGGATAGAAAGAAATGGGAAGAATACTACTACGCAAAGTAAATTAATGGAAAGAAGAATAATAAATAGAAATGTAAATGTATGCAAAGCTCTACAAGACAGAAGGGCAAATGATTAAATAAAAAATAAACAGAAAAATATCGAGAAAAATCAAAAAAATGCCTCGTGTAAACATCCACTTTCGGTTTATGACTGTTTACCAAAAGCTTTTCAGTTCCAGTTTTTAACGATAAAACCTTAAATTTAAAGTTTCAGCTCAAACGGATTATTCGCTCCCACAAACATTCTCATTCACGAAAACAATACTGTTCCTATAGATTTTATACAGGAAAAGTAAAAAACAGTGAATTTTAATTTAATCTGTGGTTATGGTTGTGTATAAATCCAAAGGAAAATGTACCTTATCCTTGTCCATCGATGAACCACTAGGTTGAACCCAATAGGGTGTAAATAACTTTGTGATTATCCTGCCAAGAGACCCCATTACAATCTGCAGTTGAAGTTCCCCTTCAATAGAGTCACTATCTATGTGAGAACGACATATCATCGATGGATAGATGATATGTTGTTCTCCCATGGATAAACTTCTAGGCTTTACTTGGCTCATTAGGTGTTATTTATTTTATCCTAGATGCTAACAAAAGTATTCCAATATTATACATAATAATTCTTTACAAAAATTTCGATCGCACTTGAAAAGCCTTGAATTCATAAAAAATGTGTTCTTCAATTCTCACCCTCTATTCGTCTGGCAAAAGTTCTGCCCCACGAAGACTTTCTTGATGACTATTTATCAAATGATTTGCGAAATATGGCCTTTTTTGTCCTAAAAAGGGATTATGATTTGACACTACGTGTCATTATCATTTAACCTTCTTATTATTTTTGAGTCTACAAGGTTTCAAGGGATAGTGGTACCACAAACCTGTTCCTACCCCGTCTGTAGTATTTTGGCTTAGGCCTAATTGATGATCTTGATTTAACCGACTGGATAAGTGTGGAATGGAAACCACAAGAAACAAATACGTAAATCCAAGGTAGAACAGTAAAAATCCGATGGATTAATGGCTGAGGGGAAGCTTAATTTAATCTATGCCGACTCTGGGCTTCACGCAACTCACAGTTTTAATAGCTTTATTATGGCTCTGCAATAATTGACCTTCTTCTTTTTTACCTACTCGTGGAACATACGTGAACCAAAATTTTAATCATGAAGTGCATAGAAGGAAAACGCTAAAAGCAAAAAGCCACAAAACACAAAATTTAGGGGATGGTGTACCTTTTTTTAGGCAATGAAACAACTTCCAGTTGAGGAACAGATACGACCTCGTTTATTGGTGGTCCAAGAACTTGCTCACACACTTGATTCATTTCATTGCTGATCATTAAAGAATGTATTTGATCTTCACTAAGCATATCGACACTTGATAAACTTTCAGTATTTGATGTATTATCTTCTATATTGAGATACCTTAAAGATTTCTCCAATGGACTCTGTAATTTCTTAACAGATTTCCCCGATTCCGTAATATCAAATTTCGGTTCACTGTTCCTTCTCTCAGTTAGAGAGCTAATATTCAACATCATCATACCGAATGATCAGATCTTCTCCACCTGTTCACTTAAATATTGTCTAAACTCTGTCTACAACTTGAATTAAAGTCAGCATCCTGCTCAGCTGAAGACAGTGAAATCCAATTAGATATACTCGCGCCCAGCTTGAGTTTATTCTTATTCTACTGGCACCACACTGATGCCGGGCATACCCTTTATTCAATTGTATTTCCATCACTATAAAGCGACTTTCTCTTCTAAATTTATATGAAAAACTTTTTGTCGAGGAGTCTAAAAAATACTAGTATCTTTTGGTTTTCCAAACTTTTTTTTTAAATTCTATGTTGCAATAATTCATCTTCAACTATGTGATAATTTTACCATATTTTTCCTTATCTTATTATAATTGAGAGGGAAAACATCTTTATTATTAGAAGTAAATATTACAGTTTTCTTAAAGTTTCTTCTAATCAGTGGCTATTGAACCGCGGTCTTTCAGCCTTCTTAGTATGGTTATATAAGAATATCTCTTTAAAGAAAAATATCCTTGGCGATTTTTTTCTATTAAATACCAAGATTTTTTAATTCATCCAAAAATTCAACAGCGATTTCTGGATTGCTAAAATTTTGATTTTATCCATTATCTGTTATTTTATTTGAATTTTTTCACGATTTCTAGAAATTTTTGGAGCTCTCTTATCATTATCCGATTTTTTGAAAACCGTTTCTTTAATATTTTCTTCTCTTGTCTCATTTTGTACAGGTTTTCTGAAAACTTCGTTTCTTGTTACAAGAGAAACTTCTTTTTGATTTTTTAACATGTATATTACAATTTATCTTACAAAGTAATTTTTAGATTTTTTGCATGACTTTCTCATTTAGGACTTAGCGAAACTATTACTAATGAAGATTGAAATTAAATTACACTTAATTTAAAACTTCATCAGTAATTTTAGATTTCTAGAAGGCTTTCAGATTTTCTAAAAACTTCTTTCCTTATTGCAAGAGCAACTTATCTTTTATTTTTTTAAGTTTATTTCTTAACATGTATATTACAATTTATCTTACAAATTTCTATAATTTTTTTAGATTCCTACAATTTGCTAGTAATTTGTAGATTTCTTGAATGACTTTCTCATTTACCACTTAGTGAAACATTTTAAACTATTACTGATGAAGGTTAAAATTAAGTGTAATTTAATTTGAGCCTTCATCAGTGATCATTTTTAGATTTATATAATTTTAATTGTCATAATGATGGTTGCGACCGTTACTACGTGGTTAAAAACGTGTTTCATTCAGTGTTCAATTTAAATTGTATTTATTCTTTTGGAATTTTCCTACAAACGTTTTTTTGAAGTTTTTTTAGAAAATAAAATAGAAGAGAATTTCTTTAGAAATTGTTTTAAAAAAAATTTTAAATAATTTTTTCTTTTAAATTCCTGGCGTCCAAGCAATTTCAAAATGTTTATAAATTATGTTTTATCCTTCGTCTCGGATTGTTTTTCTAGAAACTGTTCTTACAGATTTTTATAAATCTCCAAACTCTTTTCCTTTATTACGTCAGATTTTTTTCAAAAACTTTTCTACTCTTGCAAAAATTTCAAGAATTCTCCAGCAATTTCTAGATTGCTATAATTTTAATCTTAATCCATTATTTGTGATTTAATTTTAATTTTTTCAAGATTTCTAAAAATGTCTAACCGTTTCTTCAATATATCCATCTTCTTTTGTCTCGTTTTGAAAAGATTTTCTAAAAACTTATTTCCTTGTTGCAAGAGCAACTTCGCTTCTATTTTTTAAAGTTTTTTTAACACGTATATTATAATTTAAAGAAATGTATCTTATAAATTTCTAAAAAAAATTTAGCAATTTTTTATTTTAGATTCTTAAAATTTGCTAGTAATTTTTAGATTTATATAGTTTAAATTGTATATATTCTTTCAGAATTTTCCTATAAAAGCTTTTTGAAGATTTCTAGGTAATAAAATAGAAGAGAATTTCGAAAATGTTTGAAAAATTCTTTTTATTTTTTTCTTTTAATATCCTGTCCAATTTTAAATTTACATTTGCTCTTCCTCCTCTAGGATTGTTTTTCAAGAATCTCTTCTTACAGATTTTTATAAATATCCAAAATTTCTTTCCTTAAGACGTGAGATTTTTTCAAAAACTTTTCTTTTAGCATTATCTTATCGGAATTTTCCATGAACTTCCTCTTCATAATTGTTAGGAAAAACTACTCCTTGAGATTTAGGATTGTTTTTCTAGAAGCTCTTCTTAAAGATTTGTATAAATCTCCAAAATCTCTTCCTTTATTACGTCAGATTTTTTCCAAAAACTTTTTCTTTCTTGCAAAAATTTAATTCGCGAAAGTTCCATTTCCAGCATTATCTTATTGCAATTTTCCATTAATTCCCTTTTCATAATTGATTGGAAAATCTAGTCCTTGTGATTTCAAAAATTTTCAGTTTCTTTTGGCAGTTTTCTATTTAAAAAATGATTTCTACAGGAGCCCTGAATCAAGAAGGGACCCTAGACCAAGACGACTGTAGTCTGGTGTATATAAAACACACTACATAATTCGAAAGGCTCTTCTAATTTCCAGGAAAAAAACATTAATTATAATAGGTCTAAGGTTTATTACATTAATAAAGATAATTCAGTTTATTACATTAGTATGAAACAGTCTTGTATAGAATGTACATCTAAATAACGCTACATTTAGGACTGATGTTGATGATCATCATCTTGATCCAAAGGTTCTAGTTTTATATTGCAAATCCATTTAGGGTTATCACATGTGGAATTGTTCATCACACAATTATTACATTGATTTTCTTCCATAGAATTTTCGATATTATTAATGGCCTCTTCTATTTTATTTTGTGACAGGTGGATACTACGATTTAAACATCTTTATATGTTCTCGGAGTTTATATTAATAATCGGCATCGATTAATTTTTCTGTAGATCTTCTATTTGGTGTATGTTTCCATAATTTTACTTGCTTCTTCTTCTTTTTGGTACATTTATTCTTTTTGCCTTCTTTCGCTGTCACTATTTTCATTTTGTATTGTATATCTGTTCTTATTTCTGACCAGTCTTCTCTGACTCCATATAGAGATTTTTGGAGATCTTGGTTTGCTTTTTCTACTAAGGGAACTTCTGAGTGGTAACGTAAGGACCTTAGTTTTGTAGTATGCCGCATTTAACGCCGCCTTGTGTCGTTTCCTGCAAGACCATATTTCTCGGCTTGAGTCGAAGATTCGAAAGCCTGGTAACCTGCTAAATGATTTTCTTCACAATTTAGCCTCTTGTTTCGCATATTTCTGCTACTGCATGGAAAATTTACGTTCATTAACGAGGATGCCACTTTTTGTTCGGCATTTTGGACCAAGCCGCATGTAAATTTTCTCGAACTTCTTCCTATGTTTTATTCTAGTGTAATTACCGTATCTTAATGAAGTTTAAAGTGTGTATAATGCGTAATCTGTGTCTTGTTTTTCTTACCACCAGCTAATGTTATCTAATGTTATTTTGCTGTTTTGTGATTGATACTTATATTATACATTCATTCCAATATTCATCATATGGAACCTAGCAGCAGCCCTAGTAGAAGTTCCTACGAAGAAAGACAAGAGACAGATTATCATAGCCCCTGCCTATTTTCCTGGAGATCAAAGCAAATCACCACCAAGGGGGTAATAAGACTCATGGATTTGGTAGCTCTATTATTAATCATCAATCCAGCTGAAGCAAGAACTATTCAAAATTGGCATGTTGTGGAAACCCCTCTTTATCCGATATGTTAATGATTAAGTTGGAGACAATAGAGTGTAGAAATCCGAGGAACACAGACTGGAGTCTCTGTAGAGAGTGCTTTAGTGTAGAAAGTGACTATCTCTACCTCAACATCCAGACCGCAGAAGAGCGTTTGTAGACTTTCAAGAAAACACTGCTCAATCTACAGATGGAAGGATATTCCTAGCTGCTAGAAAAAGCAAAAACACGGCTGGTAAAGTCATTTTCAATGAAAATATTTAAATTAGCAAAAAACCTTTTCAAAGCACAAAATACATCAGTTTTACAGGCTGAAACAATAGTCTTTGAAAGATGTACTTAAGTTATTATGCAAAATTCTTCAAGGAACTATAAATAAACTCTGAATCAATTCACCAAGGGCAACAAGCTCACTTTAATGTGAGTATGTGTGATAATAGGCAACGAAAATGCCGATGTATTTGCCAGGGAAGGAATTACAATTGCCATGTTTGGATTAAAGCCTACATGTGGGCTATCAAAAGCACATAGGAAGGACATGGTCCAAGAATAGGGCACTGGATTAACAAACCAGGTCAAAGGCGCCTCATTAAAAGCGAGATAAGACTGGTCACGTATCTCTTTACAGGATATTGGCCAGTGAAATACCATCTTCACAAGATACGTAAAATGGACAAAACCACTTGTAGACCTGGATTGGAAGTAAAAACGGCCGAGAAAATCTTTTGCGTGTGTGTAGTACTGGGTACCACCAGACTAGCCCTTACCGAAGAAATGTAGATATCGCCAGAACGGATCTGAGCATGGCCACCAAGGAAGTTAATTGACCTTGACAAGGAAATTGACTTCTTGGGAACATACTAGTGTTGTGGTATTAGTACAAAAGGTCTAACAAGGTATCATTTCTTTAATAACACTGTTTCCTATAGTTTCCACAACTGTAGTTTATCATTATCATACAGTTAGAAAAGTTATTTGTATTAATTTGTATGCAATCAATTTTGTTACAGCCATTTTCCGCTTTCAGTTTTCCCCATCCTCGGTTTACATGAATTTCTGCATAATAACAACAGTGATTAAGTAAACACGCTCGGTTGCACGGCTTAAATGAAAGCCGTTTTCACGCTCGGCTCGCCGAATCACCAAACACAAATACGTCACCTGGCCGGCCGATCCTTCATACAGAACCGAGCGCATTCATTTAATTAAAGACCGTCACAAATAGCAATTCCGCCTCCGGCGGCGGCGTTTTGCCCGTTCGCCGCTGAGGCAATTTATGCGCACAGTGTTTACCCATTATTCCGGTGTGCAGCTGCAACCTACATACGTACCAACTATGCACTTCCCCCTGCGAATCCACTGGCCGAAATCGAAAAGTAATTTCAACTTTTAATGGCCGATGAAATAGTTTACTGCTCACGGGCGCTTAAATCGTTCGGTATTGGATTCGGCGGAAGCTTTCCAAGTTTTGTCACACGGACGAATTAAGGGGGGTGGGCGTCGTTACAGGATGTACGAATGAGGTTAATAATTCCGCCGGTGACTATATTTAATGTTCATGTACTTCGGAGTTATTTCGGTAGCAATTCTATAAGTGTAGAGGCGATTAAGTTCGATCGATTATACAGTGTGTTGAATTGTTTTACGCACCATACGGATTTTCAAGCTTAATATATTTTTAAATTATCACATTGCAGTTATTATTTTATTATATGTAGCTTTTAAGGGCGTAGTTTGTGCAAACAGATATATTATTGCAGCGGGTCGTTTATTAGAAGCGCGGACAAAGCGGAACATTTACGGTATCACCATTTAAAAGAAACTGCCAAGCTGGCGCTTAAAAGCTTTTATCACAAATTACATTTCCGCTTTACACGTACACACTAACACACAAAGTTCGCAACGTCCGTTTTTGTTAGTCGTGTTTTGATAGCCTCCGCGCGTTGACACACGAAAACTGACCGCACCCAAAGCATCCACCCTCCCATGACTTGATTTCCATTTTCATAATTACCCTCAAACCGATGTTTTCATTTGCATTACATGAATTTAAGTGTCGCGTTATTATATTTCTATCAAGGTAATTTATGAAGTTATAAATAATAAGTGTAATTAGATATCAATAATAAATATTATAGTATAAGAACACAGTTTAATACACGCATGTATAACACCAGAAGAATATGTGTGCATAATTACAAATCGACCTTAAATTTAGAATTTGCGATGTTTAGTGGTTCACGGAAAAATTGGATGGTTTAAATTGACGGTGATATATTTATTAAGTAAGGCGAATGCCTAAGTGGGCGTTATCGTTGAGCATCGTCACTTTTGTTGTGCTTTTCTGAAGTTAAATCATATTTAGAAGATTTGAAAAAAAGTAGCAAGAAATGCATTAGTTTTATTTGATCTTGGCCTTAATTTTTTTTAATTTCATAACCTAATCTTCAGAGAACTGGAGATGAAGAAAAATGATGAGAAAAAATTATTTGTTTTTTGTTTGATTGCTCTTAATCCCTGGTTTTCTAAATGTTTGAAGTGATTAAATCATCTTCTTAAAGGAATTCTTATTTGACTTTACTTTTCTTAAGACTTTAGAATCAATTAAACAAAAATGTGAAATAAATTTAGTTGTTTTTCTCTTTATAAAAATGTGTTTGATTTAATCTTCATAAACTCAAAGGGGAGGAAACATTTTTAGAAAGAAATTTTCATTTGCCTTTACGATAAACTAAAAATATTTAAAAAAATAAATGTATTCGTTTTTATTTGATTTTATTTTCATAAGATTTAAAAATATAATCTTTAATAATATGAATGTAAAGAAAAATTTAGAGTAAAAGTTATTTTTAGAAAAAGGTTAAGAAGAAAAAAGAAATGTATTCAATTTTTCTTATTTAAAATTTAATATTTAGAAATAAAGGTATAAAAAAAAACTTTGCAAAGAAATTCATTTAATTTTTCTTCTTTACTATAGAAATAAAGGTAAACATAAACTATCTTTCTTTTTATTTTAACTTTTCTTGACCTTAAAGAGCATAGGTTAAAAAAAGAACTTTCGAAAAGAATCAATCAACAAAATTGCTGAAGTTTAATCAAGAAGAACTGAAGAAGGAAAATCTATGCAAAGGACTAAATTTATATCTAATTAGACTGGTTTTCGCCGCCTGTAGTGTTCTAAAAATTTGATGATTTAATTTTTAGAAGAAAAATGTTTAGGGTACTATTCTCATATGATCAAATATAAGTTTTTATCTGTCATGATCACATCTCTTAAAGAATCCACGTTAAGCAAAAAATCTAAAACTTTTTCAGTAACTTTTCTTCCCAGTTTTTTCTTTAAAATACTTTACGTTTTTTTCTTTCAGATTGTGAGGATTTACCTTCAGAGTTTTAGAATTTTTCAACAATTTTTCTTCTAGATTTTAAGAATTTTCTTGAATATCTCTTCTAAATTGCAAGAATTTTCATAAAAGGTTGTAGAATTTTCCAGTAATTTTTCTTCCCTTTTTTATTGTTTCTTGTTTTGACTTCTAAATTGTAAGATTCTTTAGAAATTATCATCAGAGTTTAAGAACTTTGCAACAATTTTTCTTCTAGATTTTAAGATTTTTCTCGAATTTCTCTTCTAAATTGCAAGAATTTTCATAAAAGGTTGTAGAATATTTCAGATTGTACGACTCTTTTTTTATAGAATGTAAGAATTTTCCAACCATTTTGTCTTTTGTATTTCTAGATTTTTTCTTGAATTTTCTTTACTTTAAGAATAACTTAACAATTTTTCTTCTATATTATAAGAAATGTCGTTAATTTAATTTTTTTAATTGTAAGAATTTAAAAAAATCTTAAACTTTCTCATTAACTTTCCTTCCCAGTTTTTTCTTTAAAATTTTTCTTCCAGATTGTGAGAATTTACCTTCAGATTTTAAGAATTTTTCAATAATTTTGCTTCTAGATTTTAAGATATTTCATGAATTTCTCTTCTAAATTGCAAGAATTTTCTTAAATATCATTTTTAAATTGTTAGAATTATCTTATAAAAAATGTAAAACTTTCTCAGTAACTTTCCTTCCTAGTTTTTTCTTTAAAATACTTTACGATTTGTTCTTCCAGATTGTGAGAATTTACCTTCAGAGTTTAAGAATTTTTCAATAATATTTTTTCTAGATTTTAAAAATTTTCTTGAATTTCTCTTCTAAATTGCAAAAATTTTCATAAAAGGTTGAAGAATTTTCCATTAATGATTTTTTTAAATTTTTTTGACTTCCAGATTGTAAGGTTCTTTTTTATAGAATGTAAGAATTTTCCAATTTTCTTGAATTTCTCTTCCAAATTGCAATAATTTTCTTAAAAGGTTGTAGAATTTTCCAGTAATGTTTCTTCTCTTTTTTTTGACTTCCAGATTGTAAGATTCTTTTTTTATAGAATGTAAGAAATTTCTAACAATTTGTCTTATGTATTTCTAGATTTATTCATGAATTTCCTTTACTTTAAGATTAATTGAACAATTTTTCTTCTATATTATAAGAATTTTCATTATTTCATTTTTTAAATTGTAAGAATAATGTTTAAAAAAAATGTAAAACTTTCTTAGTAATTTTCCTTCCCAGTTTTTTCTTTAAAATACTTTACGATTTTTTCTTCCAGATTGTGAGAATTTACCTTCAGAGTTTAAGAATTTTTCAACAGTTTTTTTTCTAGACTTGAAGAATTCTCTTGATGTTCTCTTCTAAATTGCAAGAATTTTCATAAAAGGTTGAAGAATTTTCCAGTAATGTTTTTTTTTTCATTTTTTGACTTCCATATTGTAAGATTCCTTTTTTATAGAATGTAAGAATTTTCCAACAATTTGTCTTTTGTGTTTCTTGATTTTTTTCATTAATTTCCTTTACTTTAAGAATAATTTAACTATTTTTCTTCTATATTATAAGAATTTTCATTAATTTCATTTTTTAAATTGTAAGAATTATCTAAAACAATCTAAAACTTTCTCAGTAACTTTCCTTCACAGTTTTTTCTTCAAAATACTTTACGATTTTTTCTTCCAGAATTTTTCAACAATTTTTTTTCTAGATTTAAAGAATTGTCTTGAATATCTCTTCTAAATTGAAAGAATTTTCATAAAAGGTTGTAGAATTTTCCAGTAATGTTTTTTCCCTTTTTTTTTGATTTCCAGATTGTAAGATTCTTTTTTTATACAATGTAAGAATTTTACAAAAATTTGTCTTTTGTATTTCTAGATTTTATCATAATTTTCCTTAACTTTAAGAACCATTTAACAATTTTTCTTCTACATTATAAGAATTTTCATTAATTTCATTTTTTAAATTGTAAGAATTATCTTATAAAAAATGTAAAACTTTCTCAGTAACTTTCCTTCCAAGTTTTTTCTTTAAAATACTTTACGATTTTTTTCCAGATTGTAAGAATTTATCTTCAGAGTTTAAAAATTTTTCAACAACTTTTCTTCTAGATTTTAAGAATTTTCTTGAATTTCTCTTCTAAATTGCAAGAATTTTTATAAAAGGTTGTAGAATTTTTCAGTAATGTTTTTCCCTTTTTTTTGATTTCCAGATTGTAAGATTCTATTTTTATAAAATGTAAGAATTTTCCAATAATTTGTCTTTTGTATTTATAGATTTTTTCATGAATTTCCTTTACTTTAAGAACAATTTAACAATTTTTCTTCTACATTATATGAATTTTATTTAATTTCATTTTTTAAATTGTAAGAATTTTCTAAAAAAAAAATCTAAAACTTTCTCAGTAACTTTCCTTCCCAGTTTTTTTCTTTAAAATACTGTACGATTTTTTCTTCAAGATTGTAAGAATTTACCTTCAGAGTTTAAGAATTTTTCAATAATATTTTTCTAGATTTTAAAAATTTTGTTGAATTTCTCTTCTAAGTTGCAAGCATTTTCATAAAATGCTGTAGAATTTTCCAGTAATGTTTTTTCTCTCTATTTTTGACTTCTAGATTGTAAGATTTTTTTTTATAGAAAAAGAAATTTTCAACAATTTGTCTTTTATATTTCTAGATTTTTTTATGAATTTTCTTTACTTTAAGAATAATTTAACAATTTTTTTCTAGATTATAAGAATTTTCATTAATTTCATTTTTTAAATTGTAAGAATTATCTTATAAAAAAATGTAATACTTTCTCAGTAACTTTCCTTCCAAGTTTTTTCTTTACAATACTTTACGATTTTTTTTCCAGATTGTAAGAATTTACCTTCAGAGTTTAAAATTTTTTCAACAACTTTTCCTCTAGATTTTAAGAATTTTCTGGAATTTCCCTTCTAAATTGCAAGAATTTTCATAAAAGATTGTAGAATTTTCCAGTAATGTTTCTTCTCTTTTTTAACTTCCAGATTATAAGATTATTTTTTATAGAATGTATAGAATTTTCCAACAATTTGTCTTTTGTATGTTTAGATTTTTTTCATGAATTTCCTTTACTTTAAATTGTAAGAATTATCTTAAAAAAAAATGTAAAACTTTCTCAGTAACTTTCCTTCCCAGTTTTTTCTTTAAAATACTTTACGACTTTTTCTTCCAGATTGTGAGAATTTATCTTCAGAGTTTAAGAATTTTTCAACAATATTTTTTCTAGATTTTAAAAATTTTCTTGAATTTCTCTTCATAAAAATTTGTAGAATTTTCCAGTTATGTTTCTTCTCTTTTTTTTTGACTTCCAGATTGTAAAATTCTTTTTTTTATAGAATATAAGAATTTTCCAACAATTTGTCTTTTGTATTCTTAGATTTTTTCATGAATTTCCTTATCAATTGCGAAAAGTTTCTTAGCAAATTCTAAAACTTTTCAGTAAATTATTGTATTAATTTTATATAGAATTTAAAAATTTTCAAAAAACTTTCTTCTAGATTACAAGAATTTCCATGAATTTCTCTTCTAAATTGAAAGAATTTTCTTAAAGAATTTCAAAACTTTTCGTCTAGTTTTTGCAGTCGGATTTACCTATGTATAAAAAATAATATCATTAAGATAGTGTCCATTTTCACGCTGACAAATGTGGAGCAGCTCTCTGTAGTTAGCTTTCATTCTCTCAATATTTGAAGATCTTAGAGACCTTTTACTCTATCGCTTGTCTCAGAACAGCCAGAAAAAATCACCGAATCTGGAAATAACAGAAAAACGTTTAACTTTTTTATACTACTTTTTATTTTTACATAATACTTCTTGACTAGTTTGCAATTGAAACTAGTCACGAAGTATTATTTAAAAATAAAAAGTAGTACAAAAAAGTTAAACATTTTTCTGTTATTCATTGAAAATGTACTGCGAAGTGAACGATTTCAAAATTCAAGAATCTGGAAATAATGCGATATCGGAACATTTTCTAACACTCGAGTAGTTTGGGACGTAGCTACATCTTATTGGAAACAAATATTTCGCAGATTGATTCGCCATCCTCGCAGCTCAATTCTTAAGAAGTTGTTCACCGTATTCAAGTAACGATCAGCTATCAAGGTCACAGCGTTTTCTTAAAAAAAAAGTAGGGCCTTATGACAACAAACTTCCCGATGTCGCACCACACCGTAACTTTGGGTTTGGGTAGTAGTAATTCATGTAGAGTTTGTGGATTTTCAGGGGCTCAGTTTTGGAAGTTTTGTCGATTCACAACACCATTGAGATGAAAATGAGCGTCGTAGCTCTTAATCAGAATTGCATTAGGCTTTCCTTCTGTTAAAAGTTGGATAGCTTCAGCAAAAGCTGCATGTTGTGGATAGTCGGCCTCCATCAACTGGTGTACTGAAATGTCGCACAAGAAGGCGAGCTCAACACCTTGGACACGTAACATAGCCTGCCTTACACGTTCTACGTTCCCTGATGTTCAAACTGTGTGAACTTGACCTGATGGCTTTTTTCACTAAACTACCTCCAGCATAAAGAGCATTAACCCAGAACAAAATGGTGTTCCAGATTGGGATGTCTCCATGACGAGGAATGTTAAACCTTCGACCAAAGACACGCTGAACTTCTCCTCTTCTCACAAAACTATCATACACAAAAAGGGATGCTCCATGGTTCAAAGAAGCATGATCGAATCTAAACAATAACCATTTACAAGACGTCTTTCTCGGCTCCCCCCTCATACCCCTTCGATTGAATACTACCTATTCCAAAAACATCCGTTTCCCATGGCGCATCCTATATAAACAGAGTGGTTTTCATATTAGCCTTTCTATTCTTTATTAGCTGTAAAGTATATATAAAGATAATATTGCTGTGTATTTGGGAACTGTTTTTATCTGTTTGTAAATTGGCATCAATAAGGTCTTAAAACTAATTTACTTTAAATATTAAGGTTGTTAGTTGAGGAAATTTTGTTCAAGCTTTTATCAATCTGTAACTAAGGCAATTATTTTTCCCGGATACACAGGTTGGATTCCATGTCGACCTATCTACTTTCTCTCAGCTAACGAGGAAGACCTGTAGGTTACTAATCTGGAATGTAAATAATGCTGGTGTATGTTTGAGCTCTTTTCTATTTATTTGTTTGTAAATTAGATGATGTGTCTAGAATCCTGAAGTATTAGAAATCTAGAACTTGTAGTAAAAATAAATTCCAATTCTTAATTTGTTTACTTACAATGAACCACTTGAGAAAATCCTGCTCGAACGACAACTAACCTCCGAAAAAGAATTTCGGCTCAGGCTATGTACTCTATTAGCTGTTTAAGGTGACAACGTTGAGGGGTTTTCCATCCAAAAAAGGGTCTAGCGTTGTTGTTATTTTTAAACTGATTTTGCTGAGTATCCAGAAAATAATTGTTTTAGTGTTTTATTTTCGAATCTTTGGTAGTTGATAATGGAATTGTTTTGTTTGAAGTAGACATCAGTGTCACTGGAATTTTTAGTTGAACTTTATTGATTTGTTTTGTTATTTGTTGGGATAAAGCTTGCAGTACTTTCAACTGTTACCATCTTCAGACCAGATTTCTTTTTGGGCTTCTTTAAACGTTTGTCCCATTTAGGCACTCCATCTTCATCATCAGCACAAACTGCTTTGCTTTTACAATCAGTGACAGATTTATTCGTTGTAGTGGAAATATCTGTGTCACTCTGATTTTTTCTTCTTGCAGCATAGTTCTGCCTTATCTCCAGCTGCGGTATACTGAATCTGGTTCTAGTTGTGCTTTCATAATATGTTTTTCTATCTACAAGGGCAATAACTGTCCACCTAGAAACAAACCTGTAGATAACCCTCAAATTCTTTGAGGAGCAGATGGACAAATGTCACCTGGAAATTAATGCTGATAAAAGTGTTTTTCTGCACTTTAGTAACTCTAGAATGCGAGAACAGTCACTCATCCTCACCTAGAACGAAATAATATACCAAGAATGTATCTTCGACTACCATCTAAACTGGTCAAAAACTGTTATTCACGTAATTAATAAGGAGAGTTTTTTGCTCTCAAGGGTATGGTCCTTGATCAATTTAAAATCCAAGATAGCCAAGATTAAATTAGACAAGATAGTCTAAATCTAACAAATTCTAACAAAGCAACTAAGTATTAGAATTGATTGGGGAAACTGCAGTAAATCATTTATGATTAACATGACAAAAGGAAACATCGTAGGTATCGAAATGATTTATTAGCAAATAACACGCGGTTAATACCCAATTACTACTACTATTACCAGTAAGATTATTTATGCTTCAATCATATAATCAACAGATCCCTAAGTACTAGCAGTTTGGCTTCCTTTTTCTAAATTAATCTATTAATTTTCCACTTTCCTTCTTGAAAGCCACAAGACAACATTTTTTCCTTGATGTCCAGCAAGTTCTTGATTAGGTTTGCATATTGGTTATCTATATAAATGTTTCCTCTTAAATATTTTACGTTATTTTATGTAAGAAACTTTCTATTTAACAAATTCTGCAAATATTGGAAGAAGTAATACATTTGTTATGTTCCATTTCTTTATTATCAGGTAACTGACACGTTTTTCGGTCCTTGCGGATAATTCTCAAAGTTAAAAACAGTTTTCTGTAGCAGAACAAATATCGAATTTATTAAATTCTGCTAAGTTAGAGTCAAACAGAGAGACAAACATTTTTCGATGCGTTTCTAATCTTAATAGGGGTGCGTCTCTACATTTTCTTAAGCAACTGCAATCCACTCTGTAAACACACCCCTAGTTAGATTTTGAACAGAGCAAAAAATGTTTGTCTGACTCTAGCAGGATCTGTTGAATAGTAAGTTGAAATATCAACCATTTTAACTTCCTATTCAACAGATCCTGTCAAGTTAGAGTCAGATAAACATTTTTTGCTCTGTTCAAAATGTAATTAGGGGTGAGTCCCTACATTTGTTTGAGCAACTGTAATCGAATCTGTGGATCTGCAACATTTCAAGAATAGCATCACAAACGATGAAGAAAATTATGAATTAGATATTTTCGTCTCCAATTAATAAGTACTCATTAGATTAGTCACTTTCACGAGGAGATGTTTTAGTTGGTAGGAATCTAAAACTACTCTACATAGAGGGTGTTCATGATGGATTTCCATTTCTTTAACAAAAATCTCTCTTTAAGTACTCTGCATTTCATTGATGATTTAATTATTTGTATATAAACAAATTTTCTTTGAGTAATAGTTATAGTTCATGTTAGACACTATAATAAAAAACAAAATTTAATTACAATACGTAATGGAGAGTACTACTTTTCACACGAATGAAATCAACGCAAAAAAATCTAAGCCCATTTCATCGCAACCCCTTTTTTTCCTCCCTAATCTCGACCCACCACCCCAAGCACCGCTCCAATCCGGAATCTGTCGGAACGGCCCATTTCACCGCGCGGTTTTATACTTGTTGCTATCCTCCGCCCACCCTTACCGACCCAAAGTTCAACCGGGGATAATGCCGGACATACATCACCGACGACGGAGGGAGAGAGGGGAAAAAAGTTTCTTATCGGTGGGCCGCAATTAACGCACTTTACACTCCCTCACACCCTCGGTTAGAACAAAAGCTCGCCCGTATCGTTTCTCCCCCCTCACCTCTATTTTCTTTATTTTATTTTATTTTCATTCACGCTCCCACTTCAAGCGGGATCTTGATTTAATTAAGGGCGTGTTTGAGTTATGGCGGACCCAAATTGGCCCTACTTTATTCCCGTTATGCATACATTAGCCAAATTAAACATTTCCAGAGCGGACAAGTGTACACTTGTTGGAGTAATTAAATGAACGGTTTGATAAATATTGGTTATGTTAATATAAAAATAAAAAAATAAAATACGATATTAAACATATATAAACGTTTCATGTTACTAAATTTCAAAGCTATTTATTGTAAGCATAATTATTTTAGTAATGTAAGAAATGATGAGCATAATTTTCTTATTGCGTGTATTAACCTGATTGTGTTTAACATTGTTAAAAAAATAAGCTGAAGTAAAGAATGAATGTGCAGTAATGGCATTCATTAAACCAACCATCAATCATACAATGTGTGTAATTTACCATCCTCCTGATATTTTCTTTGTTCAATAGATATTGCGGGGAAAAACTAATAAATTCTTATCGAAAAGAAATCAATCTTCGTAATCTGAATACATTGCATATTTACACGAATTCGTTACGGGGGGAATTCAATTCGGATTTAAGGTCTGACCTGGAAACCACCCCCCGTCCCACACACACACACCCTTCAAAGGGCCGACGATCATTAGATCGTTACAGCGGACCAGAACCCATTATGCTCGGCTTTAATAAAAGCGACGGCAAAGCCCGGCCTGGACGGCGTTTCGTTACTAAAATACACAACTCATTTACCCCCCGGAAGAAAATTAGCGGAATGTAGGTTGCATTGTTTGGCGACACACAAAAAAATTTAACAACTATAAAGCTCGCATCTGTGTATTCGTAATTATACGAGCGCTATTAAAATATTTTACGTTTTTCAAGTTTTAATTTGAGAACGCAACCTTTCTTTGTGTATGGGGGGTAAATGTATGGGCCGGACTCTCCCCCCCGGGCAGCAATCTGGAAATCGATCGCGTGAGACTTCAGGTTTTGTGTTAATGCGAGTAACTTAGCATACTAATTTAAGGTTACTTGATTTATTTGCTTTTAACAATGGGTGCTCCTGTAAAATGCACACAAGTAAAATAAATATCATTCTTGCATGCACGTCGTTAAACAAAAAAAAACTCTCCATAATCTTAATGACTCTAATAATAATAATAGTAAATAGCCCAATGACCACAGTTGTATTGATTACTCTGATTTTATGAATTGTTTTTGACTGGTATATAATATTATTAGAGATTTACAGATTACAAAATGTTACCATAAACAAAATTTTAAATATATTGTGTAATTTTTATTTTATATAAATATATTACATTTTTATAAATACGGTTGAGTTCACTTCTAAAATCCTAATTTATTATTATATAGAAATATAAAATAAAACTTGGAAAATTCACAATTAATTACGTTGTTTTTGTAAAGAATTATTTCCTTTGAGATGAAATCAAATTTTCCCCGTTCGTGAATATTTCAGCGTTCAGCCAAGTGAGTGAGGAGTAGGAGGGTGGGGTGAGGAATCGTTTAAGATTTAGAAGATGATCCAGGAGACCCCTGTGGAAATTACACGCGAACCCCGAGCTGATACAGCGAAATTCCACCGTCTCAGACCGGGCTCACCTCATCCAGGCCGCGGGGGTGGCTCGCTTTAATGCCTGCAGCAATCTCGTCAGTGCAAAGGGGGGCATTAATTATACAAAAACCGTTTCAGACCTCACATATTTCGCCTCATTAATGATGTGTATCGTCGGATATAGTTTGAGCCGCCGTTAATAATTTATGTTTCCATTACGCACGCACTGCACGTCTTCCTTAAAGATGGATGAGGGCCGGCCCTCCCAGTTATAATCGATGTTTAGATAGACCGGTTCATTAACTGGGAAATTGAAAAATTATAGATATAATTCGTATCTCCTTCCAATCAACACTATTAAATTAAGATGTTTATTTTACAAGTAACTTTTTTTTCGATTTTTTTATTACTCTTCTGCTTAATGTACAAAATTATATATTAAATAATAGTTTTAAAGTTATATATTTCTTTTTACCTCGTACTAAACAATAGTCTATTGCAATTAACTCATTATCAAAGCTATTGAGTAAAAAGTACTCGAAATAAAAATCTTGCTTATAAACGAAATTAAATATTATTATTCTAAATATATAACAATCTATGCAAAAAGATAATCTTTGATATACATGTGTTGAATAATTTTTTGAACGCCATTAAAAAGCAATAAACTGTACATGGTGTGTAACATCCTGATTGATTGTAACAACAGAATTTAATTACATCTGCGCCAAACATCCAACTTGGCTAACTATAGCGCTCGTGTAATACATTTATTTATACCATTGTTTATAACGAAACGTGCAACGTTTAACCTTGTAGGGATCACAATCGTGTTTTATGATCGAGCGCAAAAGTTAATTGAGATGTAATCAATTAACTAACTCCCGCTATTTTTATCTTTAAATCTAAATTAAACGCGCCAATGCGGGCGTAAATGTTACCACTGCAGAAATTATAAATAAGATATCACGAATAACTTTTAGGAAAAAGAAATTCAGGAGAAGCTTAAATTTTTTTACGTATGTTTACGATCAAATTAAACGCACTGAAAAGAAATTGTGATTTTATTTAAGATATTACAATGAATCTAAGGTAGAATTGTAAGATTAATTGCAGTAAATTATTATTATTATGTAAATCAAAAAGCTTCATTAAAATTAAAAAAAAAATTAATATTTCCTTCAAATTTATATATATTTTCGCAGACGTATTTTGTATATTTTATACATTAAGGGATAAAAAAGTAATATTCCCTTTTTATCATATAACAATTTTTATGAATATTATGATATTAAATATAAAAAAATATGATATAAAGTAAATGCTCGTAATCACCCCAGGGAATATTAAAATGTTAAATTTCTAGATAAAAAAAACCTCTGTTCACTGTGTACAGATTTGAATATACTTCAATAAAGATGTATTAATAGATTTCATGTATATTTGATTTCATCGTTAAAAAAATATAATACCGTTATAGTAAACATACGTTTTCATTTAATTGATCGGTTATAAGTTATTATTATTATTATTGTTATTACCTGTGACGGGAGCCTCAATGTCAATCATGGTCTTCTCGGCTCGCAAGAGGGCAGCACCATCGTTGATGATCTTGAGGGCGGCCTGCTCGTCGATTCGTCCCTCCAAGATGAAATGCTGTTTGAGCACATCCGGTCGCGGTTTATGCGTCCGCGTGTCGAACACTTCGGCAACAGTTAACTTATGACTCGGTGGAAACGGAACAGCTGCAACGAATAATAAATCAGCTTTAATATTGGAAATATTCATGTAAACGTAGTAATTATACAACATAGAAGAATTTTGCATAAATGGTGGATGCGCCGGGCTACAATAACAAGCCCATAATTATACAAGGTACAACAGCAATAATTTTGTATTAATTGTGGATGCGCAGGGCGATAAACATCAAATCTCTTTGTATACTTTCTTCATTGTATTTGTATATTTTAAAAAAACCCATATTTATAGAAAATACAACAGCAATAATTTTATATACATTGTGGATGCGCCGCGCGATAATCATAAATTCTTCTTTATACTTTCTTCATTGTATTTGTATATTTTTAAATGCTAAATGTACATTTCAAACACGATTTATTCATCGTCATTAGTTAACTCAGAAAAAAAGTATAAAAGTAAAAAATGAAATATACATTAAGCATTTACAAATATTTAATACAGAGAAGAAAATAATATATTATTTCTAATAATAATTTTCGATATTACCAACAGAAATAAAACCCCTCACTGGTTTATCTGTAATATTAAACGTGTTCGCATTTGTTTAATATTAATAAAAACAAATATAATTCTAACAATTTCAGTTGTAACGAATAATATCCGTTTTAAACTTGAATAAACTAATTAAAACGTATAAATGGTGGATGCGCCGGGCGCGATTCATACATCCACGTATTTGTTTACCTGTAAAACTAACCGTTTAAATTAAATTATTCTTCGTAAGAGATTCAGGTTAATTTAATTTAATGTATTAATAGAAATAAACTTGTAATCAAATTCAAATAATTTCTTCATAAATTAGTTTTATTACATAGACGTGCATTTCGAATAACAAGTACACAATATCAAAGCTTTTGATTAAGAATCCATAGAACTAGAAATGTACACAAATTACTGCGAGAAAAGCGTTGTTTTATAACAGGTTTGTTTGATTGTTTGTTTTTTATTTCACTTTATCTCTACTAAAAACAGAGTACACCGAATTTCTATTATAGCTTTAATGATAATGGATATAAATTATGCTTTAGAATAGAAATTTAAATATATTTTTGTTTGTTCAAACCATATTGAAAATTCACATCTAAATGTATGATATATTTTTGTGTAGAATCATTTTTAACTGTTAAATCAACGCTTTGATATAACCGTTTTATAAGAATTATTAATGAAAAATTTTATCAAAGCGTTGATTTAACAGTTAAAAATTATTGATTTCTAATCAACTAAAATAAAACAACAATTTTTATATTAACCTTAAGTACGCTTGATGTTTGGCATCACAATAAAATGTATATTTGCTTACTCTTTACCCACTACAAAAATTGTATATGTTGTATATATCTAGATTCCTCTTGACCTCGCATAATAAAGTGTTTAAACTAGTTTAGCGTACTTTTAACTTACTCCAATAAATTGTGTATTAACCTGAGCTGTCCCAACGCGAACCCTTAATTTAAAATGTTATTTCCTGATCAACTGAATATTCTTATTGGTCGCAATTTTCCTTTTAATTTCTATACAGAAAATGAGAAAGTATTTTTATTATCAAAGTTTTACAACCTAGAAAAAAAAGATAATTAAAAATCTTTCAAATTTGGTCGAAATTTCTACTTCTAAATTCGATAAGAAAGAAGATAAAGTACCGAATGATATGACCAAAGTTTTACAAGATGGATGATTAAAGTTCTTTCAAATCAGAATGCAGCTTCTAAAATTAACGAAAATGTTTTAGGAGAATTATTAGTGCAGTTATTTAAACAACAATTGACATTTCACAAAAAAACTAGTAGAATCCAAACATTTTCTACATGCAAAATCAAAAAGTAAGCGATCTAAAGGATTAAGAGGTCAGACATTTGATATAATATTAAGATTTACAAGCCAGAAAAAGTTGCATTTTCTAAAAATCACGAAAACCTTTTAGGGGAACTCCAAAAATTCAAAACAATTGAAGATATTTCTAAAAAAAAATGAGAAGATTCCAAAAATTTTAAGCACAGTCCAAAATTAAGCAATCTGCAGAATTAAGGAGACAGAAATTTGATAAAATATTAAGGCTTAAAGGAAACCCTGAAGAAATTTACAAGAATACTCATAGAAGTATGGAGGAGTAAAGCAAACTTAAACTTTCTACAGATTTAGCGTCAAAAGGTTTGAAAATTGAAGTACAATCTGAAGACCTCTAATCAATTATCTTAGGGCTTGAAAATTAATAGAAAATCCTAAGGATATTTACAAGAAATACAAACGCGAAGAATCTGAACCTAAACTAGTTGCAGATTAAGAGAATCAAAATCAATTACAGAATGTAACTGAAAAATAAGAAGTTACAAAATAAATTTGCAGACGAGGATTCTAAGCTTAGAACTATCTGCAAAATTAGAGAAGCAAAATCAATTACATAAAGTAACTAAGAGATTAGAGATTGAAGAAAAACTTGAAGATGTTTTAGATGAGCCAAATCAATTAAATTAAATGTATGAATGATTTAAGGTCAAGGAAGTAACTGAAGATATTTACAAGAAACCCAAAACGTTTATAGTCCAAAATTAAACAATCTGCAGAATTAAGGGAACAGAAATTTGATAAAATATTAAGGCTTAAAGAAAACTCTGAAGAAATTTACAAAAATATCTATAAACGTATGGAGGAGGAAACCAAACATAAGCTTTCTACAGATTTAGCAAGAAATCCAAACGCTACACTCGCGAGGAATCTGAACCTAAACTATCTGCAGAACTAGAAAATCGAAATTAATTACAGAAAGTAACTGTAGGATTAGAAGATATTTATAAAAAAAAAACATTTTTACGGATGAGAATTCTAAGCTTAAACTGTCTGCAGAATTAGAAAAGCAAAATCAATTAGATAAAGTAGCTGAAAGATTAGAGATTGAAGAAAAACCTGAAGATATTTTAGATAAGCCAAATTAGTAAAATTACACGTCTGAAGGATTTATTAAGATATTTATTAAAAAACCCAAAACGTTTATACAAGAGGAATCCAAGCTTAAACTATCTGCAGATTGTAAAAAAACTGAATAAATTAGCTAAAGGATTGGTAATTGAAGAAAAACCTAATAACGAAAAATCTGTAGAGCAAGAAAAGCCCAATCAGCTACCTAAAAGATTGAAGATTGTGGAAAAAACTGAATATTGTGAAGATAAATTCATCCATATTACCTGGTTAAAACTGATGAAAATAATAAAGTACTTCTAGTTAGTGAGAAAAGTTCTTTGCAAAGGTGTTATAAAGTCTTCTTACTAGATTATTTAAACCTATTAAGAGAACCCAACAAGCATTTTTCCCACTAAATATGATGGATAAATTGCATCGAAACTAGTCTCGAATATAAAATTAAATATTACACTAACTGGAAGTACTTTATTATTTTCATCAAAACTGAAGTTACTTGGATCTTCAAGGTATATACTTCGTGGTTCATTTCGATATTTTTTCTTTATTCTTAAAACTGAAGATATTCACGATGAATTCAAAAAGTCTAAAATTAAACAATCTGCAGTACTAAATAAACCCCATCAGTTAAAGAATTTATGATTCTAGACGATTTGAGAATAAGAAAATAACTGAAGATAGTAATATGGGAAAGACAAAAATTTTAGTGATGTTTCTCAACACACACATTATCAAATATGTAGAAATAGAAGAGCAAAATACGTTTAGATTAGAGATTGAAGGGAAATTTAGAGATATTTCACAGGAGACTAAAAAGTCTAAATTAAAACTGCATGCACATCTAGGTAAACACAATTACTAAATGTAGCTGTAGGATTGAAGACTAAGGAAAAAACCTGAGGATATTAATGAAGAACTTAAAAAAATCAGTCGAAAAAAAGGTAAAACTGAAGATACTTTGATCTTAAAGGTATACATTTCGTTGTTCATTTCGATATTTTTTTCTTTATTATTAAAACTGAAAAAGTCCAAAATTAAACAATCTGTAGAACTAAATAAACCACATCAATTAAAAAATTCAGGATTTTAGAGAATTTGAGAATAAGAAGAAAACTGAAGATAGTAATATGGGAAAGATACAAATTTTAGTGATGTTCTCCTCAACACACACATCATCAAATATGTAGAATTAGAAGAGCAAAATTCAAATCTGAGGATATTAAAAAATCAGACGAAAAAAAAGGTAAAACACCAAATAAATGTACGCTGATGAATTAATATCAAGTGAATTAAATGAATAAAAATGATGGTGGCGACCGTTGCTATGCGATAGTTCATTTTAAAGAGTAAATGAAAATAATTTTTTCGAATTAAATGAAGAATACAAAATAATTCTTCCGCTAAAAGTTGGTTTTGAAATTATCTTTGGAAACTTTGGGATGAGGATGCGAATGAAATTTTAGAAGCTAAAAATGTAAACATGAAATCATCGGATGCGACGAATTGAAGGTTCCGAGATAAGGAAGATTTTCCGGTGAAAGTCCAAATTGGAAACGAAACATGATTTTGATTTGAATAAAGCTGCTTCAGAAATATTTAATGATTTAGATGTTTAGCTATCTTGTTAAATAATGTCTGTGCATGCTACAGTAAACTACTTATAAACGGTAAAGCGTAATTTTTTGGAATTATAAAATACCTGCATTAATCAAACGTCTGACATGTAATGCTAGGTTCCTTATTACTTCACCTACTCTTAATAATCCGACTAAATGACAATCAGACTTTAACCAATTTTAATTTAGCTAGAATACTTTCTACCACAATAAATTTTATAAATTAGGCAACTGAAAATAAAAATATTATGGAACTTAACAAGTGTTTCTTTATTCTTTACAACTTTGTTATTCTTGCTTATAAAGTAGAGAAAAAAGGTGAAAATATCTAAAAAAAACTAAAGATTACAAAATGATAGAAAATCCTATAACACTAGAGACACATCCTAGAAATCTATTGAAGACCGATTGAAATTTCAGGAAAAGTACTAAATATTTTATAAAATTCTATAAAATTGGAAGAGAGAATAAAATGTCTAAACCGAAGTTTCTAGAAAGCCCTATCAAAAGAAAGTAAGAGTTTCTGAAAAATTCTATTTTAAATTGGAAAACAAATGCAACAAATGTTGGAAAGATCCGCAATTAAAAGGGCCGCTACTAGAAAATTGTAGAAATCTGTTTTACAAATATATTAATAGTTAACACTGAGAGCAGAAATCATGGGCGGACTTAATTACTTAGAATATAAGTCAAGTAAGTTAGAATAGATTTTTTGAAAATTCTATATTAATTTAGCTTACTCTTGACCTACCACAATCAAATGTACCTTAACCTAGGGTATTCTTGACTTTCCATAACACACACTACAATTAATTGTAAATTAGCCCAGTACACTCTTCATCTAACAAAATAAGTTGAATAATAACTTAACGTACTCTTAACATACCTCAACTATTGAAAATTGGCTTGGAGTGTTTATGATTTTACAAAATAAATTTTATATAACCTCGTATATTCTTGACCCACTCCAATAAATTATATATTCTCTTCGCATACCTTGTCCTACGATTATAAATTATATATTGTATGTTTTTCGTTTAATTTATTTGTTTCTATATGTACTTTTAGGAAAGAAGTCCAGAAAAGACAGTAAATAAATTAATTAATTAATCTAGCGTACTCTTGACCTATCACAATAAATTACATATTAACCTAGCGTACTCTTGACCTACCATTACAAATTGTATTGTATTAACGTACTCTTGACCTACCACAATAAATTGTATATTAACCTAGCGTACTCTTGACCTAGGGCAATAAATTTTATATTGATCTGGCGTTATGAAGTCTAAAAAAAGAAAGACAAAAAATTTAGGAAATTATAAACAGATTTGTAAAAAATTGAGTCAATTTTCTGAAAAATCACCTAAAATATAGTAAAAAAATAAAAATAGCTAAAAACAATTTATATTTATTAAAAAAGAACACTTGAAAATTTTAGAAAAACAAAGTAATTGCAAAAATGTAGAGATTAGCAAAAATACATTTAGCAATTATCAAAATTAGTTGAAATTTTGTAAAAATTCATTTGTAAATTACATTTAAAAATGTTTTTCATAATAATAAAAAACTAAATAATTGATAATTTGGAAAATAATAAAAACATATTTATAAACTATTGAAATTTATGAAAATGAAAAAAAAAGATTTTTTGAGACAATAAAAATAAAATAAAATAAAATGAATAGACGATAGAATAAAGACTAATTACCAAAAAAGAACAGTTGAAATTTGTTTTTTTTACATCTTTGTCAATTGCCAGAAATAATTGACAATTACCAAAAAATGAAACTTTTGCAAAAAAAACTGCATTTTTTTCTTAAATATAATAAATAATTTTACAAAAAGATATTGATAAAGGAACAATTAAAAGTTATTTCCAAATTATAAAATAAATTTTAGCAAATTCCTAAGAAACAATATTTACAATAAATATTGCGAAAAAGAAACGTGCAAAAATATTTTTAAAAGGTAAATTCAATACGCTGCACACTTGATGGAACGGTATGTATACATTAGGGAAATTTAAACTCTTGTTCTGTTTTATGTGTTTAGTTTTCAGTTACTTAACACAAAATAATTGCTCCTGTTCTGCTCCATGTTTTTAGTTTTTACTTATTTGACACGTTTAATTGAAAACACAGCTATATTCCTTTCTTTACTTTTTATTTTTTCACAGCAGTGAAACGACAAAAAGTGAAGAAAGGAATATAACTTTGTTTTCAATTAAGTGATATTAACCTTCACGTACTCAAGTAACTACATTACTCGACACGTGTTTCGATTTTACAATCATTATCAAAGGTATATTTAAAAATTTTATATATACCTTTGATAATGATTGCAAAATCGAAACAGGTATCAGATAGTTTCAGTATATCGTGCCATGTAACTAAAAACTAAAAAAAAAAATGGAACAGAACAAGAGTTTAAATTTCCCTAATGTTTTAAAAGGTAATTAATTCTTAACAAAATAGATATACGGCTTGTTAAAATTAATTGCATTGTAAAAATATTTTTACATGCTTTTTTAATTAAAACCTTTTTATAAATATTTAATTTTCAATAAGTCTGCGAAAAGAAAACCATCTGTATGGTGACATTAAAAAAATAGAAAATCAAGGTTCTACTATAGTTATCTAATTAATATAATGTACCTTTTTATGCACCAGCAATTAATTAATAATTTTCGATTATTTTTACAATGACTAAAATAAAGTTAAACTCAATTTAAATGTAACTAACTTCGCTAGGAATAGATGCATCTTGCATTATATTAATTATCATGATTGAAATTGTACATTCATGAACAGTAGAGCTTATAAAGCAAGAAAGGTAAAGTTGACCCTTGAGGAACACCTTTTCCTGGCCAAATTATTATTAAAAAGATTGCTAAATCTGTTTCTGCTAAGAACTGGCACAAAACCTTTGTATTTATTGTAAATTTTTATTTTTGTGTTTCATTGTGTGTAATTAGGAATAGTAAGTAGAGAATTTTATTGCAATCGCATCGTAATTTGACATGCATTTAAAAAAAATTCACTAGATCTAATTGTAGTAACTAAATAATTATGGTTTATAAATATCAAGTAATTGCTCACAATCTAAGCAACAAGCAGTCATTTGAAACACTGCCATCGCAATTAAGTAGCTGCAGACAATGAAAAATTATTTTCAAGAAACTGCCAAAGTAATTATTTGCAGAAGGTATTTGGAACTATTTTCGGATAATTAAATGAATTCACTTCGGTAGCAGATAAACGAATTTGTTTTCATAACCTTTAAAGAAACTGCAATTTCTCGATGGTTTGATATCAATGTGCAATCAAAATATTTTTGTAAGAATTTATTGTTACATATGTATTTCAATTTAAATTTATAAGCACAGTGGATAAATAAATAAACACTAAAATTTTAAATACAATCACAAACATCAGTAATGTGTAGTTTATAATCTTCAAGATGTATCACAAACCGACTATTAATCATAAATTAGTCTAATTCCAAAAAAGTAATTTACTTATTGTACTTTTTTTAGTATATAAAATATCAAATTATACTATAAAAATTATACATGTGTAATTTAAAACATATATCTGATGTACTCTAAATCTAAAGTTTGTTTAAAATGGGAAATTTTAATGAATTTATTTACACATTATTTATTTATGTATACTACACACGCATAAAATTTTATGTGTGTTTTAGTACGTATAATACAAACATCACTCCCTAGATAAACCAAATGCTTAAATTCCAGTACGCATTATAGTAAATACCACCCTTGTTGTGTTTTGGGTGCCCTGAGGCCATCCCTCTCTGATGGAAAACCACTGTTGCTATGTTATGTTGTTGTTTAATGAGTTTGGATATAATTAGGAAGTAAAATGTTATGTTTTATAATTTACAGATTTAAAATTAACGAAATACTAAAACTTTAAATTTTAACATCAAGTCCACATACAATATATTCCATTTTAAATGGAGACTATAAAATACTCTTATTGATAATTTCCACATCTCGAAACAATTGTCGAAGTGTGAAAATGCTCAAATTTTCTACAGAAACAGAAAAAAACCCTTTTCTCACAATAAATATTTTAAATGTTTAATTTTGCAGGCATTTACTTTGTGGTACATCTTGAATATAATGAAGAAGGAGACACTTACTTTGTCCTACTACTTTATAAAGTGACAAAAACAAAGCAACTATGTCTCCTTCTTCATTATAAACGTTTTAGTTTCTACATTGCATTTACATTGATAAAATGCGGATGATTTAAGAGTTTTATTATGTATAGACCTGTTACAGTTGTTTCACTTCACCTTGGCTCCGTCAGACATATAAGTAATTTATTTTCAGATTTTCTTCTTAGCTGTAATGACTAATTCTCAACAGAAAAATAATAAAAAATCATAATAAAATTCTGTCACACTATATGGTTTCAATTTTTGAAACCATATATACTGTGTCAATATTTTATTAACCCATAATATTTCATAATCATTTAAAAATGCGAAAACAATTAGTAAATCTACAACAATGAGTTTAATGACCTAAAGGATTTTACTACATTCTATTAATGAACATTTAGTTTGTAGGAACAGACATATCTTTCAAATCCTGTAACAATTGTTCGAAACACAAATTTCCTTCTCAAGAATACCGAAATGCATTAAGTCTCATTGCGTGATCCGTCAGTGTTGCGTGTGCAAAACGCTCACTCCCCCTCAACCCCCTTTAACATCATAATCACAACATTCGAGTTGGGAACCTGTCGGGACGTGCCCTTGGGAAAATTGCATAATAACCGTTTCGCCCTTTATCTCTGCATAAAACGGGAACGAGGGGAGACTCCCTGGCCGCCGCGGCGCTCGAAGGCGTCGCGTTATTAGTCGGTCGCGAATGGAAATAAGGAAAGAAACTAAACTTCGGGAGGCGACATGGAAATTCCTAAATCCCCGGGATAAATCGTCGAGCGTGATTCGACTCGCGGCATTAGCATCGTCAAAAAGGGACGAGGAACGATTCGGCGGAAAGAGTTTTGCCTGCGAACGTCTGTTGAAAGTAGTAATAATAAGGTTTGGAATATTAAAAATTCTAATGGGAAAGAAACGGCGGAGGCGTTATTTAAAATTCCTTCTTTGTCTCAAGGAGATGTTTGTTGTCTTTCATCTAAAATTCTTTCCAGTGTAGTAAATGTAGAGTATGATTAAACAGGCTACTTATAAATATACTAATGTCCAAAAGGTAATTATAATTATAGTTTTATTTAATCAGCTTTTCATCAAGAAATTTTGAATGTATACATGGATGTAAATATTTAGAATGTTCCGTATAGAATTCTTAAAAAACGTAATAGTAATCTATGATGAATTTGAAAGCAGATTTGTAGCAAAATAGATTTTTTTAAAACATAATTGATAGTACAAATTAAAAAAAGAATAATATAAATTTCCAGAAAGACCATTGTCAAAAATAGCAGGGATTTCTTATTCTAAAAATTGAAAAAGCATCTACAAATATATAAATGTAATTGTCAAAAACAATAGATAATTTATGAAAAATCATTGGAAAATTTATGAAAAATAATGATAATTGTGAAAACAAAGTACAGATTAATTAATTATTTGAAAGTGAAAGAAAACTTTCTAAATCTACTCGGCAATAATTTGCTTTATGACATTATCCAAATCCAAAAAGACTGGTGGAAAGTTTCTACCGAATGGGGCAAGATTTGAACATTCTAGAGTAATTAAAAAAAGAAAATCTGAAAGGTGCAAACAATCTACAAGAGGAGAAATTGCTGTACAATTTTTAAGATTCAATGGAATCTGGTAATTGAAACAGTGAGATTTTGACACATCAATCCAAATACATTTTGGTTTAATATCACGATGTACTGATATACTACTAATCAACTAGGAAAGATCCTGATGAAGAGCCAAAAGGCCATGTCCCTATGAAAAACCTGCAGCAAAACAACTGAGCTGCCGAAAGCAATGAAGACGAACTTGTTGGTTGTCTTAAAGGTCTAAATACCAAAGACTACAAAGCTGGAATAAGTGTATCCGCCCGTAAAATAATGAAGTTCTTCATTAAGAGCGGCATGGAGCTAGGGGAAGATCAGTTGAAGACATTAGTGCCCCTCGAAAGAACATCCTGAGAAGATAGCAAGAGAAGAGCAACTTTAAAGGTAAAAATCCCTGAAGCACAAAATTTAGGGGCTGATGCCTATGGGGTACAAACCAAACACTGTATTGAATTGAATCTCATTACTATAAAGCGGCATTAATTGTCCTTTATTGGAGTTGTTTGAATCTCCAAATTTGAAATGGGATTTCTAGATGAGCCTTGGATCAATAAGAGACAGGTACGTGGCCTAAGTTAAGACAATTGTAGTCGGGTGTATAAAACAGACTGCATTACTCTAATAGCAGTTCTAATGCCCTGGAAAGGCATTAATTATACATTAATTCCAGAATTCACCACAGGGGACCGAGCAGTAATCCTAGTAGAAGTTACCACGAAAAAAGGCAAGAGGCAGATTGTCATAGTCTCTACATAATCAAAGCAAACCACCACCAGAAGAGGTAAATAGAGGCAATAAACACCTCCCCCTTGGCTGAGATGCCAATGACCACAACCTGGTTTGAAGTAGCAGATGCATGAATAATAGAGGTATGGAGCTTCTTGAATTTTTTAACTTTAACAAATTAGATATTATTAATAGAGGTATCGCGCTTATCTTTGTGAGCAAAATTGAACAAGAAGTGTTGGACAAAACTCTAACTGATGCCATCACATCAAGTATAATTAATAATTGGCATCTTGTGGAAGAACCCTCTTTTTCGGACCATGAGCAGATTGAATTCGGCAAAGATACCATGGAGGAAGACGCAATAGAGTGTAGAAATCCGAGGAACATATGCTGGGGCCTTTATAGATGGTAGGACCGACGTTTTCTACCACAACATCCAGACCACAGAAGAGCTAGCTAACAGGAGCGACTGTGCTCAGAAATAGCATCCTAAAGGCGTATGAATCCAGTTATCCGCTAAAGAGGAAATCTCCCATTAGAGACGTGCCCTGGTTAAATAAGGATTTAGGTCTCCACAAGATGCAAGTCAGAAAATCTGTCAACAGTGCAAAAAAAAACAGGCAACTGGAATATCTATAGATAGGCACTGCTATAAGGATATATAATAAGGAAGTTGAAAACATCGAAAAGGAAAACATGATGAACGTTCTGTGAAAGAGGCACTGATATAATCCCAACAGCAAGGCTCCATAAAGCCCTGTCCAAAGCCTACTCAAACAGTATCGGGTTAATAAAAAATCTTAAGTGTATTTCTTGAATGACTTTCTCACTTATAACTTAGTGAAACATTTTAAACTATTACTGATAAAAGTTTTAATTAAATTACCCTTGGTTTGTTTCACAATGTTTCTCTATTTACTCGACTCTTGATAATGCCTTAAAAAGCAAAACCGGTCGAGTAAGAAGAGAAAAATTATGAAACAAACCAATTTAAATCCTCACCAGTAATACTTCTCAGTGTGCTATTAAAAACGCACTTCCAAGACTTAAAATCGGTGGACTCTCAAGAAAATACTTCTCAATCTACAGAAGGAATCATATTCATACCTACTAGAGAACGCAAAAAGAAGTCTGGTAAACACATTAATAAAGACAACATTGAATGGGAAGTTAAAAGCTGTAAACCATTAAAAGCACTAACTGCAATGAGTTTACAAAGCTAGCGTTACGCTAGGCTATAATCCAATAGACCAAAGACCACCAGATGAGGCCAAATCCTAGCGCCCAATTAGCACATTTCTCCTAAAAGTCATGAAGAAAATTATTTACAACGATATACGAATCAGTGCTCTAAAGGCAAATTTGCTTCATAGTTAGCCAATTTACTGTGGATATATTTATAGCCTCACCACGACCATAGAGAGTTCACTACAACACAAGGAGATTGCATTAGGTTTTTCGTGGATTCTGAAAATGGAAAAAAGGGACCATCAAGAAGTGTATCGACCTAACCATATAAACGCCGCAGGTATAGGGTGTGAATCAGAAACGGCAACCACAGCAAAAGAGTACCTACAAGGCAGCGTTCCATCTCTCCTGCTATAATGTGTCATAGTCAATGACTTTCTGACAACCTTCGGTATAATAATAAAAAAATCTCTGAGGAATGGCTTCTATGTCAATCTTGATAAAATTATAGTGGGTTGTTTCACTAATCTGTGAAAAAACTGAATATCAAAGCTTCCAAAGTAAAAGGACAAGAAATTGCGCTGTCCGATCAGGTGAAATACTGGATAGGAAACTTAATTTGGAACGGGCACATAGAAAAAACAATTAGTATTGCACATTGAATATATCGCAGGATCTTTGGTAGATCTTGATGACTGAGACCCAAAATGATGCATTGGCTATACATTATGGTAATAAGATCCATTATTACATATGGCTCACTAGTATCGCAGGTCAAAACTAAACAAGCAACGTCACAAAAGAAACTTAAAACCCTTCAAAGGATGGCTTGTCTTGGAATCACTAGGTCTACGCAACGAAGAAACCGATGTACCGCTAGGGAAAGAGCTGCGACTACCATGATCGAACCAAAGTCTGCATGTGTGTCAATCCAAAGTGCATAGGAAGGACGTAGTCCAAGAGTGGGAAAAAGTGCAAAACAGGAAACTATAGGGTGTCCAGGAAGTAGGGACAAATATTAAAGTTTTGTAGAAGATTCAAAATTTATTGAAACTATTATTAAGAAACATCTCACATTTATGTATGGAAAATTATATCTTCCATATGACCACGGAAGGCCGCGCGGCAACAAGCAATGCGTTCATTGAAGATCTTGATGACGCGAGAGATAATTTTTTGGGGAGACTTTTCAGTCAGCAGACCAATTGTTTCATGGGATGTGTGGCATATCTCACCATCTTGTTGAAACCAAAAATCGTCATTTTCATCCACAACTGCGAAAAACCAATCAGAAAGCTGTTTCTGTAACTGTCGCCATTCACAGTGATTTTATGACTTGGATACGTTGCTATGTTGTTATCTGCTCCATGGCGAAAATAAACATCAAACTACAATCCTCACCATACAAAAGTTATCAGGCTGCTAATGGGAAGGATAGCAAATTACAAACATGAAACAAGCACGACTGCCAAACGTCATATGACAAAATAGCGCCAAAATCAAATTCGTCCTTACCTCCTGGACACCCTATATATAAACAGGGAATGTCATATGCAATCTAAAATGTTTATTGACTTCTCGCCAAACAGTGCTAAACAGCTCTTGTGCCTGACTGAAAGAGATATAAGACTGACTGGTGGCGGGTCTCCTTACAGGACATGGCCCAGTGAAATACCATCTTCACAAGATAGATCAAGTGGACATCCTGTGAGTTTGTAGCACTGACAATTCCTAACCGGAAAATGGCGATAACACCAGAACAGATTAGGCAATGGCCTCCTAGAAAGTTAATTAACTTTACCAAGGAAGTTGAAATTTTGGAAACGTAGTAGTAGTAGGGTATTAGTACAATAGGTACATTTTCTGGAAAATTTCAATAATATAAAGTAAACAAATTCTAACCAAATTAAAAAAAGAAATAAATTATAGCATCCTCTAAACAAATTCTAGGAATCTGAAAATTGACTAAGCGAAATTTTGACTTTCATTCTAAACAAATTTTCATTTAATACCGTGGTATACCATAAATAGAATATTTTCAGAACTTTGAAGAAAATTCTATGAAACTAGAAGAAGAAATACTGAAAAATTCGGAAACTGCTGGAAAATTACAAGGGAGCAGAAAGTGTATGATTTCTTAGAAAGAAATAATCATACATTCTAGAAATCGTGAAAAAAAACTATTGCTCTTGTAGAGAAATATTAGGAATTTAGAAGTTAGAAGAGCGCGATTTTACCACGCAAAGAAACACAGTATAAATCATATAAAGTAAATTTTAATAATCTCGATGAAATCTGGAATAAACAATTCTGCAAGATTTTAGAAATCTACAACAGAAATTGCTCGAAAATTCCGCAAATATTCTCTAAAAGTTGAAGGAAAAATACTGAAAAATTCAATCTAAAACTTAGGCAGAGAAACTGCTGAAAAATTTAAACCACTGAAAGAAAAATTATTTTGAAATAATCTACCAGAAACACAATATATAATAATTGACTTGTTATTGCTTATTTTTAATTAGATTACGCAATAATAAGATAGGACAAAAAATTAGAAAATTCTACAAATTCTAAAGGAAGAAATGTTGGAAATCCTATACAATCGGAATTTTTTTTTGTAAAATTCTAGATTTTTCTAAATAATTTGTAGTAATCTAGAAAATGTATGAGATTACTACAAATTATTTAGACGAATCTAGAATTTTACAAAAAAAAATTCCGATTGTATAGGATTTCCAACATTTCTTCCTGTAGAATTTCTAGAATTTTGACAAACTAATTCCAAAACATTTTAGTTTCACCTTGATGGCGAAAGAACATCAATTATATCAATCATCTAGGTACTGTTTAGAATCTGAAAGAAAATTCTAGAAATTACAGCCATAGATCTATTGCAATCTACATATAGAGTATTTTTAAGGTTGCACTTTTAATTTTATGAGCTGAGTTGGGATAAATTTCCTACACCAAAAGTGGCTATAATTTTTTTGATTCAAGAAAATTAATAGATAATCTTAAATTTAAATAAGACAAATTGACTTTAACTAACACACATTAAAATAAGCATCACAAAGTAAAAGTCCCTACAATTACGTAGATAATCTTAAGTTGAATATCTATAATATCTAAGTCCAAATAACTTATGTTTTTAAAGAAAAAACAAAACAAAAAATTATTATTTCCATTAATAAACTGTACTAGTTCAGTGACATTTATATATTATCTAATAGTAAAGTATAATAAATTAAACAACTTATTATAAATAGAAATTTTCTTGATTAGAAATTAAAAACACTTGGTTTGTTAATTTCTAATCAAGATTTTTCAAAAATGTTTCACCACGGGTTAAGTGAGCAATTAATTAAATAAATAGAAATTTTGATGAAACCTTCAAGTTTTTCGAAAAATACATCTAATCAACATTACCATTTACATTCCTTACAGTTTTATTTAATATCACATGTAAGTTCTTAATCATAAAGGGCAATGTAATTAATTGTGGTTAAGCGTATACAACCTCTGCCCATTTTTTTATTATCCTCGTAGAGATAATTTTTATGCGAGCCCATTTTATTTTCATATCTGCGACGAGATTACGCGGAAATTAACAGCAACGAGTTTCCACTGAGGCCAGGCGATCACGCCAACTCAACTGTATCAACACTTCTCATCGGGTGAAGTGGAAGTGCTCTTGGTGAAGTTAAATAACGTGTTGTAATTGGGAAAATTTCCGTTGAAAAAATATAGAGTTAAGTGCAAAAAAAGTTTTATTACAAAAATAATTACGATTCTATCGATTCTTCTGGCTATCGACATCATGTAATATATTAAAAACGTATCTTAAAAATATGTGGAAAATACGAGGGACAGTAGGAAAGTAGTACTCGTTTGTACCGTGCGGAGCGCTGGTGAATAGAGTGGCCGCGGGATGTGTGCTAACATGTTCTGTTGTATTTCAACTGTCTGTGTGCGCGGTATTTATATGAGCATTTATAATATTGAAGGCAATAAAGAACCGTGCGATTATAATATTAAATTATTACGCATTTTTTTTTTCAAATCTGATTAGAAATAGAAGGTGCAGTGACAGAGGAAATAGAGGAAATGTTTGCATGTGATATATTAAAGCGTTCTATGGAATGAAAAATGTTTCTGTTAAGGTTCTATTTTGCAAATCTACAAATATGCATACAATTTTATGTACTAAATCATTATATATTCAATTATAGAAGCGATTGGATAATTATAGGCATAACAACAGCGAAATTGAATTCATATATGTTTAATTACATGTTTGTGTTTGAATTTACGTCACTGCATAACTACCCGTGTGATTTATGCGAAATTATAAAAGTACGGGCAGAACTAATTTTTAATTGCTACCTTGGGTGAATTAATATTCTGCTAATTTATTTATTATACCACACGTATGAAAATTAAATTATCGAAATATTTTTAATGGAATGGTTACGACCATAAATAATTTGAGTAATAGACGAAATATTTTCATCTGAATGATGACCGTTATTCATAATTTATATTTAATTTTTGTAAAGTCGTGCACACGTTACCGTAATAAACACTTTAATTTACGTAATGGAGTTTCGTACAATTAAAAATTTATACAATTAATACTCGTTATATTAACGGAATGTCGTTTACGTTCTAAATATAGAAATTGTTTTTTATAATTTATGTAATTACCAGAATGTTATTTTACCGGTTTACGCTAGCATTTTTTTCGTTCTTGACGTTATTTAATAGATACGATTCTATATGTATATATATATTTTAACAACCTGTCATTCAAGACATGATGATAGTTATATGTTTATTTATGATATAAATCATATTATTACGATATTAATATAAAGGTACTCAAAAGTAATTCCCTGTCTACAACTGCGCTACGCTGATGAGAATCAAAATAGATCGAAACCGGTCTGTGGCTGTTGTTGACGGAATAATAATTAATACAAAGTATATTATAACGCAGTTATAATTACATAGAACAGTTATAAACTTCAAACATTTACTTTGCATCAAAACATGCATGACAATAATTAAGTGAGTTGCACTTCTTAAAATACCACCCTTGTGAACTTCCAACTTTACACTTTCCATAATTCCACCAACCCCTTGATCGAATTTTCACTTTTCACTCAGCCCTCTTCCCCCACTCTTCGCCCATCCGCCATCAGAAATTGTGTTTGCAAGGATGACGACTAAATCACGGCCATCCACACGACATGCACGTCAATTAAAATGGAACCGTGCCGAAACTCATCAGGACAAAAGCGTGTTTTAATCTAACAATTCTCATTAGGGGCTGGGGATCGATAATACATTTCCACACTGAAATGTCACCGGCCGGTGGTGTCATCGTCATTCGACAACGTCTACCGGTGGAATTAAATTTAATTAAGCTTATTAATTAATATAATGTATTATCATTACATCTAGTTAAGCCTTTTTTAATCATTTACTAAATATACCTATACTAGTAAATTTCAGAAATGAACTCAACCAATTTCTTATTGTAATATTTATCACTTTCTAAATAACTTATTTATTAACAATAGATGGCTCCTTTATAGTATTATCGTGTCGATAACTTATTCATGTTTGAAACTAATAATCTTTTCTAGCTTCAAGTTTGGATTTACGAACACTAATTTATATCCAAAGAAGTTACGAAACGTAGGCTTCGGTAATAATAATGCAGACTGTGTGTGTTATGTGCATGTTTCGCAAAATAAAAATAATCGACGACATTTCTGGGATGGATGTGCAGCCAGCATAAACTTGCATGTTACGGTTTGGCAGGCACCTACAGGTGTTTTGGAGTGACAGTAATATCCCTTTAAATGTCACTTCACACATATCGCACGGTCATGTTTATTTTACGTGTATAAATAGACGCCGGGATTTTGCTGGTCATAGCCTAGACATATTTTACTTACCTTTTTACTTTCCCTATATAGAATATATAGGGGAAGTATTGTTTTCGTGCATGAAATTGTCAAAATATTGCATAAATTTTCAAGCAAAAGTTAAAGGGAATGAGAAACTGAACAAGTTTTATTTATGTTTTTCATAACTTTGATATTTTTGCCTTTTGCTAATAAACTATAGGAGCAATTTATATAACAATTAATTGTAGAGAATCCAAGATTGAGAAAATTATTAAAAGTAGCCTTTTTAGGTAAACCTCATAGTTTTTGAGAAATGTCTAAGGATAATACTACGATGGCTACATCACCATTTTTTTTATGTTTCTTTACATTTAATAGCTTGGGATAGATAATACAAAATAGAGAATAGATAGTAGATAGATAGATAATAGATAGTATTTGTTTTATCCATTGTACTTACATAATAAAATTCAAATATATATTTCAAACATTTCTTACAAAAATTTTGATCGCACATGGAATGGCTTGAGTTTATAATAATATGATCTTCCACTCTTGCCTACTGTTACTTCAATAACACTGCTGCCGCATAGGGTACCTTTGGTAGAGGTTGTTTCACCATTATCTTGCCGAGTTTGGCTTATTTTCCTCTGAGAAGAGGACTTCAGTTAGATTTGTTATGTCATTTTTGACAGAAGGCAGATATAGAAAACATAAAAGAGAGAAGACATAACAAAAAAATACTTCAGAAGAGAACAGAAGAAAACGGAGCAGCAGGAGGAAAGAGAAGAGACGAGGGCAGAAGAAAACAAAAGAAAGTAGAGGAGAACAGAAGATAGCAGAAAGGAGCAGATATGAACAGAAGAGAACAGAAGTGTTGAATATTGTATATAAATTGTGTTTAAATTAAATATTCGCTGTTTAATATTGCGTTCAGTTTAATTGAGCATTGTATTACAGCGCCACAGGAAATCCATTAAGTCAATGTTTGCCTGTTGTTGAATAAAGTTGTGTTCCAAGTAAAAGTGTTCCATTTACCAACTGCTAAGTCCAATTCACTTATAAACTCCCCCATTTTCAGAATGAGTAAAAATGCGAATAATCTTCTGGAAGATATTTTTCATTCCCTTAAGCTTAAGTGAAAATAAGATTATTTGGTAATGTTTGTATTTAACAATTTTGAATTTTTATTTGAGTTTTTCTTTTCCTTTTTACATCAATTAGTAATTTGTTTCAATTATACTATAACATTTTTATTTTATTATTTTTTATGAAATTTTTTGTTATTATTTTTGTGTAATTAGTAATTTAGCATACTTAGTATTATATTTTATTATAGTTATATTGTTCTGTAATTGGTTTATACTGTTGGGCAATAAAGAATATTATTATTATTATTATTATATTACAATATTTCGGTTGTGTTTATAACCCTGATTAAATATTAGCAATACGTAACAAGAAGAAAGCAGAAAACAGAAGAGATCAGAAGAGAAAAGGGAATATATGATAGAACATATAGAGAGTTCAGATATCAGAAAAGAGAATACTCAAAAAAGAAAATATAAAACATAAAACAGAAAAGAACAAAAAAGAGCAAAAGAAAAAAAGAGAAGAGAAATTAACAAAACAGCGCAGAACAGAACAAAAGAGGACATAAGACAACAGAGGAGAACAGAAGAAAATAGAAAAAAAAAGAAGTCGGCAGAAGAAAACAAAATTAAACAAAAGATAACAGAAGATATCAGAAGGGAACAAAAAAATAACAAGAAACAACTTTACTGTTATACTTGTTGCCATTTAGTTTTCTTGGAAGAAATGGTGATTATTATTTTTTTTAATATCAAAGATCCTGACACAATTTAGAATTTTTCAAAGTAATACAGTTTACAGTGTAATTTTTAGAAATATCCAAACTACTAGCTACATATTATGTTTTGTTTCACATATAAGTAATGGTAGTCGCCATTTTAATTTAATAAAAGCAAGAAAACAGAAGAGGTCATAAGAGAGCGGAAGAGAAAATAAAAGGAGAAAGGAAAACAGAAAATAACAGAGCAGAAGAGAACAGAAGAGAGCAGAAGATAACAGACGACAACAGGATAGAACAGAAGAGAACAGAAAATAGTATAGGAAAACATAAAGGAACAGAAGAGAATAGAAAAGAACAAGAGAGCAGAAGAGAACAATGGGAGGAGAAGAGTATACAAGGGAATACAAAAAAAACAAAGAGAGCAGAAGAGAACGGAGAATAAAGGACAGAAAACAGTGCAGAGATCAGAAAACTGACAAGATAAGAAGAGAACAAGAGATAGAGAGCAGAAGAAATCAGAAGAGAACAGAAAACAATAAAAGAAAAGAGAATAGGACTGAAAAGAACAGACAAGGAAAAGAGAGAGCGGAAGAAATGTGATAAGCTGTAAACCAAATTTATGTTTAAATATAAATAACCTTCTATAGATAATCTAATTTAGATGCATACAAATTTTATGAATTTCTTCACTCAAAAATTTTAACTTTTGAATTGATTTTTTATTCAAAAAGTTTTGTAATTAATTTTACTCCAAACCGCAAAACGATCAGTAATTAAAATTTATATATATGTAGGGTGGGTGGGTGGCCTCTATCCCACCCTCCAATCAGTAAAACATCATCAAACTTATTTGAATTTTTTTTATTAATAAATCTCTAAAAATTACAATTATTTTGTGTTTATTTATATTTTACAATTTTTAATTAAAACCCTCGATTATATTTTACTGATTGGAGGGTGGGATAGAGGACACCCACCCACCCTACATATACATGATAACTTTAAATACTAATCGTTGATGATTTTGCTGCAAAAAGCAATAAAACCTTGTAAGTAATAGAAAATAAGCCATATTCCAAATTTAAGTTTAAATAGAAATGACCTTCTATAGCTAATCTTATCTAATTTAGATTTAAAGTCTGCCCACCCATGATGCATAAAAATTTTATTAATTTCTTCACCCAAAAATTATATCTTTTGAATTTCTTTTTTATTTAAAAAGTTTTGTAATTAATTTTACTCCAAACCACGGGACGATCAGTAATTGCAATTTATATGTATATGTAGGGTGGGTGGGTGGCCTCTATTCCATCCTCCAATCAGTAAAACATCATCAAAAATTATTTGAAGAATTTGTATGAATAAATCCCAAAAAATTGCAATTATATTGTGTGTATTTATTTTTTACAACTTTTAATTAAAATTCACGCTTATGTTTTACTGATTGTAGCGTGGGATAGAGGCCACCCACCCACCCTACATATACATGATAACTTTAAATACTAATCGTTGATGATTTTGCTTCAAAAAACAATAAAACCTTGTAAGTAATGATAAATAAACCATAATCCAAATTCAAGTTTAAGTTCTATAGCTTATCTTATCTAATTTAGATTTAAAGTCTGCCCACCCATGATGCATACAAATTTTATTAATTTCTCCACCCAAAAATTTTATCTTTTGATTTTCTTTTTTATTCAAAAAGTTTTGTAATTAATTTTACTCCAAACCGCGAGACGATCAGTAATTGAAATTTATATGTATATGTAGGGTGGGTGGGTGGCCTCTATCCCACCCTCCAATCAGTAAAACATCATCAAAAATTATTTGAAAAATTTGTACGAATAAATCTCTAAAAATTATTTGTTGTTTATTTATATTTTACAACTTTTAATTAAAACCCTCGTTTATATTTTACTGATTGGAGAGTGGGATAGAGGCCACCCACCCACCCTACATATACATGATAACTTTAAATACTAATCGTTGATGATTTTGCTTCAAAAAAACAATAAAACCTTGTAAGTAATGATAAATAAACCATAATCCAAATTCAAGTTTAAGTTCTATAGCTTATCTTATCTAATTTAGATTTAAAGTCTGCCCACCCATGATGCATACAAATTTTATTAATTTCTCCACCCAAAAATTTTATCTTTTGATTTTCTTTTTTATTCAAAAAGTTTTGTAATTAATTTTACTCCAAACCACGAGGCGATCAGTAATTGAAATTTAAATGTATATGTAGGGTGGGTGGGTGGCCTCTATCCCACCCTCCAATCAGTAAAACATCATCAAACTTATTTGAAATTATTTTATGAATAAATCCCTAAAAATTGCAATAATATTGTGTGTATTTTTATTTTACAACTGTTAATTAAAACCCTCGCTTATGTTTTACTGATTTGAGGGTGGGATAGAGGCCACCCACCCACCCTACATATACATGATAACTTTAAATACGAATCGTTGATGATTTTGCTTCAAAAAACAATAAAACCTTGTAAGTAATAAAAAATAAACCATAATCCAAATTTAAGTTTAAGTATAAATGACCTTCTATAGCTTATCTTATCTAATCTAGATTTAAAGTCTGCCCACCCATAATGCATAAAAAAAATTTTGATTTCTTCACTCAAAAATTTTATCTTTTGAATTTATTTTTAATTCAAAAAGTTTTGTAATTAATTTTACTCCAAACCGCGAGACGATCAGTAATTGAAATTTATATATATGTAGGGTGGGTGGGTGGCCTCTATCCCACCCTCCAATTAGTAAAACATCATCAAACTTATTTGAATTTTTTTATGAACAAATCTCTAAAAATTACAATTATTTTGTGTGTATTTATTTTTTACAACTTTTAATTAAAACCCTCGCTTATGTTTTACTGATTGGAGAGTGGGATAGAGGCCACCCACCCACCCTACATATACAAATTAACTTTAAATACTAATTGTTGATGATTTTGCTGCTTAACAACCAATAAAACCTTGTAAGTAATAAAAAATAAGCTATAATCCAAATTTAAGTTTAAATATAAATAACCTTCTATAGCTTATCTTATCTAATTTAGATTTAAAGTCTGCCCACCCATAATGCATAAAAAAAATTTGATTTCTTCACTCAAAAATTTTATCTTTTGAATTTCTTTTTAATTCAAAAAGTTTTGTAATTAATTTTACTCCAAACCGCGAGACGATCAGTAATTGTAATTTATATATATGTAGGGTGGGTGGGTGGCCTCTATCCCACCCTCTAAGCAGCAAAACATAAGCAAGGGTTTTAATTAAAAGTTGTAAAATAAATACACACAAAATAATTGTAATTTTTAGAGATTTGTTCATAAAAAAATTTCAAATAAGTTGTATGGTTTTACTGCGACCAAAAAGCATTGCACTTGATTTATTAGTATTAATTTTTAGATAGTGTTCGTTAGATATTTTTATTAATTTTGTTATTTTCAGCGGCTGTAATGTCACTAGGTTTGAATGAATAAAGCAATTGTGTATCATCAGTATAGAAATTGACACTGCAATGTTTGAAATTTTGACTAGGAAGACGTGTAAATACAGAAGAGAAGGGGCCTCAGAATTGACCCTTGCTTAACACCTGCCGTTAAATTGCTAATACCAATTTTCATCATCGCCAAACTTAACTTGTTGTCCGCGATTATCAAGGAAACTGGAGATTAAAGTTTTAGCTTTTTTTTGAATTCTCTCAATGTAGTGAAATGATAAACCAATGAAGTAACAAGGCCCTTATATATAATTATATCATCAGTTACATTCAGTAATGCGGTCGTATAGCTATGATGGGCCCTGAATCCTGACTGCGTAATTGGCAGGAGGTTGTGTGCGGTGATATATTCTTCAATTTGTTTTTTTGTAAGACTTGTTCTAAAACTTTAGATAGTAAAGGTAGAATGCTGAGCGGCCTTAAGTCCTTATAACTAGTTGGAATATCAACTTTCGGAATAGAGATGATAGTTGCTAGTTTCCATAAGTTGGTAAAAGTTGTTATAAACAGCAGTTAATTATGTGAGTATGTCAATATCTGCTTGCAGATGTTCTGCGTCTTGAGGGCCATTTATTGTTTTAAAAAGCTTTTAATCATCGGCATCACAAAATTTAACACAATCTACAATATCATTAATGTATAAATTAAAAAGAATTGGTCCCAGATGAGACCCTTGAGGCACACCAGAGGAGACACTAATTACGTTGGACTCATGGCTATGTATCTTAACGCGTTGTACCCTATTGTTCAGAAAACTTTTGATCCAATTTACCACCGATGAATTAAATCCTAAGTCCATTAATTTATTGAATAAAAGATCATGAGGAACTCTGTCGAAGGCCTTTGAAAAAACCTGTGTAAATGGTATTTATTTTCGAATGCCTTCAACAGAAATCCCTCATAACTTATTAAATTAGTTTCTGTAGAACGTACTCTCAAAAAGCCATGCTGTTTACTCGTAATTAAACGTCTACTTAACCAACCTAGTTGCTGTGACAAAATGAAGTCTAATAATTTAGGAATTGATGATTGCAAGCACACCCCCCTATAGTTTTCAATATCATTTCTGCATCCAGTTTTATAGATAGGAGCTATATAACTAACTTTCCAGGATTCTGGAACAGCTCGTTCTGAAATACTTCTTTGAAATAGTAAGGTTACAGGAGGAGTGAGAGTGCAAACACAATTCCTCAAAAACCAATTAGAAATATTATCGGGACCACATGAAACGGATGACTTAAGTTTACTAATTGCATCAAACACCAATTTAGCGTTTACAGTAAACTTATAGCAAGGATCAATACAGTTAGATTTAGTGATATTGTGGAAAGAAGCCCTACTAACACTGTTAGCACTGTTGATACCGAAAATGATTTCACAAAGAGATTTACGGTATCCTGACTATTGTTACTTTGACAATTATTCAAATACATACTAACTTGTACACCCTTAATATTTTTGGATTCATCAACAAAATCCCAAAATGATTTACTGTTTGTATTAATTTGGTTTTCAATCTTTGTAATGTAAATTTTATACAATTCAGCACACACATTTTTGCACCGACTCCGCAAATTTTGAAATTTAAGATAATCGTCGTAAGTATTAGTCTCTTTGATTTTATATATTGAGACCAATGAAAGAAATAATTTCTACGACTTTTTTTTGTCTTCTTCAATTCTCACAGAGGCATTGTTGGCAGTGGGTTCCGGTAAATTAAAAACTATAACATTATGCGATCTCCCATTTCGATCCTCAATTTCATCGATAATATCGATTTCACTTACGTTCCTAGATGTTTTCAATTGGTTAATTTCAGATCTGAGTACCTTATTACTATTTTCTAAAGATAATATTTTATTGTTAAGGTCGATTATTTGATCCTGCATGGATTTTAGCAATTCATCTTTATCTTTATTTAAACTTTATCAAACATGGTTGCAACAATTGTCTTGTTAAGACAGAATGAATGGTTTTTTCTACGGTGGGTGGGCAAACTTTAAATCTAAATTTGATAAGTTTAGCTATAGAAGGTCATTTATATTTAAACTTAAATTTTGATTTTGTTTTATTTTTTATTACATAAAGTGTTCTATTGATTTTAGCAGCAAAATCATCAACGATTAGCAATTAAAGTTATCATGTATATGTAGGGTGGGTGGGTGGCCTCTATCCCACCCTCCAATCAGTAAAACATAAGCGAGGGTTTAATTAAAAGTTGTAAAAACAAAAAAATATGGTCATCACAGTAATTTCCTTACATTTTTCTCGAAAACTCTGAGGTTGATGGAAAAAGGCTATTCTTAACAATTTGATCAACTTTTGATTCTTTACAATTACTTGTTAAATACATTTTATGTAACTCCTATAGTTTATTAACAATAGGAAAATAATTTCATCATTTTTAATTATTAATATTTTTCTCGCAAGTTAAGAACATTATGAAAAACATGTTTAAATAAAACTTCTTCAGTTTTTTATTATCTTTAACTTTTGTTTGAAAAGTTTTGTAATATTTTTGAAATTTAAAAAAAAATCGAGAAGAAACAAAAAACGCCTAGAGTAAACATCAACAACCATTCTGGTTTATGAATGTTTACCAAAACTTCTCAGTTGCAGTTTTTAGCGATAAAACCTTAAGTTTAAAGTTATTTTTGAGATATTTTCATTTACGAAAACAATACTTTCCCTATATATTCTCTATCTATGGGGAAAGTAAAAATTATTATTATCTATTATATTTCGTTACGAAGGCAAAAAATGTGTATTTATAAAATATTTCCGTACCTCCGCGCCGAATCTATTTAGATGGCTTGGCCTCGTTTCCCTTTTATGTCCGAACAATTGTGAACGATGAAAAGGGTTCCCTCGCCCAGTCGCACATTCTCCCTTTTATACCTTCCTCAATAACCGGAGGCCTGAATGCTATTGTTCGCCCAAGTTAATATTAAGATATTATTCCTACGGGCCAGGGTTAAACAATGTTTGACTTGCTGAGGCAGTTCAAAGAGAGCACGCGACCGCCATCGTGCAGTTAATTATCTTCGCCATAAAAAATTGATATATTTTTTCTTTTGTTTCGTTTCCGTAGGAGGAGGAGGGGAGAGCCAAGTGCGCGCGCTGATTAATAACAAATTCAAAGAGATATGGAACGAACGTGCATTCATCGACGTACAAATATAAGAGCAAATGACTATGTTAAATGATTATTTAATTTTCTACAATGAAAAAAAGTAATTTAATACATTTTGTTACTAAATGACTTTAAATTTATTAGGTGAGAACAATGATAACTAATTTAGATTAATAATATGTTTTCTAGAGCGTTCAGCTGGATTTTGTTGTATCCTACAAGACCATTTAAGATAGAAATTGAAGATTGAATGATTGTTGAAATTATATAGCCTTAATATACAGAGTATCATAATTTTCAGGGTCATACCAGTCTCTTCAAACTGCTTTAACTATCTTCGAATGAAAGGTATATTTGGCACCTTATTTAAGTCATAATTTTAAAATACGAAAACATTTCGTGGATCTACAACAATGAGTTTTACGAAGACTCCAAGTCATGAAAACCACTAATATTGCAGAATTCTCAACTCGCTACAGTCGCCGAATCACAATTTTTAGAAAACTCTCCCTCCGCTTCCGAGAAACTCTCCATAGCATCTAATTTCGCAGGAACCAATTTACATATATCACCAGTTTCGTTGCCTTCTTACAGGAAGCTAAAAAAATATAAACTTCTTTTTGCATTCGTTTGCATTGGTGAGCAACAGTATGGAGGTAAAGTCTGCACCAAATAATAAACAATTTCTCATGTAATAACACATTAATAACTGTGAAAAATTGTAAACTTTTAATAATCAATATTGAAAACGCAAAGTAATAAAGATTCCTTCATTACTTTGCTTTTTATGAAGATTCCTTCATTACGTTTTCATTATTGATTATTAAAAGTTTACAAAATTTTGAAGTCTGGAATCTAAATTCTGTAATATCTGTAAGCTTAGTGATTTCTGTCTATTAGAAAATACTTCATCGCGTGTTAATTCAAGAAATTCATTACCCAAGACCGACTTAGACTGTAGTACTTTATTTGCATAAGAAACTACACCAATAGCACACACATAAGAAGTGCGAAACTCGAGTTAGTTTCAAACACGTTTTCCTCGCGATTGAGACGGTGACGCTTGCACAAAGAAGCGGCACACTTCAGAACTTTGCCTAATTAATTGAATACAGTTGTATGCTGCAGCCCCCCCTCTTCCCTTCGACTATTCAGACCATTCAACGAAAACACACGCCAGATTCCGAGGGTGGCAAAAAGTGAGCCCCGCGGGGGAGTGGATTTTCATTTCCTTAACGAGACACCACCACAATGGGACGCTCTCACCAGTTTTGGGGCCACTTTGGATACAAAGCCACCGGCTTTTGGTATTTTCTTGCGATAAACACATCCGCGCAGGAATGTTTAGGTTAGGTAATCTCTTGTGTAGGTAAGTACTCGTCATTCATACAAACAAAGATAATTCAAAGGAATAATAATCATAATGCCAATTAAGTGCTAATAATTAATTACGTGAGGTGTAATAAAAATAGTTTCATTTAAAATCCTGAAGAAAATTTCGAAGATTGGGCCATTACCTTTTGACCCAGTCCTCGAAATTTTCTTCAGACTTTTGAATGAAGCTATTTTTATTACATATTACGTAATCAGTTAGTCTGAAGAAAATTTGGAGGACTGGGTCAAAAGGTAATGGCCCAATCTTCGAAATTTTCTTCAGGCTTTATAGCTTTAAATCATTCCTTATTATTATTGAGCAAAACCATTGTAATATCTACAGGTTAGTAACAAAATTCGATACGCCTGTGGTACATGTAAAGTGAGGTTAAAACGAAAGTATTTGCAAATAGCTTCAATTTACTCGAGCGCGAGGAATCTCCTTTTCCGCATTCACCGAGTTTAAGTGAAATCCTTAAGGGAGGGGGTGGGTGGTGTGTCCGGGAATCCGTAGAGAGGCGCGCGAACCAACCGACGTACGAAACGCTCGATAAATCAATACGAAAACTCCAAGTAAATATTATTGTTATTAGGAATTAACGAATACAGTTCGAAATCGTACCGCCACGACGATTTATTAGCATTACAAATTTATACACAATACCGTACTACATCCGAGGGGGTGGGAGCAAGGGCGGGGTGGTGTCGGTGGCGGTGGTTGTTTCTGGTAATTGGGCGCGGCTGAGTTACCGCATTGTGTGACTCGAACGAGGGTGGCAGGAGTTTGCGTTTTCGGTTCGAATGGTCGGGGCGATGTTTGGGTTTTAACGTGTTGCGCATCAGGATATCACCTACCCTCACGTGCCGCCCTTAATATTCATGGGGCGTATCGGTACGGTTTCACGAAACACATATATAACTTTAATATGACCTAGAATCCGGTGCACTGTGCCATTTCATTATATATGGATTCCGGGGGTGTGCACATATTTTTCAAATCGAATTTTTCATGAAGATTTATACTTCATGTCCGCTGAAAGGTTTCTGACAATCGATCGTGTATCTGAATTTAAAACTTAATATCATTAATTTTAATGAAATATTACTAAATTAGAGAAGTGAGAGTAATTTAATACATTTTTCTTATAGTTAATAATGTACCACGAAGTGAATGCCTTTAAGATAAAAGAATTTTTCTGATTGATTCCAACTTTGCAAACAAACATTGGAGGGAATTAATAGGCTTTTGCAGGAATTGAAGGGCTTTTAGTAATGTTGGAGAGTGAGTAGTAATTAGGGCAGTATCATCTGCAAATTAGAAAAGATAATAGGAAGTACTAACGTAGAAAAGGTCAGGGTTATAGATATCAGCGTAGACAATGTTGAAACAGGGTGTTTCTGTGACTCGAGGAAATTGTATGAAAGCAATATGCTTTTTTTATGAATTGAACTTGTCTATACAAACATCGATAAGACAGAGGCGTTTGATGACTCACTAGAACTACACTTCATTTCAAATTTCAGATATTAATGATTTCTAAAGTAAGGTTAAAAGTAAAGTCTTGCACCGTTCAAAAATGGATTTTTCAACCAACCTGACGAGATCGATAAGCTCATTATATAACTTTATCTACGATCGTACAGAAAGTAGACGCTTTTTGCATCATTTTTCATTGTAAAAGTGGCTTTTTAAAGCACTAGTGCTTTTTTACATTTTTATTGCACGGTAATGTCAAACTGTTTTTATTGCACAGAATTGTCAAATTTGACAGATGAATATATTTCGACGAAAAACTTAATTTTTTATTAATTGATACAAATAGCTAATAAAATACAAATAAAATATATAATATAAACGAAATGGCAGATTTAAGAACTCTGAAGATTTCATTTAATGCAAGTCGAAGCGATTACAATAAAGCGAACATTTTTTCCATAAATAATAATGGCGGCCGACATTTGTGCAACTTGTTTACTGGTTGCTAAGTAACGCTTTCATTAGTGCACTGCGGGTAAAATATGTTTTCATTAATTGAATTATTGAAATGACATTAAAATATTACTCATAAGAATATATTCTTTGAAATCCTTTACGATCGAAGATAAAATTTTGTAAGGCACACGTGTAAAAAGTTTCTTTATTGCACTCCTGGCTTTAAAAAAACTCGCTCGTTCCTCGCTCGTGTTTTTAAACGCCAGTTCGTGCAATAAAGCATCACTTTTTACACTTGTACCTTAAATAACTATTAAAATCATAAAGCCTCAGTCTATAACATAACAATATATTTGCCATAATGATAAATTTAGGGCTTTTTCATCTGTTTGGATGTTTAGATATTTGCATTTTCAAGGTCAGGATATTTACATTTTTTTGTTATAAAACTGACTTTCAATTTGTTTTCTTAGTGAACTAGGCAAAGTATTTGGAAAGGCCCCGGAGGAACGTTTATCAATTTTTTAACTAAGACCTTAAAATCATTGTAGGTAGACAAGTTAGATTCCATGCTAACCCAACTGTCGATGACGACAGATTACAATGTTTAGAGCTTTTCCATAAAAAAAAAAGACTTCTAGAGTTTAAAATAATTCTAAGATTTTTAAAAAATATTTATCTTTAATTTTTAACAACTTTATCACACATTTCGCATGATCTAATCACTTAGGATCCTTTTAATATTTACAAGTTCTTTTGGTCATTGATTTTGTGTCTTCTATCACTGCCAAGGTAAAAGGGAAATATGATTGGGCCATGGTCTTTCACCTGCAGTGTTGCCATAAGTGCTTATTATAACATACATTTAGTTTCTCTTCAAGCCCTAAAGCCTACAAGAAACATGTCTTTTATATTCCAAGAATTATGATTATAACTGACAAATAAAGTCAGCACTGCATTAAGAAGACCACATTGACAAGTATGATTTATGCATCAATTATTCTGAACAAAAAAAAAATGTAAAAAATCTGGACCATTCTCAAAAAATCCTGTAAATTAGAAAAGAAATTTAATTTCGATGGAATAATGCAACAATGAAAGAACTGCTACTAGCAAATTCTAAAAATCCGAAAGATAAATTCCTATTCATAACCATCTAAAAAAAATAGAAAAAAATAAGTAATCTAGAGAAAAGTTAACTTTTTTTGTTTAGAAAATAAATTCTACTGAGATAACGCTATAAGTGTTAGAAATTTCAGAAAATGAAAGAGCTGCTACTTTAAAATTGTAGAAATCAGAAAGAAAAATTTCTATTCAGAGAAATTAGAAGTCTAGAGAAGAAATTGTGTCATTTTTAAATCTGATTTCCTTAACATTCTGATAAGATAATGATGCAAATTCTAGAACATTTAAATGCTTATTATATGAAAGAAACCCTTTTTTATAACCATTGAAGCAAATAGAAAAAATGAAAAAATACAGAAGAAATTATGGAAACATTCTTCAATTCTCTAAGAAAACTCTCCCAACTTTTTGGAGAATTTCTTTCAATATTACGATAAGATAATGAAAGATGTTTAAAAATAAGTTATTGGAAAATTAAAAAATTTGAATAAAATGTTTTTATTACGAACAATTTTCAAAATCTGAAGTTACTGATAAATTTTGCAACCATTTTAGAGTATCCTTCTAATTTTTAAGATAATTTCTTTTCATTTTACGATAAGAAAGCATTTCGAAAATTTCTGAAAATAAAAGAAATTGAAATATTCTAAAAGTCTGAAAGAAACATTTCTATTCATAAAAGAAAGGAAGAAAAAACTACTGCGAAAATCTAAAACTCTCTAAGAAAATTCCTGAAAATTAAAAAGTTATTGGAAAAGTCCGAATCAAATGATTTCGTTCAAAACCATTGAAAAAGAACTTCTGAATGAAAAGTTTCTTTTCAGAATCATCGAAGAAATCTTTAGAGACCTAAAGAAAAGACAACTGGAAAGTTCTGGAATCATCTAAGACAACTTTTACAAATTTCAAAAGAATTTCTTTTAACTAAAGAAAACACAACCTTTTATACCATTTATAGATAAGTGGTATAAAAAAAAACAGCGTTTTCTTCATTTAAAAATTTAAAATGTCCCACGGATTGAACGCCTCCAAGATTCAAATATGTCTTTTAATATAACAATGAGATAATAAATATTATAATTAAACAATGCAGCACACATTAAAAATTCTAGAAAATATAAGAAAAGATACTGAAAAATTCTGAAAATTCTATTCAAAGCCATTGAGATATGATGAAAAAAAATACTGGAAAACTCTACAGCCCTCTAAGAAACATTTCCAAAAGTTTTGGACATTGCCTAAACTGAACGAAAAGTTATTGGGAAATTCTAAAAATCTAAATTAACCAAAAATTAAGAAATGGAGATGAAATTATTACTGGAGAATTCTAAAACCCTCTAAAAAATCCTACAATTTAAGACCATTTTTTGAACCATTCTACAAAGATTAAAAAAAACGAATGTTGAAAGTTTTCATAGGGTTCGAGTTATTGGTATAATTATATATTTATTTATAACATGCATTACATAATGTTAGATATAGATTAAATAAATTACAATACAAAATTAAAAGAAAATTTATTAAAAATTTTAAAAATCTGAATGAAAAGTTTTTACTCAGAAACATTGAAGAAAATTTAAGAAATCTGAAGTAATTAATGGAAAATTCTGCATTGATTTAAGAAAATTCTTCCAATTTTCAAAATGTTTTCTATTAATTTACAATGTTTGAAACTTTCTCAATGTGGAAGAAAAGTTATTGGGAAATTTCAAAAATTTGAAGAAAATTTTTATTCATACCCATTGAAGAAATTTGTTGAAAAAAAAAACTACTGGTAAATTCTACAACCCCCTAAAAAAATATCCCAATGCAAGAAATGTTGGAAATACCCAAAAATTAAATAAAAGTTATTGGAAAATTCTACAAATCTAAAATAAAAATGTCTAATCATAATCGTTGAAGAACATTTTAGAAAAAAGATAAGAAATCATTGAAAAATTCTACAAATCGTAAAAAAATCTCAATATTTTTAAAAGGATAAAATTATTAGATGTAATAATCTAAAAGAAAACGTTTTAGAAGAAGTTATTAAGGTATAGAGAAAAAGCTGAAAATAGATCAAAAACTAGAGATAACGAAATGATGGAAAATCCTAGAACACTACAAACATCTTAGATTTCTATTAAAGAACGATTGAAATTTAAAGGTTTTATAAATGAAGTAAATATTTTAGAAAATTCTTTAAAATTGGAAGACAAGACAAAATGTCTAAAGCGAAGTTTCTAGAAAGCTCTATTAAAAGAAAGTATGAGCTTCTGAAAAATTCTATTCTAAATTGGAAAACAAATTCCAATAAGATAATGAAACAAATGTTGAAACGATCCGTAATTAAAAGAGCTGTTTCTAGAAAATTGTAGAAAGTTTAAAGAAAAATTTATATTCAGAGTTTCTCTGGTTCTCTAGTTTAAATCGATGGGAAGGCAGAGAGTTCCGCCTAAATTCAGAGCTTTTAAAGAAATCTGGATTCTGATAAGATAATGCAACAAAAATTTAAAATTTTCGAATTGACAAGAAACGCTACTGAAGAACTGTATAAATTCAAAATTAAAATTACCATAAGAGAACATTTAAATTCTACTATCTTTAAAGAATATTCTCTAATTTTTGAATGAATTTTCTGGAATATACTCATAAGATAATGCAACAAATATAATAATATGAAATAATTGTTTTCCTGTCAATAACAGCTGCGGGTCGGTAGTATGAAGTTTATAAGCCTCCAGTTCTCTCTGATTGTTAATTATTGCTGTTACCAGTACCCTAATTGTCGTGGGTTTGTCCACTTAATTAGGGACATCATTGCAACTTGTAGATAAAAGATGTTACCCTAATAATGGCTCTATACTTAATCCAAGAAATTAGTAAAAAGTTATAAAAAAATCTTAAAAATCTTAATGAAGCGTGAGGAGGTTTTATTAATTTCTATCGAAGAAAATTTCAAAAAAGTAGATAATAAAGAAGAAATTACTGGAAAACTCTACTACTCTTGAAGAGAGAGATAATTTCTATCTGATTGGATAATGTAAGAAATGTTGATAATATTAAAAAAATGCAATTCGAAGTGATTTAGATTCAGAGATATCATAGAACATTTAAAAACCTGAAAAAGAAAATATTGTTATATCATACAAAAATCTACGAAAATGATCTTACTTATTAAGAAAATTTCCTTTAATAAGACAATTACATAAAGAACAAATTTAGAAAATAGATTCAGATTTTTAGAATTTTTCAAAATCTGAAAGAAAAAGTTTGGAAGAAATCAATATAGGTATAGCAAAAACTGGCAGAAAAAATCTCTAGAAATATGTAGAACAAGATGATTGATAATTGATCCTAAAAGGGGAGAAACATCGTAAAAATCTGTAGAAAAATGATTGAAATTTCTACAATTTTGGGGGAAAAATTATTTAAAAAAACTGGTAGATAACATGCTCAAAATAATTAAAAAAAAACAGTTTTAGAAAAAAATGTAAATAATCTAGAGATGTTCAAAAAACATTGTTTTGATAAGAAATGCTGAAAAATAGAATTTGAGTGTCTGAAAAATTCTAAAAATCATAAAGAAAGAAAGTCTAGAAAATTCTAGAAGAATTTATAAAATCGAATATTAACTTCAGACACATTCTGTTGTGATAAACAAGAAAAGCTTAAAAGTATTTTTGAAGAGAAGTTTCAGAAATTATTATATCACTAAAAAACCGAAATTTAAAAAACCTGAAAAAAATTAAGTAACCTTACACAATGAATATATATATTCACCTTATTTTAATGCCAAACTTTATGGACCAATATTTGTTTACGAAATTTGAAGCTGTTTCTTGTTTCATCACACCATGGCTTCATCGGTCAGATTAGTGCATTCAAATACATAAGAATCAATATTGGCTATAAGTAAGCTAGAAGATTTCCTCCTTTAAGAACTTTAGAACAATACCTTGACATTATAGCTAGAAAAATATTTATTTGTTTACAGAAAGCCAACAAATGAAGATTTAATTTAACTTCTTGTAACTTCTTTTTAGTACATATCTAATCTATTAATAAAGATTACGAACGAGTTGATCTTAGTTTTAACTTCTTGTTACATGTCAAAATCTAAGAATAGATTTTATTAGTATGAAGAAAACCTTATTAATTATTTACAAAGATTTACAAAGATATAAGAATCAATCTTGACTTAATTTTTGCTTTGATTTAATTTTTTGTTACTTATCAAAATCTAAGAAAATTTTTTTCATTATCAAGAAAATATATTATTATTTATTTTAAGGATTACCAACGAACTAATCTAGGATTTAACTTTCTGTTAATTGTCAAAATCTAAGATAGAAGAAAAATATTAAACACATTAAAGATATAAGAATCTACCCAGGCAATAAAAGTTAAGGATATCGTCCTCTAAAGACTATAAAACCACACCTTGGAATTCTACGTACAAAAATATTTATTTATGTACAGATTTCCAACAAATTACGTTAGGATTTAAATTCTTGTTACTTGTAAAAATTTAAGAATTTACGAACAGATATATTTAACATTTTTAATATAGCTCTACTAATATTCACTTTGTTTTATCATATTGTCAAACATTGTATGTTAAATTTATTTTCATGCACAATAATTTTTGAATATAAAACTTTTATACATCATATTTGAATGATTGAGATGAAAGAAACAAGATAAAATATTCGCAACGCTAAGATAAAATCAATTATGTTCCTGTCATGTTGCGAAGGAGAACCGAAGACTCCCCTGATAAATATTAAGCTTCGATCTAAATAAATGCATTTCACGCTCGTGTTATTTTGACTTGTGAAACACACGAGAACCGTAAAATTTATCTGCCCCCTGCGACCTGAACGTTCCCCCGGCGCGTAAATAATAAAAGTGGATGGATCCCTTTCTGCGGACTAAGCAGTACGAACGGACAAGGGAGTGGAGATAAGGGCGGCCGCGGGGGAGAAAAACAGAAGAAAAAAAAAATGCCGATTCGAAGACATAACGGAAATAAGTCGTTGTTTATCGAGGCAGCGGGCCGTGAAAAGTGTTGCGAAAACGTCGAATTTTCGGGGGTGAGGGTGGGTTGTTGCGGAGCCACGGAGGGATGGCTGGTGTAATCGCATCAAGCAAAACAGACGTGAAATCGACGTGGAATTGGTGTAGTACACCGGGCCTCCGGAGTCCGGGGTGGTGGGGGGTTTAGGTTGAGGTAATCCGAGGCTCCGCTCCGGGGACGCAGCAGCCTACATGGACACAATCGATCTGCATCCAACTAGCTAGACATATTATCTAATAATGTGTCTAGAAACTTTAGACGTATCGAGTTTGCCCGATGTTGCATGTAAATCGATACTAAATTATCTGCATAGAACAAATAAACCACAGTAATGGGAGTAATGCGCATTTTGGTTTTTATTCCTGTTTCATGATAAGAAGTTATAAGTTAGCAAATAATCATACTTTACTGGTGTTTTTGAAATAAATCTATAAGTCATTAATGTATTGATAAACTCTATAAACTTAATTACAAAACAAGTAGTTAATCGTAACTTAAATAAAGATTAGTTCAATAGAAATGAAGAACAAATCATTCTTTTATAAAACAACTCTATTGCTACAATTTCCTTCACTAGGTAGAAAAATGATTAACCAAGCAAATGATTACAAATTACCAAACTCTCATACATCCACATATTAATGGTTGCACTAAAGCTAAGACTCAATAATTAACATTACGGTTAAAATATTTGGAAAACTTTAGTTAAGCTGCTTAGAAAAAGCAATTAAAAAAGTTTACTGGACACAGATTGAGAAGCGGAATTTTAAAAATGATATTTAGTTAATGTACAATCTGCTAGGGGTTTCTAAGTTCAAACTGATATATTTCTAGCAAAATTATTTCACACACAAGGTAAGCGATTTAACATTAAAAAAATTATAACTTATATCGCCATTGAACTAAAGCTAGAATTTGAAGTTAAGAGAAAATAATGTTGATTATCTAGTCAAAATTAAAGGCTTCGTTAACTTTAAAATAACATAAAAAGGCTACACTATGATTACAAATCATTTCTAATATAAACAAATTTATGTACTACAGTTTAGTTTATAAACTCTAAATTGTCGTCAAATACTAATCACAAAAAATAGAAGTTCCTAAATTTCAACTAGCCAAGAGCAGCAGTTCATTTTAAAAGGAAAAATTAAAAAAAAATAATTGAAAAGCGTCTTATTTTTCTTATTAAATCTAATTAGAACTGAGGCTTAAAATAAAAATATTTACTACTCTAATTTACCTGTGGGGAAAATTCAATAAATTGAGATAATTTGTAGGGTTTAATATAGCCTTTCCTAATTCATGTTATCACTTACGGAATATTTTCTACCTCTGATTAAATACTGGATCTTCAAATTACCTGAAAACAGAAAAAATATATAATTAGACTTTATACTTTATAAATATACTTATTGGTTTGTAAAATATATATAACATGATTTCAGATTATATTAAGGTTCTAATATTTGGGTATTAGCTGCGATACAATTGTCTTATATTCTTTTAAATATATTTCTCCCGATAAAAAAATTTCATTTCGACTGCTTATAAATTTTAATAAATGTATTATTTAAAAATTACGTTTTAGCTTTTATCTTCAGAACACATTTAGTCATTAGAGAATATTCCGGCCTGAAATAGAACAAAATTGTGCATGTTGCATTTAAAACACGAGACATTCAACGGGTTCTATTTGCTTCCACTTTCGCAACAATTATTTCAGACAAAGAATGGAACACATTGGGAAACAATTGTTACGAAAATTCTTTGAACCTAACAATTATATATATTTAAGTTATTTAAACTATAAATCTTAATCTAGAATACAAGCTGATTAGCTGATAGCAAAAATTTAATTTAAATTTAAAGAATTTCTTCTTTTACGTTTAGCAATCTTATATTTATCACGGTATACTTCAATTATATAGATAGCTAACTGCTAATGCAATACAAATTTAAATAGCTTAGATATAAATATTAATTTTTGGGGCTGTCGATGAGATGAACTACGAAGCAATAGCTGTTTGTTATTTAAAAGAATTGAAAAATCTTCTTCCTCTTTTTATCATATATCTCCCCCTTGATTATGTCTTGCTTACCTACCTTTAATATTATCCTATAGCTCGAAACCAGACATTTTAACTCTCCATTATCTTAAACTTTCTCCAGTTTAAAATCCTATGTCTGTCATTTTATCCATTCGTCTCTAATATTTTCTTATCTCTAATCTTTTTCTATGTTTTGTCTTTAGATCTTTAAAAACGTACCTTTATTGGCATAAAATCTTCCAACATATAAAAATAACATTCTGTTCTACTTGCCATATAAACTTTATTCTACGTTTCTATTTTCCTCCCTCTCCCACCCCAGTCTCTCCAAAATATTTACACCTGCTCATTCCTTTCTTATCCATTCTGTTACCCTCTTTGTTCTCCCTTAATTACTCCCCATACACCCATTTATACTCTTCTTCCAAATGATACAATGTAATTACCCCATTTGTGTACAGCATACACCATACTTTTACCCAACTATTTCTTCCTCACACTTCCAAAACTCATCTAGCTTATGTCTTCATTAGAGAAGAGACTATTAGTCAAATACCCTGGCACCCTTTCATACACCTGCCACCTTTTATACCTGGAATTGTATCTGCTCCTTGCCTTTCCTGAACCTCAACCTCCTTCCAATTCTCTTTCATCCATGCCTGCACATTTACCTCATTCTCCAACCATTCATTCACATATCTTTCATACATCTTTTTGCGTTCTCCATACATCTCTCATTATTTAATTGACACAAGTTCATCTCATACTTCACCACTCTGTTTATTGCCTCCCCATATACACTCAATCTATTTATTTCCATAAGCAAAATATTCACAGGCGTTGATCTTTCAACCACTAGAAACTGCGTCAGGAATAACTACTCCCTTATTTCCCATGTTTCTGCACTATACAGCAAAATGGGTTTCACACCCGCATCCAAAGCTTGCACACAAATTGGAAGTTACCTGAAAACGAGTTTCCCTCCTCTTCCCTACCATTTTCTATGCTTTTCGATCCTCCTCTATACCCATTTTACGTGCTGACCGTATCGATCTGTGCATTTAAATATGAAGCCCTAGTATTTAAATTCCTTCACCCTCTCAATCATCTCCTCCTTCCATTCCAATTCACACACTATTTCCTTTCCTAATTCTATTCCTAAATCGCATCCAATTTGTTTTTCTTGCATTCACTTGCAGTCCTTCTTTGTCCATATACTTCTCCACTCTGGGCATCATCTCTTTTATTTCTCCCCAGTATCATCAGCATACGACAGCATCCATTCCTTCCTTCTTCCCATCAGTTCTTCCCTGTCCGCTTGGCCAAAACCAAAACCTCTTCTAATACACTAATATGTATGGTAAACAACAGAGGACTCAGCGGACAGCCATGTTGCATGTTCTAAACGTTTAACATTCACTTCCAGTTTCACACTCACCCATGTTTCCTCATACATCTTTTTACTTCTTTCCACGGTTGTTGCACTCACTCCTCTCCTTCTTAAATGCCCCAATAATCTTTCCCTCCGGACAATATCATTCGCTACTTTCAAAACGAGAAAAACAGCATACATACTGCCCTTTCCTTCCAACATTCTCTCCACAATCTTTGCCAATGTAAAGATTTGATTTCTTGTTCCGCTCTCTTTTCTAAAACCCAATTCCGTCTGAGGTAGCATTCCTTTAATCTCCATCTCTCCCAGTTTTTTCATTACTAGCGTTATGGTAATGATCTTTGATTTTCTCCATTTATTACACTTTCTTTATCTCATCCCTCCTTGTTTTTATTTTTTCAATATGAAATAGCGAGAATAGCTTAGATGTAAAGCATTTCATTGGGATGACAAATTAAATTATTTACGATTGATGAAGATACATTTTTGTAGATTAGTAGGAGAAACTACGAGCAAATTAAACATATTCGATTTATAAACTTTAAGAATTGACAAAATCTCTCTCCCACTCTCTTAATCTTATACCTCTCCAGACCTAAAATAATTTTCTTGTAATGTAATTTAAAGCATTTCATTCAAAAATCAAAGAAAAATTTGACGAAGAAAACATTTTTTACTAGTTGTTGTAAACATTATTTTTTTGTGATCTGAAAGAATTGATGAAATCTCTAAAAATGCCCGTGTTTTATCTTATAAAACTTGCTTGTAAATTTCCCTCATTTTCTCTACTTTTAACACTTTGTTTATGTCTCTATTTCTTTTATTATCTCACCCTCTTGTTAGCTTTCTTCTAGCCTTCCTATATTAAATAGCTGCAATAGTTCAGATATTAGAGGAAAAAAACATTTAGTGTTGATGAAAATAATTTTCATAGGCATTAAATAAAATATTTACTAGGTTTTTTTACCACAAGCTACTTTTTGTAGCTTTCGTTCAGATATTGTATCGTATTTAACATTTATCTCTCGTGCATTACACGCAAAACAATAATATTGTAGAATAATGTAAGAAAAAAATATATAAAAAACACTAGTATTAAACAATGGTCTGTTAGATTGAAATTTCATGTTAAGTAGATTAAATTTCAACGGAACTTCTCTGTATGTAGAATGATGCGGCTTTTCAATTTATTATGTAAGTTTAATCTCGACTTGTTTAGCGATTCGCTCAATAGTTTTAAGAAGCAGTGTAACAAAATCTTGTGTAGTAATAGTATTTTAAATCTTAACTAGTTTGTTTGATATATGTTGCATTTTAAAATTTATATTGTACAGCTGGAAAAGATATCTATGTTCTCACTGTATTGATAAATCTATTAAAACATTTTAATTTAATTTCAAAAAGATTTTCCACACGAGCCCGTTAGACCACGAGTTAACAAAAACGTTTGGTTTTGTGATCTTAAAGAACTAACAAACAACTTTCTTTTTGTGAGAAGTTTCATCGAAAATCTCTCCTTTACTTCTCTATAATTTGTTATATCTTCACTTTGTCAATGTCTTGACTTTAGATTTTTCTTTTTCTTTTTTTTTGTTCTTTGCACCATCCTCTTCTTTTATCTCTTCCATATTTTAGCCTTTTCCTTTCACCCCATACTTATCTGACCTTCGTTTAAATAGCTTAGAATTTCAATTGAAATATTAAAGAAATTATGCCGGGTTGAAGAAGATGGATTTTGGTAGTTATCGGTGGAATAAACTGCGAGACAACCAAAACAATTTTTTTTTTGATCGTAGAGAATGAATACAATCTCCCTTTGTTTTTTTATCTTACCACCTTCTTCTCTCTTCTTTTGCTATCTAAAATTTTTCTTCATGAATTTTTTCAAGGTTTATTTTCTGGATGTTCTTGTTCCTTTATCTCTTCAACTCTTTGTTTATACATTATTAGCATTTTTTAAAAAACATAGCTTAAGTTGCCAGCATTCTGTTACAATATCAAAGAAAAATAAACTATTTCGAGTTGATTAAGATAAATTTTCGTACTTGTCAAGAAATTAAAACATTCACTTTTGTTGTATTATTGACAAAATCTAAATCCTAAATTGTTTTCTTTCTTTTTTCTTTATTTTATACCCTTTATCTCTAGACCTTCTTTGAATTACTAAATTTTTACTCTTATTACATTATCTGTTTTCTGTTATGTTTCTTATAGAAATTTGTTGTTGAGTTAAGTGAAGATATGATTAAAACTTGATCAAAACACCAACACTTTCTTTACAATTAATTTTTATTTTGCTAGATGTACATTTCGGGTACTATTTAGTTATAAGCAATTGATAATGCACAGTACCCGAATTGAACATCTAGCGAAATAAAAATTAATTGTGATGAAAGTGTTTTAATCAAGTTTTTTTTATCTCTCACAGCCTTCCTATATTACATAACTGGAGAAGATTAGATGAAAAATATTTTATTGTAGTACCAAAGAAGAAAAAATATGTATGAAGATACATTTTAGTAGTTATCGATAGGATAAATTTAAGTAAATAAAACAGATTCGTATTTGTGGTTTTTGTGATCGATAAGAGCCGGCAAAATCCGATTTTTTATCTTTCTTTTTCCTTTATGTATTACCTCTAGATTTTCTTTTATTTTCTTCATTTTGTACATCTCTTTAGCACTTTACTCTTTTCTATCTTCATCTTATTGGCCTTATTCTTATAAACACCTAAGATGTAAGGCATTATTTATAAATCCATAGAAAAGTAAATTATTTAAAGTAGTTTAGGATACACTTTCGTACCTGTTCGATAAAATAAACAAGTCAAACAAACATTTGCTTTAGCGATCTTACAAAATTGACAAAACCTTTCTCTATCATTTCATTCAATTCTTCGCCATTCTTTTACTTTCTCTAGGGGTTTCTGAATGCTTGTCTCCAGATTTTCTTTTGAACTCTTTTCCCTATTCTCTGCTTTTTTTCTTGCCTTCTTGCCTGTTCTCTTTATATTTCTTCGGTTGCCTTTCATTAGATAGCAATAATGGCTTAAATGTAAAGCATTGCATTCAAAACTCTAAGAAAAAGTTGATGAAGAAAAATTTTTATATACTATTATAGTTGTTGTAAAAATACCTTTTTGTGATCTGAAAGAATAGATAAAATTTCCAAAAATTTGTGTTTTTTGTTTTTGCATGGCTTCTCCATAAATTTTCTTTAATTTTCTCCACTTTTAACACATTCTTTATGTCTCTACTTCTTTTCTCTTATTTCACCCTATTATTAGCTTTCTTTTAGCCTTCCTATATCAATAGCTATAATGATTCAGATATAAAATATTTCATTGGAATATCAGAAAAAAACTTTTCGTAGGCATTAAATAAATCATTTACGATGTTTTTTTACCACAACCTACTTAACGTAGCTTTCGTTCGAATATTGCATTATATTTAACATTTATTTCTCATGCATTATATGCAAAAATATAAAATTTTGTAATTAATTAATGTAAGCAACAAATATATACAAATAACAATTTGACATCATCTTGTGAAAGATCTTTCAGTCAAGCCCGTTAAACCAGTTAACAAAAACGTTTGCTTCTGTGAACTTAAAGAATTGGCAAAGCCCTTTTGTTTCTGTTAGTTATTTCATCATAAATTACTCCATTACTTCTCCCATTTTTTATTATATCTTCTCTTTACCAATGTTTTTGTCTTCAGAGTGTTCATAATTTTTTATTCTCTCTTTATCTGCTCCTCTTCTTTGATCCCTTCCTTGTTTCGGCCTTTGCTTGTGTGATCTTAAAGAATTGACAAAGCATCTGTAAGTTATTATATCATAAATCTCCCAATGATTTCTCCAATTTTTATTAATTCTTTCTGAGTTTCATTTCTTTAGATTTTTCTTTTTTATATTTTTTCTTTATCTGTTCCTCTTCTTTTATCTCTTCTATGTTTTAGCCTTTTTCTTTTACCCCATATTTATCTGGCCACCCTATACTAAATAGCTGAAATAGCTTATAATTTTCATTGAAATATTAAAGAAAGAGTCGAAGGAGATAGATTTTGGTATTTGTCGGTAGGATAAGCTAAGACACAACCATAAAAGAATTAACTTTTCTGATCTTAGAGAATTAATACAATCTCTCTTTGTTTTTTATCTTACAAGTCTCTCCTGTTCTCTTCTTTTCCTACCTCTAATTTTTCTTTATGCATTCTCTTAAGCCTTGCTATTTTTTCTAAATGTTCTTGCGATTCTCTATCTCTTCAACTCCTTATTCATATTTTATTATCATATATTATTATATATCATAATTTCCTGTTGTTTCGGATATCCTCGACGTATTCACATGCCTCCATACCAACCATAATTTTTTTTTTGCTCTGGTGCGCAGGTTGGGAAAAGAGAAAAACAAAATGTCGACAAGCGTAAAAGTTTTATCTAGTAATTCAAGTAATAGTTTATATGACAACGACCATCGAAATTATCGACCTATCAAATCCAGCATCGAGTATCTATCCTGCAGAATTGAATCTGTTACACATAGCCCGAATGAAAATTATGAATGTTGTTGCTGCTGCCCTTGTAGAAATGAATATAAAATAGCCTGCTGTCGAAAATATAACAAGTCGCCCAAACCCAAAATTTGTATATTTTATATGTATGTATAAATGTTTTTTGCCAGTTTTTGTTAATATTCTTTTATAAAAGCATGTTTGATAAAGACAAAGATACAATTACAACCCAAAGGTAATGTTGTCAATGTTGCAGAAAAAATTGTAATTGATGTAAATCACATTGTGTTCAGTCAATGAAAACCGTTGGGCCAAATATAAAAATAGCTACAATTGAACAAATGAGTTCTCCTTCAGTAAATCTAATTTAAACTATACCAGTCATATGTCGGAAAGATACAAAACAAAATGCATATATTAAAACGATAGTCTCTACACTCTATTGCAAAAATGCTTATATAAAAAAATGGTGGATGAACCAGCAAATAGTAAAGAATGGCCTTATAAACATGAGCATTAGCTGATAACTGTAATGGCTTGAGTTGAAGAGTACGAGAAACCGTAAACTCCGCCTTGAAGATCTATGCTTCAAATTTCAAAGTGATTAATTATATTTATGTAAGTAAATAAACTAAAACTAAATTCAAAAACTCTTTAGCGAAATTTTGAAACAGAAATAAAAGATAATCCAAAGCATTCCAGAAATAGTCCTTAGAAGAATTAAAATAATGGCTATTGTAATTTAAAGAATAAAAATACAATAAACAAAGAATCTGTTCTAAAAACATGTTTAATTAAAATCAGAAAATTGTGTACGAACAGCTGCTTGCAATTGTTAAAAGCATTAATTATATTTATGTAAGTAAATAAACTAAAACTAAATTCAAAAACCATTTAGCGAAATTTTGAAACAGAAATGAAAGATAATCCAAAGAATCTCAGAAATAGTCCTCAGAAGAATTAAAATAATGGCTATTGTAATTCAAAGAATAAAAGTACAATAAACAAAGAATTTGCTCCAAAAACATGTTTAATTAAAATCAGAAAATTGTGTACGAACAGCTGCTTGCAATTGTTAAAAGGATAGTGAAAGTATATACTTCAGTCAAATCAAAACAAAGAAAGAGAGGATTTTCTTGATACTATATTTAGCAGTACTCTGTGCTATCAAAATCAAAGAGAGGTATTAATAAAATTCCTCAACATAAGGCATTAGAAAATTTCAAAGAAATATATCAACCTTTCGTCGATTTAGAGATGCATAAAATGTTCAAATTACGAAAGTCTAACTTAGATCAACTCTCAATAGAGGCATTCTTTGATTTACAATCTAGAGAGAGTTGTATAGTTCCAATTCATACGACTGCAAATTACTTATCACTCATTAATCTTCCAAAATTCTTAAGGATGAATAGTTTATTAAGTAACGAATGTCTGAAATCTGTCACTCAATAAAAGATATCAATTGCGATTGATTGATTGCTATAAATCTATTGATACTTCATTTATTGGAGTCTATAAGATAGTATGTTTTACAAGAACTAGTTCAAAAGCAAGAAGAAGGCATTCACCAAGGCATCCAAAGAGTGGCAGGATGTTTTAAGAAAGAAATCCATCGAGCGTGATTTCATAATCAGGTACTGGAGGGTTGTCCGTATTATTGTTCACACCCAGATGAAACTGTTGAAACAACGTCAAAACAAGGTTCATATTGAGAAAATATAATTAAGTAGAGGTACCATTGAAGAAAAAGTGAAGACGTGATTATCTAGAAAATGTTGTGGTAATTGGTGAAGTATTTGCTTAAGATGAAATGATTGATTGCATTGGTGCCTTCAAGGGTTTCTTTACTTTCTCTTATGTTTCCCGAATGATCTTCTCTTTTTCTTCAGTTTTGCACATTATCCCTTTACATCATTTCTCCAGAGTAAAGGATTCAAGGGTGCGACTTTTTGTTGGTGTACCAAGAAATTGCCCCGTAAGACGCACAAGGATCTTCGCAAAGTTGCCTGTATTTGTGCTTGGCATCCATCCAGAGTTTCCTTTACTGTTGTCCGTGCCGCTAGAATTCACACCAAATGGAAGGGTTATTAAAAACAATGCTTCAACCCAGTCTTATAGGACTGAGAAGAGTATCACTCCAATGGGGGGCTTCCCTCACTACAGTGAGGTCAAGAGTGACTTCATCATGATCAAGGATTGCTTCATGAGACTGAAGAAGAGGGTAATCACTTTGAAGAATACGCTCCTTGTCTACATCTATCGAGAAGATCAACCTTAAATTCATCGACACCATGTTCAAATTCGGCCACGGTATGTTGCAGACTTTTGCCAACAAACTGACGTTCATGGGAGTCCGCAAAAAGGACAGGAAGGAGGTAAAGAACGTTTAAAATTGAAATTCGTAATTCTTTGCAGCTTTGATTAAACAGTAAATGCTTATTTAATAATAACTCTGTTTTGTTACCTTCTCTACAGAATAATATTTATATAACGATTAACGGTTGTTATCATCATGCTGTCATTAGGCCTACAAATAAACAACACCTACAAATTTACTACCTATATAATCAAGTGGCGACAATTGTCACATCCCCAATATATTTCCACACCAAAAACAGCCTTCAAAACACTCGAAATGTAACCACGATTGAATACACCGATAGCGACTTAACACGAACGAAAATGGGGAAAAAATACGCCGTAACGTTTAATCATGTATCCACATCAATCACATTTCAGGGCGTCCATTTTGGTACCGCGGGGGCAGCACCACGGGGGGGAGAGCGGCGGCGCGCGCGATTCGTATTTACATGCAATAAAGCAATCTATTTATGGATCTACAAATTGTGAGCCGCGTGCAGAGGGTAAATATTGACACAGTTGTACACATACACCCCGAACGACAAATAAAAGACGATCGGTGACCGAACCGAAAACCGATCCCACAGAGGGCGCTCGAACGCAAATAATTGCGCGCCTCTCTTATCGGCACCTTAAATATTTGAACGTTTACAACGGGGATTTTCGCGCTGTTTTATTAGGAATGAATGGTGTTAAGGTGTTATTCTTGTCTGGTTATTGTTTGGTAGAGTACTTGTGTGTATGTGTGTATTGCAGCGGTCAATATTTGCTTTTTTGATACGGATAGATTTTATTTTATTTATATTTGTACGTTATGTTTGTTTAGATATATTTTTCGTTTTAAATGAGAACTGTGTAAATAGATGTAAGTTTGTCAATGTATATAATGTTATATAAATATCAAACATTATTTTCTCTTGTCTAAAGTAAAAGAAATATATTGTACATACCTTTGAACTAAATGAAGTTTGTTGTATAATTTATATCTTTTTTTTCAACGTCTGGTGAAACGTAATAAATTATTAAGCACCGTTTTTTTTCCTGCCCCCTTTCCCCTCCGCCATCAGCGTTATTAAATTTACGAAACCAATTTAAAATTTAATGCGTTAAATATTCATGTATATTCAGGTCGAATCTAATATAACATTTTATTAGGTCGGAATTAAAACCATTAACATATTCATGGCGGCGACATTAAAACCCGAAGGCGGCCCAGCAAGAGCAATCTAATAAGCGAAGGTCGAGGCCCTAATATGAATAAGTAATAAATGTTTGTGTCCCGAATTTTGGCCCTTTTGCGGCCGGCGGGCGCGCAGAGGGATTGTTAGGCGGGAGGGGCGCCCCTTTGATTAGGACCGTAATCTGATCGTAATTAAAATTGCAACTGCGCACCGTAAATTATCTCGGCGTGGAAAAACATGCGGAATAGATAGCGGCCATGGGGAAACACTGAAAACTACCGAGAGCGCGATATTTCATCGCTGGGGAAACTAACTTTAATCAACATCGGCCTGAGGGGCGGAAAAACTCCACCAAACTGGTTACACGGCTGAAGTTTCCACAAAAGCCAATTCCGCCGCAGCCCAAAGACATCTGCAGCGGGAAAACAGGAAGAAAAAAAACAACAAAGTAACGCTCTTGCTTGAGTTAAGAATTAAAGGATTTGAATAAGCCAGACGTAGATTGAACGATTAAGTTCATCTCCGAGATGGGGAAAGAAAGTAACAAAAGAAAAAAGCAGAAAGGGTCGATACAATAGTGATTTCTGGAAAAGTTTATTAAGATATTAAATATTTCTTGAATCAATTTCTCATTTATCACTTGGTGAAACTATTACTGATGAAGATTTAAATTAAATTACACATATTTATATAAATATAGAAAAATTGTGAAACAAACCAAGTGTAATTTAATTGAAAACTTCATCAGTAATAAGATATTAAATATTAAATACATTTATTACATTAATTAAATATTATACTTTAGGCTTAAAGACCACTGGTCCATAGCCAATGGAAAAACAAGAAGAATACAAGAAGAGAAGAAGTATAGTAATTGTGGTATTATCACATGTATTATACGTAAGATTTTTAATCATCAATATAAAATGTAATATCATCCATCGCCAGTTCGGATTTATGGCGTTAATACGAGTTTATGCGTGCCTGTAAATAAAAAATAAAAAAACGTTTCACCGTCACCGTAAATAACGCCACGTCGGAACTTGCACGGCACTTTCGCCCCTTTTATAGGTACCGGATTATTCGGAAGAAAGCCGCCCATATTTAGAAGCGTGGCACACCTGACGCGCGAACCTGTCCGCAATGTTAACGCGTTTCGAAAATTTTATGGACACTTACAAGATCTAATTATCATAAGCGTGATTTACAGGGGGACCACGGGTGATTTATGATACCGTAATACGACTAACCGTAATATTAATGTGGCCATTTATGATTGATTCAATTTGGATTCCAAAAACTTTAGCTTGAGCTCGATTAAATTGTACCTCATACTTATCTACGATAAAATAAATGAACACTGGGCTTAATTTTGATTAAATTGTGTAAATATTATATGAAGAATCAGTACTGATATACATTAAGTATATATGGTTAAAGATATAATCACACCTACCATCATAATAATTGTGATTACTTACAAAATGTAAACAGTTTATTAAGGATAAGTAAAAGTTTTCACAACAACAATCCTAATGGTAAAAAGCCTTACAAGAAAGCAGAAAATTCATAGAATCCTCAATGAATCTTTAGTACAATCGTTAGTAGAAATATTTGTCAATTATAATTCTGGTGCTGATTTAGTTTTGCAGAATCCTTACTAGTAACTAGCACACCAACATGAAAAAATTAGACTGTAGATTATACATATTTACAATTGTAATCTATAAATACCTCACAGCTAAATTAGATGATTTTTGATCTATTGCTAAAAAAATCTTGATAAGATGCTTCAAATTGCTAAACCTGAATTTATAACTTAAGTGTTGGTCAAATTTGTCTATAATTCTGTTAATTAATTGCTGTCAAATTAACTTTAGAAGGTAGAAGATCGACTCCTCCATAAATCATAATGCTATTAATCATTCAGAATTTCTTCATGAATCTTCTCTGTGATTTTTATAACAAATTTCTGTCATCAATTAAATAAGAAGGGGCATCCGACTTAATCCTCCTCCTTGTCTTTTTTTACATTGAATGTTGTTTTCTGGTAATGCAGCATCATTTTTTAAATTTGTAATCTGCCATTAGTCATCGATTTTTTTTGTCATTAGTCAATTAGTCATTTGTCATCTAACATCTGCTACCTGCTATTTGTCAGGTGTCTATTGTCATGTGTGATTTCATAAAGGTAGTACTTTTGCAGAATTAAAATCTATATTAAAAACAAAAACAATGAACGATCGATTTTTCGATTCCGGCTTAACCGTAAATTTTTGGATATAGATAAGTTGCGTTAAATCATCATATTTTGATCCCAGGAATCTATGGTCCAGCCATTTCCCCGCATTAACGGGACACCCTGTATATTCAAAAATTCATAAAAAAGAATTTTCCCATATAATTTGTCATCTGTCATTGTTCATTTATCTCCTTCATTTTATATCTGTCATTTTTAATATTTTTTACCTGCATTTGTCATTATTTTGTTTTTATTTGCAATTAATCATTTGTCATTTATCATCTGCTATTTATCATCTTATACTAGTCAAAAACAAAAGACAATCGAATTTTGTATTTTTGTATGCTTTTGTACATACTCAAAAATGTTTACAAAATAGAGTTTTTCTCATATAATTTATATCTGTCAATTTTAAAATTTTGTAATCTGCCATTTGATATTTTATTTGTCATTAGTCATTTGTCATTCCACATTTGTTATCCATCATCTGCAATTTGTCATGTGTCAATTAATATGGGTGCATACTTCAACTTGTGAAAATGTTTTGCTGAAGTAGAAACAATATAGAAAACAAAAACAGTTGACAATCGAATTTTGTGCTGTTTCGCGTTGTTTCAGATATACTCATTTCTAAAAAAATTGTTTTTTTATGTAATTTGTCATCTGTCATTGGTTATATATCACCTGCGTTTTTATCATTTATCATTTTTAAAATATGTAATCTGCCATTTGTCATTTGATATTTATTTGTCACTAGTCATTTGTCATCCACATTTGTTATCTATCATCTGCCAATTGTCATCTGTCATTTGTCATGTGTCAATTAATATAGCGTAATACTTAAATTAGTGAAAAACTGTTTGTTTGTTCTTTCGTATTTACCCAAAAAATTATACAAATGAGTTTTCCCAAATAATTTGTCATCTGTCATTCGTCATTTATAACCTGCGTTTTTATGTCATTTTTAAAATTTGTAATCTGCATTTTTCTTTTGATATTTTATCTATCATCTGCCGTTTGTCATTTTTCATTTGTCATTTGTTAATGAATATGTGTGCACACTTTTGCTAAATGAAAACAGTATAGAAACCAAGCAGTTGACAATCGAATTTTGTGTTTTCTTTTTTGTTTCCTTTTCAAATGTACTCAAAAATTCGTAAAATTTATTTTCCCATGTAATTTGGCATCTATCATTAGTCATTTATTACCTGCAATTTATCATTTCCTATTTTATTTACCATTATCATTTGTTATCTTTCATCTGCAATTTGTCAACTGTCATACTTCAATTTGTGAAAAACTTTTGCTGAATTCAAAAAAAATATAGAAAACATAAGAAGTTGACAAATAATGTGAGAAAATCCAATGTTTCACGAATTTTTCTATATATACAAAGAACAAAAAACACAAAATTCATAAAACATTGAATTTTCCCGCATAATCATCTGTCATTAGTTTATCACTTGATTGGTTATCTGTTATTTTTAAAATTTATAATCTTGATATTTTAGTCATTTGTCATTCCACTTTTGTTATCTCTCATCTGCCATTTGTCATTGGATATCTTTCATTAGTAATTGGATATCTTTCATTTGCAACGATGTGTGAAAAACATTTCAATTTGTGAAAAACTTTTGCTTAATTAAAATCAATATAGAAAATAAAAACAGTTGACAATAGATTTTTTTATTTTTTTGTTCTTTTGTATCTCATCAAAAATTCATAAAAATGAGTTTTCTCATATAATTTATTGTCTTTCATTTATAAAATGTGTAATCTGCTATTGTCATTTGATATTTTATTTATATTTTTGTCACTAGTCATTTGTCATTCCATTCTATCATCTCCCATTTGTCATCTGTCATTTGTCATATGTCAATTAATATGGGTTGTGGATACTTCAATTTGTGAAAAACTTTTGCTGATATAATACATAAACAGTTGACTATCGAATGTTGTTTTTTCTAAAAAATCATATATTGGTTATTTATCAACTGAGTTTTTTTTCTGTCATTTTTAAAATTTGTAATCTGTCATTTGTCATTGGATATTTTATTTGCCATTAGTCATTTGTCATTCCATATTTGTTATCTATCATCTACCATTTGTCATCTGAGTTCTGTTGTCATGTGTCAATTAATATAAGTTAATACTTCAATTTGTGAAAAATATTGCCGATTTAAAAACAATATAGAAAACAAAAACAGTTGACAATCGAGTTTTATGCTGTTTCTCGTTGTTTCACGTATACATATAAATTTCTAAAAAAAAAAATAGTTTCTCTATGTAATTTGTCATCAGTCATTAGGCAATATATTACCTGCGTTTTTAGCTGTCATTTTTAAAATTTGTAATCTGCCATTTGTCATTTGATATTTATTTGTCACTAGTCATTTGTCGTTCCACATTTGTTATCTATCATCTGCCAATTGTCATCTGTTAATTAATATAGCGTCATACTTATATTAGTGAAAAATTAGTGAAAAACTTTTGCTTAATTAAAAACAATATAGAAAACAAAAATAGTTGACAATCGATGTGATTTTTATAACAAATATTTGCCATCAATTATACAAGAAGTGGCATTCGACTTAGTCCTCCTCCTTGTCTTTTTTTTACATCGAATATTGTTTTCTGGTAATGCAGCTACAACTGTTTGACCTTTTCACTTGACAAAACTTGACTTGACCTCGACCTGGCCAATCCCCACCCATCATAGGTATTAAACAGAATCAATAATAGACCTCACCTTAATGAGATCTAACATCTCGAGATATATCCTTGGGTGGAAGGTTCAAGACGACAGAGAAAGTTTCACCGACAATTAACCTTCTCTCTAAGTTCAGAAAGAGAAGATTGCACTACCAAACTCACTGCCAGTGTAATATGGGCTCTGACAAGAACACTACTCTAGGCGTCTGAGAGCTGCCTGTGATTATGCCATTTCGAAGAGTAGGACGGTAGGCATCTTCAAATCTACCTACTGGCGGTATGATACTGTAGCCGAGGCTAGGTGGCCGGCAGACACCAAAAGGAGAAGCCTGTGTATGGCTAGAGGTAAGGGTTGGGTTAGCCAAGAACTGTGGAACGAGTGCAGGGAGGCAAAAAGGGCGTTACGTCAGGCTATCACCCTAAAATGGAGGGAACTTTGCGAGGAGGTTTAGGAAGATAAATGGGGCTGACCTTACAAAATCATCGCGGGGAGATTGGGAGCAGCACTTCCAAACGTAGCTCCTTAGTACCAGGAGGAGTTAGAGAGGTTATAAATACGCTGTTCCCCTCGACAGCCCATGGGACCTATCAGCCGATATGGAAAGACGGACCAAGTAACGACCAACTATTCTCGATGGAAAAGGTAACAACGGCGGTGGTATCCCAACCAAGCCGTAAAGGGCCTGGACCTGGAGGGGTACCATATGAAGCCCCTAAACTGGTACTGAAGGACAACCCAAATCTTAAATCGCTGCTTAATTGAAGACATTTTCCGTGTAGTCTACTGGTTTTCATTCATAAGACCGGCAAGCCGACGGAAGAAGCTAGAGCTTACAGGCCAATTTGCCTTCTCGATGGTGAAACGATTGCTAGTAAATAAAGCTAACGCAGCATTAGGCACTTCGGGAGGCCTGTCGCACTGTCAATACGGCTTCAGACGCAGAAGATCGACGATAGACGCCATCCTTAAGGTGCGGAAAGTCATCGATTGGGCAAATAGCGGACCTTTGAGATAGAGATCAAGAAAACTCTGAAGTATCTCGGGGTCGTACTGGAGCTCCCAGGTGAAAGAAACCGCAGCAGGAACAGCTAAGACTATTCGCTAACGTGGGAGTGGCCACGGAGGGAACAAGATATCTCCTCATGGGCGTAGCTTCATCCAAGCTTCTCTACGCCGCTCGGGCTTATGCAGGGTGCTGACATCGTCGAGGAATGTCTTCCGCCTAGGGAGTGTAATAAGGCCTGCTGCACTTAGGGTTATAAGAGGATACAGGACCTTCTCTACGACTGTGGCGGAGGTACTAGCGTCGATGCCACCTCCGGACATAGCCCTGAAGGCAAGGACAAGACTATACAGCCTAGTTGCTTCCCGACAGAGTAAAGCGGCGGCGAAAGATTAGTCCCAACTGGAAATGGCAGCTAGATAGCAGGACAGATGGTCTTCGCATGCACTCAGTAGGTCTCGGTACGCGAGCAATTAGTTAAAGAGATGGGCAGAACATTTAGGTCGATACTCTTGTTGCTGCTATCCTAGGAGAAATGGCGGCCTTGGCGGACGTGACCGATGCGGAAATCGAAAATAACAATGAGGAAACTTAATACAAAATAGTGAGGTACTGGACGAAGAATGCTGACGCGATACCACCAGTACCTGAAGATAAAAGATAGGAGGTTTAGTGGGTGGGGCCTATTTAGAAGGAGCAGGAAGAGTCTGATCGAAGAGACTTGCGTAAATGCATTCCTCCCCTCTTGACGTTCACAGTCACGTAAATGTTTCAGAATAGCTTTTCCCACAAGTACAAGGTTAAGGTCATGAGGAGATTTAAAAAAAAATGCTTCCTATGAGTATTCTAAATTTAATTGTTTACTAAAGTTTTACCTTCGTCTTGAACTACAACTTTTTCTCGTACTCGTGTTAAATTTTGATTATTCGCACCCCATTTTTTCACTTCCTAAACTAGCATCATTCTCATAAGAATTTGACATGGATAAAATTCAAACAAACCATAACGAGGATTATGCATGAAATAATAAAAAAAAAGGCGAGAATTAAAAGAAGAATTGCCAACAGTGAGAAAATAAATAAAAATAATAATAGAAAATTAATAAAAAGGAAAACAGTAGGAGATGAAAGAAATGGTAAAAAGGAAAGAATTAAAGTTCATTAAGTAGGAATAAATATTGCACAGAACTGCTAAATATAAAACGCCTGGATGTACCTAGAAAAAGGAATATGAGGTTATTATCAGTATTTTATAAATGAGACAAAAATAATGCAATAATTAACCTAGGGATAACACTGACTAGGTACCAGAAAACATATGTAAAGGATACTAGAAAACAGAATTGGAGATAAAGTGGGAAATACAATATTAACATCAATGCATGCGAATTTGAATGCAAGAATGAAATTAGAATTAGAAAAATAGAGAATTAGACAAGTTAGAACAAAATAAGACATGAAATATATAGATAAAACTTAGCAGAAGACCAGAGCTGCAAACAAGTATTCGAATCATTTGTTACAGCAAAATATTTTTAAAGGAATACGAAGAAAAACTTGGAAAAAGGAAGACAGAAAATAATCATAAAATAAAGGCTTAAGATGTGAGAGGATTAAGGAATTAGATTGATACTTGTTTTGCGACACTTTTGATGAAACATATAACTCACTGGATGGGAATTAGTAATAATACACTTGTTCTGTTTCATATATTTACTATCAGTTTCCTGATACGATAACCCGTCATTCTCAAAGAAGTATAAAAATTAAACTTAAGAATACCACGTTCCGAAATGCCCGTCTGAATGTTCTTGTTTTCAATTGCTTACGTTCTTTCAGTCTCGTGTTAAAGTTTCTGCCTGTTTGTCCTATGTATATAGCTTCGCATTCTTGGCAGTCTAGCTGGTACACTCTGATGTTTGTTAATTTCTCCTGGTTATGTAATATGTTTTTAATTATAACCTTTCCTAGGTTAATTTTGTTTATTTGCATAGGTGTGATGTTAAGTTTTAGATTTTTACTAATTTTGTTACTGGTGTTTTTGATATATTTGTGTGAGCAGTATTTTCTAATTTCTTCTTAATTGGGCTCTCCGTTGTAAATAAAGTTGGTAATGATGTGTCCTTGTTTTTTCTTTAGTATCTTTTTGACTGTGTTTTCTTTGTAGCCGTTGTTTTTTGCAATTTCTACTATGGTATTGTTTTCTTGGCCGAAATTTTCTTTGTTAAATGGTATATATAGCCTGTGTAAGTGTGAGTTGAGAGCTGTCAATTTGATTGTGGTGGATTGATTAAAATTATTCGGAATAATTGCATTAGTGGTGGTAGGCTTCGTGTTGGTATTATATATAACAACCGTAGGTTATTGTTTTTACGGTTAGGTCTAGAAAATTTATGCTGTGGTTAATTTCCTCTTCCTTCGAGAATTGGACGCTTTGATTTATCTGGTTAAGTTCTTCGAGAAATTGGTCTAGTTGTCTGTGGGTTCCTATCCATACGCATAATACGTCGTCTATGTATCTGTACCAAAGTTGTATGTGTTTTGTGAATATGGATCTGCCATTAAAAAGTTGTTCTTCAAAGATTTCAACCGTCAGTGGAGATAGTGAGGAACCCATCGGCAATCCTTTTTGTAGGAAGTGTTTCTCGTTAAATGTGAAGTAATTTTGGTCGAGGCACATATTTATAATATTTAGCAATTCAATTGGTGTGTTCTTAGTTAGATGTTATTAACTTTTAATTGTTTTATTATTTGATTTAATTCCTCTGTGGATATACTTGTAAACAGGATTATTACGTCGAATGATACTAGAATGTGGTTTTGTAGTGCTGTGAGATTTTTGTTTTTTCTCACGAATTGTAGTTAGTTTTTGATCGATAATTTGGATGTACATTGGAATATTTTTAGAAGTATGGAGTGAGTGAGTGATTTGGGTTTTGTAGGGCGGTTCTACAGCTTTGGTCATTTGCGCCACAACTAATTAATTGACCTAAAAACTAATATCAGAGCTAATATCACAGGAGAACGTGTAGATGGTGCTCGTAACAATAGAAAAACCACATAGTGACATATATAGAATAAATAATAATAAATTAACTCATTAAAACCACCACCCTGCTTATTATACCATATACATATATTGAATAATCCTGGAGTTAAACATGAACATAAATAATTTTCTAATGGATTTCTATATTTCTCCTACAATATCCGCCAGAATTTCATCAAGTCATTAAGTCCGGCAAGCTGTCTCAAGATCTCAAACTGAACATATTCCTCTAAAATATGACGTACGCTCACCACAACTTCACAAGTTCACTAACAGATTGGTGGTTCCTCTCTGCAAAGTAAATGTTCGTGGATCATACAGCAGTGTCCAATCCTAAATCGTGTCAGAGCAATCTCTTCATGGCGGACTCCTCTAGAAGAGGAATCCCAAATTCAAAACTCAAAGGTGCTTCACCTGATTCAGCATAGACTCTAATGACCGGACTAGTTCTAAATGCACCTATGGCTAAAGGAATTCCAGAATTATAGACGGGATTTATGGTCCAGAGGTATGATTCTCTGGCTCAACTGTAAACTATACAGTCGTAATCAAGTTGGGATCTAAAGAGTGCACAATACAACTTCAGCATTTCTAAGAGGTCTGATGTAGTTTCCGATAAAATTTTGAGGGCATTTATTGACCCTCTTAAATAGAAAAAGTGGTCTTTCCAGGTTAGCCTAAAATCAAATAGTAGTCCAAGATATTTAACCGTGGAATCGACTAATATCGGGGAGCTGGCGACGGAAAGCTCTGGAACTGTAATAATTGGATTTTACTCCCGATATTCGAAACCCATTAGAAAGCGCCCACTTGTTTATTTTGTTAATCGCGAGTTGTAGTTACTTTTCAGTCCCAGGAAGGGATTTCAACGAGCAGAAAATGGTTAAGTCATCAAAGTATAGTAGAGCTCCGACTGGAGATTCAATCTCATCAACAATGCCGTTTATTGCAAGGTTAAATAATATCACACTGAGAAAAGAGCCTTGAGAGACATCATTATCTTGTATAAGCACATCTGATAATGTTAAGCCAACTCTTATCTGGAAGTAACGCTTCGATATAAAGTTTTCCAAGAAGAAACCCAAATTGCCACAAATGTCCAAATTGTGTAGGGTTCTTAAAAAAGACCGCAACCTAATGTTGCCTTGTGGTGAGAGCAATCTGGATACGAAATTATCAGTTGTTGAATGACCCCGACGAAATCTACACTACGCACTAGAAATGAGATTGTTAAACTTCAAAAACCACATAAAAAACTTGTCAGTACAATAGAGATATAGCTTGATGGATCGTTTGGGATTAGGATTTTAAGGATTGATATTTTACAGGACTCCTGAAAAGAATTCGTTAACCAAATTTGGTTGAACACGGCCAATATAGTACCTAACTGGGATAGTGATTGTCGTTTAATGAATTGATAGTGTGATATCTGCACCTGGAGCTGTATTATGAGAAAGTTATAAAGCAGATTCAAGTTCCCACATAACGAAAGCATCGTTGTAGTGGTTAGCATTTTTGACTCGAAATTCAAGTAATGGGCTCTGCTTTAACTGTCTGTTGTAGTTATCATTGCTTGAGAGCTTTTTTGGAAGTTTTGAAACACTGGAAACTTTGTCCATATCAAATTGAGTACCTATGGTCGAAGTCTATACAGTAGCAGCTTTAGCAAATGACTGTTTCCGAAAACGATGTGGGGGCATATAGAACGATATTTTCGTTTCGCTTCAGTGTAGGAAATGCGGTCCTCTACTCTAATCTTCTGTAAAGCGTACTCAATTTGAAATTTCGGGCATTGCCGAAGAGCGCGAAGAATAGGGTTCTGCACAGACATCACATTTAAAAGGAGCCAGACAACTTCCTTCGGGTGGGAGGTTGTCACACTAGACACATGCAGAATTATTATTACATTTGTCTGAAACATGACCGAATTGCTGACAATTAAAACATCTCAGAGGTTTTGACATTGAAGGGGAATTTCTTTAGTTATCCCACACGGCTTACTCCTCTTCAGTAAAGGCCTAGGCTTGCTAATTCAAGTACAGGTAATAAACGAGTCTGTAAAGTACCTAAAAATTTCTAAACCCAACAATTTCAAAAAAAACTTCTACTGGCTGATTAAAATTTTATGCCAAAACAAAAAATCAATGTATTTACATAATTTCGTGGTGTTGTGCGAGGAATGACCGACGGGACGACACCGGCTTCCCGCAAAGCTGGTGTCTATTTCAAGCTGCCGTCTAAAATTAACACAACTGAGAATTCCCCTACTCTCTATTGATAGAGTTGTCGCGGACGGTGGGTGGTATTCACTATATTTCATGAAGCGGCCGGCCGTGAAACTATTACTGGGACATACCGCTGCCGCCTCATCTCACCACCTCATTTAAAACAGGTCAAAATTTCATTCATCACGCGATCGACCTTTTCGCCGGCGTTAATTAAGGACCGACTTAGGAAACGCCGTAATGTATGTGTCTCGTGACCTAGTCGAAAGAGCGCTTATCTTTAGATTTCGATAAACGATGTGGCGAGTGGTTAATGGATTTGTGAAACACTTCACGGGAAATAATTTTTCGAATTTGTGCCATTGGTTTATGACATCGAGATTTTGATAAATTTATATCATAGAATCGTAATGAGAATAACAACTTGTTGATGTTATTGTGGTTGAAGTATTTTGATGAATATTTAAAATGTATGTAATGTATGTATGAAGTTGTATTGCAAAATCATTAAATTATAAGTTGTTTTCTAGTCAAAAAACCTCATAACTTTGTTTTTTTTAAAAATATAAAATGACCTACTTTAGTTTAAATAAAAAGGACAAAGATTAAGATATGCTTCTCATATTTGATACAATTAGATGCAGATGTTGGCAAGAGTGACAATGTCAACCAATGTCCTTCAACTAGTTAAGCCCAATATAGAAATAACACAATTTACGCTTGGTTTGTTTCACTGTTTATCGTAAATTGTGTTATTTCTATATTACAAAATGTTTCACCACGAGCTACATGAGAAACTGATTCAAGAAATAGTTGAGCCCAATATACTTCTACAAAAATATTTGGGGAATCAATTTCCTTGACACTTTTGATAAAACTTATGGTTTTGCTGCAAACATGCTTCCAATTTCAGTGTGTCCCTAGCAGTATCAAATCAAATTGCTATGAACAAAATAAATGTTCTTTCTTACCAAGTCAAAGGGTATACATATTAAATATCTTATCTTCTTTGTTGTTGCTATAGCCAAGTAACACCATATAAAGTGTTATGGTTCTGCTTCTTCCTCTTCAAGTAAGATCCAAAAATGCTCCTAATAAGTACAGGTGCTGTTAGTGTCTGGTCAGGATGTCTGTCAAAACTGTTTTATTATTTATTTATTTTAAAAATATTGAATTATTACGAGTGTATCAATAATAGCCACGGAATGGATTCGATCTACTCTTGCTCCAATAACTGAGTTTTACTGTATAGATTCATAATTCCATCAATAAAGCAAGAATTTCTGAAAAAATTACTTCAACAACCTTATGTAAATTTGTCCCCTGATCTAATATTATTACCCAGTACACATTCACAGTTTACAATTCAGCATCCTCTTAAATATGTCTCCAATTAACACGAGCGCTATCATTGTTTGACCCATTTTCTAATTACACCAGTAAAAGTTGGGAGTGGGCAGCGCCAAATTGGAATTTAACGACTTCCGCGCCGATTTAAATATTTATGAGATATTAAAGCGCCGGCGATGAGGAAAAAAAAAATGAGCGCGATGATGACAGGGCCTCCTCGTTTATTAATCAGCGGATGAATGCAAATGAGACCCCGCGAATTCCTCCTTCGCCGACGGGGTCGGGTCGGTCAGGTCCTGAAAGATGGGGAAAAAGTTTCGGCCGGCTGCAAATTACGAAAAAAAAAAAAAGAAAACGTGGAAGGCCATCGCCTAAAAACAGGGAGAGCGGCGAAGTTTTAATTTAATTACGAATTTCAGATAGATTACAAAAAGGCGAGAATTAGGGAATAATTAATGGATAAGCGCTTCTTTTTTTTGTGCTTTCGTCGAGGGGAAAAACAGGTTATTTTTGAAGGTGGATTTGCTGTCTCAATTAGTAGATGTTGAACAATCCACTTATTATTGCTATACATTTTAATTATAATGTAAAACGGAGATGACAATTTTTAATATATCACTCGTATTTGTGAATTGGTTTTATTTTTTGTTAAGGACCTCTGTATGAGTTTAATCTGGCGTGGATAACATCTTGAATTATTCGATGAATTAAATTCTCACCTAACCCGTGGTGAAATATTTTTATATTAATAAGAAGGATAAGTCAACACTTGTTTTGTTTATTTAACCTTCTAATTATCTGGATATATTTTCGATATCACGATAATAATTGTTCAAAACAAAACAGGTTGTCTTTGCTGATCTATGTCGTATGGGCTTGTTTGTTTTGTGTATCCTACCGACTGCGCCGGTTATATTTTAAATGCGGTAATAAAGGCTTATGAAATAAGCAAATATTTTCCCAAGCGGTATTCCAACTAGAATCATTTTTAACTAGAGGATTTTAAATCAAGGCTTATTTTATTTATTTTATTTTAGTTACACACATTTATATTATGTTTGTTAGAAGCCCTTCAAACTTCCGTAGGTTTCCTCTGGACAGTTGCATACATTATATGGTCGTTTTAGTGTTCATCGCGATGAAGTTTCCTAAGACCTTACAGCCAGGCGGGTTGTCCCATCGCTCGTTATGGTATCTGGTTGATGCATTTTCAGTAGAGTAATCAAGTTTTGCAAGTAGGGCGGCAGGAAGGGCCGGCCCGAATAATGTTCATCCGGATGCCTTCCTCGCTTCTTACCTCACCTTGTGTCCTTTAAACCAGCATAGGGTAACCTTATTGTCACTTCTTCCAAGACTTTGCAACATTCCAGCATTAATTCTCAGGTAAGATAAAGCTTTTAAATTCCTCAACATTAACATCAACACTGCTGGTGTGTTTAGAGGAAACAGTACAGTTTTAGTACCTTAAATTAATATTTACATCTAGGGTGGGTGGGCTTCCACTTTCTAGCCTTAAAATTATTACACATACAAGCGGAAGTTTGAGAAGAGCAAATTGGTCAACGGAAAGTTTTTTAGAATTCAGCCTTGTAGACTTTTGAAAATCCAGATCAAAAGAAAAACGTAGTGAAAAGTTATTTTAGAATCCTGAATTACAAAAAAGGATTGAATTTTTTATGTTACGTTGGAATAGACCATATTTTCATCACTAAAAAAGAATTAAGAAGTTCCGCGACAATCTAAATTAAAATAATGTAGCCTGAAGCAGGGTAAGTATTCGGAAGTACTCCATTTATATTATTACTCACGTAATATTTGTTTTTATGCAAGATAGCTAAAGTAGGTGCATTGGTGATTGTACTAATATATTTAGGTGGCCTCTATCTCACCCTTCAACCTATAGATCATAAAATTGACTCTATTCTTACTGAAGTCAGCTTCAACAAAGATGACCTAAATGTTAATCAAACATTTGAAACGTTTATCAAGAAATTCCATGAACTCTTAATTCCCTCTTAAAACTATTAAAAAACTGCTTCCATCGACGTTCATTATTTTGACGAGATTTTAAAGGTAATGAGAGACAAATTACATTTATTTGAAGATATCTGCAATCAATATTCAACAGAGCAAAATGTGAAAATTAAAAAAAATATATAAAGCCAAATACAAACGAACTTTGCAATACATAAAACAATCATTTATTTTTAATGATTTTTTCTCACAAATCGGTGAGGAAATTGTTAGAAATATCGCGAAAAATAATAATAACCCACTGAATTTTCTTGAAAACGAGTCTCTCCAAAACAGTCTCAAATTCAATGAGATCTCATTCAATGAAGTACGCGAAACAATAGCAAACATAAAAAATAAAAGCAGTAGGGATATGTATGAAATAAGTATGGTATTAATAAAATCTGCTGTGAATATTTTAGTAATACCTTTAACAAAATTATTTAATGAATGCCTAAGAAAATGCATATATCCCACATGCCTCAAAATTTCGAAAGTGATTCCAATTTTTAAAAAGCAAACAGAAGTACCAGCATGGCACTAGGACAAGTAGTTCAAAATATTATGGAAGCTTTTGAGAATCATAAAATGGTTGGTAGCTTATCATATGATCTTTCTAAAGCTTTTGATTATTTTTTTTGATTTATGATGTCGTACGATATCTTATTAGATAAAATGAAACATTACGAAAGTGTTTTATTCCTCAAATCCAATCTTGCAGACACACACCAGAAGACATCATAGCAAGGGAAACTATTAGAAATGGCTCCAGTTAAATGCGGTGTTCCTCAAGGGTCAGTCCTGGGTCCTGTTTTGTTTATAATTTGTATAAACGACTTGACCTTGTGTGATCAGATGTCAAATTTTAATTTAATTGCTGATGACACATGTGTGTCTGTAAGCAGCAATAACATCCAAGAATTGATACGTAGATGCACTGTACGGTCGAAGAATGGTTTGCGTCAAACAAACTACATCTAAATAGGTGCAAAACTGAACAAATTATATTCAGCATAAAAAAAATGGACCAATCAATTATAAATTATCTTGCACCAACTTTATACAACAAACTGCCAATAAATATTATAAACAAAACAGATAAAAACTTCAAAGCCCAATTTAAAGATATTTTATTTAATTTTCGTTTTACAAGATGCAAGCATTTTTAGATTGTAATATACATGATTTTAACTAAATTGACTTGATATTCCCAGGTCTGTATATTTTAAATTCAATTATGTACTATTGTTTTAATAATTTTAAACTTATAATTTTAACTCTTACTTATTTTGGTATGCTTGTAAAAGGTAAATTAAATTTTATAGTAATTTTATTTATTTTAAAATGTACAAGCTAGTTATTTATATCGAATCTCCGCCTTGAATTATGTAAACTCTTTGTAGTTCTGGCATTAATAAATTAATCTATTCTATTCTACCTTTCCCAAATTTAATAGTAAGCCTAAGGCATTAAGAAATATAATCGTCGTGTAAGTAAATTGAAGAAATTTAATTGTAACAAGCAATTTACTTTTGTATCATTCAACGTCTGTCGAGGTATTGTCAGAGAAGTAGTTGTTTCAGCAAATAATTTGTTTTGTAGTAGTAAGACTCATTGCTGTAGATTCACGTAATGTTTTCGTATTTTTTAATTATTAGAAATTTAATTATGTTTACATTTGAAGTAAAAAGTTTTGGGCTTTAAAAATAAAATAGTAAAATTCCTTGATGTCAGCCTCGCCAAAAATGATATGACTTCAAAAAGTTCATATTAAAGGCTAAATCAGAATATATTGCAGGATTAAGATTAAGAGAAGCAAGAAGTTACAATAGGTATGTTCTATTACTGATTTATCATTAACAAAAGTGTATGATAAAATAGCTCATTAATAACCAATAATTAAATACTGACTAATTTTTAATTCGTCTTCTCAAACAGTTTTAAGATAAAATTACAATTTAACGATATAGAAAATGGTGATGTGGCCATTATAATACTTTCCCTATATTTTTCTCGAAGACTATTAGGTTAAGACAAAAAGGCTATTCCTACTAATTTGCTTAATTTTCAATTCTTAACAATTACTTGTTATATAAATTTCATTTAACTCCTACAGTTTATTAGCAATAGGCAAAAAATTTCAAAATTATTAATTTTTAGTTTTAAGAACATTATAAAAGACATGTTTTAATAAAATTCGTTCAGTTTCTCATCTTTAACTTTAGTTTAAAACATTATGTCTTACTTTTCCAAATTTCTTAAATTTCAAATTTTGTTGAATAAATCTATTAAATTTTCCAATAAAGTTTATTGATTTACGTTTTACAACTTTTAATCAAAACCCTCGCTTATGTTTTACTGATTGGAGGGTGGGATATAGGCCACCCACCCACCCTACATATACATATAAATTTCAATTACTGATCGTCTCGCGGTTTGGAGTAAAATTAATTTCAAAACTTTTTGAATAAAATAAAATTCAAAAGGAGTGAGGAAATTAATAAAATTTTTATGCATGATGAGTGGGCAGCCTTTAAATCTAAATTAGATAAGATTATCTATAGAGAGTCATTTATGTTCAAACATAAAATTGAATAATGTTTTTTTTATTACATACAAGGATTTTTTTGTTTTTTGAAGCAAAATCATCAACGAATAGTATTTAATGTTATCATGTATGTCTAGGGTGGGTGGGTGGCCTCTATTCCACCCTCCAATCAGTAAAACATAAGCGAGGGTTTTAATTTAAAATTTTAAAATGTAAACACGAAATAATTGCAATTTTTAGAGATTTATTTATACAAAATTAACAAATAATTTTTGATGATGTTTTACTGATTGGAGGGTGGGATAGAGGCCACCCACCCACCCTACATATACATATAAAAATTAACTACAAACATTTTGAATAAAAAAGAAATTCAAAAGGTATAATTTTTGAGTGAGGAAAT